>JAQSUU010000512.1:6000000-7200000 GCA_038087645.1 Saccharum hybrid cultivar R570
TTGCCCCTCAAATGTACAGCAAATTGGCACCCGACAATGTCAGATCTCAGGTGAAGCTTAAAGTTTCAGCAAAGAACTCGCACTCACACTTGCCGACATAATAATTTACTTCTCCAAATATCGATTGGCATGCCTCTCAGCATCCAACTCAGATATGAACAAGGCAAAACAGCCAGCTGGGTAAGCAAACTAATCAGAAAAGGATCTGTCAGCTGGAGGTTCGATTGAACCCCGCAAAACAAAAAGAAAAAAAAGGAGAACTAAACCGATATTAGCAGTACGCCAAGCAGCAAAAAAAAAAATCCGCAACAAAACGCATTCTTTTTTTTATAGGAACAAAACGCATTCTATCCCACAGAGAGATTAGGTTTTGAGGTCCAAAGCTATGGCGTCCATACCAACAAAAGAGACTCTTTTATATATTAAAAAAAATCCGCATGGACTTCCAGTACACCCGAGTCCAGGGAGGGGACAAGAACAACGAGAAAGACTGCATGGGAGGCGCAGTTGCCGGTGAAAGGACGCCTGGATCTGAACTGATGCGCGGTCGCCGTCGAGGGCGTTTGAATGAATGGCGGACTCTCAGGCTCGGTTGGTGGGCGGCGAACCGAAGCCTGGAGGTGGCCGGAGCGTAGATCCAAGCCCTGGCACGGACGAATCTCTCGAAATCTCACCGAGCTGTCGCCCCAGTGCCCCACCGACACAACGGAAACACACGAACCCGCATTGCCACACCCCCCGCAGATTGGTCTCTGGCGCTCGCCTAGATCCCAACAACCGCTAAAGCGACCACCTATCGATGCAAGAACACTTCCCCCAAGGGGCCAAGAAAATCTCCGGAACAAGAGCGAGCGGGTTGAAGAGAGGGGAGGAGAAACATCTGATGTGTACCTCGAGAGAATGGCAAGCACGTCGCGTTGCTGTCCCGCCGCCTGGTTTGCCTCCTTCGCTCTCTTTTTTTTCTCCTCTTGGTGAGGGAACTCTGCTCGTGCGGTTGCGGAATGGGGGGAGGTGGAGAAGGTGAGGGGAGAGGGCAAGCGGCCAAGCGCAGTGCCACAGCAGGGGAGGGAAGCAGACAGGGAGGAGGAGCTGGGGAGGGGAGAGAGAATAAAGGGCGAGGGAGGTGGAGACGGGGGAGAGAGAATAATGGAAACGATGGATGAGAGAGAGGGTGGTGGAGTGGGGGTGGTGTGAGGGAAGCACACACACCTTTCAGCTTCTCTGTCCGTTACAACAGTCAGAGCCGGTTTAGTTCATAAAAAAGTAAACTCAAAAAGTGTTACAGTACCTGTCATATCAAATCTTGTGGCACATGCATGAAGTACTGAATGTATATGAAAGAAAAAAACTAATTACGCAGTTTAGTTGTAAATCACGAGACAAATCTTTTGAACCTAATTAGTCCATGACTGGACACAAATTGCCAAATAAAATGAAAAGTGTTACAGTAGCCGAACCCAAACTTTTTCACCAACTAAACAACCCATCAGTCTCTCTCCCTTCTTCTCTCCCCTCATGATATTCTCTCTCCTCCCCTCTTATAATGGTGCCGTCATTACCGAAAATGACTGTGATGCCCTTAACTTTTTTGGCTTCCTGCACGAGCGCCCACTCTGTTTACTGTCCGCTAATGTCGTGGGCAATAAAATGACTGTGATGCCCTTAACTTTCTGGGCTTCCCGCACGAGCACACGGGTCCTGGTCCTTAGGTCACCCTAGGTCGTGGGAAAAAAATAGGTAAGGCCCAAATAGACCCTCCACCATCCCAACTCTCTTAACTGACGCACACGCGGCCGTTATTATTGCAGCGCGATTTCTTCTCTTCCTCTAGTGATTGTTCTTCTTCTTCTCCCGCCGTCGTCCAAATCGCCAATTGTCTTGCTCACCGTCAGTCTCCACCGCCGCCCTAGTCGACAGCTACCTCGCTGGTGACCTCACCGCCCTCGCTGCCTACCATCGGCGCTCCTTCTCTGCCCTTCCTTAATCTCAATTGAATATCTCTCTCGCTGCCCCGCCCGCGCCGCCGGCGGCGACCTCACCGCCTACCGCCGTCCTGCCCCACCCTCCCCTAAGCTTGCATTTGGCCGCCCCGCCATTGACCCCGCCACCGGTTGTCTTCTCCTGCCCACTCGGCAGTGCCCCCCGCCACGTCGCTCGCCGCCGATCGATCCGCCTCCATTGCCAGGTCGCCCGCTGCCCCCAAGCTTCCTTCCTCTAAGGCCAAAGACCTTCCTCCCCTGACTAGCGGAACTAGAGGAAGAGAAGTGCCGTTATCGGATGTCGTACCTACCTCCAATCCCGCATCAACGCATGTTCGTGCGTCGACACTCGTCGCGCGCGCACACTCGTGCAATAAGGATTTGGCCATTTGTGCCAAGCCGCCAAGTGACATCTAAAGAAAAAAGAGATGGTTTCAGCATTACTCCACCCTATTGCGGCCGACGATATTAATTTCACGCGATGTCAGGAAAACCTAGAGCAACATAAATTCATGCAACGGTGCCAATCAATAACAAATATTTTTGTTAGTCCTTTTCACGCTCATCCTCAACCGTCGCCAGTATCCTTAGCACCTGCAGCCTCCGTACTCGGAGCGCATTGGGGCACATCCTTGCATCCTCATCGGTGTCGTCGACCTCCGCCCTCACCGCGAATCCAATTAAGCCTGACCTATCGTCGTCGGTATACTATTGGTGTCGTCGGCCTCTACACTCCGCGTGAATCCAGGCGTGACCTTTCGTCATCGTATCCTCGTTGGCGTCGTCATCGACCTCTGAACTCAACGTGAATCCAAACGTGACCTTTCGTCACTGATATCCTCGTTGGCATCGTTGGTCTGCGTAATCGCCTTCTGCAAATTTACCAGAACCATGGCCTTCGAGCTCCTATCCTCTGGGCAACCCGAGCATGGCATGATGACCGTTGTCACTCGCATCTGCAACAAGCGAAACAAGATCTCGAGGACTGTGTTCTCTGAGGTCTAATAAGGAGTCGAACCATTTGATGGCAACAATGGTGTGAGATCAAGGATGCAATAGGCGTTAGGAAAAAATGGAAGCGGTGGATTGATGGAACCTAGCCTAATGTGGATAATGGCCTCATATACAATGAAGAGAGACCTTTCCATATTTGGGGCGCACCTCAAGGTTCAAGGAGGCATTATACACTTCGATTGCCCTTATATATGAATAGAAAAGTTTAAAAGGTCCAACAAATAGGTGAAAAATACTATGAATGCTAAGGTTATATATAAATTTGAAAAAAATTCCATAACAACTAGTTTAACTATAATCATACCCCGCGCGTTGCTACGGGAGTTTTCTTAAAATTTGTTGCATATATGAGTTAACCTACATGTTCTTGCATTGACTCGTATCAAAATTGAGTATGTCAAAGAAAGAACTCAATAAAGAAACTAAGAGTTAGATCAAATTATACGATGGAATCACAAAACAAATAATGATATATAAATGCATGCATGCCTTGTACATTAATTTCTTATATGTTGGAAATGGTAATTGCACTTAGTGAATGTGATGTGGATGTCTTGCATTAATATAATAGCTTCAATATTAGTGGGCTGACATGGTATGAGTAGGTGACGATGTGGATAGTTAATGAGGAATGATGTGGATTGCTTGCATGTTGAGATAGAACTTGTAGTGGAGTTTAAAAATATAAGATATATAGATGTAGATATAGATATATATTTTGATATTGGTAAAGATATAGATATAGATATAGATATAGATATAGATATAGATATAGATATAGATATAGATATAGATATGGATTAGTTGGCATATGGATTGAGAAAAATGTATGTAATTAGTGCATAAACTAAAACTATGATTGAGCAAACTATATTTTTTAGATGAAATAAAAATTGTGGATTTTATAACACAACCATTATACAATAGAAAAAAAACAAGAAAGGAAGAAAAACAAGACCCAAAAAGCTCCAAGCACGCGTCAGACTCAACCTACAGCTCAAAACTATGTACCAGTAATCTACGCTTCATCAGTATATAGACAGAGTGCTGATTTTTTTTTCTGTACTAACTCAACAGCAAAGTTTTGTTTAAATCTGGAAATTTATTAGTGGTCGCTCTCCGTGCTGCATCTAATTGTGGCAGTGTCAGTTGAGTAGGTGGCACTGGCCATTAACGAGATGATTGCGATGGAGCAGGCTGCGGTTTTCTTATTCGCTGTGTCCGGCCTGTTGCGTGCCTGTTGTTCTGCTGTGATCGCGCGGCTAGTAGTGGCCACTGGCCGGTGGAGTGGAGAGGGGCAGGGCGGCCATCCTTTTCCTTCCCGGCTCCTCGCGGCCCCCGTTCTTTCATTATTACCGGGTCGTTTTCACCCTCTTCCCTTCCTACGCCATCGCAAAAGAAATGCAGATTAACCGAGGGATCTTGGCTATTCAGGTACAGAGTTAGCTAGCTACCGTGCATATGCATGCCTCCATGGCCGCTCCATCCAGGGGCCCGAGGTACACAGCAAGTCGAACAGCAAACCGATTTTAAAATGCAGCCGTTGGTTGCGACGACGACGACAGCAGCAATTAATCGGTAATCGCTTGCAAGGAACCGTTTTGAGGTCGTACCACTACACTGCAGACAGACAGGAGTAAGCCTGATGATGCCTGACGGATTACGCTCTGCCGGCCCTTGAGTAGGTTGCAATCGAAGCATGCGTTCGTTCGTGCGTGGGATTTTGCAGGGAAGAGACGTCGCATTCGCATCGCATGCAGGTTCAGATTTTCTATTGTTACCCCGCCACGGGCACGCTCACGCAGTCACGCTTCGCAGGTGCGTGGTGCTGTCTCTTTCGCCTACGCACGGCCCGCGCCCCGCGGGCGATCGGTCGATCCATCCATGATCCATCCATCTACGCGACTACGCGTGAGGCGCGCCGCTGCCGACTGAACGGACGATCCGTCGGGCCAGCAGCCGCAGCAGGCAACAAGTTGCAGCGGCCGCATGATTAGCGAGGGAATTATGCGTGCGGTTGCTGGTAACCAACGGCCAGTTCCCGCTCCGATCCGGCGCGGCCCGCCGCCGACGCATCAGGTTCAGGGCTCGGGCGCGCGAGCGCGTCCTGCAGTACTCCTGTTGTCCGTTTGGTGATGGATCCTGAGATGCGGAGATCGAGACCGGGCATGCGTGATTGGCAGCCGCAGCAGCTCCAACTCCAACGAACGGATTACGGATCGATGCCATCCCATGCAACGACCCAGCTGCACAAATCTAGCCAGGCCGGCCAGCTCCTGCGATCATGCATGTCCTTCTGAATCTGATCGAGGCTCTGACTTGTCTACCTCTCCCTCTGTTCGATCGTTTGTTCCTTCGATTCGTTCTGTCTCTCTAATCTCTGCACCGTTGTTTGGTTCTTTGCAAGAGAGAATGCCCAGGTTCTCTCCCTGTTTTATCATCAGAAAGAGAACCCAGTGAGAATAACTTGGAGGAGCAGTGAATGGAACCGTCAACCGATCGACATTTTTTTTTGGCTGAGAGACAGGGCTTTATTTGCAACGGGAGAATATGGAATGGAGGCAGAGTGGTAGAAGAAGAAGTGAAGACTGTACAAGTGTAGATGAAGCTCCAAACTGCCACGTACGTATTGGACTACTCTGGAACTGTTGGAGGGTTGAATGAAGTCCACATGGTAGGGGTGCATGCATGTGTGGTGTGGGGGCCCCGGCGGCAACCTCCTCCCTCTCAGCCCTCATGCATGAGCATGAGCATGGCCTGGCCTGGTTGGTGCCACCTAATTTGGCATCATCTCCCCTTCACCCAATCCATCCCCCACATACAACACAGACATGGTACGTGAAATGCATGCATTGCAAAGCATCGTCGTCGTCTCTGGCTTAGCTTCTCCATCAAGACAAGTGACTTAATTGTGTTCGTTTCCAGGACTCAAAAAGATGCATGTCACACACTAAGATCCACAAACATCACACTAAGCATGCATGCATGCGCCCATGGTGGATTCAATCATCAAAGGCCGGTCTCATGCATGCTTGGTGTGAGGCCAGCTAGCTCTGCTTTGTAATGTTCAGTGTGTGTTTGTACTGAGCTCCATCCATCTCATAATAGTAGCCGTCCTCCTCTCTTTTGCTTTAATCTGTGCTTTAACTTGGAAATAAACCATAAAGCAGAGATTTAGTTTCTACTACTATCTCAATGTCCTTGCCTAACTTGCAGATACCCGTTTTCCTTCTCCACGCTACTTTCAATTAATGGCACTCCACACTTAGCTCAAATTAGAAGAGTGCCGTGGTTGTTAGGTGTGTGTGAGAACCGAACAACAGGTCTACTAGTACTCTCGATCATTATTCCCGTCTGGTCTCCTTTTCTTTTGCTGTTGTTTATTCAAAAGGAGAAAAGAAAATAGCGTAGAAAAACGCACTGTTATATATGCGTGTGTACGTATATAAATGGCACGACGACTCAGCGGTAGTCATTGTACTGATTAGCGTGCTGGCACGTCGTACATAAAATACACTGCTCATGATTCCAGCTATCCACGATAAACGTGCAAAACCGATAAGTACAGACGACAAAAGTGCCACCAGCCGTACGTTCCAGCTTAATTTGACGATCTCCTTGTCTTTTGAGAACCTCACCCTGATCTTGCGCGCGTGTAGCGAGCTACAGTACTTTTACTACGTCTGGATCGCGGATGAGGATGAGCAAAACATGTTGATGCGATGAGATATGCTACTCCCGCAGTTGGAACAAATCTGGGCTAAAACCTCGGAATATGCTAACGTGATTGCGCCAGAGAGAGAGTTCCTAACCTGCTTTAATTAATTTCACGCTGTCAGCATGCATCTCGCATCCACCATATAGCTAGGAAGTGGCCCAGTCACGGCCCCAGTCACTCACTGCATGCACACAGGAGTCAGTGGATGCAGGCAGGTACGCGCTGTACGCCTATACGGCTATACGTACGCATTGCTCGTCTCCTGTCTGCCTACAGTGCCTACCCACAAAAACAAGTTTTAAGGGACTGTCTTCCCAGAAATTGATTGTGAGGGAATGGTGTATAATATGTTTAGAACTTCGCCCCCACTTCTTACTTTGTACTCAGAATAGTGTTTTCCTCTCACGACAAATCAACATAAGCATCAGAATAAGCCAAATTTCAGCAAAACGAATATGTTAATGTATCAAGTCGGGATCTATTGTCCCCCGTCGTTTTCTTAAAAAAATTAACGAATTGTTGCAAATTTGCACCAGAACCACCAAGCTATGTATGCTTCATCACTTCTCCTATATTAAGGTGCCTGATTTTTTGTTTTTTTACAACATGTAATTTCATCATTATTTGATTATAGAAAAAAATTTATAAATTATCCTTTTAATTGTACTAGCTAGCTGTTTAAAATCATTATCTTAAAATTCAGCCACATAAAATATAGCAACACGCATACTCCATATCTGTTTTAAAATATATGGAACATCTTAACCCTCATGCATCCGTTTAGTAATTCATCCTTCTATATGCTGGAACTGGCGATCTATCATGCAAAATCACATGCCTCACTTGTAAGTCACACCACATGGGGGAATTAATTGTGTTGGCGGTCGTTAGATCCGAGTCCTCTCTATCAAAGCCTCCTCGAACACTAGATATAGGCAGGAAGGGATCAGAGTGAAGGTAAGTGTGCTCCCGCTGGTGAGAACACCGCTCCTTTTCGCCTCTAGTGGCTGTTTTGGCCTCAGATGTGTAGGTGGCGCGTGCTTCTTCGTCCGATGGTGTAGATTAGGTCCTAGTTTATCTAGGCTAGCGTGTTCAAGCGACAATGGTGAGGTGGTGGCATCGTTGGCACAAAATGGAATAAAGTCCCTCTGATCCTGTCTCCGTCTCGGTGGCACTTACTCCGGCACTAGTGAAGGATTTGTGAGGGTTTAGTTTCTGGAGTTTGGTGCATGCCTCGACAAAGGTACCGATTTCTCGTTGCTCTTAGGTGTGTTCACTTCGCGAAAAGTAGATGAAAAGTTACTGTAGCATCTTTCGTTGTTATTTGACAAAATTTGTCCAATCATGAACTAACTAGGCTCAAAAGATTCGTCCCGATATTTACAGACAAACTATGCAATTAGTTATCTTTTTACCTACATTTAATGTTCCATGCATGCGTCGAAAGATTTGATGTGATAGGTGGAAGAGGAAATATTTTGGGTTGGAATGGGGAAGTGAACAAGGCCTTATACAGGATTCTGATGCTGTCAGGTGCTTCAACTTCTCATAATGGCAGCAGCGACCTGGTTATGCGCATTTGGAAGAGCGGTTGCGTGGGTCTAGGAACAATGATGTATGTGGATCTTTGGTCTTCTGTTGCCTCCTTGAAGCAAGCTTAGATCCTTGGCTAAGGAGGCCTGGGGCGCATCCCCACTTGATGTATTTTAAGTTTTCGTTTTCTTGCCTGGCGGCGCTTTACTGCAGCTCTTCGGAGCTTTCAATGGTGCCTTCCTTGGTTTGGGAGTGCTGGCAATGGTATTGGGTCTTCACAGCGGTGGTGTTGGTGCTGCTGGAAAGCATGGAAACCCCAAAGGGCTTTGTTGAAGTTTTTATTTTCATAGGGGTCTTTGAAAGTTCAGCTTGTATCTTCGTTCGTTGCTAGCATTTTGTCTAGCTCAAGTTAAGTAATGGAATCTATTTTCATATATAAATATCATTCTTCTACAACTTAAGAGCAGCTCCAACGTAGGCCTTGATTAGATTGTAATTTTTTTTAACTCTAGCTACTGTAGCACTTTCGTTTGTATTTGACAATTAGTATCCAATTATGGACTAATTAGACTCAAAATATTCGTCTCGTGATTTACTACCAAACTGTGCAATTGGTTATTTTTTACCAACATTTAATGCTCCATGCATACGTCCAAAAAATGATGTGATGGAGAGAGTGAAAAAACTTGGAATTTGGGAGCAATCTAAACAAGGCCGTAGAGCGAAAACGAACCGTGTGTTTAGTTCCAAATATTTTACGAAATAACAGTAGATTTCTCGTCATATCCAATCTTTGGACACATGTATGGAGCATTAAATATAGATAAAAAATAAAACTAATTACATAGTTTAGACAAAATTCACGAGACGAATCTTTTAAGCCTAATTAGACTATGATTGGACACTAATTACAAAATAACAACGAAAAGTGCTACAGTAGCATTTCATAAAATATTTCGGGAACTAAACAGTTCCTAAAATTTTGCAATTTTTTTTCAAGATTTCCCGTCACATCGAATCTTTAGACGCATGCATGAAGCATTAAATATAGATAAAAAATAAAACTAATTATACAGTTTGGATGAAATTCACGAGACGAATCTTTTAAACCTAATTAGACTATGATTGGACACTAATTATCAAATAACATCGAAAGTGCTACAGTATTATTTTAAAAAAATTTCGCAAACTAAACGAGGCTGTGTCGTGGACATGCAAATTCCCAGACCCGCGAGCTTAAAGTGATTCTTTATTCAATGTGGGGTTCAAAGATCGATGTCTACACTATGATGATCGAGTAGTGCAAGAGTAAATGGAACTCTGCCCTTATTTAGTTTCCAATTCCACCACCCAAATTCCACTATGCAAAAAGGAGATTCCGCATCACATCAAAATGTCGGCAAATGCATAGAGTACTAAGTGTAGATGAAATCAAAAACTAATTACACAGTTTTGTTGTACTTTACGAGACGAACATTTTAAGTCTAATTAATCAATTTTTAGACATATTTTTACACTAAAAAACAAAAACGCGCTACAGTGTTCCGACCGGAACACTGTAGCGCGCAGTCCCGATTCCGGCCAACCGAATCGGGAACTAAACACGGCCTCTGCTTCCACGGTTCAGATATGACACTGGAGCTGCTCTAAGGCCAGTTTTAATGGAGTTTCATCAGAGTTTTATGGGTATTAATTATGTTAATATGGCGTCATATTAATGAAGAGAGAGGTGATAAGAGTTCTATGGGAGTATAGAGAGTTTCATGTGGATGAAACTCTTCTGCACTATTTCCAAAATCTGAATGTATTGAAAACAGTGATATGAAATTCCCACTGAGACTGGCCTAACAGAACATACAAGCACACACGCACTTAAATTACATTTGATGACAGATCTAGTGGCCATGGGTACTCTTTTCATTTTATTTAGCTAAGTAACCGAATAGATATATAGTGTTGGTCAAACTTTGAGGAAAAGAAAATTCAATGGTACCATGTGTATTTGAAAAAGAGGGAGTAGTATATCTCCTTGCATGAAATTGCATGCACTTCTGTCAACCATGGTCTACCAAATGCAAACGTCAATTGAAACACACACACACACACAAAAACATTATACTGTATTACTCTGGTAGACCTCCATGCAATCTATTTGTAGTTTATATCACGACAGTACGTTCGTCTTTTGTTTCGTGCAGATGAGATCGATCAGCACATGCATGTGAAGGTGCTGCACGCCTGACCCATAGAAGAAGAAGATAATGGAGAGAGCAGCAGAGAGCTAGCGAGACCACCTCGTATACAGTATACGCACGTAAGCCCGTCGTGGTTGGTCGACGACATGATGGCACATGCAGATCAGTACAGCACGTATACTGTGCCGCGCACCATGCGTCGTTGCACGGTTCGTGTGATGGATGGATGCATGGGCCGTTGTATCGTGGCCAAGTACTTTTTGTACACCCAATAGTGTACGTGCGCTGTGGTAGCACGCACGCCTGCCTGCCTGCCATGCCCAAGCCTTTTGTACCGTGTACGTCGTCCTGTCCTAGTAGGCTGGTACTGAACACGCAACAGCCGGCAGCCGGCCGGTTAATTAGGCTGAATCCGAGGCTACTAGCTCCATCCATTGTGGGGTGGTCAAAAAGCAAAACAAAATACATTACATCTGGTTTGAGCTAATAAACACATGATGATATATTATGGTTTTGAGGTTTGAGCTAAGACTACAAATAAACTAGACACAAAATTAAAGAGGGTAGGTCACTAGTTCCGACTTCCAACCCAAAGAAGCTCCTTATTTTTGCAAAAAAGAAGAAGTTTCTTATTAAGGCTACAAATAAACTAGCCAGGAAAGAGGGTATTTTGTACTATATAAACAGGTGACATGAGGACCTGGTGCATGGATTCATGTTGATGGATCAGTACACAAAAGTGTACGTCTGCGCTACTATTAGGGATATGAGAATGTTGCTTTGAGCTTTTTGTCAAGAGCTGGTTACCTTTTTTCTTTTATAGAAAAGAAAGTATGCAACTAACTAGTAGTAGTGGACCGGTTAATATGATCAGCTCCACGGCATTAGTTATTGATTAGGATGATGTGAACATTGTACCTTCTCCGCCAAAAGAAACGTACGAGTACAATATTTATTCGGATTCAGAGTACAACTAGCAACGGCGTACATCCTTCAATTTATATCTCCGAGTTGATCAACGACGAGAAATTTGAACTTGTTGTGCGGGATATATATGAATAAAAAGAAGTCAATATACGTATTGAGCGTAGCTTAGTTGGTTAGGTTATTTATGATGAAACTTGCTCACACAATTCTTGGCTTGACGAAGATGGTCGTATTTTACTAAATTTATTCCAGGATTTAGTGATGCTATTCTTTTGGTGACGAACATGCTTTGATTTGAATGCTCGACCTTTTTAGGTTTATTTTAGAGTTTAATAGTGTCATTTTTTAGTGTATATATATAAGCGATTGGGCCTCGACTGTTTACGATGACTTTGTCAATCCCAATATCTCTTGCCTCGCCATTTTTTCAAAATGTGTTCATAGGGATAGGTGTCTACGCCTATGTTTTGACTCATAAAAACAAAAAAAAAATTATTCATTTATCAAAAGATCAATTTTGTTTTCTTTCTTTTTGGCTAGCTGTATATATTTTAACTAGTTCCGACGGGACGGACAGAGCGAGGCCACACTAAACCAATGCTAACGCGAGATTGAAGTCAAATTGGAAACCCAAAAATAACGAAAGAGCACCAATGACCTTGTAGTTTCATGAGTTGATGAATGAGCTTGTTCATTATTATTACCTATGACTATTCACCTTAAAATTATTCGTATATTATTAGTACTTATTGTGTTCGTGGGGGCGGCAGTTGTGCAGAGGAATCACACGTTTTCCATAATCCAGCAATATTCAATCATGCACCGACGACGAGTAAATTACAATATCTACTGATGCTGATCATCACCCTAGCTACGACCGAAACACCATTTATAAATATTTTAATTAATGGTAGGTTTTCTTCCCCAAAAGCTAGGCAACCACCAACCAGTTTATGACATACGGCAGGGCAGGGCTAGACGAAGTCTTTTAGAAAAAAAAAATCACCACTATATACAACGGTTACTGAACACTACGTACTACTCATCTGTTCATTCATTTGTACATGTCGTAAGTGCATCCCTGTAACCCCCCCCCCCCCCCCCCCCCCCCCCCCCCCCAAAAAAAAAAAAACAGAGCATGTGAAACTGGCTGACGAATCAGAACTTCAGAAGGGTCTCCGCTCTGAAATGGACCAGCAAATGGCAAAGCTTCGGAAAGATCAGGTCGCCGTTCACCCATGAATTTGCCTCAATAACCTCAAGATCGTGCGGTTGCATTGCCACAAACACACAGGCAGAAAGGTCAAGGAGTAGACACCAGAGGCAACTCAAGTGTACCGTCACTCACTCACACAGGCTCATTCAGAGCCAAGATTCCAAGAAGGGACAAGGAGAAACTTGGGAAACCGGCGATCTCGTCGCTGTAAAATGGCTACATGCACGCACGCAGATGCAGGTGCAGTGCCGACTGATGAGATTTTCACTCGCGGTCGCGGAGCTATTCTGTCTCGAGGCTACAAACGGAGCGCGAGAACAGGGAGGGGGCACATGCGGTGATGCCCCATCGTCAAATTATTTGATGGCTACCTCAGGAAAAGGACAGATGAGAGGGGCGCCAACTAACCATGGCTGGTGATGCATGCTCAAACGCTAGCCTTCAGGCTTCAGCAGACATCTCCAGGAACATGTTCAGACTACAGTTAACATGTTTTTGTACAGAGAAGAGATCTTTAATGTGTTCTGTTTTATAACCTGATAGCTGAGCTCTAGCTTTAGGATGTGAGTAGAGGTTGGGCCGTTTCTTGAGCCATTTGTAATTTTTCATGTAAAAAAGAGCAAAATGTAGATGATGCCGCCATTTCTTTTCTTTTGAGAACAGGCTGTGAAAAAATTCAGGATGTGACTAGGGATGGGGTCATTTCTTTTCTTTTGAGGTGGGAAAAGGAAAAAGAAGGAAAAGAAGAGGTGATATAAAATTAATCATCAAAAACTGTCGGAAGGTAGGTAGGGAGGAGAGGAGAGGAAAGCTCCGCGGGAACAGCTATGCTTTGCTATGCTATGCCAGGTGCAATATTGAATTGATTGGCTGGCTCTGCCATCCAACAAAACGATACAACAGGGGACTCCGGCACATGCAGGCGATGCGACCCGTTGAAAAAGATTTGCAGCAGGGACGGAGACAGATAAGACACAAGTTAGTCGCCGCCGCGCCTGGGTTGCATACATACTCCTACATTATTTGTGCAAATATAATGCAGGCTTCCTAGCCTAAGCATGCATTGGAAAAGGGTCTCCTCAGTTCTCGCCAAGTATATTTATGTACTGACACTAGTGTCTAGTGCAGCGCATGTATCCAAACCTTCAGATTTTGTAGCTAGCGTGAGCTCTAGCTACCCAATTATGCTAGTCGCCGCCTTGCAAGTCTCACTGGGCTCAAGTAGAAAATGGAAGGGTAGCTGTAGACCCGTGGCAAATGTGAACCAATTGGGGGATGTGAAGCTCTGAACACTGAAGACACAATACTGACATCAGTACTGTAGATTACTCTAATAAGGACATTAGTTGAGGATTATTGTGGGCGATCAGTCATCAGTCCACTATATACAAGGACAAACGAGAAAAACACCAGTGCAAAGGTGCGCTGCATGCTGTGGGGTTGAAGTTCTTTTAAACTTTCTAGCTAAGCTAGGGGGCGTGATTATATGTAATCATAGTAGCCTAGGGCACAGGGCGATGTCTCTCAGTTTTCCTTCCAGCCTTGACAAAAATGACGACAGAAACCAAACATTGGACGACCAAAGTCACCAAACAAACCACAATGGGAGAAACTGACGAGGGCTACTGATAAAGGACCAAACTACGGCCGTTCGTGGTCGATTTGCTCATGCTACTGGAACTGGAAGGTCCATCCATCGAACTCTTTGCCTTTCATGAGCTTCTTTTCCAGATCTTTCGCCATTTCGCAATCATTTTTTTATAACAACCATTTCGCATTTGAAACGGTTCGTTCAAAAAATATGGGCTCCCTAGCTCCATGATTGGAGCAACAACTAAGGCCCCGTTTGGTTTAAGTATGTTAAAGTTTAACTCTCATCACATCAATGTTCCTTCAAATGCGAGGAATACCAAATGTAGACTAATTGCATGCATGTTGGCACAGATTATGAGTAATTTACGAGACGAATCTATTAAGCCTAATTAGTCTAAGATTGAAAACTTTTTGTCAAATAAAACGAAAGTGCTACAATATTAGTTAAACTTTAACTCCTCTAACCAAACATCTATAGAGGAAAGCGAGGACGGCGACGCTGTAAAGGAACATGGCAGCAGCAGCTTCGCCCAGTAGCTCACTCAGTCACGCACGCATAGCTAGCTAGGTGAAAACGAAATGCTGCTGGGATGGGCGGCCGGGTGATCGATGCATGTAACTAACCAACCTCCTGTGGCATACTGTATATAACAAACCATAGTAAAAATTCAGGAGTAGTCGAGAAGTCATCATCATCGTCACAGGAGTAGTCGAGAATGCAATGAACAATAATAATGACGGCTTCTTCATTTTTTTTTAAAAAAAAGAGAGACCCCCCAAAAAAAACATGTGAAGATAAAAAAATTCGTCCTGAGAGTAAGATCCCGTTTGGCTTGGAGGAGTTAAAATTTAACTCTCATCATATCAATGTTGCGGCAAATACATAGAGTACTAAATGTAGACTAATTGCATGCATGTCGGCACAAATTAGGAGTAATTTACGAGACGAATCTATTAAGCCTAATTAGTCTAAGATTAAATTTTTTTTATCAAATAAAACAAAAGTACTACAATGTTTGTTAAACTTTAACCCCAAACTAAACGGGGCCTAAAGTCGGCAGGGCAGCGATGGACATGGCACTCGGATTTCAATGCCGGCCGGCATTGCACCAACCGCGACGTTTACACCTGGTACTGGCCGGCGAGTAAGTGCCTCGCATTCTCGATCGATTAGTTGAAGGATCACTCTCAAAAGGAATTTACTCGTAGTTTCAGTACGAGCAGATATTCGGGCGAGTATTGGAGCAGCCGGGCTCGTGCTGTAGCCACCAAATATGGCATTTCTTTCAAGGCAAATATCATAGGCCCAGCAGGGCTATATAACTCTGGATTGATTATAGGTGTAGTGCAGAAGCAGGGTACACATTCAGATGGCTGTTACGGACGCTATCGCCGCTGCTCCAGGGCCAGCGCGTTAGATTAGCTAGCGCCGCTGCTGTCCAGGTTTTGAAGTCAAAACGACCTACAATTTAAAATTTGCAGGTGGCCAGCTCGGCCCACCTGACTGTGTCTGCAAGTACTTCAGCTGACAAGTTCCCGCGGACCGCTAAGACTACCCGCACTTATGTACCTCTATATTCATCATCTATACGTCCTAGTCAGCAAGATTCCTCTATACTCAATTCTCCCGCACCCATCCATCCTCTATATCATCCTCTATCTACTGTGGGACCTACTTATCACTTTATCTAAATATGTCCATGTGTGATCTAGTTTTAAAGGATTTATTGAGACGAATTTAATGGTGCAATCGAAATTTAATTTGGATTTTTGGTTTGTGAGTTATAGTATTTTTTTCTTTATTTAGCTAGTGGAGCCGCCACTATAGAGTATAGAGTAAGCACTGTACCATTCTAAATATAGAGTAAGAGAAATGATAGAGTATCGTTTTAGAGTACCCAGTGCAGCAGTTTTTACTCTATATTCATAATCTAAAGCTTTAGAGTATCGTTTTAGAGTATCCACTGCGGGTAGTCTAACCGAATCAAATCCTTTCCCTGAACAAAGTGTATACGATACCTCCTGAGTCGTGACGATTTCCTTTGGTAGCTTACTTGGTTACACCAGGCGTAACAAATTGCTCCTGACAGCCCAGAGCTGCATGAAACTTCAAGAGCCAACAACATGCAAGTCCGACACTAGAATCAGAAAAACCCCTCAAAATAAGAGGGGCGAAGAACATCCTCAGAAGCGCACCACCAGAAACACTTCATGACCAGTGATATAGCTGGACATTTTCTTACAGTAGCACACGTCTCAGTGGAACTCCAAGGACAACAGCCAAATTGTGGTTACACACCGAGAGCTGTCATGTGCCACAATCGTTCAGCCTAGCACATGCTTTTATTCAAAATGAAAAGCATGGTACAAACACTATTACATCAAGCGCCACGGCCTCCGTGGACCATACACCTACCATGCCCCAGTGCTAGCGCACCGGGTTCTACCGAATACATAAGATTGAACCAGTGTCATTTTACCAGCTGTAAGCACACCATCCGAAGATGTTTGGGGGGATTCATTGTTGCGGGGCTCCCTAGCTGTCTATATCTACAATCATTCACAGCCCCAAGCTTCCTCTTCGGTAGGAGCCTACACAACAAAAACAGTGAGGTCCCAGATTAGAGACAGTATTGATATATGGTTGCAATGGCTTGGCCTGAAATGCAGCCCTAGGATACAAAACAAAGCGAGCATAAAATGCTTCATTGATGAAAGTGAATCAACTTACCCCAGGTGAAGCAGCATAGGATTAGCTTTCATCATCGTCAGTTTGAGTAGCATCTTTCCTTGAATTCTTCACTGGACGCGGGAATTTTCCTTTGGACAACATTAACTATTTAGACTAAAAGTAACAGACAATGACAACAGCAGAGCAAGAAGAGCGAAATGTCAATCGATCAAATTCTAGAATAAGAAATACCATGGCTGTCTCAGACTCTCAGTGCAGAACCAAAGGTCCTGACTCCTGATAGCCAAACTGAAAGAAAAGGAAGGTTTTGTTTTATCCAGCTTTAGTAATCATGATGATAAGCTTAGAAGTCTACACTCTACAAACCAAAAGAATATAGTTCTCTTATTTTTTCAAATCAAAACATGTATATATGGTTGACAGACAACCAATACAAGACTTCATACTCGTTAGATACAGCCAAACAATTGTCAACTGCTGACAAACAAAACCACCTGCGTAACTATAACCAATCCTACTACCCAACCTGATTCTGCTTGCAACATGAACTAACCACCAAGAGAAATCCAAGACAACAACCTTCCTTACAAAAAAATATTTCCGGCGCTGAACACTTTGGAGCCTAAGGAGATCAAAAACTCTGACCTCCTGTACATTTGTGAAAATTTGACCAGGCACAAAACAATGAACTAAACATCTGGACCTCGTTTGTCAAATATCCACCATCAAGCTATAAGCCAACCATTTTTTCTTCAATCCTCATTTAAACACAGTAACCAGCAAACATCAAAATTCTCCAAACTAAGAGATATTTGAAGTCCAGATCTTGCCTTGTTACCAGTAACATGACAAACCAAATACAAAGATGAATGTTCATGCTAGCAGTTTAGCGCAGCATGGCCGAAATTTTTACAGAATCAACAAGGGGTGAAAGGAATAGTATGCACCTTATTTACAATGCTTTCAATTCCCGAAATGATTCTGCTTTAATAGCACATCTAAAGAAATACTTTAATGCATAATTGGACGCAAAAGTTTTGCTTCACAGAAATTTGTGAGGAACTGGGGACATACATAAATTAACTCTGTACAAAAAGCACAGCCAACTACAGAATCATGGTATCATGTATACAAATAGCAAAGAAGTTCTCAACGTAACAGGGGCAGGGGAAGGAATAATTGTAAGATCACACATAAGAAAGGGAATAACATGCAAAAAGAACATGCCAACATGGTGAGTGATAACTAGTTGTTGTTTCTGCCTTGCTATATCTCAGAAACTAGGCCATAGACAACAGAAAAAACAATGGCTTTTCAATCTATCAGAACTAAATGTCATTACCATTTTCCTTAAGGAATGTCATATATTCTGAGTGAAATAGATACATAACCAATCTCCATGCAAATTTCATCAGGATTGATATGACAAGCGGCACGGTTATTAAGAAAAAAGCAATTCTATCATCTGATTTTACAACTTTACAATCTTGTTGATTTTACGATTCTAGGTACTATGATTTGCGATTCTATTAGCTGTGATCCTATTGCAATCCAACCATTTGAAATCCAAACTTCCAATGCCATTTAGGATCGCTATTTTGACAACCTTATATACCAACTACCTCCATGAACAATTCACATGTATACACTGAGCCTATAAAGTTGTGCTAGCCCACGTGGTTGGGAGTCATCATTTACAAAATAATATATTAAAATTCTAATAACCTGCTACAGAGCACATAACCCTCCATAGTTACAGGAGCCGAAGGCACATTGCTTTGCAGTACAGGCATTGTTTGGACTCGCGTTAAGCTATCAACAAACACAGGTTTCAGTGTTTCACCATCAGGTGAAGTTAAGCCAGAAAACATACTCCTTTACATCAGCATACCTTTCGAAACATTTCAACTTCATTCGTGCAGACAATGTACCAATAAATTCTAGACTTATTACATCCCAAATCCAAATGGTAAAAACTCATAATCTGGAAAACAAGAAACAAGATATGCTTTGAAGGAAAGACTGTGAACAAACCTATTGAAATTGTATGCTATGCTTGCTCTCTTATGCGATACTGGGCAGGTCTATATGCAGAGGGAGACAAGGAGAGGCTGGTGGAAGGCGTGAACGTCATGTTCAAGATTGCCACGAAGCTCATCAGCAAGATGAGGGTGCCACATGACACAATGATGCAGATTCAGGAAGCGGATCGTCGGGAGGATGATAAGCAAAACCCTAGTAACTAAACTGGAAAGAAAGGCGTGTCAGGCTGGGGCGCATTAACCCATTTTGCTTCTTCTGGCGTAGTCTGGTCTGTTTGTTCTGTAAGGTCCAGCTGGTTGAATTGTCAATTTTTTTTTTCTGTTTTAACCTTGGCGGGTCCGTTCCCTTATTCCTGTTAGTCAGGCTGAATCAGCTTGGCTGAGTAGGAAGAAAACAAGAAAGGTCAAGCAGGGTTATCTATCTGTATCTTTTGCTTCCTAAATCTCCTATACCTAAATAGAAGATCCCCATTAGCATATTTTCCTGGCTTCTCATGAAGCCATGTCAGCATCAACCCACACCAAAGGAACACCATCGGTGGTCAGCCTTATCTTCCCGTAGTAACTCCCGTGGTCCTTCCCCGCACGAACGCAGCAGCTCTCGGCCTCTCCCTCTACGCCTTTCCTGATTCCGTCTGAAACGCATTACTGGTGAAACGGCTGGCATTAAGGAGTTGCATCGGCAGGTTTGCAGTCACTCACGAATCCCATGACTCCTCCACTTTCTGTCCCATCCACTTCCAATTCCCCGAGAAATAATTGTAGCTCACAGCTGTAGTAGAGACAGTATAAAGGTACTCCTATGTCCGTCCTATGCAACACATGGAGATCAAGCAGCAAGCATATCTTTTTCCAGGCTCCCTATTGATTAAGCTTCACATACCTTTTGTCTGTACACAGTGGAAATTGGAGCCTTATCTAATGGGGTGCAGGTGGACGGCCACATCCCACGTAGATCCTCTACAACGGAGTGCCCTCGGCGCATACAAGTCAATGATGGCCACGGTGGCGACATGGCGACCCGCTGGGGCGTGGCGCTGCTGCGTGCTAGCTTTTTCTGCCCGGCGAGGATGAGAAGCACCAACGCTACACCATCGACATTCGGCACCAGTTCGAACTCATGTCCGGTGGTGGCACCCATTCATCGACGTGGCGCGCGTACCTACCCACAAGAATCGACCCTTGCACTGTGCCATGCATCTGATCCCGCGTTGCCGATGCAGACAAGTGCAACAAACGAAGATGCGGCGGCAGTTGAGCGGCGATGGCTGGAGCATGCTTCGGTGCTTGGATCCTGGGGAGTCCACCACCGACGTTTTCTAGGGCATCGAGAGAATCGCTAGGAAGAAGATGACCAGTGATGTCCACACTGCGTATGGGTGTATATGGGTATTACCCTTTTCTACCCTACCCATATCTATGTTTTAGTGGATAATCCATACCCTCCCCCAAACAGTAGTATGGATATGGTTTGGGTTTGAATGGATACCCAACGGCATCGTTAGATGCACGTGTTGCAGGAGTGGTCATAGAGAAGAAGGGCGTGAAATGCTGAAAGATGGCACCAAGCCGCAGGAATCATTTTAGTGATTCAGAATTTGACGAAGAAGGTTGTTAACAGAGACTGACACATGATGGCATTAGACCAAGGCCCACCATGAGAGACAAATCTGTCAATAACAGGGTTGGAAAGATTGGAGGTGAAGCTGCTTCCTTCTTTCATCAATGCAGGCTCGCCGATGACCAGATGTTATCTAAATATGTATCATCTATTTCACCGTTAGCATGTGTAACACAGGTATATTCCATACGACCATACCTCATAAGAGCTAAAGTACATACGTGATTAGTCACACAAGAAGTCTAATATGATGGGGGCTCATCAATTTAGATATAGAATATTTTTCCATAATTTCATTATTTTTTCACTCTATGAATCCTTTCATAAATTGTGTTATAGAAATTTCGGCAGCAACGCGCAGGGTATCATCTAGTATCTCTAATGATGCTGTATTTCCGTTACTAGTTAATGGAAATGGGGAATGCCCGATAAAAAAGTAAAAACTCATAAAATGGAACAAATATGTTGAGCATTGGCCATGCCCCATTTCTGAAGCCAAAAAGAACACGTCCACGTGGACCTGAAGTTAGTCTGTTTCTAACTTGTGCATCAATCCAATATAAACACTGCATTTAGCTAGCCTAACCATGTTAAGATAAAAGCACAAATAATTTCAGGCACAATTTCCAAACTTCCCCCACACAAGAGTACCGAGTTATCTATGATTCAGTGACAAATAAAAAATATGCAACCCTAACACATCATCATTTCGCAACCCCAATCAAATGCTAGCTTAATCCACCTCACCTCCCACAAAGTACGCCGAGGATGGCCATCCCCGCACGGTAGTGAAGCTCAACGCCTCCTCCTCCGTCATCGCCGCGTCGCCCCTCGCGGTGTATAAAGCCGCGCCGAGGAGGTTCGCCACCCCGAGCGGCCGCGGCAACGGCGGGACCCAGTAGGATGCCCCCGGCACGAAGGGGAGCCATTCAGGCGCCGCCCGGCGCACGAGCACCCCATGGATGGCGTCCTCCAGGCGCCGCGACCCCATCTGCGCCTGAGCCGTGGCGGAGTCGCCCGCCCCTCCCCCTCCGGATGGAGAGGAAGGGGACTCCTCAGAGAGGTCGATCTCGACGAAGTCCACCTTGTCCGACAGCGCACGGGAGGGGCAGAGGCAGAAGCGGAGGGCGGATGACGCCGCCGAGGGGCGGGCCAGCGTAAGGGCTCGCGCCGCGAGCAGACGAGCCATGGATGCCGGAGCGGGGCGGTAGAAGGATTTCGATGGGCGCTGATGGAAGAGTCGAGAGGGGCCGCGAGGCCGGGGAGGCTAAAAGGGTCAAATTGAAAAATAACAAAAACACCCGGACTTGAGCAGTTGCAGTTCAACCCCTGCTTTTTCTTCTGCCTTGCAAGTTGCACCGCATGCGCTCTCCCTGTCTCCCTCTCGCGTGCGGCAGCTAGGCAAACCGCCGGCGTCCTAGCTAGGTGCCCAGGCCATCGTCGGTCCCTTCGGCAGGCCATCGTCGCGTCCTTCGTCGGGGACTAGCACACTTACCCACAAGGTATGCGGATCCTTACTCTTCCATTCCTGCTGTGCGAAACCGAGAACCCGAACCCTAAATTGAGCTATTTGCCTAATTGTATCCGGATCTGATCAAATTACAAGCCTATGCATGTACACTAGCTTCGATTTTTTGCAAAAATCATTGGGTCGTACAATCATGTCCCTTACTGGGTCCGCCCCTGATCGAAGCCAGTAGCATCTTTTGTTCCTTGTCTTCTCTAATCTGTGCTGCCTCCTGATGGTGATGATAATACTGCTGTTGTTGCTGGTGATGATAATCCAGATGTCCGCGCCGAACGGTCCTGCTGCTTCTCCAATGGTGTACCCTGTCTACCTTACCGGAGCATTCCCCCAGCAACCCGGGGATGATCAGGCTCAAGGTCCGGGGATATATGCCATACAACAGAACCAGTTAGCGGCGGCGATGGGAATGGGGTGCTTTTCTCCAACCACACTCATTCCCCTCACTTACAAGATCCCAACGTAAGTTATTACCTTTTGGTACTGAACAATCTGCTACATCTGCCAATTTTGTACCATCATTGAATTGGTGAGATCTGCTTGCATGCCATTGCAGTAGTCATCATAAGTCACTTGATGCAAGTGATATATGCAGTCATAGAATTGTGCTGTTGAAAACCTTGGGCTCATTTGGGTGGATGTACAGAACTAGTGTGATCAGGGTTTCACATAGTATATATGTTGATGTCCAGGTCCTTTTTTTTCGTCGGGCCTTGGTAGAAATTTTCTGAGTAAAAGCATGCTCAGCAGCAGCAGTATACAGACGATATCCTTGGATCTTCATTTGAATTATACTTTTGTCATGTTCGGACGCACGTACACCAGGCGTCGCCGAGCTCGGGACGTGCGCCGTGCCCAGGAACGCGCCACACAGCAGGCACCGGTCACGCCAGGTGACGGGCCAGGCGCGGGCTCCACTAGTGGCTAGGTTTAGAAGAGATGTGTTTCTATTTTTAGTTTCCTATTTGGTGGAGATTTGTTACTTTAAGTTAGTTTTCAAGTTAGTTGGGCCATAGGCCATATATATCTGTAATCGTACTATGAAGGGAATCAAGCAATTGCAAACCAATCTTATCTCCTCTCAACTCTCCTAAGCCGGCAGCCAGGGGGTATAACCCGGTTGACGAAGATCATCGGCGTGGGGGCATAACCCTGCCGAGCTACCACGGATCGAGGCTACGAACTCCGTAGTCGAGGTCCGCCATCCTTGGGCACGAACGCCCTTGACAACCTGGTATCTCGAGTCCGACGATCCTCTTCATCCCACCCAGCCGCTCCCTCCACAGCCGCACCCACCCACCACCACCAGCCCACCTCGTCGCCGTCCTCAGCTTCCTCGGCGACATCAGTCATGGGTGACATCACCCTCGCTGATATCATGCAGAAATTGGAGTCCCTCACCACCGAGATGTCCACCATGCAGGCCGACGTGGCCGCCCTGAAGGACAAATCATCCTCGTCGTCGAGCAGCGGCGGCGGCGACCGAACCGGGGGTCCTCGCGATCTCGATCGCCCTCCCCGATTCCAGAAACTGGAATTCCCTCGCTACGACGGCAAAACCGATCCCCTCCTCTTCACCAACAAATGCGAGGCGTACTTCCGGCAACAACGCACCATGCCCGAGGAGCGGGTGTGGATGGCCGGCTTCAACATGGATGGCGTGGCCCAGCTGTGGTACGATCAGCTCCTGGAGGACGAAGGCACGCCGTCCTGGGGCCGCTTCAAGCATCTCCTTCATCTGTGTTTTGGGCCGCCCCTGCGTTCGGCGCCGCTCTTTGAGCTGTCCGAGTGCCGCCGCACCGGCACGGTGGAGGAGTATTCAGATCGGTTCCAGGCCCTCCTACCACGCGCGGGGCGTCTGGATGAGGATCAACGGGTGCAGCTCTACACCGGGGGTCTCCTTCCGCCGCTAAGCCACGCCGTCCGTATCCATCACCCGGAAACCCTAGCGGCGACAATGAGTCTCGCGCGCCAGTGCGAGCTAATCGAGCTCGACCGGCTGCCACCACCGGCGAGCCGCTCCGCGCCACGCGCACAGTTACCAGCTCCAGCGGCCCGGCCGGCTACATCAGTGCCGTCGCTCCTGCCCACCCCGGCCGCACCTGCGCCAACGGCAGCCGCGCTGCCCGTGCCCGCGTCGGCTGCTCTGCCGGTGCCGCGCGCCCCTGGGGCGCCCAGCCAGGCACGCCGCCTCTCTCCAGAGGAACAGGCGGAACGTCGACGCCTCGGCTTGTGCTAC
Source organism: Saccharum hybrid cultivar R570 (assembly GCA_038087645.1). Taxonomy (NCBI): domain Eukaryota; kingdom Viridiplantae; phylum Streptophyta; class Magnoliopsida; order Poales; family Poaceae; genus Saccharum; species Saccharum hybrid cultivar. Next base: position 6,024,295 of record JAQSUU010000512.1, read on the forward strand.
AATTGCAATGAGCCCTACTCCAGGGGCCATAACCGGACCTGCCGCCGTCTCTTTCACATTGACGGCGTGGTGCTTGACAGCGAGGACGGGGCAGACGAGGAGGCCCCGGTGTTCTCGCTACATGCGGTTGCCGGCGTGGCCGTCAGCAGCACCATCCAGCTTCGGGTGCATGTGGGCTCGGAGGTCTTCCTCGCCCTCATCGACACCGGCTCTACGCATAGCTTCATCGGGGAGGCCGCGGCCCAGCGCGTGGGGCTGCCCATTGAGCCGCGTCCTCGTCTGACGGCTACCGTGGCAAACGGTGAGCGCGTTTCTTGTCCGGGCGTCCTTCGTCAGGCTCCGGTCGTCATCGACGGGCTGCAGTTCGGCGTCGACCTCTACATCATGCCCTTGGCGGGCTACGACGTCGTCCTCGGCACTAACTGGATGGCACCCTTGGGCGACATCGTTTGGAACATGGCGGCTGGCACCATGGCCTTCACGCACGCGGGCCGGGAGGTCTGTTGGCGCGGCATTGCTCCTTCATCGACGCCCCATCTTCATGCAGCCAACCCCGTCACCGAGCCCCTCCTCGATGAGCTGCTGGACTCCTTCGGGGACGTCTTCGTGGCGCCCACCGGTCTGCCGCCGGCCCGAGGGCGGGCACACCGCATCACCCTCAAGCCCGGCTCGGGCCCGGTGGCAGTCCGGCCGTACCGCTACCCCGCCGCACATAAGGATGAGCTGGAGCGGCAGTGCACGTCCATGATGGCGCAGGGCATCGTCCGGCGCAGTGACTCCGCGTTTTCCTCCCCGGTGCTCCTCGTCAAGAAGCCGGATGGCTCGTGGCGCTTCTGCGTTGACTACCGCGAGCTGAACGCCATCACGGTGAAGAATGCGTACCCCATCCCAGTCGTCGATGAGCTGCTGGACGAGCTCCATGGTGCCCGCTTTTTCACCAAGCTCGACTTGCGCTCGGGGTACCACCAGGTGCAGATGTGGGCCGATGATGTCCACAAGACGGCGTTCCGCACCCACGACGGCTTATATGAGTTCCTCGTGATGCCGTTCGGGCTGTGCAACGCCCCGGCCACGTTTCAGGCCCTCATGAACGACGTGCTCCGGCCGTTTCTTCGTCGCTTCGTGCTCGTGTTTTTTGACGATATTTTGATCTACAGCAGGTCTTGGGCGGACCACCTTCGCCACCTTCGCGTCGTCCTCAGTGAACTCCGGCGACACACCCTCTTCGTCAAGCGCTCCAAGTGCACGTTCGGGGTCTCCTTCGTCACCTATCTCGGCCATACGATCTTGGCGGAGGGCGTCGCCATGGACTCGACAAAAGTCCAGGCCATTGTCGACTGGCCGGTGCCACGTTCGCCGCGGGCTGTACGCGGCTTCCTCGGCTTGGCGGGCTACTACCGCAAGTTCATCCACAACTACGGCTCCATCGCGGCGCCGCTCACCGCCCTCCTCAAGCGGGACGGTTTCGCGTGGTCCGACGAGGCAGCGGCGGCCTTCGCAACACTCAAAACCGCCGTGACCACGGCGCCAGTGCTGGGCATGCCGGACTTCTCCAAGCCGTTCATCGTCGAGTGCGACGCGTCGTCGCATGGGTTCGGGGCTGTTCTCATTCAAGACAGCCACCCAATCGCCTTCTACAGCCGGCCGGTGGCACCACGGCACAAGGCGCTCGCCGCCTACGAGCGTGAGCTCATCGGGCTGGTTCAGGCGGTGCGCCATTGGCGGCCATATTTCTGGGGGCGCCGCTTCGTCGTCCGAACCGACCACTACAGCTTAAAGTACTTGCTGGACCAGCGCTTGGCCACCATCCCTCAACATCATTGGGTGGGCAAGCTGCTGGGCTTCGACTTCGCCGTGGAATACAAGCCCGGGGCGGCGATCTCCGTCGTGGACGCGCTCTCCAGGCGGGACACTGAGGATGGGGAACTGCTGGCCTTGTCCGGACCACGTTTCGACTTCATTGATCGCCTCCGACAGTTCCAGCTGGACGACCCAGCCCTGGTCACGCTGCACGCCGAGATCGCCGCAGGAACCCGCCCGGTACCCTGGACGGTCGTCGACGGGATGGTGCTGTTCGGGGGTCGCCTGTACATTCCGCCCACCTCTCCGCTGCTTCCGGAGATCCTGCAGGCTGTCCATGCGGACGGTCACGAGGGCGTACAGCGCACCCTCCACCGCCTTCGACGCGATTTTCATTTCCCTAACATGAAACAGCTTGTGCAGGAACTGGTGCGCTCCTGTGGCGTCTGCCAGCGTTATAAGTCCGAACACCTCCACCCGGCAGGCCTCTTGCTGCCGCTTCCTGTGCCACAGGGTGTATGGACGGACATTGCGCTGGATTTTGTGGAGGCCCTGCCGCGCGTCCGCGGGAAGTCAGTGATCCTCACGGTGGTGGATCGGCTGAGCAAGTATTGCCACTTCATCCCCTTGGCGCATCCGTACTTCGCCGAGTCTGTCGCCCAAGCCTTCTTCTCCGAAGTCGTCCGCCTCCACGTGGTGCCCCAGTCCATGGTCTCCGACCGGGATACTGTCTTCACATCTCTGTTTTGGCAGGAGCTCATGTGGTTGATGGGTACCAAGCTTCACATGACGACTGCCTTCCACCCCCAGTCGGACGGCCAGTCCGAGTCGGCCAACCGCGTCATCATCATGTACTTGCGGTGCCTCACTGGAGACCGTCCGCGTCAGTGGCTTCGGTGGCTTCCTTGGGCGGAGTACTTGTTCAACACCGCCTTCCAGTCATCGCTACGGGACACACCGTTCCGTGTCGTCTACGGACGTGACCCGCCGTCGATCCGTTCCTATGAGCCGGGCGACACTAGGGTGCCGGCCGTCGCCAAGACCATGGAGGAGCGCGCGGAGTTCTTGGCCGATATCCGCTGTCGCTTGGAACAGGATCAAGCCATCCAGAAGAAGTACTATGACCGCAATCACCGTCCGGTCACATACCAGGTCGGCGACTGGGCTCTTCTTCGCCTTCGACAGCGTACGGCTTCCTCGCTGCCCCAGGCCGCCGGTGGCAAGCTGAAACCCCGTTACTGCGGGCCGTACAGGGTGACCGAGCTCATCAACGACGTCGCCGTTCGGCTCGCCCTGCCAGCCGGCGCCCGCATCCACGACGTGTTCCACGTGGGGCTGTTGAAGAAGTTCCAGGGTGAACCGCCGGCCGAGACGCCCCCGCTGCCACCTCTTCGTCATGGCGCCATCGACCCCGAGCCGGAGCGCGCCGTTCGTTACCGCGTCATGGCGGGTGTGCCACAGGCCCTCATCCAGTGGAAGGGTGCCTCCGCTGCGTCTGCCACATGGGAGGACACAGCGACGTTCCGCGCCAAGTACCCCGCGTTCCAGCTCGAGGACGAGCTGGTTCTCGGCGGGGAGGGAGATGTCATGTTCGGACGCACGTACACCAGGCGTCGCCGAGCTCGGGACGTGCGCCGTGCCCAGGAACGCGCCACACAACAGGCACCGGTCACGCCAGGTGACGGGCCAGGCGCGGGCTCCACTAGTGGCTTGGTTTAGAAGAGATGTGTTTCTATTTTTAGTTTCCTATTTGGTGGAAATTTGTTACTTTAAGTTAGTTTTCAAGTTAGTTGGGCCATAGGCCATATATATCTGTAATCGTACTATGAAGGGAATCAAGCAATTGCAAACCAATCTTATCTCCTCTCAACTCTCCTAAGCCGGCAGCCAGGGGGTATAACCCGGTTGACGAAGATCATCGGCGTGGGGGCATAACCCTGCCGAGCTACCACGGATCGAGGCTACGAACTCTGTAGTCGAGGTCCGCCGTCCCTGGGCACGAACGCCCTTGACAACTTTATACATACCTTTTATGATCTGTTATGAGCTGGCGGCAATCTCGGGTATCTAAAAAACAGTGAATCAACTTTCACTATTGTAGCTATTTCCATGAATTATTTGACATGCTCCTAATCTGCTCATGAAGGAACGTTCATTACTGATTAACTTAGCAACTCGATATTTAGAGAGAGAGAAAAACTCACTATTGTATTAGGGGGTCAAAATCAATCTGAATAACTTCAGCTATCTCTCTTATTTATCTAGGGATGTTGTAACTTGTAGAACAGGAGCAAGGCAGAACAGAACATAAAATGATGTTTACTTCTGTTAGGATCACGGATCCTACTGGAGACGGAACGGAGGTTGTAGGGATGGGAGAGAGGAGGTCGCGGCTTGTGCGCTCGGCGGCGGCGGTCAGGCGCCGTGGTGCTGGACGCGCACAAGCAGGAGCAGCGGCGGCTAAGGTGGGGGCTAGGGTTTCTCCCGGCTCCCTGAGGAAGCCGGAAACAATATTATGTTTCTGCTTAAAAATTCCCAAGATAGTCTTACATGGTATTTATAACTCTTCTCATCTAATAATAGGAAAATACTCTAATAATTCTAATAATGCTACTAAGGGCTGCACTTGGGCTTTGGGCGCCCCCTCAGGGCGCGGCCCTCTAGCCACGAGCAGGCCTTCGCCTTGCATAGTGCACGCCCATCATAACATCTCTCCCCGCCTGCGAAAACAGCTCGTCCTCGAGCTGGAAGTCGGGGTAGGCGGCCTTGAAGTCGTCGGCGCGTTCCCAGGTGGCGTCTTCCGCAGACAACCCACGCCACTTGATCAACACCTTCCAGGTACCCCGGCGTTGCTGCGCCTTCAACGCGCGTTCCGGGGTTGGCAGGATGCGGCCGTCCAGTGTTGGTGGCAGAACACCAGACGCAGCTGGAGGATCGCCGCGGTGCTGCTTCAGCAGGCTGACATGAAAGACATCATGCAAGCGCGCTCCGTCAGGCAGCTGAAGGCGATAAGCGACGCGGCCGATGCGTTCCAGCACGCGGAAGGGGCCAGCCCAACGTGGCCCCAGCTTGTACTTGGCACGCGGATCCAGCGACTGCGCCGTGCGGTGGAGAAGGCGCAGCCAGACCCAGGCGCCGACGTCGAACTCCAGCTCCCTGTGATTGGCGTCGTAGTACTTCTTCGCAAGCTGCTGAGCTTGAATAAGGCGTTGACGGACCTCAGCCAGCATGTCGTCACGACTACGGAGAAGAGCATCCGCGGTCTCAGTACGCGCTGTCCCCGGCCGATAGGGCAGGATCGGCGGCGGGGGACGGCCGTACACCACCTGAAAGGGGTCGCGCGAAGGGCGGTGTGGAAGGAAGTATTATAGCAATACTCCACCCACGAGAGCCAATCCACCCAAGCGCGAGGCCGGTCACCCGTAACACAGCGCAAATACATGGCGATGACCTTGTTCACCACCTCCGACTGCCCATCCGTCTGGGGGTGGAATGCCGTACTCATGCGTAGAGCCACGCCCGCCATCTTGAAGAGGTCACGCCACACGTGACCGGTGAACACGGGGTCCCGGTCGCTGACGATGGACGATGGAAACCCGTGAAGGCGGACGATGCCATCGAAGAAGGCGCGGGCGACGGAAGCGGCGATGTAGGGGTGACCGAGCGCAATGAAATGCGCATACTTGGAGAAACGATCGACGACGGTGAGGATGACCGACTTGCCGCCGACCTTGGGCACCCTTCGATGAAGTCCATGGAGATGTCCGTCCACACCTGGGACGGCACCTCCAAGGGCTGCAGGAGCCCCGCCGGTCGAAGAGCGTCAGTCTTGTTGCGCTGACAAACCGCACAGGTGTGCACCCAGTCCTGCACCAACATGCGGTCGCCCGGAATATCGAAATCCGAACGAAGGCGGTGCAAAGTCTTTTGAATGCCTTCATGGCCAGCCCCATGAGCGAGCTGGATGGCCTGATGACGAAGGTCGCCGACGTCGGGAACGAAGATGCGGTGGCCGTGGAGCAGGAGGCCGACGTCCTGGCGCCAGGGAGCAGGCAACTCACCCGCGCGCAGGCGCTCCTGCAGCAGCGTGGCGTCCGGCGCAGTAGCAGTCGCGCGGCGTACGTCGTCGATGTAGGTGAAGGATGGCCCGGAGATGGCCACCGCGGCAGCCGTATCGCCGAGCTCGAGGGAAACCTCACTGTCACGACGGGACAGAGCGTCAGCCACCGTGTTGAGGCGGCCCGGACGGTACTCCACGGAGAAATCGAAACCAAACAGCTTGCTGACCCACTGGTGCTGGGGCACGGTCGACGAGCGTTGGTCCAGCAGGTACTTGAGGCTGTAGTGATCTGTCCGCACGAGGAAGTGGTGTCCCCACAAGTACGGCCGCCAGTGCCGCACAGCCTGCACCAACCCAATGAGCTCTCGCTCATACGCGGCGAGCTTGAGGTGACGCGCGGCGAACGGCCTGCTGAAGAAAGCGAGAGGTCCGGCGCCCTGGTGTAGGACGGCGCCGAACCCCGCACCCGAGGCGTCGCTGTCCACCGTGAAGACCCTGTCAAAATCCGGTAGCTGAAGGACAGGCCCCGTAGTGAGGGCGCCCTTCAACGCGAGGAAGGCCGCGTCGGCCTCATCGTCCCAAGCGAACGTGTCTCGCCGCAAGAGACGCGTCAGTGGCGCCGCGATGATGCTGAAATCCCGGATGAACTTCCGGTAGTACTCGGCGAGTCCCGAGAAGCCCCGCAAGGCGCGAGGAGAACGCGGAGCGAGCCATGAGGCGACCGCCACGATCTTATCGGCGTCCATGGCGACTCCCTCGGCGGAGATGACATGGCCTAGGTAGGCCACCGAAGAGGCCCCAAACGAACACTTGGAACGTTTGAGGTGAAGACGATGGGCGCGGAGGGCGTTGAGGACGATGCCGACGTGCTGCAGGTGCTCCGCCCACGAGGAGCTATAGATAAGTATGTCATCAAAAAACACCAACACGAACCTGCAGAGATACGGGCGGAGGACGTCGTTCATCAATGCCTGGAAAGTGGCCGGGGCGTTGGAGAGGCCGAAAGGCATCACCAAAAACTCGTAGTGCCCCTGGTGCGTGCGGAACGCCGTCTTGCAGATGTCGTCAGGGTGCATCCGCACCTGATGATAGCCGGAATGCAGGTCCATCTTCGTGAAAAAGCGGGCGCCATGGAGCTCGTCGATGAGCTCATCCACCACCGGTATGGGAAACTTATCCTTGGAGGTCTTCGCGTTTAGGGCGAGATAGTCGATGCAGAACCTCCAAGAGTTGTCTGCCTTGCGAACCAGGAGGACCGGAGCGGAGAACGGCGAAGTGCTAGGGCGTATGAGCCCTTGCTCTAGCATCGCGGCGCATTGCCGCTCAAGCTCGTCCTTCTGCAGCTGGGGGTAGCGGTAGGGCCGGACGGCGACCGGCGCAGTGCCCGGTAGGTGGATCCTGTGGTCGTAGGGGCGCGCTGGAGGCAAACCGCGCGGCTCCTCAAATATCGCAGCGAACTGTAGAAGAAGTCGGTCCAGTAGAGGTTGGCCGGGCACGGCGCTGACCGCCCGGACCGCGGGCTCCCGGATGTCGTCGCGAGGAGAGCCCATCCCCTTCCATAGGATGCGGCGGCCGCCGCGAGTGAAGGCCATGCAGAGATCCTCAAAATCCCATAAGATGGGTCCGAGGGTCCGAAGGAACTCGACCCCGAGGATGAGGTCAAATTCTCCTAAATTGATGCCGAAACAGTCAATGGAGAATTCCTCGGTGCCGATGGCGAGCGCGACGTTGCGGGCGACCCCTTGGCACGGAACGCGGTCGCCGTTGGCCACGAGCACCCGCAACGTGGGATGCGGGGCAGTAGAAAGCCGGAGACGACTAAAGAGGTCGGCGTTGATGAAGTTCGTCGTGGAGCCGGAGTCGAGGAGTGCCACCAGTCGGTGGTCATGCACTGTCACGGGCAGCAGCATGGCATTCTCCGTGCGCACCCCCGCGAGGGCGTAGAGGGACACCGTAGGTGGCAGCCCTGTGGTAGTCGGCGCCTCCCCCACTGATTCCTGGGCAGCGGCCGCGTCCACGGCCTCCTGCTGGAACGCCGCAGCTGCGACCTCGGTGGGAACGGCGTCGTCGACGTAGTCGTCGTTCTCGAGGTAAAATAAGCACTGACACACATGGCCTCGGACGTACGGCTCATCACAATTGAAGCAAAGCCCTTTTTGGCGGCGTTCGAGCTGCTCCGCCGAGGAGAGGTGGCGGAAGAACCGCTGTTGGCCAGTCGCCGAAGACGAGGGCGCCTGAGGAACGGCCGCGCTGGACCCCGCCGAAGGCACGCCTCCTGGCCGTGGGCTGGGGCGCGCTGGCGGCCGTGTGCCCCGCTGCTGCTGCGGCTGCTGCGCAGGAAGGAAGGCCGCCGCGCGGCGCTCGTACGCCCGCGCGTAGTACATGGCCGTCTGCAGGGTAGGCGGGTGGTGCAGCTCAACGTCGACCTTGATGTGCTCGGGAAGGCCGTCGACATAGAGTTCGGCCTTCTGGCGCGGGTTGAGGTCACGCTCATGGCAAAGCAAGGCGTTGTAGCGGTCTGAATACTCCTGGACCGTAGAGTGGAAAGGTAGCCGAGCAAGTTCAGCAAGACGCGTGCCCTGCGTCGGTGGTCCAAAACGCAGCTGACACAGCTCCCGGAAACGCTCCCACGCGGGCATGCCTTCATCCTGTTCCAGTGCATAGTACCACGTTTGTGCAGCGCCGCGGAGGTGATATGACGCAAGCCACGTGCGATCCGAAGCCAAAGTGCGTTGTCCGCGGAAAAATTGTTCGCAGTGGTTGAGCCAGTTGAGGGGATCTTCGCTGCCGTCGAAAGTCAGAAATTCCAGCTTGTAGAATTTCGGGGGAGCAGGGGCGCCGTGGAGCGCGCCCGGTGGCGGCGCGCCGTCGTCCGCGCCCGAGTAGCTGCTGCCCCCAAAGGCCATGGGCGCGGTAGAAGATAGACCCCCGCTGTAGTACAGGGAGACGTCCGGCGCGCCGTAGAGGGTCGCCGACGCCGGACCCGAAGGAACCGGCGAGCTGATCGCAGCGGCTGGCGTGATCAACGTCGCTGTGGTGTAGATCGGCGCTGGTACCGACCCCAGCGCCCACGAAGGAATAGGAGACGGAGAGGGCGGCCACTGTAACTGATGGAGAGGCACCCCCGTCCGGCTATTCGTCGGCATGCCGTAGGAGAATAGCGCCGGCTGCATGGGCGGCGCCGCGGAAGGCAGTGGAGGTGGTGGCGCGGAGGGCAGGGGTGGTGGTGGTGGCGGCGCAGGGTGTTGGGGTGGGAGGGGCGGCTGGACCAGGCCGGCCAACTGCAGCTGCATGGCAGCCATGTTGCGGCTGATCTGATCAACCACCGCGGCCAATGATTCCAGCGTGAGCGTCCCGCCGGAGGACGCGGATGACAGCCCCAACGAAGAGGACAGCGCTGGCGACGACGGCACTGGCAGGGACAGCGTGGATGATGGCGGGATCGTGGAGGACGGCGGAGGACCTGACATCTCTGATACCAGGCTGTTAGGATCACGGATCCTACTGGAGACGGAACGGAGGTTGTAGGGATGGGAGAGAGGAGGTCGCGGCTCGGCGGCGGCGGTCAGGGGCCGTGGTGCTGGACGCGCACAAGCAGGAGCAGCGGCGGCTAAGGTGGGGGCTAGGGTTTCTCCCGGCTCCTTGAGGAAGCCGGAAACAATATTATGTTTCTGCTTAAAAATTCCCAAGATAGTCTTACATGGTATTTATAACTCTTCTCATCTAATAATAGGAAAATACTCTAATAATTCTAATAATGCTACTAAGGTCTGCACTTGGGCTTTGGGCGCCCCCTCAGGGCGCGGCCCTCTAGCCACGAGCAGGCCTTCGCCTTGCATAGTGCACGCCCATCATAACAACTTCAGTCCTGAAATAATAATACAATTTCCATCATTATGACAGCAGGGACTTGCTATAACTGACTAGTTAGTAATGACTAATTTGATTGAGAATACCACAACACAAACACCTTTAACTTTTACTTGAATGTTGCCCAAGTGCTGTTTTTGATGCTGCCTTGCTGGAAGATAGAATGGAACTACAGCACATGTAAAACTTGGTTACAGATTTTGAGCAGTTTAAAAAAGAAACAACTTTTGTTGCAAGAATGATGAAGCCAAATGTAGTTTGCTACTATGGGCTATGGCATTCCATTTTATTCTGGTTTGGTCATTGGGGAGTGGGGATACTTGGGACCAGTTCAAAGCATTATGAAGTTTTGAACTGTCCAATTGCTTGCTTATATCTGCTCTTTTGTGCTTGAAGGGAAAGTGTCGGTGGTCCTGCTGGTGAAGAGAATGTACAGGATGCTAGGCAGCAAAATGGACCTCAAAGACAAGTTGTTGTGAGGAGGTTTCACTTTGCTTTTCAGCTTGACTTGGCCCTGATCATCAAACTAGCCGCCGTGGTGTTTCTCTTTAGCCAGGAAGGCTCGAAACAAAGGCTGTTTCTTCTCATACTGTTTGCCTCATTGATTTACTTGTGAGTACTTTGCTCAAATCATCTCCAAAATACTTAATGCTATTTCACAATTTACTCTTCATTACTTGTATAGCCTATGTATGGTGCTGCTAGATAACGTCGTGGTTCTGTATCCTGCAGATATCAAACCGGAGCTATTACACCTTTTGTAAGATGGCTTCAGCGGGCAGGAGGTGCAGCTGCTCGTCCACCACAGGCTCCTGCTCGGGTCGAGAACCGTGCTCCTCTGCCTGCCCAGAATGATGGCAATGAACAGCCCAATGGTAGCTTCCATATGTGTTTTGTTTGTGCTCTATGCATGATTTTTCATCATATTGCAACACAAATTTCACTTTTTAGTATATTATAATCTCACCATAATATTGTCCTTCCTTTTCACTACCATCTGCTCTTCAATGGGAGGTTCATATAAACAGCAGTAGCCCTTGCATGGAAATAAATTGTAAATGGCCACGATTAGCACCAACGAATGAGACATGTTATAGCTGTCTAATGTCTCATGTTGATTCCTGTTTTGATGGACTGGTGTTTCATGCTTTAACAGTCAGGTTTTTTGCTTTTGATTTGACTGCAAGTACCAATAACGATTCATACTTCTCATTTTTCTAAGGAAATGTTAATGCATGAGTTTGCTAGTATCTAATGACTAATCGCTTCTGCTGTTGTGGAAAATATTGCAGGGCCCGCAAACCCTGACCAAGCTGCTGAGAACCATGAACAAGATGCTGCAGCTGGTAACGAGAATCCGCAAGAGGCAGAGGTAGAAGGAAATCAGCGCAATTGGCTTGGAGGTGTCTTGAAAGAGGTCCAGCTGGTTGTTGTAGGGTTTGTTGCATCGCTTCTTCCTGGTTTTCAGCACAATGACTAGGCCTCATCTCGTCACTGTGGAAAGCAGTGATATAGTTATGGTGATATAGGGGAAATAATTATATGAAGCAGCCGAAAGATTTCCGTTTATGCAACTGAATGCATCTTTGTTGTTAATATTGTTTTGTTTCGTGTTCAAAGAGTTCTTGAACCAATCCCGTCCTGCTTCCAGCAATACTTGCAGCTCACATGTAAAGAGTAGCTGACACCCCATCAAATGAACTATTATTTGCGTTGCAGAAATATGGGATGCTTGCACCTGAAAACAGTATCAGTCCCTGTTGTAAAATGTCTGAAACATGAAGGATGGGAAAGTTTTTTCAGTACTGAATCCTCGATCTTAATGTGTGTCACATCCAGAAGGATGCTCCCTTAACCAGTGCCAGCAGAGCAGAAAATTCATGTCAGTGAAATACAGCAATTAATATTTTTCTTGGTTGATTTTGTCGATCTTCCTCAGTTGCTCGTCGATGAACCAACTCAGTATAAGTGCGAAAACAGACATTCAGCACAAAGAACCGCGTCTGTTTCTTTTGTTCGAAGGATAGTGATATGCTCTGAAAGTCTTTAGTATTACATCATAATTTGATTAAAAAAAATCTCTATTCTCTATGCTCATTTTTTCTCTCACTTCCTGAGTTCCTTGCGAATGTTCACAATAAAAGAGGAACTAAATCTTATGACATGCATGATCTCAGCCATTCTCTTGGCAGAATGTTCAGGTGTGCCATTCTTTTTTGCAGAACTTTAGTTGCAGTTAGCTTGTATTCCATGGTAAAAGCTGCACGAGGTCTATCTTGCTTACATACCTTTACCTAGCTGCTTATCTTGGCTATTGAACATATACCGGTGTATAAACCCAACCTTAAATATCTGATGCCTATCCCTTGTCAAGCTACCAACTACTACTTGTAAACTACTACTCACACACAAATGCATACTCTAACGTCCGTGGACCAAACCCTTCATCTAAGAATCCCATATCTGCAATGCGCCCTTTACTTTTATGATGCGGATTGATTTTCTATTTAATAATGCGAAGAAAGCTTGAAGCACGCAGACGCCCATAGCCACCCAGCAACCAGTAAAGCACCCAGCAGAATTTCATCTTATTTACAGTGTCCATGCTGTGTGCTGGAAGCTGACAGTCATCAATCAACGAACCTATTAAATGAACCATTTTGAGCAATTTGGGGTTCTATATGACTGTAAAGTACAATGAGTGCTTGAACATTATACCTGTAAATTCATGCATGCAAACTCTTTCATTTCCCAAGTCGTACAAACAGCAGCAAATGATGATGATAGCACATAGCCTAATGGTGATACTTCTGTCCTTTTATTATAGTCCATGCCCTGCAAATTAATGCAATACCTGATGAGTGACCGCTCACAATTAATGCAATACCTAATGGTAGTGTTACATTGGAGCCGTTCGGCTGTGCTGATAAGCCGGCTGAAAAACACTGTTGGCTGATTTGTTGTGAGAGAAAAATACTGTTCCGGCTGAAAAAACAAGCTGAAAAAGACGGATTTTAAGCCGAATGAACGGGGCCATTGTTCCTATCTCACACAGTCACACCATAGAGCGATACAGGGGTATGCTACACAGAAACTGTGTTCAAGTGCAGAAATAGCATCATCAGATAGACTAATTGATTACCTGTAGAGCTGCTCCATTAGAACTATCAAAGCAACTTGATGGTTCAAAACTAGTGAGGACAGCCTAATTGTTGCATCTGCATGCTCTCGCACTTGTACCCCAAGACCATATGGTCCACCAATACAAAATGTGAGCCTTGATGATCCCTACAAGATATGAGACATTATTGACACCTTATAGACTTCTTCTCATTCCTAGGATCTTTCAGGAGTCCAAACTTCAACTAGAAAATTGAGATCACACAAGTTCCGATCACAATAATCAATGATTAAAGAATAGCTCAGCTAGGATGGACCAAGTTGCAGAACATACTGTGTTGCCAGCATCCCCAATCAGATCAGCTATCTGCTCGGATATGACATCCTTCCCATTTTCATCCAACACAACCACCTGCCATACATGGAAACATCAGGAGACAAAAGCGACTGATAAATCATTGAGTTTTTTTTTACAAGAGATAAATCATTGAGTTATGCAAGGAGAAAGGACAGAAGTCATAACAGAGCACATATGAGCCAGGGCAAGAAGGAACTGAAACATACAAAATCATCAGACTTGAGTTGCTGCATCATAGCCGCATCTTCTGCTTCAACTTGCACCTTTACATCACTGAAAAAAGCATCAGAAAACAATACCGATGGAGGACGAACTGGTATTTAATGGTACCAGTTCTGACTTCTCTTTTTAGGTTTTGTGATAATCATCAGTCACAAGCTTCTCTAACAATATCAGGAAAATAGCACCATACACAAAAACATAGTACGTTAATATGTTGTATGCTGATGCCGCACATATTGATATGCACACTGCAGTGAATCGCCTGTATTGATGTGTCGTCTACCGTCTTCAAAGTTGGAGGATCACTTAACGGAGTATACCTTGTAAGTTTTGGGTTGGACCTGATAAGTGTGTCCTCGAAATCGCAATAGTAACCGAGCTTCTCCTTGTATTCTTCAACAAGGAGTTGTGTCCCCCGAGACCTCTTCTTTCCAACCGTTAACAAACGCATGGGCATTGCTTTCTGCAAACATGGAAACGCAGACATCAGAATCACAAACTTGATTAAAAAAACATTTGGCCATTATGAGGCTACACCAATTAGAACTCAAGCACAAGCTCTTCACTTCACAAGGCATCTTTTTGCAAGCTTTTGCTTTATATCCATAAAATGCAGAGTACTTTTTTTTTGTAAGGAGAAATGAACCAAATGAATCGATGTAGCTAGAAAAGGTCAATGCGTGCAGTCCTTACCACAGATTGACCCGAGTATTTGGATATCCTGCCTGCATGAAGGAAAAGTAGGAATTATCAATGTTAGAGATCGGAATCCTCGGCGAGTTAGAAGGATATTCAAGAACTGAACAGTGGAAAAGGCAAAGGTGACTAACATAACTTAGAGAGAAAATACCAAGAGCCAAGAATTCAGAAGCATAAAAAAGAAATGGAGGCATACTGAGGCCTGAGGGGGAGTGGTTCGATGGCTATAGCTTACCAAGAGAAGGGGCGGACGCGCCTCGATTCTTGTTGAAGGATTGCTCGGGCCCGCGCCCGCATCTGCACCGCCACAGCAAGACTGCCATCGCCAGACGGATGGGAGGGAGCGAGGGGGACTGGCAGAGTGACGGGAGGTCGTGGGGCGCATCCGCTGGCGTCTTCGACCCGTCAGCGAGGAAGAAGACTAGAAGAGCGACCTATCCGCAAAGACGCGCGTCTGCTCGAGAGGCGTCTTTCCTCCGCTTAAGGGGTGGAGTACTAAATATAGACTAATTATATGCATGTCGGCATAGATTAAGAATAATTTACAAAACGAATCTATTAAACCTAATTAGTCCAAGATTAGAAACTTTTTGTCAAATAAAACGAAAGTGCTACAGCGTGTTTGTTAAACTTTTAACTCCTTCCACCAAACAGCCCCTAAACTGCACAGCCAACGAAATCTCCTGCAACCTCGTCCAAGTCTAGCACTACGCTGACACGCTGTACGCCTCAAACATCGTCTGGAACTCTCTGGAGGCTGCATCAATGGATCCTATATTGCTATGATCCGACACGAGCTGATGCTTCCTGCAAAGTCGTTCTACAGAATTTGGATTTCTGTAGTCCAAACGTGCCGTATTGGTTTGGTTCGTCACACTGGTGTATCAGAATCCAAAGCATCATCTTATACAACACTAATGAATGCTACATGCATATGGACTGTCGTCGTCCACAAACTACGCAACAATGTTCATCGGGTTAAATCTGCAGAAGAACAGCTACCCAACCCAGATGTACTCCTCAATTTTGACATGTAAAAATCCTGAATACGTACAATATTGTACAGACGACCACATCAGTGTCATCCCTTGTGCTTGTGGTCACTCAAAGCATATGCCGGTACACACATGACATTCTATCATCGTCTAAGGAAGACAAAGAGCGAGCCTCTGGATCCTTTTCCTAGCCTGATTTTCTCATCGACATAAGTGATCTCCAGCTTGACTTCGCTCTCGCCACCGTATTGAAACCCCAAGGAGCCTACCTTCAGTTCCGGGGCTTCAAATATGACCTGAATCCATTTACAGTCCAACACATTCAGCTTACCTGCATGGCCAACACAGAAAGAACATAACAAGAATCAGATTACATAATTGCTAGGTATGCCCAAAAGGCTAAAGCCTGAGACATAAAAGTGTAAAACGGCTTGGTAGAAAACGTTTGGTCTACCTTTCAACGATACTGCACCCTCTAGGCCAAAGACGGAGAATGACACCTTGTTCCTCACTATGTCAGGTGCTTCCACCACCTGAACCATCTCATCAGTTTTGAATATCAGGCGGCCGAGAGGCGTCCGGTAAAGCCCTCCTGGCGAGGTTGGCACCGAGCAGTACACGACCTCCCATTCTGGTCAATTGGACGAATTATGCAAAGTGACTTAATCAAGGATGCCCAAACCATGGATAAAAGATCAAACGCTGTAATAGCAGGGGCATCAGATGTTAAATGCAACGCATGTATGGCTTGTTAACTTGTGCTCCCATTTGCGGCAGTGGGCGACCTTCGCATTCGGTCCATTGCAAGATGGTTCTTTTACAGTGTGTTAATTGTCTGCCTGTACGCTGTGCCACCACAAGACCACAGAGAAATGCAATTGATTGGGCATACAAAGCACTCTTTTCTTTTTACCTCCAAATATAAGCGGGGACTTGACGGGTTCGTCTATGCAGTACTTCCCCAGCTGCAGCGCGACATCAGCCACTTCCTGGTGCCCATCTTTAGGCAGCAGCACTCCTCGGTCAGTTCCCTTCACCTGTCGGTCGGTAGTACCAAGCTGAGACATCGCATTTAACATTCCAACATAATCGACATGTATGATGTATGTAACCATACGAATCTGAGCCTCTGAAGAAACCAAGTCTCTCGCAACAAACGAACTGAAGCAAAGCAGAAAACATGAATCTGGGAATGGGCCAGGAAGCAAGAGGCTACTGGCGTCAGTGTTACCTTGGAGAGGATGGAGTCGACGAGCTCCGGTGGCGCCCGGACACCGGGGGCGGCGGCGAGGGAGCACCGAACGGACGGGAGCCGCCGTCGGAGCGGTCGGCAGAGAGGAGCTAGTGGTGGAGTGGCGGAGGAGAAGCGGAGGGCGGGGGGCGCGGCCGGGCAAGCGGACATTTTCATCGTCTGCTCTTCGTGTGTGGTGATAGCTGGACCTCGTCCCACACCTATTTCTATTTTTCTATTTTTATTAAAAAAAAACAAAATTTCCTGGGGAGGGTTTTCCTGCCTCCTTTCAGTTTTTTTTTTTCTCTTTTTTATACATTTTTGCAAAAACAAGATCTAAAAGGAGAACAGAGAGCAAAGAGAGAGCTGGTTATTAAGAGAATACAAGAATTTGACCTTATTGCAGAATCCAGATTGTTATCCTTTTTGAATGGAATAAGAGAATATCCATGGAGGATGAGATTGAGCGATTACTGGAGGAGATATATTGGAGGCAAAGAGCAGGGAAGAAGTGGGTCTTATTGGGCGACTCTAATTCCCACTTTTACCACCAATTTGCCAATGGTAGAAGGAGGAAGAACACAATTTCCTTTCTCGAATCTGACCAAGGGGAGGTCAGAGGACAAAAGGAGATTACTGCTCACATAGTTGCTTATTACAAATCGCTCTTTGGTGTTAGTGATCCCTGTTTCCTATCTCTTAAAACAAATTTCTAGCCTAGAGAATTGACTCTCTCTTCAGATGACAGAGAATATTTAGTTAGAGACTTCGACGCACAACAGATTAAGGGGGTCATCATGGAGATGAAAACCAACTCAGCCCCGGGTCCCAACAGCTTTGGGGTCTCTTTCTTCAAGACCTTTTGGAGGTAATAAAAGATAACATCCTGACAATTTTTAAGGACTTCCATGCAGAACAGCTAGATATCAAGAGGATGAACTTTGGGGTGATTACTTTGGTGCCTAAGGTCAAGGAGGCCAATGTTATAAAACAATACAGACCTATTTGCCTATTAAATGTAGACTATAAATGGATCACAAAAGCGCTTACCAATAGACTGACTCCAGTAGCTAAAGAAATAATTGGTAAAAATCAAACGGGGTTCATCAAGGGTAAGAATATCTTAGAAGGAGTGGTTATGCTTCATGAGGTTTTGCATGAATTAAGGAAAAACAAAGGTCATGGGCTGATCTTGAAAATAGATTTTAAAAAAGCATATGATAGAGTGAGATGGCATTTTTTAAACAAGTAATGGTGAGCATAAACTTTCATCCTAAGTGGGTAAAATGAGTAATTGACACAGTTAAAGGGGGCAAAGTATCTATTAATGTCAATGGTGAGAGAAGTAATTACTTTAGTACTTATAGAGGCCTGAGATAGGAGGATCCCCTTTCTCCTCTCCTTTTTAACCTTGTGGCAGATGTGCTAAGAGTCCTACTAGACAAGGCTGTCTCTAAGGGTCATATCAAAGGGGTGCTTGGATATCTCATCTCGGGGGGCATCTCTCACATCCAGTATGCGGATTACACAGTTATTATGGTAGACTGCTCTGTTCAGTCTATTAGGAATCTCAAACTCATTTTGTATTGCTTTGAATGGCTCACTGGTCTTAAGATTAACAACCATAAAAGTGAGGTATTTGTTTTTGGAGGCTCACAACAAGAGAAAGAGAATTTGGCAAATATGTTGAATTGCTCTTTGGGTTCCCTTCCTCTGAAGTATCTAGGTATACCTATCTGTAACAAGCGTCTGGGCATGGGGCCCTTTTCGCCAATCATTCAGAAAATAATCAACAGGCTAAATCCTTGGAAAGGCAAACATATCACATGGGGGGAGGAGATAGATCTTAACCAATTCCTGCCTTAGTAGCATTCCTATATACTGCATGGGCTTCTATTGGCTAACTGATGGAGTGCACAAGAAGATGAATATTGTTAGAGCTAACTTTCTGTGGCAAGGTGCTGATAACAAATTTAGATACCATATGACCAAATGGAAAATGGTTAGTAGGCCTAAAGACCAAGGGGGTCTGGGCATCATCAACACTAGGATAATGAATGACTGCCTTTTTGGTAAAATGGATATGGAAAATACATCAAGAGCCTGATGAATTATGGTTCAAATTGATCATTGTTAAATACTTGAATGAGTGTAATTTTTTCTCTGCTCCTAGTAAAGGTAGTTCCCGATTTTGGAAAGGTCTACATAAAGTGAAACATTTGTTCAAATGGGGTGCCCTTTTTAAAGTTAAAGATGGGCTGAATTGTAGGTTTTTGCAGGACTGCTAGGTTTTAAGTGTTCCTCTGAAGATTGCTTATGCTGATCTTTTTCTTTTTGTCAGAGATCCTGATAGTGTGGTTGCTGATCACTGGGTGGATGGAGAGTGGTCAGCTGACTTTAGAAGGCCTCTCTCGGTCAGGGAGTATGAGAGATGGTCTTAACTCAAGGGGGAGCTAGCGGGTTTGGTTTTAGATGAGGAGGGTCCTGATATGGTTAAATGGGGTTTGGAAAAGAATGGGCTCTTATCTACCAAATCTTTATATAGATTCATTACTGATGGTGGTGCTGCTAGCAGGTTGGCTGGCTATCTCTGGAAATGTAAAATCCCCTTGAAGATTAAGTTTTTCCTTTGGTAAATTTTCAACAATAAATTGCAATGTGCTCAAAGTCTTTGTAAGAGAGGTTGGAAAGGGGGCGATACATGCTGTCTCTGTGGGTGCACTGAGTCAGTAAATCATATTCTTTTTGACTGCATAGTTGCTAGGATGGTCTGGGGCTTTCTAAGAGAGATTTTTAAATGGCACGACCATCCTACTTCTATGGAGAAGCTGTCTGAAATGTGGCTGATGGGCAAGAGGCCCCTTCCTGTGAACTTAATTCTCTATACTTTTACAGGTTTTGCTTGGGCCTTGTGGAACAATAGAAACAAGATGGCTATTGAGCACAAATATCCAAAGACCCCATCTGACATCATCTATGTTGCGTTATCATATATGGAGAAATGGAGGGTGCTTCTCAAGGAAGATGATCGCCATCAGATCGCGCAAGTGAAGGATGAAATGGATGAAGGAGTTCAAGCCTAGCTCTATGACATCTTCGGACGTCTATGAAATTTAGCTCAGTCTAGGCTTTCGTTCTGTTTTGTTTCTGCTGTTTTTCTAAGATACTGACTTCCCTAGTCTTTGTATCAAACTTTGCTTTCTTAAAAGCTGAGGTAAAACTCTCATAAAAAATAGCTTTTTCTCTCTCTCTCGAAACGTGAAGCGCTACAAAGGTACTCAATGATGTTACGTCTGTTATCTTAAGTTGAAAGCGGTCTCAGAGCTTTCCAAGACCTGTCATGTCATATAGATTAAAATGAAACAAATATGACATGGGTAAAACTCTCACTCTCAATGAAAAGCTTCATTTAGACATTTAATTTCTAACTCATACAGAGTTGTCAGTAATCGTGTCAAGAGAGTTTCATCTCATAATACTCATTTCTTCTCTTAAAAACATTATCACGTTATCAAAAACGCTTATACGACAACTTATTAAATGCAAATGAAACTTATGAAAGTCCCACCGAGACTGGCCTTGTAGTTTCTGAGCTCTCCACAACAAAGGACCAGCACATATCTGTTTCCTATATATGAAAATTTTCTTATGTATCCCTTTGAGCTGCGCTTTGGCAGTTGGAACCGAGTAACCGACAGCTTGAGAGAAAATATAAGACCTGGTCTCAGATTTTCCATTTAATGCCCATTCCTTGTCAAAATAAGCCTTGATGTACATGGTAAAACGCCACAGCTAAAAATGTGGAGAGGAAAAACTATGAAAGTAACACGAGGCTAAAGGAGTAGCCATGGCCTGTCGTGGTAAATCCGAAGCCACTGTGTTGCTGCAGCGAAATCCTTCTCCTCACCAATTGCTATTCTGTTAATTAATCTCCTATTCTGTTGCTATCCAATGTACAAGGATTTCTATAACAAAAGATTTCCTGTGTATCCCTGTAGCCTCTAGCCGCCCCTAGAAGCTCAAATAAGTGTATAATTCGCAAACAAGGTCAAGAGATTATTTATGGATTCAGGGTAGAACTTCCTCGCAAACAGGTAGCATGGTCTCTTTGCTCCATTCCATAGGCAGGGTTTCTCTGTAACCACTTTCTGCAGAGCAACAGCAAAACATTTAAGCATACTTGTGATTGTTTATCCATCACTTGGAGAGAGAGAAACAGGGGAAGGAGGGAGGTACCTTGCTATCACTAGTGACATGGTGGCTCATGTCAATTGACTGCAGCACAGATCAAAAGGGTATAAAGTTAGAAAAGGATGCTGTGGTCAAATAACTAACTGGACAATAGACATAAGATGAGCAGGCGAACACATACTGTTATATTCTTCAGAAGCTCGAAAGTGACATCCTTTGCCCGGTAAGCTTTCGGATGCCACTTCCCTTCAGACCAGTCAACATGGGTTACAGACCAATTAGCAATTCCATCTGGGTCCATCATCTGGTTGATACAAATATGCAAATTTGCAATGTCAACAGGGCTGCAGCGCCATTATACAGATGACAAATTAATTTCAGCAACTGAAAAGGTCATTGTGTACTGACATGGAATAATGTTGGCAAATAATGTTCATCGGCATAACAGTTGCGCCCATCTTCCATGCCAGGCTGCAAGGAGGACAAATAAAAACATTGATATAGACACATGTTATGTAGCAGAGAATACATGATCGCGAAGTTCAATGTGGTAAAACAAAGAAAAAAAGGGTGAACTAAATCCATCAACGGTAATCTGTAAATTAGGTTAAAAAAGAACAAAATGAATACAGGCTAATACAAGGCCACATCTATCTTTTAGATCAAAATATTGTCAGTGCAGATTGGTTGTGGTATACTCTGTCCATGGTTTGACTCGGCACAATTTCAAAAGATTGAAAAGTTTCCTTTTTTTTTTTGCGCCGCAATAGGACAAACATACATTTGCCTCCAATCCTATACTGCATAAAGGAAGTAGTAAATAAAAGACAAAAACTCACCCTGCAATGAAGCTTGAACTTAGTATAGTAAAGACTATCTGCAATAATCATCAACGCATGTTGGCGCTTGACTGAGAACCACTGAAATAGTTAAAGTCAAAACAAATTCCTCCATCAGAATGACGGCAGATTAAAAAAAATAAGCAAAGATGATTGCAAGATTACCTGTGAACCCTTCCTAAAATCAGTCTCCGTGACCTCAGGTAACATATTCTGTGAATATCTAAAATTTCCATGTGGTCCAGGATCATAAAAGCTGATCAAGAAAACAAAATATGATGTAAGCTGAAGGAATAATAGCCCAACACAAAACCCAGCTGAGAAATCCATGAAATCATCCAATGTAAAAGTAGAACCAAGAGCTATTAGGTAGAGATGAATTTGAGATAAAGAAACAAACTTACCAGTCAATAAAACTGAGATTTGCCCCCATCACGTAGTCATATACATAATCAAAATTGTGCAGAGGTACACAGCTGCAAACACACAAAAGAATTGTAAAGACCTGAAAGAACAAAATGTGAAATAAAATGGGATGAAAGCAAAACCATGATATGTACCTATCAGATAGCAAAACAAAATGCTGGTTGTCAATGTCTTGTAGAGCATTTGCCAGTAACCTCCTCTCAGCATCAACCATAGAAATTTTACCCCAAGTTACCTGCAATGGGAATACGAACATTCAGGTTATTATTCGTTTAGCTTCTGATGAGTTCTTACAAGTATCAATCTACGAAGCATAGGAAAGAACTTTGTCAAAAACATAGTGCTGAAATTAATCTGTTTTTGCTTTTTTCACATAGCTAACTCTTCGTGTGTAGAATAAAAAGATAACAGCCTAAGAGGAACTAGCTGACACTGTTAATAAGAAATAGGCACACAAATTCGAGTCAAAGAGGACTTGAACTTGGGTAGTGGGTGTCTCCCACCAACTGAGCTCGGTTCCTTCTGCATGTGGAACTTCTTCATGTGAAACTAGGGCCATTACCTTTTCACTGTGTATCTCTCGACCAACAAATATGGGACTGACATGTTCTGGCTTCTCCCTTGAGGCATGAATATATATGGTATACCTTCCCTCATGGCCCTACAGAAATAACAGGAGGTCATGGAGAAACAGACTTTGAGCTAAAGATGATGACACAATGGATTGTGATATTCCTTCAAAGATTAATGGGCCTTGGCAATACCCATATTGTACCTTTAAACAAAATGCTCAGGACGTATCATTAAATTATAGCTGTTACAAAATGAAGTTACAATAAATGATCGTAAATAGTAATGCAACATGTCTGCACAACAAAGGTCTTCTTACAACATCATACAAACAGTGGCTTCAGGCTATAGTAGTTATGCAGGACTTCAAATAAGAACAGAATTTTTTGAACCAAATCATAAGATCAGTATTGCTTGTTATCTTGAATTATTGTTAAATTCTAAATTTGCAACCTTCCTATAGAAGTATCAAATTTGTTTTTTCTTTTCTCGAACACGCAGCAGAGCTGCACGTCATTGTATTAAGATAGGAGAAAAATATGAGATACAAAGCCAGTTGTGTGCAGGGAAAAAAGAGCAAAACAAATCAACCTACACACAACCAGCAGCAGAGCAGTACAGAGACACATGCACCACAAGCAAATGAGTAACGACAACACACACACATGGCACACACACGCATGTCAAGGCCTAGCTGTATTAAAAGCAAACTATTATACAAGATTAATGTTTGAATCTCGGAGTTGGTTCTACTGAAAA
The DNA here is from genome assembly GCA_038087645.1 of Saccharum hybrid cultivar R570. NCBI lineage: Eukaryota > Viridiplantae > Streptophyta > Magnoliopsida > Poales > Poaceae > Saccharum > Saccharum hybrid cultivar. The sequence continues at coordinate 6,047,435 of JAQSUU010000512.1, forward strand.
CCTAGTTGTATAGCATATGCAAAGGCCAATATCAATTATGAAAGCCAATTCTGAATTCACTTTGCAAGAGCTATGATAAAATGCATGAATCTACCAACAGAACAAACAGGGGATGTTTACCTCAAAGAATTTTTCCCATAATCTTTCAAATGGTAGTGTCCCCGGAGTCAAGAACATGAAAGCTATTTTTGAATTCTTGGATCGAACAGGAGGTGTTGTTAGGATCTGTCTGAAAACAACACGCGAGGCCCTCTCTTCATCAGTCAATTGCCTGGCAGGCTCAGCAGGAAGCCTGCCAGGAAGCCAATCTCTCACAGGAGAAGTGTAATGCGGGGGAGGATACAGATAAGCCCAGGCTAGTGCAATGAAGACAAAAGCTGCAACGGCGAGTATCCACCCTCGTCTTTTTGGAGCTGCTCTCAGGCGAGGAAGTGGAACGGCCTTCATGTCCTTGACGCCTAACTGCCAAACTTGATGCAGCTTCATCTATTTAAGCTTCACAACTCTCATTACTCTCGGACTCCACCAGTATCAGTGAAATATGGTCGGCAGAAAATTTCCTCTCGCTTCTACAGGTCCGTCTGCAATAGTATAACAGTAGTCCGTCTGCAATAGTATAACAGTTTGGTTGATCACATATACACCCGGTGATTTTTTACAGAGGAATCGATGTTAATGGGGGAAATTCAGTCAGTATGCACTAGTTAAATTAAATCAGATCCGATTACTCGAATACGAATGCTAGTTTACATTAGGGTTTGGGTGGGTGCTCGGTTCCGCGCATCATTAAGGGACGAGGAGGATACCTGGTGGGTGCTTTGTCGCCGGCGAAGACCTGGCGAAAGGCCAGGCGAGGGCCTGGGCAGGCGGCGGCGGCGGCGCGCGCCAAATCGTCGCTGGCAGAAAGAGAAGGCCACGCGAGAGAGAGAGAGAGCGCGCGCGCGGGGGGCCAACAGCAGAGGGAATCAGGAATCAAGTCGTGCCAAGGACGAATGCACAGATTGATTTATTACGTGCCTGGGGTTCTGGGAAGGGGACGCGGCCGGCGCGGCGGCTGTATAAATGGGTTGTCACGATTGTTCCTCCACTCCTGTGTTCCGGATGTCTACTTGCTACAGCCAGCATCCTCCAAGATTTATTTCATTAAATTTTTTTTGTACTATTGTCATGATTCTTATTCCACCGCTATTTCAAGATTTTGTTATTGTACGTTTAACATCCTCTAAAGTTTATGATTGGGAAATTGATTGGACAGCCAGGATTATTCCGCCATTACTATTTTAAGGACTGTCAACGTCCTTTGATGTTTTTTTATAATTATAAACAGAACAAAACTATCTCTCAATTTTTTATACAGATCTTTTTTAAAAAATCTATAGTATGTACATAGACGATCACAACTTCACATACACACGCAAGAAAAACACCCCTTTAAACGATATGTACACCATATTCTTATGAGCACCTCCGAGAAATAGGTATTGACAAAGTCACCACAATGGACTGCTATTGACGGAGCATTGCTACTTGATCAATTGAGTCTCGTTTGTTAATTAATACATAAATATTCTTCTCTATTGTTATCTTTCTAAATGAATTGATAGAGATCATGATTGATTAGATTTGAAAACACGTATAGCGTAAAAAAGGCATGTTTGGATCACAACTAGATTTTTATGATCTAGATTATAAATAAAATTATTATAATCTAGATCACAAACTATAATAATTGTTTCAACTCCTAGATTATTCTTAATTTTTGTAGAAATACTCATAAAAATTAAAAAACAGGTCCGTGGACCATGGTGGATTATAGGATATAATTGTAATTGGGTGTTCTGAATATAATCCACCTAATATATTGACTTGCTTGGATCGCTATTAGATCGTTTAGCTAATTATTACAACCACGGTGTATCCAAATAGCCCTTAAATATATTGCTCCCCAGTTTCACAATATTCTCGTTTCTCAAGAAGTCAAATACGTTCAACTTTGATCAAATATATACAAGAGATTAATAATATTCATGGTATGTAATAAGTATAATTTGATTAATTATTGCATATATTGTTATAATAAGCTTATTTGGAGATATAATAGAAAATGTGGCCTATGCAAATTCTAGGTGACTTTCTTTTTGAGACGGGAAGAGTACAACGGAGGCGTCGTATTTATCCTCCTTTTGGTTTTGGTTAGCGCTTCGACAGCAAGTGTCGAACTGACTTTAGATTAGTTTTTTTTCGGACGTGCCACTACACGTATTTCATTGAGAAGATAGACTTTAGATTTGTTTATGTATGAAAACTACTCCTTGGCCCATTAAAAATCACACGCGGAAGGATGAAGAGACGGCTAACCGAAGGAAGAGGAGGAAAATGAATGAAACAGATGTGAAGGAAAGGAGGAGCAGGTGAAACATACTAGATGTCAGACACGACCTACCACGTCGAGTGGCAAAGAAGGGACTCGCTATACATTGCCAAATGGACCTCCTCTCGCGCAAAGCCGTTTTCTTAGATTGTGGACACACGACACATTTGTATTTTCGTGGGGGCATCTTGTTCGGGATCAGAAAGGAGACGATGACGCATCTTATTGTGTTGCAACGCTACTACACACGAGAGCACCACCGTTCTGAGCCCATCCCAACAGCGAAGCAACAGGCTTCCTGGTTTCTTCCACGCACTTCAGTCGCCGGCAGAAAGGACCGCGCGCCGGCCGCCGCCCGGGACTGAGGACACGTCATCACCCGGCACAACGTCCCGCTACACCAACGATAAGCCAGCGTGCGGCCGATTTGACAGGGACAGATCGGTCCGGCGTTCGGCGACCGACCGGTGCGGCGGTGCCCGTCGTGATCGACCCGAGCGGCATTCTTCCCAACCTGACAACAGCTTCCACCAGCTGTCGCGCACCTCCACCGCGCGTGCGAGACGACTCACGACTCGGGTCGGCTGATCAGGTCCAGGCGAGGCGAGGCGACGCGCGCCCGCGTCAAACAGCAGCGGAACAGCTGAACATGCGCCGCGCCGGTGGTGCCCGTCGTCGATGTCGAACTATAGACAAGCGGGGCCCGCACGGCCGCCGTGCCGCGTCCGTCAGGGATATCTGCGCCTCGTTTAGTTCGGTGAATTGAGGAGAAAAACACTGTATCAGAATTTCTGTAGCATTTCGTTTGTATTTGGTAAAAAATATTCAAATTTTGACTAACTAGACTTAAAATGTTCATCTCGCAAAGTACAACAAAACTGTGCAATTAGTTTTTGATTTCATCAATATTTAGTACTCCATGCATTTGCCGACATTTTAATGTGACAGAGAATCTTCTTTTTGTATAGTGAAATTTGGGGGAGAATTGAGAAACTAAACAAGGGCGTGGATGGAAATATGCCATCTTTTTTTTGGTTTCGACTATTCGAGGACGCCAGATCATCAGGACCGTATTTATTATATAAATAAGTATATAAAAGAGAAAAAAAAATACACACTTATATACGCCGTGTCAAAGGGAAACAAAACCACGTGCAAATATGCGATACATGTTCGGGTCTTTAAATCGAGGGACTAAAATTTAGAGATATCATATCAGGTGTCGTATCGGGATGTCACATGAGAGTGTTCGGTCAGTAATAATAAAATAAATTACAGAAGTCATCAGTAATCTGTGGGATGAATTTATTAAACATAATTAAACCGTCATTAGCATGTATTTACTGTGGCTTTACTGTAGCACCACATCGTCAAATCGTGGACTAATTAAGCTTAAAAATTCGTCTTACAAATTAGTCACAATCTGTGCAATTAATTATTTTTTAACTTATATTTAATACTCCGTACATAGGTCTAGCATTCGACGTGACAGGAGGGAAGAAACTAAACACACGTACGCGTATCCGTCAGAGTCACAGCTGCCGGAATCTGCAAGGCACGGAGGAGGCTGCTGAGCGTTCGACGGCTCGGCGGCGGTCGGCGCAGTCCAGGAAGGAAGTTTCCGCTGTTCGGCCTTCGGCGAACACACCTGCTGCAGGGAAGGGGAAAAAACAAAAAAAAAACGTTTCAGACCGTTTCGCGTCGCGCCGACCCGTGCTGGATGCGACAATTAGCTGTTTCTCTTCAGGCTCGCAGGTTCTGAACTTCTTCTGAAGACAAGACGGGAACGGGTCTCGAGTCGATAGATAACGCGTCGATCGTCCCGCCACGAGTCCACGACCGTGTTCTATTCCGGGCTCCATTAACGGTACGACGAGGAGGAGAATGTTGACCGCCCATGTAATTTTCTCGATACTCCTTTTCGCTTTTCTTACCTTGTCGTGGCGACGTCTCTACCTGTCGACTCTGCGTTCCTGCTTGCGGCTACGAGATCTGCTCCTGCCTGCCTGCCTGTGTAGTCCGTCCTTCCTCGCCTGATTTCTCCTACTGCAGAGCCGAAGGGCATGAGTTGCAGAGTCAGTCATAGCAGCATCACTGTGTGACCGTGACAAAGTCTCACGGCCAATATTGTTTTGTAAAAAAAAAAAAGACGCTATTTGGATACCGGACAATTGCTGAGACGATCTTGTAAATGCACAACGCCGGCAGCGCGAACAGAGCGGGCGACTGCAAGCTTTGGGGCGCACCGGTGAGTTTCGGAGAGGCATGGCGAAACTTGAGCAGTGGCGATTACATATGCCACAGCTGACAGCCCACAGGGGAACTTACCGTGATCCATGCCAGTTTGTCAGCTGAAAGGGGCGTCAGCAGTTGATTGCCCTGAAGGAAGCGCTTCACTCCGTTCTGAACCTGCATGGCGCCTGTGATGAGTTCAGAGACATCTGAATTCTGAACCAAAACACATACGCAATGCAGGCGAGAGAGGAAACCAGTAGGAGGCTGTACCTGATGATGGTATTCGTTTGTAAACGAGACGAAGCTTCTCCACGCGGATGCTGCGGGCCTCATGTAAGGTTTGAGAACTACCCTTTGTTAGGTGACCAGCTCCTGTACTGATCAAGATATTGGATGGACTGGGCCGATGTGGGCTGCAGCATTGGGCAAGCCCAGGAAGGTTGGCAAGTGGTGGCCGCAGCTACAAAAGGGATCGGTTGAGGCCAAGCCAGGCATCGAATATTCAGAAGCCAACTCATCCTCTTCCTAGTTACTGTTCCTCTTCCCCAATTCCTAGTTCCTCTGTACCCAGCCTCCTGCTTGTCTTCTTCTCTCCGACCCCCCCTACTTGCTACTTCCCTGAACTCCATCTCCTATCATCTTCTATTGTATCTGCTACCTGAGATCGGTTAATCCATTCAGTGGTTGTGTACTACCAGTGGGTTGCTAACAAATTGGTATTCAGAGCCAAATCTTGCAGCACCACGAAATCCGCCACTACCTCTCCATGGGTCCTCTTGACTACCAGTTGCTCCTGGCCGAGATTTGCGCGATTCGCAAGAATTTGGAGTCCTAGTGTTGAGAGCCATAGTGTTGCATTGGTGGTTGATGCGATCATTGTTGGTGAGGTTGTCAGGATCAATGATAGCATAATCATGGTGTGTCACCTTTCAAACGTTCTCATGAATAGAGCCAAGATATTGCTTCATCTTTCTTTTCCAATGATCAAAAGATGTGACACCATCAAAGAATGGAGGCTTGCCCTCGACATGGTTGAACACAACTTGAGCCATCTTACACCGAGGTTGTTAAGCCTTGCAAACGGTGACCATGGCTCCGATACCACTTGAAAGGTCTTGATGGCTAGAGGGGGGGGGGTGAATAGCCCTTTAAAATTTTGTACAAAGACTAGCTAAACAAGTTTATCAATATAACAAATGGCGAGATGCGAGTTTTGCTTAGCCTACGGGGTGTTTGCAAGCCACCTAACCAATTCACAAATCTAGTATTTGCACTCAACCGCACAAGTAAAACCGAGAAGGTAACTACAACTACAACTAGCAAGCTACACAAAGGAGCTACTAAAACAAAGCTAACTAGCTAGCCAAGATAACTAAGAAAGTAAAGCGGAGTTGAGTTGCGAGAGTTTCACCGAGGGACGAAGTAATGAGCCAACCAATATGATCAACAATGAATACCAAGATAACCGAACACCGGGATCAATCAATCACAATATGAAAGTGATGACACGAAGATTTATCCCGAGGTTCACGTGCTTGCCGGCACGCTAGTCCCCATTGTGTCCCTCTTCACCACGTGATTCGGTGGCTAATCGGTCTCACACCGAGCCTCTCAAAAGGCATCACAAAGAACCTACCAAATGGCAAAAGGTTGCAATGACACGAGCAATTCACTAACGTTGCCTTTGGCGCTTCGCCGAGGTAGGCACAAACTCCTCACAATCACCGGAGGTGGCCAAGAACAATCACCAACTCTTGCCAACGCCTCCAAGCTGCCCTAAGCCGTCTAGGTGGCGGCAACCACCAAGAGAAACAAGAATCCCGCAGCAAATCAACCATCAAGTGCCAACTAGATGCAATCTCACAATACAAATACACTTGGATCACTCAATCTCACTTCGAATATGCAAAGAAGCCAGAGAGATGAGTGGGAGAAGAGTTACTTAGCTCAAAGTGCTCACAAGTATGTCAAATGTTCGAGAGAAGGAGCCTTGAGCCGGCCAACGAGTATTTATAGATGTACCCCTTCGAATAGAGCCGTTAGAAACTTAAAACAGCCGAAATCGCGCTGACCGGACGCGCTGGTCCAACTGACCGGACGCGCCGGTCGCACAACGGCTAAATCGCGAAGCACCGACCGGACGCGCTGGTCGCGCAGACCGGACGCGCTGGGATCGACCGGACGCGCTGGTCCCGTAACTGACCGGACGCGCTGGTCAAGCCTGAGCAGCGCTCAAAGAAACATCGACCGGACGCGCTGTAGAACTGACCGGACGCCACAATGCCAGCGTCCGGTTGGAGTCCAGTAAGCTCCCTGAACGACCGGACGCGTCCGGTCGACCGTGACCGGACACGCTGCGCGTCCGATCATCAAGCTGAAACACGCGTAGACGCTGAACACTGACCGGACGCGTCCGGTCAAACAGAGACCGCGTCCGGTCACCTCTGTGACCTCCGTTCGCCTCCGTTTCTTTTCCGACTTCCGGCGTAGTGGAAAATAGTCGTTTCAACTCCTCAAAAACGCCTGATTTCGTCATGTGTGATCTCGTCAAACTCTATCGCGCTTCGCAAACGTGCTAACATCACCAAGTGATCTCGTCATGTGTGAGTGTGTTAGCATTTTCACAATCATTTTTTAAGGCGATATTAGTTCTATCCAAATGCATATGATTATGAAATGCACACCTAGAGACACTTAGGAGTTCAATAGCCGCGTCATTCCTCTCTTTATAGTACGGCTATCTAACCTATAATGTAACCACACCCACTAGGTGTCTTGGTTGCTAAAACACAACCCTTAAGCATATACCTTTGCCTTGATCACGTAGGGTTGCGTCCAAATCCAAGTGTGGCCATCATGATCACCATGTCCATCTTGCCACCAACCTTGGAATGTACTAATCCTCATATGCTACATATAACTCAGACATAGGATTAGTACTTAGGCATTGTCACTAGTTACCAACACCAAACATAGGACTTCCAGTGCGCCGTTACCGTGGACGCGCGTGAGCGCTTCCGGGCCCCGACCGCGTCCACAGCGCGCACGGTGACCGCGCCGTCATCATCGCCTTCGACATCGTCCCACGCGACGTCGACCCTGAGCGCGCCTACGCCATCTACGCCTTCGATTCCTTCCACGTTAGCCCGGTCGAGTGCGCGCTCCGCGTCCTCCGCACCGATGTTGTGGGCGTAGCCAGCGGTGGTCGTGCTCAGCTCGCTGCTGCTGGGCGAGAAGCTCTATCCCAGCAGCGCGCTCAGCGTCGTGTTTATCGTCATGGGACTCTACGCTGTCGGCCACCTCCTCGCCTTCGTCCACCACCTTCCCGTCGCCGTGCCAGCTGTATCAGTACCAGGCGCCTCGAATGGGGTTGCCGGCGTCCGCGACTGCGCGGACATCGCCGCCGCGCCTGTCGGTGAGCGGCATCGGCCCTACTGGCCGCTCAGAGAGGGGGTGGACACGGTCTGCGCCCCCTGCCCCGACGTCCGTGTTCGTCTTCCATGGCTCCTCCTACCTTTGCGCTGCCTCCACCAACTCCCACTCAACTCCAGGTCGCATCCTCGCTGGCCCTTGCAGCAGCCTGGAGCAAGTCTGGTACTATTTCCATGGAGGCCCTGAAGGTGTTCAATGAAATGTCGCACCGTCGATGAACTACCATAACAAGCGAGCAAGCACCAGTGTTCTCCTCTCAGTATGCTGCTTTGATGTCTGCCGTGGTGCTTCATGCTCGTGCTTCTGATGGGGAACCACATCCACCGTGCAATGGCCTCAAGCTTGCCATGGATGTCACTTCTAAGCTGGTCACACAGGTGTCAGTTGCAACGATAGCTCCTGCAAGCCTTTCTGAGCTGCTCGGTGGGCCATTCAGCAGGTATATTACCAAGTTTGCCTCTACTCCTGTGCTGGGTGTTTTGTTGTTGGATTGCACTACCACCGTGCGTGAGGTACATCTGGAATTTCAGCAAATGACTGAGTCGAGTTCAGTGATCCTGTGGCCACCTCAGATTCATCAGCGAGACATATTCAAGCATGGCTTGGAAAAGGTTATGGACCTGTGGTCGCCGTGGCCTCCACCTAGATCATTATCCCTGCAGGATATGCGCTCTGGCATTTATCTCTAGAATGCAGAGGTGAGCAAGGTGCGCAGCTGCATTGCAGTTCACAGGCTTGTCATATGGCCACTTCCATGGCCACCAGATCCATGTGAGATGATAGTTGACAATAGTGTAGCAGCATATTCTATATATGTATTGACAGTTTGCCAATGCATGAGTAAAGCTGGAGGAGGGCTTTCAGTATGGATCATTCCCTCAAGAGGCCAGCAGGTGTTTGATCGTGGCAAATACATGGCCGGGGACAATCCTATAATGTCAAGGTTTGATGGTGCTGGGCAGCGACAATGGTCACCTCTATCTCAAGTTGGCGCTACCATTTATGAGAGCACTGCCAGATTTTTGTATGGGCATGAGGTTGTCTTGCCAAAGCCTCCCTGGCTGTTCTGGGATGGCCATACTTTGTTCATGCTTGAGTGTGGTGCAGTTCGCAGCAACGCAAAACTGATGGTTAGTATCCTTACTTGCATGCTGAGATTTCTTGATGGAGTGATCACCAACACTTGGGGTAAGCAATTAGAACCTAAACCTCCAGACAAGAACTTGCGACTCCATGTGACTATCAGATATACACTAGAGTCGCAGAAATCTGAAACACAATTCAGTGGGCTGTTCTTTGGCATACAACAATTGGCAGCTCTGTCCTGCTGTCTCCTTACTGTTACTGCACAACTGAACTTGGTTATCCACATGGATGTCCAACAGATCAACAATGCTTTTGTCCTACTGATGCTTTTTGGAGCTCTACTTGGTCGCATGCCACTGATACATGGATCAGCACGACAGCCTGCACAAATTCAGTTTGGGGTTCCTTCAGTGCCATATCACACGAATGACATTTTGCTACTATCTGCTATTAATGGTTCCATGGCTGCAGACACAAATCTCAACTCAGCTGTGTTGTTGATCATTACCTTGACGCCTATGATGTTGCTCTCCACGACACATCATTTACCATGGGATCTAGGAGGTTCGACGCTCGTGTGTGTGCATTGTTCAGTGGCAGTGTGATGTTCTCGTTCCTCTTCATCGCTCATCTAGACAGGGGGCAGCTGCAACGACACTGGACGTCTCTGCAAAGCGGCTTGGGGGCAAGCCGCTTTTCAAGGAGAGGGGAATGTTAGGTGACCAGCTCCTGTACTGATCAAGATATTGGATGGACTGGGCCGATGTGGGCTGCAGCATTGGGCAAGCCCAGGAAGGTTGGCAAGTGGTGGCCGCAGCTATAAAAGGGATCGGTTGAGGCCAACTCATCCTCTTCCTAGTTACTGTTCCTCTTCCCCAATTCCTAGTTCCTCTGTACCCAACCTCCTGCTTGTTTTCCTCTCTCCGATTCCCCCTACTTGCTACTTCCCTGAACTCCATCTCCTATCATCTTCTATTGTATCTGCTACTTGAGATCGGTTAATCCATTCAGTGGTTGTGTACTACCAGTGGGTTGCTAACACCCTTGCTCTAGACAGGTGAGGTTCAGATGCTGCGACGACGCGACTGACGAATGCCCGGCAGAATCTCTTGGGTTCATGAATGAAACAGTTAGATGTTCAGAATCAGAATGGGAGTTCAGCAATGCAACCACACAATATATATAAGATGACAGTGATGCAATATCAGAACCTGCCAATAGTTGTCTGCGAATTCTCCTCCCGTCACTGTACACGCTTGGATAACATCCCTGCAAACTCTGTACACTGCTGATGTGAATGCCACGGTAGCATTCCTGAGTGCGTCGAGACTCGAGATGGCCTTTTGACACTGGAACTAGTTTCTTCATCAGGAGGCAAAAGATATTGCAAGTCAGGAAGACATGATTAGGCATACTATGAACGATAAACAAAAACTGGAAGACGCTAGTTCCTGCAAAAGTGCAGATGCATAACACATCAGGACGGAAGTCGAACGCTACTGAAATCCCACTAATTTGATGCATGAGTGTGCCTGACCTGGCAGCGTAAAACACGCACTGCAAGCCAGTGGGGAAGCCACATGCCATGAACCTGAAAACAAGCCATACTGCCTTGATGAATACAGTAATGGAAACATCAGGCAACGAAGAAAAAAAATACTAATCTTTGTGAAACCAGAAGAATTCCTAAAACCTTTGCCAACTCTTCAGCCTTCGATTTTGCCTCGTTTTCCAATAAAGAAAGTTTGTCCTGAGCAAATCAAATCACATGAAGCACACGTTTTTCTTATGACTCTGAAGCACAGGATCAGCATGCTAGGGTGCAAGAGTTTGTTAATTTCTCTGCGTGTGCCAACCTGTGCATACTGAAGCCTCTCACTGAGGTTCTGATTTTTCTTCTTCTGCTCGACAATAGTTTTCTCAGCCTAAAAAGGGTGAAATTCTGGTATAAGTTTCTGAAGATCCCAACACTACATCATATCATATCCCAGCATATATTACAGTATGCCTGTGTGTGCATGTACTTACATGCTCCAACCTGCGACCGAATTCATGCAAGCTTCTTTCAGCTTCAATAGCCCGTGCTTCTAATGATTCGCCTTTCCTAATCTGGTCTTCCAAATCGTTGCCCAGCCTCTCAATCTGCTTTGCTTCATGAGTCAGTGTCTTTCCAGTTCTTTTGGAACATCAATTATCGGAAACACGCTTCATTTACCTGCTTCTCAAGCATTGCATTATGTGTGTTCGCCTTCATCACCGACTCATCATCACCCAAGTTCACCTTCTAATTCAACATTGTAAACGAGAAGATCAAGACCACAAGCTCACAAACAAACTAGAATAAGTACATATATTGGAAGCAATTGACTGTTTCAGTGATTCAGACCATAGTCTCAATTACAGCAGCCTGACAAAGTCTTGTATCCTCTGACCTGCAAAAGTTCTAGGTTGCCTGCCAATGTTGCCATCTGTGCGGTCCTCTCCCTGACAACACTCTCCAGCTCCGAGGTCTCCTCCTTCCTCCTGCTGATCTCATCCTCTGCAGCCAAATAACTTATTAATTCTTTCAAACAATAAGGAATCAGGCTAAGTGTTAGATCCCTTGAAGCGCTAAGAAAATTTAACAAGAAACAACGTGCCATCAATCTGCTCTTAGAAGAACCAAGAACAACCAAGTTCTAGCTACTATCTCAGTCTGAAATTTCAGGGTGCATTCGAAATTTAAAAATGATGCCTCTTTATGTAAACAAAAAGATCCGAACAGGCTACATGCTGCAACCTGCAAGACAATAACGGGAAATTCATCATGAAGGTGACTTATAGAGGGGAGACGTGTAGACTCACCTAAGGACGCGACCTTCGATCTGAGCATCTGAATTTCTTGTTCCTGCTCTGGCAACGGAGGCTGAGGCCGCATCGCACAGGGCTCGAACAAAGCATAGGCACAGGAGTGAGTGTGGCAACGATTGGAGCCTTGAGAGGATCCATCGCTCAATTCCTCTTCTATTCACTGCTACTGTTCTTCCGATAACACTCCGCAGGGGTGGCAGTCGTGAGTTGTACGGAGTATTTGGATTCGCAAGGAGTAGTAGTACACACAAGGGTGTTTAGTTCGCGAATTTTTTTGGTTTTGGATACTGTAGTTTTTTTGTTTTATTTGGCAATTACTGTTCAATCATGGACTAATTAGGCTTAAAAGATTCGTCTCGCGATTTCACGGTGAACTGTGCAATTAGTTTTTTTTGTTTCTTCTACATTTAATGCTCCATGCACGTGCCGCAAGATTCGATGTAATGTTTTGGGGTGAAAATTTGTAGGAACTAAACAGCCCAAAGTGGTTTCTGCTGTTCTGCAGAAGCGGCAGGCGAGTTGTACTCGAATTCCCATGCTCACTCGTCGAGAAAAAAAAGCAATTTTAGTAAACCAAAAATTTGACCAAATCATAAAGATCATTCTAACACTTCGTCGTTTCAAATTATAAGATTCTTTAGCTTTCTAGATATATATAAGTGTTTAGTTCCTCCCTAAAAAGTTTATACCATATTCCATCGAATGTTTAGACACATGAAGTATTCAATATAAATTAAAAAATTAACTAATTCCACATATTGCAACTACTTTGTAAGACGAATCTTTTAAGCATAATTAGTCCATGATTTGACAATAAAGTGCCACAGTAACACATATGTTAATGACGAGTTAATTAGGCTTAATAAATTCGTCTCGCCGTTTACTGACGGATTTTGTAATGTATTTTTTTTATTAGTATCCGAACACCCTATGCAACACTCCCACGTGACACTCGATGTGACACCCCAAAACTTTACACCCTGAAATTAAACAAGGCCTAAGTATTGGAGTGGGTTTTATTACACGAGTGTTTTCTGTCCCTTGGGAGGATAGCCGTCCACCTCTCAGATCTTTGCTCCGTGTGCAGACGAATGGCTGGATGATGTCCATTGGATCTGGATCAGGTAAGGCCTTGTTTGATGCACATGTATTCGTTTCAATCCATGACAGATCAGGGTCTTAGGGGTTCCCTATAGAGACAGTACCCGGATGGGCCCTGGGCTGGACTACGATCTGTTGAATACGCGAGACAAGGTGGCGTAGACTTTAAGCTATTACCAGATCAACCTAGTTGGCTTACAAGGAAAGCTAGATTATGTAATAGGATTAGGACTCTCCAATTGTAACCGGCTAGGACTAGTTTCGTGCCCTGCCCTCTTTCTCTATATAAAGAGAGGCACGATGCACCCCCTTGTACACACAATCATACGATCAATCCAACGCAAAAGACAACACCCCGACTGGACGTAAAGGCTATTACTCGAAAGAGGGCTCGAACAAGTATAAATCGTTCGTCTCTTTGCGTTACCGTCGAGTTCTGCGTACGCCGAAGCCTTTCGAACATCGCCTCGGGTACCCTCGTGGTGAGTTACCGATCATCAAACACCGACAGCTGGCGCGCCAGGTAGGGGCTTTTGGCGACTCTGCGGTCGAGAGCTCGGTGGACCATGACAACATGATTTTCTCGGTAGGTACCGCGTTCATCTTTGGCTCCTGGATCTATGAGGCGGACGACAACGGCAAGCTCTAGAGTCGTCTCATGGAGATCTCGGCGCTTCAAGCCTCTCTAGACGTCTCGATGACCACGCTAGATCAACTCGCCGAGGAGTTTTCGCACCACTCGATCTCCGATCCAACTCGGACAAGGGAGGTCGTCACCAAGCAGGACTCCCACTCGGACACGTCCAGGTCAGAGATCCTATTGAAAGTCCAAGCCGGAGACCTAGTTCATTTTCCACTCGGACTCAATAATTTAGCTTTAATCTATTGAGATATGACTGGTTACATCATGTAGTCTGAGCAAGAGATCCCTCTGACGGGTGCTTAGAAGGGCCTGGTCCTGTCCATCAAACCTGAAGGAGGCATCGTCCATTGGCCGGGTGCTCAGCCAAACACCTCTTCAATAGATCCGTCTCATTTAGTCTAGATGGTGGAGCTCTTACGTTATCAAGACGGTAGAACTCTTCCAATCGACAACAGCGATCATGGCTCTACAGAGTCATGGACAGCGCGATGACTATACAATCAGAAACTCACTCGGCCACGAGGCACTCCAGAGAAGTCTTTATGGCCGGGCAACCACCACAGATCCCTATGCCTAACCCCCCAGATATTCAGGATGGGGAAGAGACCGAGTCCAACATCTCCCTGGATGCTCCGGCTCCTAACAGAGAGATAGACGAACAGAGGATGGCTAGGGAGAGGAAGAACAAAGCACGACAGGTTCAGTGCAACCACGCCCACCACCGTAAGGAAGAGTGGGCATGGTATGAGGCAGCTTGCCGTGACGTCGAGCAACGGCGCTTGGCTGTGGAGGCAGCTTACGAACAACGCCTACATGATGAAGAAGCAGAACGATAGCATCGAGATCGTAATGCTGTCAGAGCCTCTGCATCACGTAATCTTGAGCCAGAGTTCATGGAAGTAGCTAGCCACAGGGTCTTCACTATGCCCTACACCAATGTCTACACCCTGGTTGAAGTGATGGCGGCTATAGAGAACCCTACTCCAGATCAACGATGACTTAAAGTCATCCTGGAATCCACGGCCCTTCAGATGCAAGCCGCAAAACCGACATCCTAGGCTAATCCCTCCTGGGAGCCGGAGAAGCAGGCACCAAGCCACTCTTACCTAGGACAGCCGGGTAATCAAGAAGGAGGACAACGAGTACCCGTCCACACTCGCCTGGAGCCGCAAGGTAACCAGAATTGGAATCAGGGTGCCGTACAGTCAGCTTACCGTGGGCATCAGCATAGCAACAGGGAAGGTAGGGGCAAGTCCGAGTACAGAGAAGCCGGCATCACACCAGACAGATTCCCATGTTTCTCCGATAGGCTACTCTCTATACGACTTCTCTATAAGTTCAAGCCGTCCAACCATACCAAGTACGATGGGAAGACAGAACCCAACCAATGGTTGCGTATCTACTCCTAGTCCATCGAGTTGGTAGGTGGCGACGACGACATAAAAGTACTATACATTCCCATGGCGCTTAACACAGTACCTCTCGCCTGGTTTGACAAGCTATGAACTAACTCCATTGATACTTGGGGCTAGCTCTAGCGCAAATTTTGCGAAAATTTTTGCGGCGTTCTTACCCGCAAGCAGTTACCAAACGAGACCTTTCAACAATACTACCGTCGCTTTGCCAAGTTACGAGCCCAAGTCTATGATATCACAAAAAGGGAGGTGATAGATCACTTCGCCAATGGGATCAAATACAAGTGGCAGTCTAAGAAATTATATGGTGACAACCTGGAAACCACCAAGAAATTCAAGCGCATAGTACAGAAGATGATTGCATCTGAAGAATGTATCCACGAACGATTCCCATGTGGCCCGTAGGACAACAGGAGCTATGATCCCAGAGACAATCAGGGTGGACAGTCCAGCAGAAAGCGAGGACCCGACAACACCCTTGCCTCCATGGACAAGTCCAAAATGTCCAACAAAAACAACAAGAAATTTGAAGCCTTAAGAATCTACCCTGCCCTTTCCATAAGGGTGCCAAGCACACGGTAGACGAGTGCAGGCAACTCTAAGAGCTAGGTTGGTATGCCAAGAACAACAAACGCAAGGGCAAGGATAAGGACGACAATAGCAAACATGGAGACAGCAATGCTGATCTAGGCTTCCAACAGTCCAAGGGCCAAATTGCAGTAGTCTTTGTTGGAGTCCCATCCTCATCACACAGGCGCATAGAAAAGTTAGCTCTTTAGGACATCATGGTAGGAGAACCCTCAATGCCAAAGTACCTTAACTGGTTCGAGTACCCGATCCAATTCTCCAAAAAAGATCAATGGACTAGTGTGGCTAATGTCGGGCATTACCCACTCGTCCTGGGTCCTACAATAGCCATCATGATAGTCCCTGAGGTCCTAATCGATGGCGACGCAGGGTTGAACATAATTTTTGCAGCTACGTTGAAGAAGATAGGCTTAGACTTCACCAACCTACTTACTCCCACTGAAGTCCCCTTCTACGGGATAGTACCTGGCAAGGCCACTATGCCACTCGGACATATCACGCTCCTCGATCACATTTGGTACCCCAAACAATTTCTGAACAGAGTTCATCAAGTTTGAGGTAGCTGATTTTGAGTCATCATACCATGCTATCTTTGGTCAACCCGCTTTGGCCAAGTTAGTGGTTGTTCCACATTACCCGTACCTCTTGCTCAAGATAACAGGTCCTAATGGTGTACTCTCCTTCCAAGGTGACCTCAAGAGCTCATACGACTGCGACACGAAAGCCGTCCAGATTGCAGCCAGAGCACAAGCCTATGAAGCACAGGAGATTGCCAACCTTGTATAGGAGACCAAGTCGGAAGATATGGAGATTCTGACTAAGAAGGCAGGCATCATCGCACCGCCCTCTAAGACGAATACTATCGGGATTGATCTGGGTACTGGTGATCCCTCCAAGACGATGGTCATCATCGCCGACCTCTCCAAGGAATAGGAACTTGCGCTCACCAACTTTCTCAGAGAAAACAAGGATATCTTTGCGTGGAAGCCTGCTGACATGCTAGGTGTTCTGAGAGAGTTGGCTACGCACAGATTGGATCTTAACCCCATTTCAAAGTCGGTCAAGCAGTGTCTACGATGGTTCTCACTAGATAAGAAGGCCGCGATCAAGAAAGAAATTACCAAGCTATTGGCAGCCGGGTTCATCAGGGAGATTCTTCACCCGGACTAAGGGTGGGCAAAATACCCGATACCCAATTCCCGTACCCGAATTACCCAAACCCAGACCCGAAGTACCCGAACCCGAAATACCCGATCACAATTTCAGATAGTGATTGTAAAAACCCAAAATTAGTTCAGGTAATTCGGGTAATGTTTTCCGGTACCCGAACTATCCAAATTACCCGAAATATCTCAAATATTTGCTCTTCTATTCCTAATATGAAGACATGAAGTATTTCAATGCCATATAAATATATTATTTGGTATGAATTAATGTAGATTTATGCTAACTTGATAATTTATTTGTTGGTAATTGATATGAAGACATGATGTGATTTATATGACTATTGTTTATTGCTTTAAAATGGTACTTGAATTCTTCCAAAATGGTTGGTTTTGTCAATTTCGGGTATATCGGGTAAAACCCGAACCCGAACCCGAATTATCGGGTACCCGAAATTTTGGGTAATACTTTTTCGGGGCAAAAATCGGGTAACAATTTTTAATACCCGAATTTCCAACTACCCGAATTACCCGACCCGCATTTTTCGGGTAACCCGAATGCCCACCCTTAACCCGGACTGGCTCGCCAACCCGGTACTCGTTCAGAAGAAGAACTTGAATGAGTGGCGCATGTTCGTTGACTACACAAATCTCAACAAGCATTGCCCAAAAAATCCCTTTATCTTACCTCGCATTAATTAGATCATAGACTCCACCGCTAGGTCAACTCTTCTATCCTTTCTTGATTGCTGCTTGGGCTACCATCAGATTGCCCTCTAGGTAGAAGATCAGAGCAAGACATCCTTCATTACTCCGTTTGGTGTCTACTAAACGCTGGTGCTACCTATCAGCGGGCTTTGCAGGCATGCTTAAGTAAACAGATTGGTGAAAACGTAGAAGCTTATGTGGATGGTGTTGTCGTCAAGACCAAGGATCCCTCTACCCTGATTGTAGACCTCCAGCAAACCTTTGGTAGCTTACGTAAGTATAAGTGGAAGCTTAATCCAATAAAGTGCATGTTTGGAGTACCCTCTGGACAGCTATTGGGTTTCCTAGTCAGTCATCGCGATATCGAGGCTAGTACGAAGTAGATCCAAGCAATCACCCGGATGACTCGACCCCACTATGTCAAAGATGTTCAGAAGCTAACAGGGTGCATGGTCGCCCTCAATCGTTTTATATCGAGACTAGGGGAAAAAGGGTTGCCCTTCTTCAAGCTACTGAAGAAGTCGGGCAAATTTGAGTGGACAACCAAAGCTGATAAAGACTTTTTAGAAGCTCAAGGTGTACCTGTCCAAATCTCTAATCCTTACTCCACCTAAGAAGTATAAACCTCTACTACTTTACATTGCAACTACTACTACGGTAGTCAGCATGGCAATAGTGGTTGAACGGGCCAAAGAGGGACACATATATAAGGTACAGCGACATGTTTATTACATCAACGAAGTACTATCAGAATCCGAGGCCAAGTACCCACATGTACAAAAAGTCCTCTACGCCATGTTGATTACTTCACGCAAACTACGCCACTACTTTGATGGACACAAGGTAACAGTGGTATCTGACTTCCTGCTTGATGACGTCCTACACAATCAAGATGCAACAGGGCGCATATCTAAGTGGTCAGTAGAACTCGAAGCTCAGAATATTGATTTCGCTCCCCATAAGGCTATCAAGTCACAAGTCTTGGCTGATTTCATAGCTGAGTGGACTGAGTCCCAGCAGCTACTCTGACAGTCATCTTGGATCATTGGAAGATGTACTTTGATGGTTCCCTCAAGCTAAGAGTTACACGTGCTGGCGTACTCTTTATATCTCTAGATGGCAAGCAGCTTAAGTATGTTTTGCAGATACTTTGGCCTGCTACTAACAATGAAGCCGAGTACGAGGCCCTTCTTCACGGCCTCTAGGTAGCAGTCTAACTCGGCATCTAGCGTCTACTCGTCTATGGTGACTCCTTGGTAGTCATCAACCAGGTGAACAAGGATTGGGACTGCACCAAGGAGACCTTGGATGCTTACTGCGCAGAAGTTCGCAAACTTGAGAAACACTTCCAAGGCTTAGAAATCCTCCATGTCATGCGAGATCTCAATGTTGCGGCTAATGTTTTGGTAAAATTGGTATCAGGTAGAGCCCAAGTACCCCACGATGTGTTTGTTCAGGAACTCCAAGTCCCTTCAATCAAACAGGAAGATTCCGCTCCCACCAGTACTCCAACTCCAGATGTCCAGGTACTAGTGGTCAACCCAGCATGGATGTAGGTGTTCATTGATTATATCCGAGATCACAAGTTGCCCGCTGACAAGGTAGAAGCAGAGCAGATCACACGCAGAAGCAAGAACTACGCCTTAGTCGAAGACGGGCTCTACCGGCAAGGCGCATCATCAGATGTTCTCCTCAAATGCATTACACCTGAAGAAGGATGACAGATCTTGGAAGAAATTCACTCCGAGTGCTGTGACAATCACGCAGCCTCTAGGACCTTAGTCATCAAGGCATTCAGATTTGGGTACTATTGGCCTATAGCTTTGAAAGACGCAGAAGAATTGGTACGACACTGCAAGGAATGCTAGTTTTTTGCTAAGCAGGCACATGTTCTAGCTCACAATGTCATTCACATCCCACCATCATGGCCCTTCTCATGTTGGGGGCTCGACATGGTAGGACCTCTCAAGCGCGCCGGGTGGTTTTGAATACATCTATGTGGCCGTTGACAAGTTCACCAAGTGGATAGAATATAAGCCACTCGTTAAGTTCAATGCTACAAAGGTAGTCAAGTTCATGCAAGACATTATGTATCAGTTTGCATGCCCAATCGGATCATCACAGATCTCGGCTTGCCCTTTACGGCTATCGAGTTCAGAAGTTGGGCTCAAGATTGCGACATTAGCATTGATTACGCCTCTGTCACTCATCCTCAAGCAAAAGGACAAGTAGAGCGGGCTAACAGGCTATTACTAGCCAGACTTAAGCCCTGACTATTCGATGAGCCAAAGGATTTTGGCGGCAAGTGGATCTACGAGCTACCTAAAGTAGTCTGGGGACTGCGTACTCAGTAGAGTAGAGCAACAGGGTACTCACCCTTCCTGGTTTATGGCTGAGAAGCCATTCTACCAGTAGACTTGATATGGAACTCTCCCAGGGTTGAGCAGTATGACGAAGGTGAAGCAGATGACACTCGGCGACTAGAAATTGACAATGCTAAAGAAGTCAAGCTCAATGCACTCTTCCAATCCGCTAGGTACCTGCAAGGCCTATGGCATCACTATGACAGAAACATGCGCCCCCTCACCTTTCAAGTTGGTGATCTAGTCCTCAAGCGTTTCCAGAATACCTCAGAATGACACAAACTACTCAGCCCTTGAGAAGGTCTATTCATCGTCTCCAAAGTCACTCGACCAGTCCCCTTCGAGTTAGTCATAGAGGACGGCGATCCCATACCTAACTCTTGGAACATCAACCAGCTATGGAGATTTTATGCTTAGTATTATCTAAATAGTTTTCCTTATTTAAGTAGTTTCAGTCTTCTAGCTTATGTACAAAAGGTTCTTGGTTAATAAATACAGAGTCAATGTTCTTCGCTAGACGCATCTGCCTTCTTACTTTAACACAGGGTACACAACTTTTTCGTTGTCACTACTATACATCATATACGGGATATACAACTGTCTGCTTACACAACTATGCATCTCCACATATGATATGACTACTCGATACATAGATTTTTTCTCTGTACATGGGGCACTATGCTATATTTTACGAGATACGCCTCCTATTCGAATGGCTCACATCTCCTTGGTCGAGAGCTAGTTACCGATATCTTAGTCTAACTATCACATGTCGACCTGGGTAGGGTGATTCCCAGAAGCAGGGTACCTGATTCGTTAGCTATGGGACAGGATCCTAACAGCTGACAATCGTTATAAGGGTTCCTTGAAAAAGTGACTTTGCGCACTTAACATCAACATACAAAGTCTAACATGTTTCTAATCATATTGACTATGTTGATCGTCTTTTTACTCGGCTATTCAGTCTTACACGCCTTTATAAAGGACTATACAAGACACATCTTACAGTCAAAACAGACTACAAGAATATCAAGTCTAAGAATTTAACTTCGATAAACTATCTTGGGCGTATCAGTACCCTAACAAGACATTACCATCTGACATAAGATAAGGCTAAGTCTTTAAATAGCCATAACAACCTATAATAGCATAAAGGAACATGGTTTCTTATAAAAGATGTGCCCACACGACACACATGACTAACAAGTTTTTTTTCAAACTTACAGGCCTATTCGTCAGGCTTTTCTATCCTATGATCTAGGTCATTGGCGATGGATGTGGCCAACCCATCGAGCTCTTTTTTAGCTTTCTCCACAGCAGCAAGATGGCCTTCATCTTCATAGTACACGACTACCTGATGAAGGTCTACAGCTGGATACAACACTTGGAGTGTTCCGAGTATGCTGTGGACACAGACCTTGGTGGCTCCGTGCACATAGCCCTCGAAGCAGTTGGGGATATCTCTCACTATATCCACCCACCTCCTTTCACTGTCCTCTGGCATGTGAAAGAGGAGGGTGAGTGGCCTCACAACGTCCCATGGCGTGTTTTGCTCCCCCTATACCCTCTCCAGCTGGGCCTGCACGTCGGTCACCGTCTTCATGGCCTGCATCAGATCTCGATCAACACCATGCTTAATAAGCTTGGCTCAGGCAAACTCTTCACTCACCTGTTCTATTACCTCTTCAGCCTGATTGTGCTGGGTTCTTAAGGACTCATTGGGGTCCTTCACCTCGTTCTCCAGCCTTTGGGTTTTCAACTGCTCATCTACAAAGAGGAACAATTTATGGTCATTATCATGATCACCAAACATTACAAAAACCATACAGAAGCCGGACAACTCTCTTACCTTTCAGTTTGGTTTCAAAGTGCTCAACCTTCTCGGTCATCTTCAGTAAGGACTCGAAGGCGTCGTTCTTCTTCTGCTCGGCGGCTGACGCTCAGCCTCACCAATCTAGGAGCGGAGGATACAGATGGTCTCTTCATGTTTTTCTTGCAGCCTCCCACTCGGCCTCTTTTTTGGCCTGCTCCTCTCGTAGCTTGGTGAGCTCTTTCTAGATCTCTTAGACCCAGACGGGGGCTTTTGGTTCTGCACCCTGAGCATATGACTATTTTTGAGATGAGAATCTAGAAGATATCAATAGCAGAATATAATAAAGTGTATTTACTTACCCTCAGTTGGACGTCAAAGATAGAAGCTTGGTTTAGCAATCCGAACCATGACTTTATCAACCTGTTGAACTTCGGGCTATACGCCTGGAGCTAGGTACTCGGTTTAATAACCAGGGCGACATCGTTCTCTTTTGCTTGCTGGGTGCTCATTGTTGGCAACTCTGCGGCAGGTGCACTCGATGTAGCAGTGCTTGGGTCAGTCCTTCTGCTTTGCACGTCTTCATTGGCAGTGGCCTATGCAAGCCCTAGCCCTAGCGGTCGATCTGCTTCATCGTCAATAGGCACCGCCACCTGTGGTTGCGGCACCTCCACACCCTTCGAAGTACCCAGTTGCGCAGGTTGCTCAACTTCACTAGTAGCAGACGACGTACCCTGCACCCATGGTGTTTTAGTAGGCTTAGGTGGAGATATAGGCTTGCTTGCCTAGCCTTCTCCCACCCGACCACTCTCAGCGTGCTGGTCCTTTTAACCCAGGGCTCTCCACTCTGTCCCTAGGTAGTTGATATCTTTGGCACCCTAGCAAAGAGCAGCAATGAGATGTTACTTTAGATACAACATGGGATAAAGATGAGTCTAGGATACTTACTTGGCACTGGACCTTTTCTTCAAGGTGGGCACTCCTAGTGATACTCCACTTGATGAACGCTCTAATCCCAGACTTGACATAGGTGCTGATAGTACCAAGTCCTTCTGCTGACCCACAGTGCTCGCACCTTTTCCATGTGGGATCCCGTCACTCTGTGTGTATAGCTAGGTGCTTATCAAGTCTGGCGGTGGCATCCTGTCAAGTAACAGTTCAATGTTAATCAACCATGTCGGTGTCAGTATTCAGAAACAATGTTTTACCTGGAAGGATACATATCGACTAATGGAAAATGAGGTCTCTTCTTCTTCTGTGTCCTCCTAAACAATAATTTGTACGATAGCTGTTCAAGAGCAAGATTTAGATTTGGATAGCATATATACCACATGGATTCAGAATAGACAACTCTTACTTGATTTTAATGTGCAAGATCGATGGAGCCTCTTGGGGATCAACGCACCTGTATTAGCATCGGTCTCCAAAGATCGCTTGCCAGTAGCAACTGCTTGCCTTGCACTCGAATTGGCTTCCGAGTCACTATCACCCTCCTACTCTACAGGGATGGCTGAAGTGGCGCTCCCGTCGTCTGCTCTGCCAGACGTTGTGCCACTCTCGCCAATCCCTCTAGTATCAGAACGTGGTGGCATGGTGGGCAAGTCGTTGAAGTTGTGCCCCAAGTGCTACATTCACAATCATCAGAATTAACAAGAGTCACTATATGGCAAAATAACTTGAGGTAATGCTACATCTGGTCAAGTGTACTTACAGCTGGAGGTGGATGCTCATGGTTATGCACCTAGAACTAGTATGGTATCACCGATACCGCTCCAAGTACATCCTAGAGCCGCTTTAAGACTTCACCCTCTAAGACCCGGTATACTCGAATCCATAATGCACCCTATCCTTTAGTGGTTGCACTCGGCGCCTAATGAAACTGGCGACTACTCCAACTCCACTCAGGCCTTGATACTTCATCGACCTAATCTAGTTCAGGAATGACTGGATTCCTTCTATATTCGTGGCGCTCAAGATTTCCCTGTCCTAGAGCGTGTTGGGTACGAGTGCGGCATTGCTGTGAATTTCCAGTGGCGAGTGCATGTTTCCTGCATAGAACCACTTAGATCTCTAGCTCTTCACAGATTCAACTAAGGTATAATGGATATATTTGGTCTTTCTCCCTGCCCAAAACTGAATATCATCACCCCCAAAACATGTGGATTTGCGACATCCGAATGTGGTTTCAACTTGAAGAAGTAGCGAAATAGAGTGATGGATGGGGAAATGCCAAGAAAAGTTTCGTAGAGATGAACAAAGATTGAAAGATGCAGGATTGCATTTGGAGGCAAATGATTCAAGGTTATGCCAAAATAATGCAAAAACCTATGCAAGAAAGGGCAAGCAGGCAACCCTAGCCCATGTTCAATAAAAGGAACAAATAACACAATCTCACCGGGCTCAAGATTGGGGATTCAGTGCTCTCTGGGTGCCTTTCATTCTCCAAGTTTCTGCTTCGGTAACAGTCCCTGCTCAGGGAGCCTGTGCAGATGCTTCTTCTTCCATCTCTGGCACCTTTATCGCTTGCTTCTCGGTGGCTTTCTTTGAGGCGGTGCTTGAACTTTTGCTCCTTCCCATCTCACAGACCTCTCACAGATCTAGGGTTTCAAGGCGAGGGTTTGGCGAAGCTAACACGATGTTTGGGGGCTTGAGCAGATTGCAGAATGAGGCAGTGAAGAAGACAAAGGGGATTGGTTTCCTTTTATACAATGTTTGAGGCCATTGAGTGGCCTGACAATTATGCCAATAGGTGCGGCATTTTAGTTTACTCCCATATTAATGTGACTGAATGTATTGAAATGATGGCTACACGCCTTTTCATGGTTTCCAGTATGATACATTCTGTTCAGACCTATCTATTGGATTCACACCTTTCGGGTACCTACCTCAATACAACCGTTGTTTACATGGACACATCGTGATGTACTCGGATGGTTTCTAAAGTACCCGGGCGGTCTACGCGGAATACGGACAATAGCAAAATAGAATGCCTTAGACAGCACAGTACTCGAGTGAAGATTTTTTATTCAACAATAGTTCAATAGATGCAAGATTTTTTTAGAAATCAACAGTCCAAGCCCTACTCGGATACAACAGAGTACTCATACTCTAAGTGCTTCTCGGTAGGATTGGCCCTACTCGGCAGAAGCTCCCATGAATGGAAGAGGACTCTGCAGAGTAGAACACAGAAGTTGTAACACTTCTGGTGTTATAGTGACTAAAAGTTGCCATGTCATCATATTGCACTGCAAAGCATTCATGATTAAGTTAACCATGTGTGCATCAACTCAAATAAGTTTACGTTTCCTAGGTTGAGTGTGTTTCTGTGGTGTGTGACTCGAATCTGAAAACCCTAATTTCGAATGTCACCACAAATACTTAGTTTATGTCCTATGTAAGTTGAGGTGTACGATTGTGTTGTACACTAGTGTCACTTGTAGGGTATGAGCTCAAGTCAAACTTATAAAATAGAGCTTCAAGTTTGAGTTTGAATTGGAATCCAAAACTTGTTGCAAGTTTTTTGATTCGGATTCGAATTCAAATTTGAGGAATTATTAAAAGAATTTCCAAAGTCAACCTGGTCAACCAAGAGTGGCACTTGGTCAAACATGTGGTGCTTGACTCAATGATGCCCTTGGGTGATGGTGTGATCACTAAATAACCACCAATTAATAGAACATCAAGTTTCAATTTGAAATCTTTCCGAAAACCCTAAAATGCAAAACCTTGATTGTACCCCTTTTTGATTAATTCAAAATCTAAGCAAAATTTGGGGAAAAATGAAAAACCAAGTTTGTAGATCTTTTCAAGGGCTATAAGTTTGGTGTTTTGAGTTTTCAAAGTTTCAGTGTAAAAGTTTGAGTAATTTTGAAAAGAAGCAAATTTCAAATTTGACCCCTTTTCATCCCCAAACTCAAATTTCAAAATAGAGGCAGAATTTGAAAATGGTTTGAATAGAAAAGTTGTAGGTCTTGGCTAGATGTACAACTTTGGTATTTGGAGTTTTTGATGTTTCAATATAAAATTTAAAGTGATTTCTAAATTACCAGATTCTAGAAAAGTGTCCCCTTTTGAATTTAAATTCAAATTTTAAAAACCATTTCGAATTTGAAAAATTTTTCAACATGAAACTTGTAGAGCTTGAAATTCTGAAGATTTCATATTTTAGGATTTTTTCAAGTTACTACATGATTTTGGGAGTAATTTGGCAAAAATAGTTTGAAATTGAAAATTTGGGGGGGAGGGGAGCTACAGTGCACCGACGAATCCCGGCCGAGCACTGCGCGGCATGGGCACCGACGAGCCGCCGTGGCCTTCGGCCGGCTTCCAGACGCGCCTGCGACTGCCACCTCGTCCGCGCACGCCTTCTAGCACCGCTGGAGACCTCTTTAAAAGGCCGAGTACACCGTCGTTCTTCTTCTTTTGCTCTGCTTTTGCCGTCGCCGCCGCTCAGCTCCGCTGCTCGCTGCTGCTGCCATTAAGCCGTATTCAGCTAAAGCAACCACACCATCAAGTTCGCCTATCTCTTGCGCGCCTCCTAGTCCGCCTGCACCAGCCCCTTTCCGCCCGAATCGCCTGCACCACTGTCTCCTTTCCCATCTCCGGTGACCGAGCCGCCTCATGTGGCCAGGCATCTCCACCGCCTCTCCGCGCCTGCTGGTTGCTCCATTGCACTCGCGGTGAGCTGCTACTGCTTCCCATGCCTTCAATTTAACCGCTACCAGCTTGTGACGTCGGCGTGCCACGAGCCACAGCCACCGTGCCGCCATGGCCGTCGAGGAGGGGTCACCGGAGCGCGAGCTTAGGTGTAGAGCATCGAAGTGAGTTCGTGGGGCCAGCAGGGTCGTGTTGTCCATCTCGGTCTCATCGGGGTCTCGCCGTCGGCGAGATGGCGGTCGGCGGTCACCATTGGCCATCGACCGGTGGGAGGAGGAAGATGACAGGCGGGTCCGCCTTGTCAGGGAGAGAGTGAGGGAGGGAGAGCGTGCGGGCGGGTGGGCTGCGAGTGAGCGCGCGCTGCTGGGCTGAGCTGAGAGAGAAGAGGAGAAGTGGCTTGAGCTGCATTTTTTGTTTTTCTTTTTCAAAAATATGAATAGTGATAGTTTTTGTTTATTTCAATAGAATTTTTGTAGAGCTCCAAAAATAGTGAAAAGTTTTGAGTAAGCTTTCTAAGGTGTAAACTATCTAGGAAAAATATTAAATGCCAATTTTGATTACTTCTTGTAAGTTATTTAATTAGCTCAATTAAATACTAAATGCAACTTCCATGAATTTTAGTAATTAAAATATTAACCCAAAAATTATGAAATTTATTTTGACACTATTTTAGACCATGACCAATCTATAGAAAAAGTTTGAGCTCAATTAGATGAAGTTTAATTTATTCTTAATTTATGCTTTATTAAGTAATTAGTTAATTTTGTAATTAGAACCTAATGACTTAGGGTTGTTTGACTTTGAGATTGAGTGTTGACTTTGGGTCATTAACACTTAATGACCTTTAGCACCCTTAATATATTGTTTGAGCTCTCTTATCTATGTTGTTAAGGCTTAATGGGTGTTATTTCATGTGTTAAACGAAAGCCTTTAATAAAGTAATTAACCTACGTGAACCCTAAGTTAGGGTTAGGTTAGGATCGATTGCTTTTGCAAGTGTACCGCGAAGAAAAGTTGTACTCAAGTTATTAACTTTGTTATACATCCATCAAGCATCATGTTTATTATTTCATCATGTTGAGCATACGTTATCATCGTGCCGAAGTTGGATCCGTCCCCGAAGAAGAGCCGACGTCCGTGGAGGTGGGATTTGATATTTGTGGTACTAACCCGGAACCTGAACTTCCCGTCGACCAAGGCAAGCCCCGGTTGCCTTTAAACCTTCCTTGCATTTTAAAAAGCTTTACTTCAATTATGACAATGCTTTATTGCATTAGGTGGTAGGAGTTGAGTGATAACCGAATTACTGCACTACCATCCTTGAAACTTCAATATTATCCTTGTTGCTGTTTTATTGGAAAATGCTTAGTCTGCTTAGCCTTGCTTAATAAGAAAACTTTGAAAATGTTTAGCAAAGTCTGAAGGATTGTTGTGAAACAACTGAATGAATGAATGATAATGTTAATTTGAGATCGGTCGGTGGACTTGCATCGGGAAAGGAGTCCCACTGTAGTGTCTTCGATTGTATCGGTTAAGGACCGTCCGTTGTAGCCCCGTTTGGTCAAGACTTTGCAACTGACCGTATGCTCCGGTAATCCTAAGATCTCGGTAATGCCATCATGGGAATGACTAACCGTGCACTGGGAGTGGAGAGATGACGAGAGTAGTGTGTACCCTCATGGCCTAGGGCTAGATTGGAGGTGTACTATACTCTCGGGTGGCGCTAGACCCGGTCATGTGTTGGAAGATTCGAGTGAAGGTTGATATATGTCGGTTAGAGTCCTACATATGTCGTGTGGTTAGGAATCCCCAGCTGAGTATAATCGATTCGAATCGCCGCTGCTTCTCGGTTAAGGAGACTTGACCTCCGCAACTACATCATAGTTAATAAATGGAACATTGGTCAAAGAATAAGAAAGAAGATGTATGAGTTATCTGATCTAGATTAAGATCACTTACATTCTATAATAACTAACGATGAAATAAAACATTGAATTTAAGGATTCACTCTTAGTAGCTTTTATGCAAAAGAACCTTGAATCTCGCAGGAACCCTACCTTGATTTCCTAAGCCCGCATCCCTGGGTTTTATCTGTACCTGTTGGGTCAGTTAAGTCTTGTGGAGTACTTTTGTACTCAGGGTTTGTTGAACCCCTATTGCAGGTGTGTCTCATGAACAGGTGGGTCTCGAACCCTGTTGCATGACCGTCTTTGCGGTAAGCAGCAACGAGTAGATGTTTGGCTCTTGGGCATAGCTCCACATTTTGGTGATTGTAATAATGTTACTAATGCCACTCCACTATTATGGTTGTAATATCTAAACTTAAGTTTTGTAAGTTTGGAACAACGGGTTTGTGAACTTATGTTATGTAAGACTTTCGCTTTTGTACTCTGATATAATTTATTATATAAACTATTGTAATACTGTAATGCCTCTGGAATGTGATCCTACTCGGAAGATCGTGGATGATTCGGGTTTCCCGAGGACACCCGATAGACTTCTTAAGTTCTGTGGTACACATGTATGGTGGTTAGAGGTCTTTAAGACGATAACAAGTACATGTGGGTCATATTATTTAGGAGGTTCTGCCATAGAAGTGCAGGGCATCTATTGGTATTTATTAACATGACACTTGTAACTGAGGAAAGATTATATCAACAATAAGAAATCCGCATGCGCATAGATAATATACCATTGTAGCACTTCACCCGAGAGTATTCCTGGTATCGTTATTTGCATTTTACCACAGGGAAGGTCTAGCAGGATATATATTGATAACTTATACTATCAATGGAAAAGTAAACCATAACCACGATCCTACTCACAATAGGGGTAAGTCATAAGATATATAAGATGTGTATATGATAAGTATTGATTAATAATAAATCACTCAGAGCACTCCAATCTATGGCATTAGCATGGTCAAGTTAGAATATTAGAGGAATAATTCCTAAGTTATTCTTAATTACAAGTCAAAGCATATGTTGTTTAGTGCAATTTGGCTAAGATCATCATCGTTTCTACACATAAGGGGCATTACTTAGGGAAGTTTGAGTACAAAAACCTCTCCCTTCCTTCGTAACCGGGCCCTATTTCTATAACCTATATTCAGGGAGTGGACTACAAAGGACTTAACTGGAGTGTCACATCCGCGATCTACCACATGACCCAGAATATAGAGTGTATTCGCAGGTAAATAGCATATAAGCACCACGCTTACATGGTCTCTACCACCCACCCTGTGAACATTGGGGTGAATGCTATATGAACTTAAGCATAAATATGATGATAACCCAACTATACTAAGCATATAACCAAAGTAGACTATGAAAATTGCAACCAAGAACATGAATAAAATGAATATGAATATGAATGTCATACAATTATACCAAAGCATATAAAAATAATGGAGATACAAAGGCAAGAGGGGTACAAGAATTATATCGAACCAAGCTCTTGACATTATCGAGAATCCAAGCAAAGATATGCTTGCCTCCCTCTAGACCTAGCCTAACTAGCTATGCCCTAGAAACTAGAGGAGCTCTGAGAATGATTAGGGTTTCTGTCTTCTCTAAATGACTTATACCTTAGGAAGGGGGCTAGGGTCTCCTTATATAGCCCAGAGGGTCCAACGTGAGCCCTTGGATCAAACCGACTTAAGGAACGACGTAGATGCAACCCTAGGAGGCGGTGGAGGAATATTCCAAAAGATGGAGGCGAGGGGACACCATGGGTGCCGACCGACATGGGGGTTGGACCGGCCGGTTCCACCTAGCGGCCTCTCGGGCCCCACCTTGGTGTGGTGTTTGTTGATGGTAGATAAGTATCATTTTTAACCGTCAACATAGCATGAGAAATGATCTAAATATAAATACTATCTAGATATAGGGGTTACACTGACAGAATTCCACTAGTTTTGGTGAATATCTATTTTTGCAGGGGGTTATCAGGAAAGAACCAAAGGAGGTCCACATGTCAGATTTACATAGAAAGAAACCGACCATACTATGAAAAAGAATACTCTAGAAGACTCGAGAAGATCTTCCTCCGGAGAAGAGGGCCCACAGGCCAGGCAACAGGGGCGGCCGCCCCTGGGCCTGGGCGCCCGCCCCACCTAGGTGGCCAATCAGCTTCAACCTCGTAGATCATGCCTCCACTATCTTTGAGGATCAATAATAATTGTTCATCAAGGTCGGTTTGATCCAAGGGCTGTGGTGCTTCCTAGAAGGCTATATAAGCAAGGCCCCTGGCCCCAGGAGAAACCCTAGCTAATTTCATTCAATTCATTCATCTCATTCCATTCAGAGAAGCCTTAGAGCCACCATCTCAATTAGATCTCTAGTTTAGCATAGCTACATAGGATTAGAACTAGAAGGAGCCAAGCATTGCTTGATTTCCAGATCTGTCAAGAGAATACTTGGTAATTCTCTCCTACTTTTGTATTTGATCTTATATTATTCATCTAGTTCATCATTTGTATGAATATGACTTTAGTCTATTCTATCATACTAGATATGACTTTGCTCTATTTGATTATATTCTCAATTATATTGTTCTTAGTCTACTTTGATTATATGCTTGGCATAGCTCTATCAGAATTATATTCAAGTATAGGATCGTATAACGCTTGCTCATTGATATCATGGGTGAGTGGTAAACATTGTGTAGGCGTGGTGCCTATACCGTATTTACCTGCGATTGCACCCTATATTCCGGATCATGTGGTAGATCGCGGGAGTGACAGTCCTGTTGAGTCCTTTGTAGTCCACCTCCCGAGTCTAGGGCAGACAGAGCACAACTATTATAGGGAAGTGATGGCTATGTTCTATATCTTCCATAGTAATATCACTATGCGTAGATATAACATTTTCTTGCCATGATTGCCAAGTGTAATTGCACTGATCATCGTATGCTTTGACCTTATAGTTAGAATAACCTAGGATTTATCCTTATAGTTCGTCTTAATCCATGCTAGTGCTATAAATCTTGAGTAATCTATTGAGATGTTTATCATTATATGTGGCTATGTGCTTACCAGTTATCCTTTATTATTATTCATATATTATTTATCTTGTGACACTTACCCTGTATGAGAAGATAGATAAAGACAAGGTTATGCTCTCTATTAGCACATGCAGTGATGCTCATTGCTCATTATCCTTAGCATCCCTTCCCAGTGGTAAAAATATAAATAACGATACCTAGATTACTCCCGATTAAAATGCTACACTACAAGATTTCGACCCTATTGCCACTTGACGCCATTTGCATCACCACAAATTGTGTTGTAACAGGGGTGTGTTTTGCAACATTTGTCTAAAAATGTGGCAATAGGGGGGACTGTGTTGCCACAAAAATAGTGCATTGCAATTTTTACATTCGGCGTTGCAAGAGGTGAGCCCTATAGCAACCCTTTTTTGAGAAGTGTTGTTATTGGTTAATAATAGTACCATGATGACTTTTAGTTGCATTAGTTTTGATTGGCGTTGCAATTGTTTGGTGCTCTTGCAACCAAATAGAACATTGTTGCTATTGCTTGAAATTATTGCCACAATGTTGTTGGGTTGTAATACTTCTCATGACCGTTGCAATAGGTAGACTGTGTATTGCAACTAAATTTCTAAGGCGATGCAATAGTTTGTTGTTATTGCCACAATTTTTGTTGGTCGTAATTTTTCTCACGACCATTGCAATAGGTAGCTATTTATTGCAACTAAATTTCTAAGGTGATGTAATAGTTGGTTGTTATTGCCACAGTTTTTGTTGGTTGTAATATTTCTCACGACCATTGCAATAGGTAGCTGTTTATTGCAACTAAATACCTAAAGTGATGCAATACTATGTTGCTATTGCCATAGGTGTGTTTGGTTTCTATAAAATTCTAGTGTTGTTGTAATATGTTGCTGTAGAAAACACTTGTATTTCATGGGCTTTGGATCTAGCAAAAGGCCCAGGCTTCCTGATTTCTCATTCATTAGAAATATACTCATGCGTTGCACCGGGGAAACAAAATTTTGTCTACGTATACGATGACGCACGTGGCCATCCATCGACTGTGAGTGCTCGATGCCCTTCCCCATCGACGTCATTGACTCTTCCACATCACCAGCTGTGGTGGCTGCTCCATGCCCTTACCCATCCACGTCGATGACCCCTTGTCCGACGTTTGTCCCCGTCAATATCTTTCACAGATCAACGGTGGGTTTTCTCCATATCCATGGTTATGTCGACGGGCAGTGGTGCATCCGTGAGCTAGGGGCGACCAGGTGGTGGCGCATCCACATCTATGTGGACAGGGTAGGATTGGGCGCAGACGATTCCCTTTGCCTCTTTTTTGTCGACAGGGAGGGATGGTGGCGCAGACGATTACCTTTTGCCGCTTTTTATGGGTAGAAGATATATTGTTAGATCTAGTTTATAGAAATCTAACAAGATTGGTTTTACTTTTTTTAATTGAATCCTTTTGTGATTTATGATTACACATTTTACAAATTTAAGCTGATTTGATTATTTCCAGAAAATATTCTCTAGAACATACGGAACATTGTGAGTTATTATTATGTATATACTTTGCAAGGTTAAGCTGGTTTTGCGTGACCTATAAACTAGCTAATGATTGACAATAGGGAGTCAAAAAATTAGAGAAGCAAATTTAATCCTGATTTTTTTAAAATAATTTAATCCCAAACTAGATATATGCTTATGCGTTGCACGGGTGCTATAAATTTTGCCTGCGCATATAATGGCGCACATGCTTATAGCTTAGACGAATTTATTTAGAAATTTACAAATCTAATTTTATTTTAAAAATATAAAGCCTGTCTCATGATCTTTATGACCTATGACGTATAGATTAGTTGATAGAAAGCTAATAAAATTGGTTTGTTTTTTTTTCATACTATCTTCATCACCTGTGTCATTCTACGTGGACTCCGCAGCAGAGCCGAAGTCAGGTGATGGTGTCGTTTTTTTTATGAACTCTACGCTGACTCCGAGGCTGGACAACGATGTGGGCTGGGTCGCCTAGGGCGTGATTGGTTCTCGTATGTGCCCAGCCAGGCTAGTTCATACGAGCCAGGCCACTGCCGACCAGGCTCTACGCATCCGGGACAACGTTGTTTGGTTCGTGTATTTTTCTAGCCTGGCTGCTACAAGTTCTTGTTTGGTTGCTGGTTTGTCGAAGTCCAAACGCCTTCCTGCTTCACTTTTGAACGTGCACATTGCACCAAGCGAGCCTGGCCCGCGGGAAACGGAAGTCGCTCGCGTTTCCGCAGAGCCTGGCCCGGAGGCGCCCGTTGCACGCGCTCAGCCAGGTTTTGCTCGTTGTCCAACCATCCAAACAAATGATTCTTGCATCCGGCAGGCCTGTATGCGCCAGAAACACCCAACCAATCACGCCCCTACTGGGCTTGCCTGTGCAGGCCTCGTGCATCACGGCGCTGCGTTCCTGCAGGGCTTGCCCATCGTCGTCGACACGGACTCGACCAACGCACGCCACCACCACCCATATATATTAGTGCCCAAGAGAGCCACGTAAGGTAGACTAGGACACGTAACTCACGTAAAAGAAGAGCTCAAGATCGATCAAGGGATATACTGCTGCCCCCAGCCTCGACTCCCGATCAATCGCAACTTCGTTCTCTTCAACGCTACGGTGCACGGCGAGGCGCCTATCGAGATCGATCAGAAGGCTCCATACTCCGGCGAGAGAACGAAGGAAAACTGCATCGGCCTCTCGTCGCTGCTGCATCTTGATCGACGACGTGCACGTGGTGAGCAACAAAGTTCATGCATGCATGGCAAAAGCGTTTTGTAGCTAGGGCGAGTGCGTGACGCCGCGACCACAAACATCGAAGTGCCTAGCAGTAGCAGATTTCTTTGTTTTTCCTTTCAGTTTTTCTCTTAGGCCTTAGGCGTTAATGCCCCAAGTGATCGGCAAGGAAAGCAAAAGTGCTCATCAAGGTATAGGATACGGAAAACTGATTTAGGTTTAGATTTTTAGGGAGTTGGATTATTGGAGATATTTTGTGGAATACCGATTATTTTATTTTGCTTGTAAGCCCTTTTTTGTGCATCACAGGATTATTGAAACAGTAAATAAATTAAAACATTATATAATTCTCTTGTGGATTTGTTGAACATGATCATGTGCCATATGAAAGATCAGTATATATTAAAGTCAGTGATAAAATTATTAGTCAAGAGAGCCTGACAGGAAGAAGTAGTGCAAAATAGTATTCTTTAGCTGTCATGGGTATGTAATATATTTCAATTCTACATTAAACAATCTAAACTCATTTATTTCCGTATGTTCCCTTTAGCTTAGTTATATTGCATTTTGTAGTTCATATATATAGCTGGCTCCTAATCCAGTCATCAACTGATCATCATCTTGATCATTTGATTGCCCGCGGTATATATATACTTCTCGTCATGCTATACCACATAGTTACTATATGATACACATATATATGTGAATTGTACTTATATATATCTCTGTTGATCCTGTGCAGAAATTTATTTGGAAAGCATATAATGTCAGATAGGAGTTGGATGCGCATGGATAGGTCTAGTCCTGTTTGGCAAGAGAATTTCCGGAAATTTCTTCAAACCATATTTGATGGCAGTACATCTACTGCTTTGTGTCCGTGTTCTAGATGTCGATGCATGGTTTACAAACCGCGACCTGACCTTCACAGACATGTTCTTGCTTATCGGTTTGATGAAAGTTTCATCTCCGAAGGGGAACGTGGTCCAAGTGATGAAGGCGGCACATCTAATCTTCAAGGATCAGTAGACGATGATGAAGAAGGAGGTAACGACACTAATCGTGGGACTGAGCTGATTGGAACACTAATCAGGGCTACTATACATGGAAACATCATCCAAGGTCCAGATGAAGAGCCAAATGAGCGTGCCAAGAAGTTCTATAAATTACTAGAGGAGGCAAGACAGGAATTGTATCTAGGTTGCAAGGAGGCTACCAAGGTTTCTTTTATTGTGAGATTGTTTCAGATTAAGTGCATGCATGGTATTAGTAACACTGTCTTGAGGAGCATACTAGGTCTATTCTCACTTGTGCTACCTGAAGGCCACTGTGTCCCAAACACGTTGGAGAAAGTGCAGAGTGTAGTTCAAGAGCTAGGTCTGGATTATCAAAAGATACACGCTTGTGAGAATGATTGCATATTATTTTGGAAGGAAAATGAAAAACTGGATACATGTTCAACATGTGGTGAGTCTAGGTGGAAGGATGATGGTGCTGCAAAGGGTGATGATACTAGTGACACTGGTGGTACGCGAAAGAAGCGTGTTCCACGTAAGATCCTACGGTATTTCCCACTAATTCCTCGGTTGCAGAGATTATATATGAGGGAGACCACGTCATCAGAGATGAGATGGCACAAGGAAGGATTGGCTCGTGATGGTAGAATGCGTCACCCTGCAGACTCCCCAGCATGGAAGCACGTGGATGACAAGTACAAGTGGTTTTCAGATGATCCTCGTAATGTTAGGCTAGCTCTGGCATCTGATGGATTCAATCCATTTGGGATGATAAGTACGACATATACCACTTGGCCTGTGATCATAATCCCTTATAATTTGCCGCCTTGGTTGTGTATGAAACAACCTTATTGGATGATGTCGATGCTGGTTCCAGGACCAAAATCTCCTGGAAACAATATTGATGTATACTTCCGTCCCCTCATCGACGAGCTAAAGGAGCTGTGGACAGATGGTGTTGAAACATGGGATGCCAAGCTAAAGAAGAATTTTACTCTACATGCTCTTCTACTTTGGACAATCAATGATTTTCCTGCATATGCAATGTTATCTGGTTGGAGCACTAAAGGGAAGTTTGCATGTCCATATTGCAACAAGGATACAGACTTCTTGTGGCTGAAATACGGGTCCAAGCATTGCTACATGGGACATCGCCGCTTTTTGCCAATGAAACATAGGTAAGATTTCATTTGGCTGAAATGCTTTTGTTGTTGCCTATTTATTTTATTATTAATTTATGAGTTCTCCATTGAAACATAGGTGGCGCAGGAATAAGATAAGCTTTAATAACAAAGTGGAAATGAGGGTGGCTCCTCAACCATTGACTGGTGTACAAGTGAAGGAACAGTTTGAATGTTTTGATCAAGCCATTTTTGGGAAAATGACAAGAAAGAGGAAGCAACATGAAGAAGAAAATAGATGGCACAATTGGAGGAAGAAGAGTATTTTCTTTGAATTACCTTATTGGGACTCATTGCTTATAAGGCATAATTTGGATGTGATGCACATTGAGAAGAACATTTGTGAGAGCATTTTGGGTACATTGCTTGAAATTGATGGTAAGTGCAAGGACAGTGAGAAGGCCCGTCTTGACATGGAATATCTTGGTATGAGGAAGGATCAACATGTTGTGATGGAGAATAATAAATATACTATGCCACCAGCATTGTACAAATTATCTAAGGATGAGAAGGAAATTTTTTGCAAATTTCTAGAAGGAGTGAAGATGCCTGATGGGTTTGCCTCCAATATAAAGAGATGTGTTGACGTCAAAGCTTGTAAGGTTAGTGGACTGAAAACTCATGACTACCATGTTATTCTACAGAAGCTGTTACCATTGATTGTACGCAGCCTTCTGCCACAAGATGTTGTGATCCCATTGATTGATATTAGTCGGTTCTTCAATGGAATTTGTGCACCACCTGAGCAGGATATTGCTGAAATTGAATTAGAGAGGCATGAACTCACGTTTGGAAACTTGTTAACAATGAAATCACGTTTAGGTTACAATATGAGGGACTTCTTATACTATAAGAAACGAAGTGGTAATAATGTAGCAACACTTTGTGAAATTCAAATGGAATTGGATGCAAGTGGAATGATAACATTGAACGATGAGGAGAGAGAAGTCAGATTAGTATTGAGCACGGATAGAATAACCGAGCGAAATGTATCCATAACTCCCATGAAACTACCTCCGGGTACAGCATTTTATGAGGATGAATTCACAAATGAGCCACTTGATGACTACAAGGACTGGCTTGCAGAACTGCATGCGAACAACCATGGCCGTGGTAAGTTAAGTTGCTGCACTAGTGTTCATAACGGCATCTTAATTCATTGGTAGCCAATTCAATAATATAAGCATGTTTCCAAAACTTTGTGATACGTTCAGGGAAGATACGGTCAAAGCATACAGCCAATGGTTACATCTCGAAGGACAACTTGATGACATCGGTAATATAATATCCCTCTCCAAGTTATAAATCAATTTAACAGTTCTTTATATACCAATTTTAACTTATGCTCTATTATTGGCAGAGGCATATGTAGAGCTCCCTAGCACTCAGTCAAGTCAATCTAGCAATCCAACACCACCGGTGCAGCGGCCAAGTCATGCGCGTCGTGAAAAACAATTGGTCAATGATGGTAAGAATTTTTTTTGGAAAACATTATTATAAGGTGCAATTATATTCCACAAGATTAACAGGAACATTTATTAAATTCCATTGTATGTCATTTTAAAGGGCGACGTGGCAGTGAAAAGAGGAAGTTTAAAGGACGTGGGCCCATCAAAGGTTTAACTGTATCCAACAAAAGAGCTAGGCAGGGCACTATGAAATTGGATGTTGAATTCTCTAGAATGGGAGGACCTGTTGGTGGTAACCAACGGTCTTTTGT
Organism: Saccharum hybrid cultivar R570; assembly: GCA_038087645.1. Taxonomy (NCBI): domain Eukaryota; kingdom Viridiplantae; phylum Streptophyta; class Magnoliopsida; order Poales; family Poaceae; genus Saccharum; species Saccharum hybrid cultivar. The sequence continues at coordinate 6,085,541 of JAQSUU010000512.1, forward strand.
TGATGAAGTGGTAGTATATACAAGGAGAAGTGCTCCACTTATTGGAGTGAGAAAGTGGAAAGACATCGATGTTGAAGTTAAAAAGAAGATAGCATCTGACGTAATGGTAAGCTTCACATATTTTTGGTCTGTTCCAATCTTATTTGTGAAATAATGTAAGAACTGACCTCGTTTGTGTATTTGTTTTTTCAACAGGAAAAGTGGGACCTTGAGGATACTTTGGAAAACAAGAAAAAAATATGGGCCATCGCTAATGAGCGCTACAAAGGATGGCGCTCAACATTTAGTGCAACTTACAGGGCTTACGACACTTATGATGAGAGAATGAGACATAAGCCCGAAGACCTGCACATTGTTGAATGGCACTATCTAGTGTTGTATTTTGGCACAGAGGAATTCCAGGTTTGATGCCATTTATTATTTTTCTTACCAATTGCACTTGCAGAGATAAATGTTTTCTTCGGAGCACTGTTTTTTAATACAAACATAACATGCAGAAACTTAGCAACAAGAATTCTCAAAACCGTTCGCTTGCCCAAACAAAGCATATGATGGGATCAAAGCCTTTCGCTCAGTGCAGCTATGAACTGGTAATGACTTGAGAAGCATTATCAATGTTTTCTTACCTGATGAAATATTTATTTGTTTCATTCTTGCCAAAATTAGAGAGACCTAGAAACCGGTGAAGAGCCAAATGATGTGGATCTTTGGGTGAAAACGCACAGTAAGGGAGGGAAATGGACAAACGATGCATCTAAGGCTGTCTATGTGCGTATATAATTGTTTCTACAACCCTTACTAAATGATTCATAGTATTGCTCTTCGTTTCCAGTTTTTGTTTAACAAAGTTTGCCTGTCTTCTTTGTGTTAGGAAACTGCTTGTAGCAAAATTGCAGAGAAGGAAACAGAGTCACCAGATAGCTTTATTCCTTCAGTAGAGAGAAACCTTATTTTCCAGGAAGCATACAAGCAAACTACTAGATCTAAATCATCCAAGGTTCATGGTAATGGGTATTTGGCAAGGTATCCAAGTAGAACGCAGCTAATGACTGAACGTTTTGAGGACCAGGCCCGTTCTAAAACGGCATCCCATATGGAAACTGAAGAGCTGAAGGCTTCGCTTGAGAAGGTGCAAGAACAACTTCAAAGCCAAGTTGCTGAAAGGGAAGCCGAGAAGGAGGAACATAGGCGTCAGATGGAAGAATTGCAGAAAGCAAGGGAGGCTAATAAAGAACAACTTAGGCAAGAGTTTATGTCAATGCTAGCAGCACAAAGGCAAGGACCATCACCGCAGGTAATAGTATTGTAACATTTGAACTTGCATATTTATCAAGTTAGTAGGTTTGTTTTTTGATAGGTTTTTTTTGCTGTATTCACTTGAGAGTCATCACCATAATATGCTTGCTCAAACTGAACATAAGAAGATTAAGCAATTAAGTTCTTGTCTACGGGAGCTAAGTAGTAGTAATAAAAAATTTTAAATGCAGGTTAACCAAGCTGCCATCGAAACAGCAGTCAACGAAATAGCAGCCAATGAAACAGCAGGCAATGAAACACCCTCAATTGTTCGTGAACCAATCTTGACTGAAAGAGAAGAAACAACACAAGAGAATGAAGCGCCATTAGATCAGGTTATTTCAGATTGAAAATTGATTACAGCCATAATGAATTAGTGCATGGTATGAGAGTCCTAATATTTTTCATGTAATTTTTTGAGTTGCAGAATAACCTACAAGTGAAGCAGAAAGGACAAGTCACAACTTCGACACCTGCAGGTAACATGGTGCGCACCACTAGAGGCAGTCTTAACCGAAATCAATCACAAAACAAAGAAGGGAATGGTACACCGAATTTTATTACTTCAAAACATTTGTCTGATGCTATGGCAAAGAGACGATCAGCCAAAAAGAATTGAATGTACGCTTTGTTTTTCCTATGACGTTCGCATTGTCCTTATGATCATGTGATTTGCAATGTCTTTTTACTGAATAGCCTATGTCAAAATTGTCAATGTTCTTTATTTCAGGACGAATGTAGAGTTTTAGTGTTGGGATGGTCCAAATCAGGCACATGTAAGGTAAAATTCCTTCTTATGCTTTTCAATAACGTATGCCTTTTGATATGTGCTTTGCTTGTCACCATCTATGTTTCTAAATGACTGTGGGCACTATGCTATTGAGCTAAGATGTGCCCTGTAAAATAGTACCAATGGTTCTAGATAACTTGTGCCCTTTTATTTTCTTTGTTTGTGAACATCACTAGCTCTTAGTCATTGTGACTATGTTATTGTTGTGAACACCTGACCTGCACCTGCTTCTTATTATGTGCTTAAATTTTGGCATATCTCATCTGACCTGCACTAAGATGGGAGACACCATTGGATGGTTCTAATGCTTTAAGCACTAGATTCATGATAAATAGAAATTAACAAGCTCTGATTGAGGAATTCTAAACTAGCATGTACTTTATCTCTTGTTTGTATCTTTGCTATTTATTTATTGTGGATTGCGGAGCTACAGGGTGGTCCCTGTGGGCCGTGGACCACCCTGCGCTCGGCCCATCCAAGGCCCATAGGTAGAGTCAGGACACGCTCAGTCGCTCAGGATCTTCGGGCTGCTGCCGTCAGTTTGTCTCCAATCATATTATTTGCTTTCCTTCTTTCGCATGGACAGCCGTGACGCAACTGCTGCCGGCGGCGAGCACCAGTCGGCCATCGCCAATCGGACTCTGACATCGGCATCTCCACGACGGCAAACGCAAAGCAGCAGCCCAACAGGTACTCTGAATCCTAGCGACTCCAAGACTGAACTGCTGAGCCAACGTTAAGCCTGCTGGCTGCTGCCCTACCCGTCTATGATCTATCCCTATTCTCCTTTAGTCACAACTACATATGTTTCTTCTTTTCCTTTTAGTTTCTTCAATTTCAATATATGATCGGTTGGGTGATCTGCGATCAGCACAGACAGTCAGATAGGAAAAGTGCACAAGCCATAGGGTATGCAAAACTGATTTTTTTATGCAAGTGCAACACTGAATTATTTAGAACATGTCGTTCACTACTGCCAGCTCTGTACTTTAATTGCAAACTTTTAGCTACTCAAACGTGACTTTGAGTAGCTAAAAATTTGTAGCCTTGCATCTTTTGCTAATTAAGTCTATTGATATTTGCGTCCAGGTGCAGGCTATGCAAGCGAGGCAGCGGGGAGTGTCAGGTGCAGGCTAAGGCGTTACGCTTAGTGAGGCAACATGGAGTATCCAGGTTCAGGCTACGCAAAACGCAAGTGATGAAGCTAAAGTTTGAGTGGAGCAACGAGTGATGGGATCGGCTGTAGTGGTGTAGGCATCTTATATGTTTTGGCTTAGGAACAAATGTGTTGGATATCTTTGTTTCAATAATGTGTGTATAGCATGAGTTTGAATTTGGATTGTTTAATTCTAGATGTGCACAAATTAAACAAGTTAATATTTTGGTTTAATGGCTTTATTCAAATGCTTTATTGATGTCTATTGAGTTTCTAATTAATTAATGGTGTTGCAATATTATCTAAATCGTTGTGAAAATGGCTATTGGCAACCACATTTTTCGTGGCAATATATCATATAGCAACGAACAATCAGCGTAGCAATAGCAACCGGACCTTATAGCAACGACAATGCGAACGTGGCAATTGCACATATTGCCACCGCTTCTTGGTGTTGCCACATAGGTCTTGTTGCCACACTCGTTATGCGTTGCAATAGAGGCTGCACTTTATAGCAACGATAATGTCAACGTGGTAATTGCACATGTTGCCACATAGATCCTGTTGCCACACTCATTATGCGATGCAATAGAGGGCCACCTTATAGCAACCAAACCTTGGGCATGGCAATTGCATATGTTGCCACCACTTCTTGGTGTTGCGACATAACCCTTGTTGCCACACGCGTTATGCATGGCAATACATTGTCTTGCAACACACATTCGTCGTTGCTAGTGCACCATTTGCTACGACATGGCCAAGTTGCCATTGCAAGGTCCAGCAACTCCTAAGGCATTGCATTAGTTGCTATTGCCACATCTATAAGCGTAGCAAAACCTTATGTTGCAACGCCTAGGTGTTGCAAATCCAAAACACATTTTGCAACGCTTCCTAGAAAAGCGTTGTCCAAAGCTTTACCCACGCAAGCGCCTGCAACGCCTCCCAACGAAAAAAATGTTGCTATTTCTGCTATTGCAACTATTTTGGGCCTATTGCAACACTTTTCGTGCGTTGAAACAGGGTCAAAATTTAGTAGTGCTACATCGGTATTATCTGTGCGCTTGCAGATTTTATATTTATTTCAGAGGAGCATTTATATATTTTAGTACCAGCACCTTTGGTGTCATGTTGGGGATGACAACCTAGCTTAGGTGGCATTAGAGGTGTCAATAGTGTCCTCTAGAACCTTCCCATGTATATGCCGCAGAATAATTCCTTGATTTCATTTGACGAATAGGTCCCCCTTGACAGTTTTCTAGAATAATCCTGTAGATATCACAGATTCACCAAAACTTATGGAATTTGTCAGTTTAAACCCTAAACCTTTGTTGGTGCTCTCATATGTGCCCTTATGCATGTTTTATTGATGGTTAAATATGGTTGCTGACTACCATCAACAAGCTCCCCCAAGCTTAACCTTTTCTAGTCTCTTAGTAAAGCTAAACTCAGCAAAAAGTTGAATCAGGAGTTGCTTCAATGCTTTCATGTCTCAAAAGTACATATGCGTTCAAACAAAAATTCTCCTCCGAATTAGAATAAACCGATCTAACTTTCAAACTTACCCATATTACCTTCAACCATGGGGTTTCTTAGCCTTCACTTGGGTCTTGAGCAATTGAAAGACAAAACAATGAAGTCAAGCACTATATCTCAAGTTCTTTGCTCATCCATTATTCCGGAGTTTTTGTAAGTTTTCAAAATAAAACTCAGAGCTTCTATTGTATGACACTCTCAAGTCTCTCAATATTGTGGATCCTTACCAAGGCAATAGTGATGTTACGCCTTTCTCTTCCTATAACTAAGGCTTATGCAGAGCTTATAGGAATAAAGAAAACATGAAAGAACATACTCGCAATACATATATTGTAAAGTCATACCTCGGATCAAAAAAGAGTTAAGTCATACAATCAATTCAAAATGTGCATGTGTATGGAATATGGGATATATATATATATATATATATATATATATATATATATATATATATAGTGGCTAACCTAATTCTACTATGCTCCTTGAAAACATATCTCTCTTTTGGAACTTGAAAAACAACTTTGCATGAAAACATGGGCTATCTTATTTATCTCTTCTTTTTTTCTTTTCAGGCGAGCATCAGAGTACCCATTATTTTAAATATCTCAAACACTTGTCTATTTTTTTCAATACTTCTTTTTCTTATGAATAACTTTTGTATAGCCACATGCCTCTTTTCGGCAATAAAACTTTTGAGAGATAGTAAAAAGAACTTGGAGTATTTATTCAGGGGATATCCTATGAGGTATATTTTTGGTGTTAACTCCTAGTGTAGGAGTAAAATATTTTTTTGATGGATTTATATGGAATGGCATGTTTTTGTGCCTACCCCTAGTGTAGGAATAGTGCATGTGTGGGTGATGTGTACGTGATCTTGATTTTAAGAGCATGACAGACCTCTCATACGACATCAACGAAGCTTGACTAAACTCGAAGTAACACAAGCAACATATATGAGTGGAAGTTTTTTCTAATCTATGTATCATATATGGCTCTGTTTGGAATTTGAGCTGTCATATAAGAGCTCATCAAGAAAGATTTTATATTTTTAAAAGATAAATCTCCGAAACTCTAATATCGCCAGGAAGAAGATAAACAACAGCTCAAACCATCTCATATCATATCCGTCAATTACCTAGACTTAGATCAGGCATATGCTACCCACGAGTTTCAAGTTCAGAGTAAATTCTTATATCAAATCAATTCTATCCAAAACTCAGGAGAATTCAAGGCTGAAAACTAGGTACTTGAAATGAATTACGATAGAGCAACTATTCATCATTTCCAATGCAAGAGTTTATCCTAGGTTCCATTATTTTATTTATCTCTTAAAAATAGAAGACTAAACACAAACTCTTTATTTTGTTTTTAAAGTTTTAAGATCACATCTTACTAATATATATAATTAACATAGGATAAATTTTTATTTTGTTTTCTTAGTTATTCATCTTTTTATTTCTTTTAGCTAATAGAAAGCAAAGTAAAAAATAGTAAAACTATAAAGAGAAAGAAATACTTAACTAGATACATGGGGATGCTCCTCCCCCAAACTGGATGTTGTCATGGTCGGTTGTTGAAAGTTAAGTGATCCTTTTTAGAGCATGTTTGTCAGTGGACGTCCATCTTATCCACCCGAAGGTTGATTCGGGAAGATGTACTTTGGGTGGAGTAAGATGAGGTCAACCGGGTGAACTAGCTCTTGATCATATGTATCATCCTGCAAAATACTCCAACAAGAATACCAAAAATTCGAGGCTTGGATTAGGATAAGGGGTTAGCGGTTAGCCATTCGATGATTTGTTCTTGTGGGTTTAGATAACTTTTCTTTTGATAGAATTTTAATAGGATATATTTTTATATGTTTTTTTTTAATTTTCTAATTTTTATAATACAGAAACGGAAATATGTATGCAGAAAATGATATATAAATGTATGCATGGTATTTTTATTTTTATGCCACCACGATGAATATTCTTACGGGTTTTTACACACCGTGAAAATCATTCATATGGGGCTTAAGGTTTATGGTGCAATAATAAATTTTTTGTTTTTTTTCTAATGCAATGCTAAAAAATAAATATGGATAACTACCGATTTTACCTCATGACAAGGGTTCAGATTTTGAAGTCCATCGGACAGGGCTCTTTCTTGCAGTGGTTCACTAATCAAGTACCTCGGTTCGCTCTTAAGATGAGGATTCTTGTGGTGATGCCTCCATTAGTGATGCTCTCAATGGTGGTGCCACCTTCTTTTCCTCCTTGTTCAGCATTTTGAAACCAATCTTTGGTGACAATCTTATGTGCCTCATTATTACTAGTTCAGAACTTCCACTTGTAGAGTTTGGGGATCGTCTCCCTGCACACTTTGCTTGAAATGCGTTCTGCTTATTAGGACAAGGTAGAGATCAAGTGCACGGGCTCTGTTGGTGGGAAAATACAAATAGAACTAGAAATTTATTCATTCTTCTCTAGCCTTAGACATGATAAGATTGATGTTGTGTACATTGTTTATTTATAACATGGGTGATAAGATCAAAAGCATGAGCATGAGTGTAGCATTTTGATTGTGGAAACAAGAGTGGAGTTGCGTAACCCTTGGAAGGATTGTCCATCTTTATGTAATGTATCAAAGTTTACAGGATTGTGACTATCATCTTCCAAAGATAAGATATGCAATATTTTAGCTTGTTTGGTTAAGACCGAGATGAAGAGAATGGTGCCATGAACAAATTTAAAGAACAAATCATGTTGAGTTGATCAGGTTGAATCAATCAAAGTTGTAACTCTAACATGTTTGTGTCTTCATTTATGTGCATACCAAGATCAAGAGGAAAACGATGACCACTTACATGTTACCTTCATTATTAGAGCGTGATGACACCATGTGATGAAGGGTAGATGACTTACGATGGTCCCTTCCTTCCTTACATCTTGGGTTGTTCATGAGCATCTTGTTTCATATGTTGCACTCCTTTCGCACTCTTCAGACCCTCTGCTCCTCTCATTATTTATTCTCTAAAAGGGATTAGTAGACAACACATACCCGAAGGAGTATCAAATGATTCAAAGTTAGGATAGTGTTGCCAAGGAGTTAAAGGTCAATCTGTATCCCATGTTTTAAATCATATGCCTTTATTATTCACCACTACTTCAAATCTACAATAAGGCAAAGATGTGTGAAATTGTTTTGACTCTAACCTTGATTTATTTCTACGAATGATCTCCTAATATTCCCAATAAAATTTGAATATTTTCCTGCAAGGATTAGTCCACATATACAACCAAATTCTATACAAGTATGTTTTGATAATTATGTTTGAATAATATTCTGAAGCATACTTATTGAAAGGATCAAGATGCCCAAGAGGGGGGGGTGAATTGGGCTTTTCTAAAAATTAATTACAAGAATTAAATCCTACAAGCCAAACTTCACCCCTAGTGCCTACTAGTGTTCCTTGTGATTCTACCGATAAAAGTTTTGCACCCTAAGTTCCAATCCTAGACTGGCATGGCAATTCTAGGAAAGTAAACAAGCAATGAAAGTAATGCACGAATGTAAATGCTTGAAAGTAAGGGTTAGGAACACGGCGATGTTTTGTCGAGGTATCAGAGAGTCGCCACTCCCCACTAGTCCTCGTTGGAGCACCCGCGCAAGGGTGTAGCTCCCCCTTGATCTGCGCAAGGATCAAGTGCTCTCTACGGGTTGATTCTTCGACACTCTGTCGCGGCAAATCACCCAAAACCGCTCACAACATGAGTTGGGTCACCCACAATCTCATCGGATGATCACCAAACTCCCAATCACCACCAAACCATCTAGGTGATGGCGATTACCAAGAGTAACAAGCTAGAACTCTCACTTGACCATAACAAGCCTAATGAGAAGATGGATGCACACTTGCTACACTCTTGTCACTAGTGAGGAATCTCAAACTTTGATTCTCAAATCACTATCCTCACTAGGGCTCTTGCACTCCCTTGCACTCCAAAGGTGTTTCTCAGCTGAACAAATGAGCAAGAGACCTCTAAAAGAGGTGGAGGGGATGTATTTATACACCCCTCAGACAAATCCAACCGTTACCTGCCGAATCAGCAAAACGCGCACTGACCGGACGCGCCGGTCGACATGACCGGACACACTGGTCAAGTGTAACGGTCAGAAACCAAAAGTTAGCGCTGAGTGACCGGACGCGCCGGTCTAAGATGACCGGACACGCCGATCAGGGATGACCGGATGCGTCCGATCATGCAAGAACCTTACTGGAAACTGATATGACGCTCGACCGCATCCGATCACAGATGACCGGACGCGTCAGGTCAGCTTGGGACCTTACTGGAACATGACCGGACACGCCGATCACTTCACAGTCACGTCCGATTACACTGTTTACCCTCTGGAACACGTGTCAGACTAACCACCACGTCCGGTCCTCTCAAGGACCGCGTCCGGTCGATCAGTTAACTACGCAGTGACTTGTTAGTACTGACCGGATGCGTCCGGTCATGACCAGGACCGCGTTCGGTCAAGGGTAAACTGCTCAAACGACTTCTAAACGCGACGCAACTTGAACCAAGTTGCTTCCAACTGAACTTTGAGCTATTCTAGAGCTACCTAGTGCTAAGTTTGACAAGTGTGCACCACACCTAAACAAAAGACTCACCTAGGTCAAGCTACTCGCTCATGCCCCCTTTATAGTACGGTCAAAGGAAGAAACAAAGATCCTAACGACTATTCCAGATGTAACTCAACACCTTGACATCCGGAACTAACCGTCCTTAATCTTGTCGTTGATCCTTTGAAAACCGAAATGATTTCCATCAAGGGACATGAATACCACAGTGCCCAAAGCAGTTATCATCTCCATGACCTAACTTACCAATGTTTCTGCAAAACACACGTTAGTCATGGTAAAAATGCGTTGTCATCAATTGCCGAAACCAACACCGGGGCCTAGATGCTTTCAATCTCCCCCTTTTTGGTGATTGATGACAACACTTAGATTCAGAAGATATAAGTTGAGGTTTTCGATCATGCTTGGTTCACATAAGCATTAAGCTATAAGCACAAGGGATTAGTAATCGCTTATGTGTTCCAAGCCAACTAAGTGTACTTATAAGATAAAACATGAAGAGTTAGTACACATAAAACATAGCTTATATGAAATCGGAGTAAGGCATGGAAGTACAACCTTATGAGCTAAACACCATTAAGTGACTTAATAATTAAGACATAGTCTCACAAACTCAAAGTCACACAATGCAGGGCGAGAAAAATAAACATGATGCATGAAAGTAGCACACATGGAAGAACAAAAAACCCTCTATCAACACTCTCCCACTCCCCCTGAATCTATGCTCTCTCCCCCTTTGGCATCAAACGCCGAAAAAACTAAGGATCTGACGGGGGAACTAAAGCTGTCGTGTCAGGTGCCGAGGAGCGTGGAGTGATCACAAACTGCGAAGTGTCCTCCTCAGACTCTGAACTATCAGGCTGACCCTCTATAGATGGATGTGGCAGTGATGCAGTCTGGGTCTATAGCAGGTGCAGCAACTGAAGGTGTAGTAGCAACTATAGGAGCAGTCACTGTCGCCTGAGCCTAAAAGACACCAAGAGTAGGAGGATCTGTCGATGCTACTGAAGATAACAGAGTGTCTATAGTGGCGGCCCCTATCACTGGAAGTGCAGCAGTCTCTAAAGCTAATATCTCTGAGGTAGTCACAAAAGTAGAGTACGATGGTGTCGGCTGTCCAGTCAGCTCACTATAGGTGGCACTAAAATCAGGGAACAGAGTGCCTGAGAGGAGGTGAGGTCCCGGCTGAGCTGGTGGAGTAAACCCTGTCTAGATAGGAGTGTAGCTCAGAGACTAGAATGTCTGAGGCACCTGCTGCTGGGGGGAGGTGTACTAAAAACTCGGCTGTCCCTGACTCTGAGGTCCACTGGACTGTAAGGCTGGAGTCAGGACAGACGGTGGTGGAGGTACCCCAACAGTGACAAGATGGCGCAGGAGCTCTAGGTACTGCTGCTGAGTGGCTGCCTACTGCCTTTGCATCTCGAACTGCTGTCTTTGGAACTCTAGCTGCTGCCTCTAGAGCTCGTCCTGATGAGCTTGAATCTGAGCGAATGCGGCAGCTGTATCCTAAGCCTGTCTCTGCATCTGAACCTCCTGTTTCTCCTGGGCCTAGGTCAGCCTCTCAAGAATAGCCACCATGGCTGGGTCTGAGCGAGAGGCTAAGCCTGAGCCACCAGCCTCATGGTCGTGAGGCCGAGGAGAGTAGTACCGGGGGATGGGCTGATAGTCCTCATCTGTGCTGTCAGTAGCAACATCCTCGGCTTGATCAGCTGGCTGAGCATCTAGATCTGCTAGCTCTGCCTCAGCAAGACCCTCAACGGTCTCGTCCTGCTCAGCAGCTGTCTCCGGTACCTCTGGCCTCTGACGCTATCCTAGGCCAGGTGCCTGCTCTCTGGTAACTGATGCCCACAACTATCGGATGTCATACTCTGGAAAGGTTGTAGTGGTATCAGAAATCTCTGCTCTAATCTCTACAGGCAGCTCACAGGCATATCTGATGATGAAGCATATCTAGTGAGCGTACGGTAGCTGCCTATGACCCTTGAATCCCTCTGCCAAGGTGTCCTTCATCTCACATAGCATCAGATCCCAAAGGTCAAACGAGGTCTGTGAGATGAGGTAATGTACTACCCAAAGCTGCATGCGAGTCAAACCCTCTCTATATCCAAGCCTCGGAAGTAGAGTCCTCCTCACAATAGCATCAAGGACCCTGGCTATGGGTGTCAGGCTGGCAGGTGTACGTCGAGACCTCTCGCCAAAAGGCTCATGGAAACAAGGTCAGATCATATCTGTAGGGGGCACTGTCCCGCCGTGAGTGCATCTCGGAGGTGCAGTCTGTCCGAAACACAGCTGATGAATCTTTGTCTCTGAAGCAGGGAGTCTGAGAATCTCCTGTACCCTGGTGCTGTAGAGTCTACCATCACAGCCTCTGAAAGCAAAGTGTATGAACTGATGTGCTAGGTCAATCCAAAGTGAGGAGTAAAACTCTCTGACCTAGGTCCCACAGTATGCTCCAGTCCGTCCAAAAAGATCTGATAATTCAGGTAGAAAGGACATATGCGGACGAAGCTGCTCACCAACCTCCTCAACTAAGGCCTCCAATTGACAGACTCTCTGAGGTCTGAAAGCAATCCCGCTGTCGACATAGGCCCTATAAAAGTCCTCGTGCAGAGGAGTGTAGAAACCCTCCGAAGCCTAGGGATTCCACTGAGGTGGGAACCACCGAGTGACCTCAACGAACCTGAGGGCCTGGACCTGTCTAGCTGTAGCACCCCTGAGGTCAAAGTGCTCAACTGGGGGGGTGACCTCGAGCCCTAGCAGGTGGACGACCTCCACGACGCTGACCCTCTAGCCTAGGAGTCACCTGAGCTCGTGTACGTCCTGAGCGACGACGCTGTGGAGTCTGAACTATCTGCTCATCTGTCTCCCCTAGGTCCTCTATAGGCTGCTCTATGGGTGTATCCACTGTCTCCTCTATGGCTTCTGTACCGAGTTGTCGACCTTCAAGGTGAAAGTGACTCTCACCAATACGAATACCACTACTCCTGCCACCTCTCTCTGCTGCCTCTGCTGCATCTGCAACTGCCTGAGCCACCTCTGCCTCTGTAAGTGTTTTCTTTCTCTTCTTGGCAGCAATCTTTACTCGCTTGCCGTGAGCTACCTCTGTCCTCCTAGGAGGACTCTCGTCCCCGTCACTAGGTGCACCACCAGCGTTTTTGCAGCGAACCATACTGACAAACTACTGTACTGAGAAACACTGGAAAGTAGCAGATGATGGACTGACACTCGTGAGGCTAGGCCTCAATCCATATTCGCAGGCTTGGCCTCGGATTCACAACTGATCACCTGACACACACAACACCGACAGGACAAACTGAAATGATAGAATAGATGGATCTACTATAAGCAATATATATTATCTAAGAGATGAGTAAGATCCTAATGAGAGCAAGCATATTAGATAAAATATGAAGGGACTGTGAAAGCTACCTCGAAAGAGCGAAGATCCAATGAACGGAAGACGATCTCGACGCGCTAGGGTTACCCAAAAATGACGATCGAAACCCTTGCAGAGACGGAGATGTTCACGGGGATGAAAACCTTCATGAAGAGCAAAGCTAGGGTTAGGGTTCCTTTATAGTGGGCGCGAGCCTCGAAACGGTGGCGCGCGAGCTGTTCGAAGACGCGGCAGCGGGGGTTCGAGCACGGTGGCGCGTGGGGCTGCTCTGGTGGCACGCTGGATGGTGGCGGTGGCGCGCTAGGTGGCGGCGAAGGGCGGCTACCGTGACGCGGCGGTGCTGGGCTGCGAGCAGCGTGCTTCGTGGGCGCGGAGGCACGGCGCGGACGCGGATGGCGCGGCTGCGGGCGCGGGAGCGAGGGCACGGCGGTGGTGCGGCGGGGAAGGCGTGGTCACGGCGGCTCGGCGACACGTCGGCGCTCGGGTGCGGGTGTAAGGTCCTAGATGGCTAGAGGGGGGGGGGTGAATAGCCTATAAAAATTCTACAAGCACCACTAAGCAAACTTGTTAGAATAACAAACGGCGTAAAGCGAGTTTTGCTTAGCCAAAGGTTGTGATGCAAGCCTCCTATCCACAAGTGTAGTAGATTATGATCTCTAGTTCACACAAGTGCTAAGTCACTAACTTACACTAGTGAGCAAGCTAACAACTACTAGAAAAGGCTACCACTAGAGCTACACAAGATAATCTAGTAAAAGTAAATGAAAGAGAGAGAGGATTGTGAATCTTATACCGACGGTGGAGTGAAGATGTTGCCAATCACCAAGATGATATACAATCAATTAATATTGACAACAACACAATATGTAGACCAATCACCGGGAGACAAGAGACACAATATTTTTGTTCACCCGGTGTTCACTTGTGCACCGACAAGCTACGTCACCGGTTGTGTCGACCAACACTTAGATGGTTCCTCGGTGTGACCCTCAAGTCACTTGCCCCTCAAGGCACGCCCCGCAAGGCACCGCAAGACACCACTCTCAAGTGAGGTAACTCAATGACACGCGCAATCCAATAGAGTTGCTTTTGGCGTCCCGCTGAGGAAAGCACAAGAACCTCTTACAAACAACCGGAGGTGGCCAAGAACAATCACCTTCTCTTGCCAACGCCTCCAACAATCTCCAAGCCGGCTAGGAGCGGTACTCTCCAAGAGTAACAAGAAATCCCACCGGCTAAACCACCCACAAGTGCCACTAGATGCCCTCAAGCTATGCAATGCACTTTGGGATCACTCAATCTCACTTTTGATTTGCAATCAAGCAAGAGAGATGAGTGGGAGGAGTAGCTCTAGCTCAAAGGATGCACAAGAGTGTTAGAAATGCCAAGAGACCTCCCCAAGGGCCGGCCAACGAGTATTTATAAGCACCCCAAACAAATAGAGCCGTTGCCACTCCACTGACCGTTTTTTCAGGACGACCGGACGCGCCGGTCGAAACTGACCGGACGCGCTCAATCGCGTCCGGTCGCCCTGTGATGTCCACGTGTCCCTCAAAATTCAAATGCGACCGTTAGATCCTCCAACGGTCACTGTGCGCCAACGGTCAAACGCTATGACCGGACGCGCTGCTCAACCGACCGGACGCGCCGGTCGCACAGCACCGCGCGCGCGAAGCAACGACCGCGCGCGCGAAGCAACGACCGGACGCGCTCCTCGCAACGACCGGACGCGCCGATCCGCACAGCACCCGCGCCCGCGAAACAACAACCGGACGCGCTCCTCGCAACGACCGGACGTGACAGTGCCAGCGTCCGGTCGGAGTCCAATAAGCTCCTTCAACGCCACCTTTGCAAATGTGCCAACACCATCAAGTGTACATCTCCATGTGCTTGTGTGTTAGCTTTTTCTCAATCATTTTCAAAGGTTTTCCAGTTAGCTCACTAGGCCCTACATGCAATGCACTTCATGAATTCACCTAGTGGCACCCGTGCGTCGAATAACCGATAAGACTTCCCCTCTTAATAGTTCGGCTATCGACCCTAAACCACTCACACCCTCTATGGTGTCTTGAGTGTAAAACAAAATGGCCCTATGGCTATACCTTTGCCTTGAGCCCATTTTGTTTCTCCAAAAGATATGATCCACTTCATATCATCACATGACCATCTCGATCCATCGACCTTGACTTCACTTGCTTTTCACCGTTGCATTGGTCCGTCGGCGCTAAGTCTTGCTCAAGCTTCACCATCGCATGGTCCTTCGCTTCGAAGCCTCGACTTGCCCTTCACCCTCACAACCGGTCCATCGAGCCAAGCCTCATCTTGGTCTTCATCATCTTGGTCACATGAGTCAATGTCATGTCTCATATGCAATGACCACCTTTATCTAAATCATCCACTT
Organism: Saccharum hybrid cultivar R570; assembly: GCA_038087645.1. Lineage (NCBI taxonomy): Eukaryota > Viridiplantae > Streptophyta > Magnoliopsida > Poales > Poaceae > Saccharum > Saccharum hybrid cultivar. Next base: position 6,100,744 of record JAQSUU010000512.1, read on the forward strand.
AGATACAAAGGTTAGTCCTAGGTTTCATCAATTAGCCCAAAACCAAACTAGGGACTTTCAGCGGGCGGCAGATGGATTGAAACAAAAAGAGGACGAATGAGATCCAAACGAACGGTTAAAAGGGTGAGATCCGCTTTTTGCATGATGACCGGACACGGTGGTCGAATGACCGGACGCGGTGGAGGCAGCGTCCGATCACATTCCAGTAAGCTCCTGGAATGACCGAACGCGTCTGATTATGCACGATCGGACGCTGACAGAGTCCGGTCATATTTTGCCCAGAAAACTAAAACGGATGACCGGACGCGGTGGTGGTGACCAGGACCGGACACGGTGGTCGGCAGAGACGCGTCCGATGCAGCGTCTGGTCACAGATCTTGGAGAAGACCTTTAGGAATGACCGGACGCGCTGGTGGATGCTGGGACCGGACGCGGTGGTGAAGCAAAACCGTGTCCGATGCAGCGTCCGGTCGCTGTAAAACGCCCTTTTTCAAACCGATTTTCGACGTGACTTCTCCCAATCAAGTTCCAATTTAAAGAGACTCAAATAAACACCAATTGGAACCTGATATGAGTGACCTCACTCAAACCCTCAAAATTTTCAAAATATTTTGCCTTTGGCTAGTATTATTTTTAAGAAAGTATGCAATAAATACCCGAGGAGCAACGTATGGCCATGCAATAGAGTTTGTGAACCCTTGGGAGCTTCAAATGCTCTCTCTATTCATGGACGAACACAGAGGTTACTCAAAGCTAAACAGAAAAGAAACAACAAAGCAACAACCATGCATATGCAATGCAAAACGAGAAAGGAAGGCTAGGTTGCTTGCCAAGTTTGATCCACGGTTAGGCTTCTTCACTCCTGCAAAGGAGGGTTATCGTAATCATGTTAGACAAGTTCTAGATGCATTGCGGAGAATTAAACATGACATAAAATACAATGCAATGCAAGGGAGAACATAAGCTCATCTTTTAAAGTTACTAGAATCAAGCACATTTAGTTCACTTCTCAACCTACAAAAAGTAGCCTCATCTAAAGGTTTAGTGAAGATATCTGCTAATTGATTTTCACTTCTTACACCTTCTAGTGATATATCATTTTTAGCAACATGATCTCTTAGAAAGTGGTGGCAGATATCAATGTGCTTGGTGCGAGAGTGTTGTACCAGATTATTAGTAATTTTAATGGCACTTTCATTGTCACATAAAAGAGGCACCTTTTCAAGAACAACTCCATAGTCTAGGAGGGTTTGTTTCATGTATAAGATTTGAGCACAACAAGCCCCCGCGGCAATGTATTCCGCCTCGGCGGTGGACAAAGTCACACTATTTTGCTTCTTAGAAGACCAAGATACTAAGGACCTCCCAAGCAAATGGCATCCTCCGGATGTGCTTTTTCTATCAATTTTGCAACCGGCATAATCCGAATCGGAATAGCCAACTAGTTGGAATCTAGCTCCTTTGGGGTACCAAAGACCGATGCTTGGGGTGTACTTAAGATATCTTAAGATTCTTTTTATAGCACATAAGTGAGGTTCTTTTGTGCACGCTTGAAAGCGAGCACACATGCACACACTAAACATGATATCAGGCCTAGATGCGGTAAGGTACAACAAGCTACCAATCATAGAACGGTAAAGAGTTTGATCAATTAGTTTACCTCCCTCATCTAGGTCGAGATGTCCATTAGTTGGCATTGGGGTCTTGATTGGCTTACATTCTTCCATCTTGAATCTTTTGAGAAGATCCTTGGTATACTTTTCTTGAGAGATAAAAATCCCTTCTTTCATTTGCTTGACTTGAAAACCAAGGAAGAATGTTAGCTCACCAATCATTGACATCTCGAACTATTTTGACATCAATTCACCAAATTCTTTGCAATAATCTTCATTTGTTGACCCAAAGATAATATCATCAACATAGACTTGACAAATGAAGATCTCTCCATTAAACTTCTTGGTGAATAGTGTGGTGTCAACCTTCCCAATAGTGAAGCCCTTCTCAATGAGGAAGTCCCGGAGGCGCTCATACCACGCTCTAGGGGCTTGCTTGAGCCCATATAGCGCCTTGGACAACCTATAAACATGATTAGAATATCTAGGGTCTTCAAACCCGGGAGGTTGTTCAACATAGACTAGTTCATTTATGAAGCCATTTAAAAAGGCACTTTTCACATCCATTTGATATAATTTCATTTCATGATGTAATGCATATGCAAGAAGGATACGAATGGCTTCAAGTCTTGCAATGGGTGCAAAAGTCTCTCCAAAATCAAGACCTTCAACTTGAGAGAACCCTTTTGCTACTAGTCTCGCCTTGTTTCTTACTACTATGCCTTGATCATCTTGCTTGTTACGGAACACCCACTTGGTTCCAATGACTCTTGCGCCTTTTGGATGCTCTTCAAGTGTCCAAACTTGATTGCGGGCGAAGTTGTTCAATTCTTCATGCATGGCATTCACCCAATCCAGATCTTGAAGAGCTTCTTCTACATTCTTAGGTTCAAGACAAGAGACAAAAGAGTGATGTTCAACAAATGAAGTAAACTTTTGAGATCGAGTCATTACACCCTTTGTAGGACTCCCTATGATGAGATCTTGTGGATGTGCTTGAAGTAAGGGTGAGTTTCTTTGATCAACCATTTGAGGAGTAGGATGGGTAGCATCAACATCTTGAGCTTGTGCCTCGGCTTGTTGATGAGAGACATGAGTATCTTCATTTTCAACTCTCTCATTCTTGTCATCATCTTGAGGCACATATGATGAAGATGGTGGATTAACAATTTGTACATCGTCTTCATCATCTTTAGGCTTGATGTCTCCCACCGGCATGTTCTTCATGGCCTCTCTCAATGGTTCATCACCTACATCATCACAATTCTCAATTGCTCCTTGGGAGCCATTAGATTCATCAAATTCCACATCATATGTTTCTTCAACCAAACCGGTGGCATGGTTAAATACTCTATATGCTTTGGACTTTGATGAGTAACCAACAAGAAAACCAATATCACAACATCTTTGGAACTTCCCTAGGTGTTGACGCTTTTTGTAGATGTAGCATTTGCAACCAAACACCCGGAAGAATGAGACGTCCGGCTTCTTCCCATTTAGCAACTCATAGGGAATCTTGCCAAGGAACTTTTGTACTAAAAGGCGATTTGAAGCATAGCATGCGGTGTTGATTGCATCGGCCCACAATTTCTTTGGTGTGTTGTACTCATCTAGCATTGTTCTTGCAAGAGTGATCAAAGTTCAGTTCTTTCTCTCAACTACACCATTTTGTTGAGGAGTGTAGGTTGATGAAACTTCATGCTTGATTCCAATTTCATCACAATAAGCTTCAATGTTGGTGTTGTCAAACTCTTTGCCATTGTCACTTCTAATTTTCTTTATCTTGACTTCAAATTCATTTTGAGCTCTCTTTGCAAACTTCTTGAAGCAATTTGCCACTTCGGATTTGTCATGAAGAAAGGAAGTCCAAGTGTATCTTGAGTAGTCATCCACAATCACTAGGCAATAGAGATTTCCACCCAAGCTCTTGTAAGTTGTAGGACCAAACAAATCCATGTGTAGAAGTTCTAGTACTCTTGATGTTGACATGTAAGCTTTGGTTGGATGAGTGTTTGCAACTTGTTTGCTGGCTTGACATGCACTACAAGGTTTGTCCTTCTCAAACTTTACATCCTTCAAACCTCTCACTAATTCTTTCTTCAATAGCTTGTTGAGAGTATTCATTCCAACATGAGCAAGCCTCCTATGCCAAAGCCATCCAAGTGTAGTTTTGGTGAATAAACATGTCATCAAGTTTGCATCTTCGGAGGTGAAGTCAACAAGATAGAGATTATTGTATCTAAAACCCTTGAAAATTATTTGCTTGTCATCTATCTTTGTAACAACCACTTCATTTAGAGTAAACAAGCATTGGTAGCCAAGGTCACAAAGTTGCCCAACGGATAGTAAGTTGAAACTCAATGAAGCAACATAGAGCATATTTAAGAGAGAGTGATCATTTGATATTTCAATCTTACCTATACCCTTGACTTTGCTCTTTGAATTGTCCCCAAATGTGATCTTGTCTTGACATACCCCATTCTCTTCAAGTGAGGTGAACATACGAGGATCACCGGTCATGTGTTGTATGCAACTGTAAGGACCTTGATGTCGCCTAGAGGGGGGTGAATAGGCGTGTCTAAAAAAAATTCTACACAAAACTCGAAGTCACTTGTCAGCAACTGTCGGAAGTCCCGACAGTTCAGGTCGGAACTCCCGACGTCGTCAGCAGTTCTGACGCAAGCTGTCAGCAGTCCTGACGCCTATGGAGAATGAACTACAAGTGCTCAAATGAACTTTGTGAAGCCAATAACTTACAACCCCACTTCCTAGTGGTAAGGTAAAGATGTTAGCTCACTTCCTTGATGCCAAGATGCCTCCAAACATAGATCGGGACCAAACCCTAGAATCACCACAAATTCAAGTATAGCAATGCAAAACACAAGAACACAAGTGAGACACCGATTTATCCCGTGGTTCAGCTCGCCACTAAGGCTTGCCTATGTCCACGTTGTTGAGGAAGCCACACAGGCTTTTCGGGTCTCTTTCAACCCTATCCTCGTTCTCAAGTCAAGAGAGAAATCTCTTGAGATGAGGGGTGATTTCACTAGATGATTGGGGTGATTACAAACCTCCCAGGGCTACCACACAAGTTGAAAGCTCGACGGGCGATGCCTAGCCGGCTAGGGTTCCAAGAACCCAAGAGTAACAAATACAAATCCAACCGGCTTGACAAAGAAATCAAGTGCTCAAACTTTCTTTGATGTTTCTCTCACCAAATCCCTTCTCTCAACTCAAACTCTTTCAAGATTTGAAGCTAGGAGCAAACAGGAGAGAAGAGAGAGGCTCTTGGGTGCTAGGAGGCACTTCTCTGAAGTTTGGGGCTTGAGAGAGTGAGTGGGCAACGGTTAGAAATGAGGGGAGAGCTATTTATACTCTTAGTAGAAATCTAACCGTTCAGATCTACATCGGGACTGCTGACATAGATCTCGGGTCTGCTGGCCTTTAGAGAAAACACTGTTCATGCAAGGTTAAAAACACTGCACAAAGGTCAACGTCGGGACTTCCGACTTACGTCGGGACTGCTGACCGTCGGGACTTCCGACGTACGTCAGGACTTCCGATGCAGCAGTCAGCAGAGCGAGCTGATGGGCCTAGCGTCGGGACTCCTAGCGAGGGTCGGGACTCCTTACCGTCAGGAGTTCTGACATACATCGGGACTTCCGATGTCCTCAGTCACCGCACAGGCTAAGTGACTGGACGTCAGGACTCCCAGCGCAAGTCAGCACTTCCGACCGTCGGGACTCTCGACATACGTCGGGACTTCTGACACCAAAAGTCACTAAAACTATTCTATGTGCTCGTGAGGTGCTAGAGTGTCTCTCTTATAATTTAGTTTTAATACTTGAGCACTCTATCTTCCTCAAACCAACTAGGTTGGCATCCCCCTTTATAGTGCGGCATAGCCTAAACTCAAGATCAAAAGAATATTACCATTTTAACCACTTGAGTCTTCAATGTCTTCATATGTCACTTCTTCTCAATATCACTTCATAAGGGGATGCAATCAACTTCATCTTCTCTCTTTAAGCAAGTACAGCTTGAGCATGTGACTTGAACCATTTCAACACATGTGAGTTCAATCCTTGGCTTCAAGTCACTTCCACTAATGATTTGATCATCAATACAATATGACTCCTTATGGCTCAATTAGTACCTCGACTCAATACAAGTACTCTCTTCTTCACCTTAGCCATGGTACCTCGGTCTACAAGCCATTGCTTGCCCTTCACCTTCGCTTAGTCCCTCGAAGCCCTTTCCTTGCTATCTTCACCCTATCGAGCCATACTCAAGTCACATCATATTAAGCATCCACTGAAAAACCATTTCTTCAATATTGTGATCCTTATTGCTTGAATATCTTCTTGATATGAATGTTGAGATCAATCAAGCTTGATATGTGAAATATCATATGGTTTGCTTTCTTATTGAACCTATATATACTTCTCATTTCACAATCCACAAGTTATGCAATAAACTCAATTTCCTGTTCAACACTTTGCAAACTTTGTCAGATCTTTAATGGTGTTGTCATTCAATTCACCAAAACCCACTAAAGGGCTAGATGCACTTACAATCACCCCCTTTTTGGTGATTGATGACAACACAATTAAAGCTTACAAGAGATTGATAAATAATAAGATTTTAAATCCTATGATATAGTGAGCTCCCCCTAAATGTGTGCATTGAAAGAAATTCAGATTTTGGCCTCGAATGCCCAATGCACATATTTAAGATGAAGTGTGGGAACCCTCCTATATCTTAGCATCCGTGGGGGTGCAAGGTGTCAACATGATAACCGTGATGCATATGACAAGTGTGCACACAAGCATCCAAGGTGACTAAAAAAATTGTACCCCCTTCACTTCTCCCTTCTCATTCTCCCCCTTTGGCAACAAGCACCAAAAAGAGAGAAAAGAACGAACAGGGATACAACAAACTTGACAAAAAAAATGGTCAACAAAAGATAACCAAAACAAGCAATGACCATAAAAAGCAAGTTCTCTTTTGATAAAGCATTTTGAAGCACATTATGAACTTTTTCCAAGCCTTTTGCCTAGATGCTAGTTGATCAAACAAGGTGTGCAACATTTCAAAATTCTCTTAATGGTCATCAAATGACACTCTTTTAGATATGCTTGAATTCTATCACACATGCACACACTAGCATGTAAGGGCCTAGATGCACAAAGGTAATACAAGAGTTCATGGAGCGATGTACCTTTGTTCTAAGCCTCATAATCTCCACCGTGATCATGAATTTTTAAATTTAGTGCTTTGATGGGTTTGACACGATGCAAAAGATTTTATTTGTGCCCATCTCTCTTGATCATAGGAGATATCACAAACTTGTGCTTGATTTCAATTTAAAGTCCATTGCTAGCTCTTGTTGTCATTTTGAGATACCAATTGAAGATATATTTCTTGATACACCAAATTTAGAGATTATCCATCAATACCAATTGAAATATGATCTTCACAATTTTGACATCAATTGAAAGAGCCTTCACAAGTTGATGCCAATTGAAATGGATTCTTGTATCTCATAATGTCACCTAGGAAATGCTCATAAAGACAAGAGATAACATTAAATTGCACAAGCTAGAGTTTCACAACTAGTGATCATTTTGGATGTGGATGGCAATTGGATCACTAATTGCAAAACCTCATAACATAGACTAAATTCCCCCTTTTTGATAGTGCATACATATATATGTGGAAAGCAAGAACATATGCACTTTTTGGTCAATTAAGTCCAAACAAAGGAATTTAAGCTATGTTATGGAGAGTAGCTACTTAAGAGATAAATATTGCATTCAAAATAAATATGAAGGATAACTTTACCAATTTGGATTGAGTTAATGTAGCATACCCATGAGAAACTCATTCTCACCAAGAGACTATACAAATTTACTAGAAGAAAAGGATAGTCTCAAAAGACACAAGACATAGAATGGGCTCCCCCTTAATATGTGCATCAAGTACTTGACTTACTTGTGAAATGCACTTGAATCGATTTAAGAATCTAGAGGAGTTCATCCTATATCTTGGTCAAGGCATAACAATCTTGCAATAATTGAAATTATGCCAAAGAAAACATACCACCACCAAGGTAGATAGATCACCACATAAATTTTGATTATCATGACCATCATAAGTGAGACTTTAGTGATTTGGATGACCATAATTCTCACTTGATGAAATGTGGTGAAATTGAAAACTCTTGTGATCATCCAAGATCCATATTAGGTTCCTAGTTCTTTCTTTACCTAAGGCAACTCACATAGAGAGCAAGAGGTAAAATTCATGAAATTTGCAAATTTGATAACTAGGAGTTACCATTCCTTTGTTGACATGGTCTTGGATGACCAATGAGATGGATCCATGTGCACTTGATGAGTTCTAGAGAGGAGAAATAGCCATGAAAGTCCACTCTTCAATTATTTTCTCCAACTCATTCAAATCCCGTTCCACTAAAGGATTGGGGCATCCGATACTAAACCGGGAGCACTTGGTTTATAAAGACCAAGACCTCCTAGAATAATTGTGAAGCACCTAGAGAGTCCAAAGGAACCATCCATCCTCCTTATCTCCAATGTGTGAGACTACTCAAAATGAACTTAAAAGAAATCATTAGTCCCACAAGATAGTGTAAACTCTCCCTTAATTTGTGCATACAAGAGCACACAAAGCACACTTCATTTGAGAAACACATTCTCATTTAGTGAGACTACATAAATCACTTCGAGAAACGGTTAGTCTCACAACACTAGCCATAGAGTAAGCTCCCCCCTTGATAAGTGCTCTAAGTATTTGAATGACTCATATAACACTTAATTCTTTTAAGAACATGGGATTTCACTCTATGTCTAGGTCATGGCAACAATGTAATAATCAAATTTGAACTTATGCCATAGAAATACTCACAAAGCTATTCACAAGATCCTTTGATTTATAAGACATCATGAGTGCACATCTTGGAATAGGTCTCAAGTAGTATTTTAATGTTCAATGGTAGAGGTCATACTTGAAACAAAAATCTTTTCATTTGAATCTACACTTAAGCTCAATGAAAAGATTAGTAACAACGAGATTAGATATATAGTGAGCTTCCCCTAAATGAGTGCATCAAGTATTGGAATTACTTAGCAATGCACATAGCCAATTTCTTAACTGGGGATGCTCACTTTATAACTAACTCACATAAAGAGAGTATTGAACAAGAGTTTAACTAGAGAGAGCAATACTCACAACCATTTTGTTACATGGATCATGCATAGGCATATTAAATAATTTGCTGGGAAGAATTCCACACAAGTAGACTTTTCTTCCTAGGTTATGAAACCTAGCCTGGCCGGCCCAGGTACCCAGCCTAGCTGCCATCCCGGCCTGGCCGGCTTTGTAACCCGGCCTGGCCGACTTAGACAGGCTCAGCCTAGCTCCTTATTCTCTTCTTTATATTGATCCATGTCTTGTGCTTTTCTCTTGCTATATTTTATGATATGAGTACCTACAACACATCTAAAGATATTGCTCTACCAGAGAGCCATTAAAAGCATCATATGTAACAACAAGTGATGAAGCACAAGCATCTAGCCACTCCTAGTAATTCACAAACACACATATTTGTGAACTACTAGAGACTACACAAGTTAAGTGGCTATCTAGCAAGGGTTAGGTACTAGTTACCGAGGTGATTATGAAGTTAGAAATATATCCATTGATTTATCTTTGGGTCAACCATATTAGAAAAGACAATATGAATTGATTGATAGCTTGAGTAAATATTTTCAATCATCTTGCTCAAGCACCCCAAAGCTTCATATCACCTTCAAGTACCTACAATACTTTATCAAGCACAACTTGGTACCCAAACCATGTTGGGTCCACTAAGGTTAGTCACAAGAGACTTAGGCACCCAAATGACCTTTGTGCTAGCACGTGGTGAACCAATCACCTTTCTAGCACAAGTGTCATTTTTGGGCCTCCTAAGCATATTTAAATCAATTGTTGAGTTGAGCTTAGGAGTGTTACCCATAGGACAATCCATACTTAGATGTCCCTTTCCTCGGCAAGTGTAGCAAATGTGGCACTTGATCTTGTAGGACATCTTCTTATCTTGCTTCTTGTTTGCTACCTCGCTAACGAGCCTCTTTGTTGATGATGCCAAGCTTTCATCCTTCATGGAGGGACATGATGCAATTTCATGACCCTTCTCATTGCATCCATAACACTTCCTCTTGCTTTTTCTTGTCTTGCTCATTAGAAGTATGGCTTGGTCATCAGCCTTGTTGGAACACATAGAGGCATTGTGTCCCAAGTTGGAGCACTTGACATGAGCCATCTTCTTCCTCTCTTGAATCTTGCTCATGCCCTTCCTTCCTTTCTTCAAGGTGCAATCTCTTACATGGTGACCCTCTTTCTTGCACTTGAAGCAAGTGATGAGAGTCGTCTTTGGTTGGAGTTGCACCTTGGTGGCCTTGGGGGCTTTACTGTTCTGTCTAGACATCTTCATTATGAGCTTAGTTTGATCAAAAGTCAGATTGGTAGCCTTCCCATTTTTGCAGGGTGCGGCACTGCCGCCCTTGAGGTGCGGCGCTACCGTGGTCTGTGCAGGCTGAACTGTACCAATCTGCTCCCTCACCTCAAACTGCACACATCCAAAGCCATTCACTAGTTTCTTACCATTTGTCTTGGCTCCTTTTGTGTGCCTGAGCTCATCTTTAACTGAGGGATGCCACCCATTTTTGTATTGTGGCCCTTTTGATTTCTCAATTTTCTTGCAACCACTTTGAGTCATGTCATTCATGCACCCTCCTGCTATCATTTCATTGAGCCTAGCAATCTCTTTTCTCATAGCCTCCATATTAGCAAGGTTAGTGGCATAAATATTCAAATCAAGATTAAAACATTTTTCACAACCTTGGCTAGTGGAGGGAGTAGAGGCATCCTTTGCCTTAGAGGGATGTGAGGTGCTGTCCCAAAGAAGACTATATTGCAACTCAAGTTCTTTAAGCTTTTCATCTAAGTCACGATACTTTTGATTGAGTGCAATATTTACCTTCTTTATGAGAGCATGGTCATCTTGCTCTTTAGCCAAAGCCTTGCGCAAAGAGGCCACCTCACTTCTCTCTAGCGCAAGAGCTTTCTTACTGGCAATATAGATGTTTTCTTGTGCAATGAGATCATCATCTCTAGTTGCTAGTTTGGCTTGGACGCTCTCTAAATCCTCCATTAGCTTAGAGATGAAGAGTTTGGTCTTAGGATCTAAATTTTTAATTGTGTTATCGATCTCTTCATCACTAGATTCATCATCACTAGAGCTATCACTAAGATCACTACTAGAGATGTCACTAGGAGGTGGAGGAGGTTTTGCTTTTGATGTTACCTTCCCACCTTTTGCCATGAGGCACACGGGAGAAGTCGCATGAAGAGTTGAGCTTCTAGGTGAGGTGGATTCATCATTTGGTCTCCACCGATCACAAGCTTCTCCTTCCTTCAAAATGTTAGTCTCGCAAGAACAAGAGGAAGTAGAAGTACCACATGTAAAAGCATTGTTCTCACCAACCATTTCATTACCATTCATATATGTTGGTGAGGGAGTGGATGTGGCATGATCACTTTGACCATTTGGGAGAATCACTTGATGCTCTTCACTTGTCGGTGAAGTTGAGCACTCCTCAAGTGGTTCCTCTAATGAGAGCAACTTCTCATCACATTTGGAATTGTCATATTTTTCTTTGAGCGTGGTCCAAATGAGATGAGCATCATCAAGCGGTTCACCATCTCCAAATATGACAACATCAAAAACTTCTTCACTCAAAGAACTAAATAAGACATTAGTAGCTTGAGCATTGTGTTGTAAGCATTTCACTTCCTCTTTAGATAAGATGGCCAAATCATCACTAGGAGGTGAAATGCTCACATCTACAATCCGCTGAATATGAGGACCCATGGCCCTAAATACATCAAGCACACTAGCGGACCAAGATGCATAATTTGAGCCATCTAAAAGTAAAAGTTCTAGAGATACCTCCTCACTTGTCGACATCGTCTCTCAAGGCGGTTAAGCCCGAAAATGAGATCCTAGCTCTGATACCACTTGTAAGGACCTCGATGTCGCCTAGAGGGGGGGTGAATAGGCGTGTCTAAAAAAAATCTACACAAAACTCGAAGTCACTTGTCAGCAACTGTCAGAAGTCCCGACAGTTCAAGTCGGAACTCCCGACGTCGTCAGCAGTTCCGACGCAAGCTATCAGCAATCCCGACGCCTATGGAGAATGAACTACAAGTGCTCAAATGAACTTTGTGAAGCCAATAACTTACAACCCCACCTCCTAGTGGTAAGGTGAAGATGTTAGCTCACTTCCTTGATGCCAAGATGCCTCCAAACATAGATCGGGACCAAACCCTAGAATCACCACAAATCCAAGTATAGCAATGCAAAACACAAGAACACAAGTGAGACACCGATTTATCCCGTGGTTCAGCTCGCCACTAAGGCTTGCCTATGTCCACGTTGTTGAGGAAGCCACACAGGCTTTTCGAGTCTCTTTCAACCCTATCCTCATTCTCAAGTCAAGAGAGCAATCTCTTGAGATGAGGGGTGATTTCACTAGATGATTGGGGTGATTACAAACCTCCCGGGGCTACCACACAAGTTGGAAGCTCGACGGGCGACGCCTAGCCGGCTAGGGTTCCAAGAACCCAAGAGTAACAAATGCAAATCCAACCGGCTTGACGAAGAAATCAAGTGCTCAAGCTTTCTTTGATGTTTCTCTCACCAAATCCGTTCTCTCAACTCAAACTCTTTCAAGATTTGAAGCTAGGAGCAAAGAGGAGAGAAGAGAGAGGCTCTTGGGTGCTAGGAGGCACTTCTCTGAAGTTTGGGGCGTGAGTGAGTGAAAGTCCTATGTTTGGTGTTGGTAATTAGTGACAATGCCTAAGTACTAATCCTATGCCTAAGTTGTATGTAGCATATGAGGATTAGTACATTCCAAGGTTGGTGGCAAGATGGACATGGTAATCATGATGGCCACACTTGGATTTGGACGCAACCCTACGTGATCAAGGCAAAGGTATATGCTTAAGGGTTGTGTTTTAGTAACCAAGACATCTAGTGGGTGTGGTTACATTATAGGATAGATAGCCGTACTATAAAGAGGGGAATGACGCGGCTATTGAACTCCTAAGTGCCTCTAGATGTGCATTTCATGATCATATGCATTTGGATAGAACTAATATCGCCTCGAAAAATGATTGTGAAAATGCTAACACACTCACACATGATGAGATCACTTGGTGATGTTAGCACGTTTTGCGACGGCGGTGGAGTTTGAGCGGTAGAGAGGGTTTGGGTTCCTCTCTCCCTCCCGCCGAGCTTGCGAGGCGGGATTCAGGCGTTTTCGAGAAGTTGAAACGATTATTTTCCACTACGCCAGAAGTCCGAAAAAGAAACGGAGGCGAACGGAGGTCATAGAGGTGACCGGACGCTGAACCGGACATGGTCCTTGCATGACCGGACGCGTCCGGTCAGTGTTCAGTGTCTGCGCGTGTTGCAGTTCGATGATCGGACGCGAGGCGCGTCCGGTCACTGATGATCGGACGCGTCCGGTCGTTCAGGGAGCTTACTGGACTATAACCGGACGCTGGCACTGTCGCGTCCGGTCATTTTCTTCAGCGCGTCCGGTCACTATTTCGTTGAGCGCTGCTCAGGCGACCAGCGCGTCCGGTCCTTCACGGGACCAACGCGTCCGGTCGTTCCTGGCGTGTCCGGTCAGTTGGACCAGCGCGTCCGGTCGTTGCTTCGCAGTTAGCCGTTGGGCGACCAGCGCGTCTGGTCGTTTGGACTAGCGCGTCCGGTCAGTACTTCACGAGTTAGCCGTTGGGCGACCGGCGCGTCCGGTCAGTTGGACCAGCGCGTCCGGTCAGCCCGATTTCGGCTGTTTAAGTTTCTAACGGCTATATTCGAAGGGGTACGTCTATAAATACTCGTTGGCCGGCTCAAGGCTCTCTCTCTCTCTCGAACATTTGACATACTTGTGAGCACTTTGAGCTAAGCAACTCCCCTCCCACTCATCTCTCTTGCTTCTTTGCATATTCGAAGTGAGATTGAGTGATCCAAGTGCATTTGCATTGTGAGATTGCATCTAGTTGGCACTTGGTGGTTGATTTGCTGCGGGATTCTTGTTTCTCTTGGTGGTTGCCGCCACCTAGACGGCTTGGAGCCGCTTGGAGGCGTTGGCAAGAGTTGGTGATTATTCTTGGCCACCTCCAGTGATTGTGAGGGGTTTGTGCCTACCTCGGTGAAGCGCCAAAGGCAACGTTAGTATATTGCTCGTGTCATTGCAACCTTTTGCCATTTGGTAGGTTCTTGTGGTGCCTTTTGAGAGGCTCGGTGTGTGACCGATTAGCCACCGAACCACGTGGTGAAGAGGGACACAACGGGGACTAGCGTGCTGGCAAGCACGTGAACCTCGGGATAAATCTTCGTGTCATCACTTTCATATTGTGATTGATTGATCCCGGTGTTCGGTTATCTTGGTATTCATCGCTTGATTATATTGATTGATTGGCTCAATTCTTCGCCCCTCGGTGATACCCTCCTAACTCTCTCTTGTATTAATTTCTTAGTTATCTTTGCTAGCAAGTTAGCTTTGCTAGAGTAGCTTCTTTGTGTAGCTTGCTAGTTGTAGTTTTCCTTCTCGGTTTGACTTGTTCGGTTGAGTGCAATTACTTTGTGAATTGGTTAGGTGGCTTGCAAACACCCCGTAGGCTAAGCAAAACTCACATCTCGCTATTTATTTTATTGATAAACTTGTTTAGCTTATCTTTGTAGAAATTTTTAATAGGCTATTCACCCCCCCTCTAGCCATCAAGACCTTTCAGTGAGTGAGTGGGCAACGGTTAGAAATGAGGGGAGAGCTATTTATACTCTTAGTAGAAATCTAACCATTCAGATCTACGTCGGGACTGCTGACGTAGATCTCAGGACTGCTGGCCTTTAGAGAAAACACTGTTCATGCAAGGTTAAAACACTACGCAAAGGTCAACGTCGGGACTTCCGACTTACGTCGGGACTGCTGACCGTCGGGACTTCTGATGTACGTCGGGACTTCCGACGCAGCAGTCAGCAGAGCGAGCCGATCGGCCTAACGTCGGGACTCCTGGCGATGGGCCTAATGTTCTATAGGCTCCAAGTCATTGTCAATGATCTCAAGGGGCTTGGAGAGAAGGTTGAGGACAAGGACTTCTCACACAAGTTCTTGATGTGCTTACCCAAGAAGTTTGCCACCTTGAGAAGAATGATCTTTAGAGAGGGATTGGACAAGGTCAAACCAACCAATGTGCTTGGAGATATAATGACCGATGCCCAATACAATGATGATGAAGATGAGGTAGAAGAGAAGAAGGAGACCAAGGTCAAGCAAGAGAAGCCCATTGCATTCAAGGCTTCATCCTCTAAGGGCAAGAGCAAGGTAGAAAGTGATGATGATGATCCATTCGATGATGAGACCATGGCCCTCCTTGTGCACAAGATGGGAAGGTTCATGAAGAAGAAAGGATATGGGGCAAGGAAGAGGAGAGACACTATAAAGGCAAAAACCCTTTGCTACAATTGCAATAGCCCCGATCACATAGTGGCGGATTGCCCCTATGAAGATAAGAGATTTCATAATGGGGACTTGAAGCTCAAGAAGAACAAGAAGGATAAGAAAGAGAATGAGAAGAAAGCAAAGAAGAGCTTCACTTTCAACAAGAAGAAGAAGGGTGGTGGTTATGTAGTCACTTGGGATAGTGACAACTCCGATAGTGATGATGATGAAAGCTCTAGTGATGATGAGAGGATCACTCGACGAGCCACTACAAACATCGCCCTCTCCAACAAGCCATCCATCTTTGACACTACATCAACATGCCTTATGGCCAAGCCTACCAAGGTAAAACATGATGATAGTGATGATGATTCTTGTGCTAGTGATGATTATAGGAGTGATGATGAGGAGGATGAGGACTACTCCAAGGATGATCTATTAGGCATAATAGATCAAATGAGCAAGGGCTACAAGAGGACAACCAAGAAATACAAAATCTTAGAACAAGAGCTCATTGCCAAGAGCAATGAAAATGATGCCTTGATGGAGGAGCTTGTTGCTCTCAAAAAGAGTAAGGAGTGCAAAGGAATTGAACAAGAGCTCAAAGCTCTTAGGAAATCCTTTGATGAGCTAGAGGCTTCTCGTGAGTGTCTAAAGGAAGACCACGAGGATCTTGAAATTGCTCACACTAGGCTTAAGGAAGCCCACTCCACTCTACTTGAGCTCATCAAGGAAAAGGACCTTAAGTTGGAGAAGTTCATGAAGGAAGCTAAGGAGGAGCAAGTGATTGTCACTTGTGATATTGGACTAACATGTGATATTATTGATGATTCTTTATTTGTTAGTCCTACTAATGCTTCATGTAGCTCATCATCATCCACCACAACCAACTCTACCTCTACTACTAGTGATTCATCACTTGTGGTTGAGACTCTCAAGAGAGAGGTGGATGATCTCACCCGCGCATTAGGCAACGCCTATGGTGGGGATGCCCGCTTGCTAAAATGCTTGGGTAGCCAAAGGTTCTCTCTTAACAAAGAGGGATTGGGCTATACTCCCAAGAAGGGTAAGGCGGCCTTTGCTACTCCAAAGTCTTGCTTTGTGAAGGGCAATGGTCGTTATTGCAATAGATGCAAGCAAGTTGGACATCTAGAGATTAATTGTAATAAAATGAACAAGAACAAGAAAAATGCTAATGTACCTTATATTCCTTTTGATTCTTGTTATGTGCTTACCAAGGGTGATAAAGGTGTGCATGCTAGGTTTGTTGGTACACCAATTATGGGCCCAAAGAAGAAGGCCATTTGGGTACCAAAGAG
Source organism: Saccharum hybrid cultivar R570 (assembly GCA_038087645.1). Lineage (NCBI taxonomy): Eukaryota > Viridiplantae > Streptophyta > Magnoliopsida > Poales > Poaceae > Saccharum > Saccharum hybrid cultivar. The sequence goes on from JAQSUU010000512.1 coordinate 6,117,271, forward strand.
CTTAGTGACTAACCTCCAAGGACCCAAGCAAGTATGGGTACCTAAAAGACATTAAATTGTTTTGTAGGTAAATTACAAGGCCGGAGGAAGGCATTGGGTGCTTGATAGTGGGTGCTCTCAACATATGACCGGTGATTCAAGAATGTTCAACTCTCTCAAATCAAATGATAGTGGCATTGATAGCATCACATTTGGTGACAATAGCAAGGGTGATGTAAAGGCTCTTGGAAGGATTGCAATCTCTAATGATCATAGCATTTCCAATGTGCTCTTAGTTGAAAAGTTGAACTTCAATCTTCTCTCGGTTGCTCAATTGTGTGATCTCGGTTTCAAGTGCATATTTGGTGTTGATGATGTGGAGATAGTTAGTGTTGATGGCTCTAACTTGATCTTCAAAGGCTTTAGATATGAGAATCTATACTTGGTTGATTTCAATGCTAGTGACACTCAACTTTCAACATGCTTGCTCACCAAATCAAGTATGAGTTGGTTGTGGCATAGAAGACTAGGTCATGTTGGCATGAAGCAATTGAACAAGTTAGTGAAGCATGACTTAGTTAGAGGCTTGAAGGATGTCACATTTGAGAAAGATAAGCTATGTAGTGCATGTCAAGCCGGAAAGCAAGTAGGCAACACTCATCCATTGAAAAGCATTATGAGTACTTCTAAGGCATTTGAGTTGTTGCACATGGATCTATTTGGGCCAACTACATACACAAGCATTGGTGGCAACAAGTATGGTCTTGTGATTGTGGATGATTTCACTAGATACACATGGGTATTCTTTCTTGTGGACAAGAGTGATGTATTTGACATATTCAAGAAGTTCATCAAGAGAGTGCAAAATGAGTTTGAGACCACAATCAAGAAAGTAAGAAGTGACAATGGAAGTGAGTTTAGAAACACAAGAGTTGATGAGCTATGTGAGGAGCTTGGAATCAAGCATCAATTCTCGGCCAAGTATACACCTCAATCAAATGGCTTAGTTGAGAGGAAAAATAGAACCTTAATTGATATGGCAAGATCAATGTTGAATGAGTATAATGTGAGTCATTCATTTTGGGCCGAAGCAATCAACACGGCTTGCTTCTATAGCAACCGCCTCTATTGCCACAAGTTTCTAGAGAAGACACCATATGAGATCTTAAATGGAAGAAAGCCCAATATTGCATACTTTCGGGTATTTGGTTGCAAATGCTATATCTTGAAGAAGGGCACTAGATTGAGCAAGTTTGAGAAGAAATGTGATGAAGGCTTCCTACTTGGTTACTCAACTACTAGCAAAGCTTATAGAGTATGGAACCTAGCTAGTGGACAACTTGAAGAAGTGCATGATGTTGAATTTGATGAAACAAATGGCTCTCAAGATGAAGAAGATAACTTAGATGATGTGAGAGGAACTCAATTGACCAATGCTATGAAAGAAATGGATATTGGTGATATTAGGCCAAAGCAAGTGATTGATGTGGATGACAAAGATCAAGTGCTCCAAAGTCCAATTACACAAGCTAGTGGTTCTCTAATGCAAAATCAAGCTAGTACATCATCTCAAGTGCAACAAGATCAACAAGTGGCTAGTTCATCATCTCCAACTCATGATCAACATCAACATCCAAGCAATCAAGTCCAAGTGCTTCAACCAACTAACATTGCAAGAGACCATCCATTGGATTCCATCATTGGTGACATACAAAGAGGAGTTCAAACTAGATCAAGATTGATATCATTTTGTGCTCACTCTTCTTTTGTGTCAATGGAAGAACCCAAGGACATTGATAAAGCATTGAGAGATCCGGATTGGGTAAATGCAATGCATGAAGAGCTCAACAACTTTAAGAGAAATGAAGTATGGGAACTAGTTGAAAGGCCTAAGGATCACAATGTCATTGGAACAAGATGGGTCTTTCGCAACAAGCAAGATCAAGATGGGATAGTAGTAAGGAACAAAGCAAGACTAGTGGCTCAAGGTTACACACAAATAGAGGGTCTTGACTTTGGTGAAACTTATGCCCCGGTTGCAAGATTGGAAGCAATTAGGATCTTACTTGCCTATGCTTGTGCTCACAATATCAAGCTATATCAAATGGATGTAAAGAGTGCATTTCTCAATGGGTACATTCAAGAGGAGGTGTATGTGGAGCAACCTCCCGGTTTTGAAGATGACAAGAAACCCAATCATGTATACAAGTTGAGAAAAGCTTTATATGGAATGAAGCAAGCACCTAGAGCATGGTATGAAAGATTGAGGGACTTCTTGTTATCCAAAGGATTTGTCATGGGCAAAGTTGATACAACTCTTTTCACCAAGAAGATTGGGAAAGACTTGTTTGTGTTGCAAATATATGTTGATGATATCATATTCGGTTCAACCAATCAAGATTATTGTGATGAGTTTGGGAAAATGATGGCAAAGGAATTTGAAATGTCAATGATTGGTGAACTTAGTTTCTTTCTTGGACTTCAAATCAAACAAATGAAGGGAGGAACATTTGTAAGCCAAACCAAGTACATCAAAGATATGCTTAAGAAGTTTGGCATGGAAGATGCAAAGAGTATTACAACCCCAATGGGCACTAGTGGAAGTTTGGATAGTGACAAGAGTGGCAACATGGTGGATCAAAAGCTATATAGATCAATGATTGGTAGCCTAATCTATGTGACGGCATCAAGGCCCGATGTGATGTTTAGTGTATGTATGTGTGCAAGATTTCAAGCCTCACCAAGAGAAAGTCATTTGAAGGCAACAAAGAGAATATTGAGGTACTTAAAGCATACACAAGATGTTGGATTGTGGTATCCCAAAGGTGCTAGTTTTGAGCTAGTTGGATATTCGGATTCCGACTATGCCGGTGACAAAGTGGAGAGAAAGAGCACTTCCGGGACTTGTCAATTGTTGGGAAGATCACTTGTGTCATGGTCATCCAAGAAGCAAAATAGTATTGCACTATCTACCGCCGAAGCCGAATACATTGCCGCGGGTAGTTGTTGTGCACAAATCTTATGGATGAAGGCAACATTGAAAGATTTTGGAATCAATTTCAAGAATGTACCATTGCTATGTGACAATGAAAGTGCCGTGAAGCTAACTAACAATCCGATTCAACATCAAAGAACAAAGCATATTGATGTTCGCCATCACTTTATTAGAGATCATCAACAAAAGGGTGACATTGCTATTGAGAGTGTTGGCACCGAAGATCAATTAGCCGATCTATTCACCAAGCCACTTGATGAGAAGAGATTTCACAAGCTAAAGAATGAGTTGAACATACTTGATTTCTCCAACATGTGTTGATGCACTCCCATGATATGACATGCCTCTCCTTCGAGCCCCAAGGTACAATTGGTTGACATGTCATACATTCTGTACTAAGGACATGTTTAGTGCATCTAGTCATGATTTCTTATGTTCTAGGATCATTCATGAAAATTAAATGAATTTGAAGTTTATATGGTGCCACTATTGTTTCCATGCCTTGTATGATCTAGTGGTAGCATATAACTCGTTTAAGTAGCTTGTGATCCTAAGTGTTTTAATCTAGAAAACTTGTCTAAATATTTGCTTCAACGTGGTGCATGATAACCCTTCTAGTGAGGTGTGAAGAAGCTTGCCTTTGGATCAAACCGAAGTATTTTATTTATGCAAGCAATCTAGGTTGAATCATATACTTGATCCTCACCCCATATTTTAACATGATAATCTATCTAAAGTTTGCTCCTTGTGGTCAATTGGTGCCAAAGGGGGAGAAAATGTTGTTCACAAAGATAGAACTCAAAAAATGTTATGGGGGAGAAAATGTTGGGAGAAAATGTTGTTCACAAAGTTAAATCCTAATGGGGGAGAATTGATAAAAGAAGCACACAAGTAGGGGGAGCAAGCTCTTAAACATGAATGTTGCATTTCTATGTGCACTTCATATGTATGATGCATAGTTATGCATTTCGTTTTCTCCGATACATTGCTTGTGTGGTGACTTGGTAGTATAATTTGAATGATGCATTGTGGTACTAGCATGAATAGGAAGTAGTTAGATTTTTGTTGCTTCATGTTTTTCAAAGTGTTACTAGAACCTTGCTTATAAATGTCGATCTTACGAGGTTTCTAGTTATGTTTGTGCTTTTACAAGTGGAATCTAACTACACAAGGTGCTAAGATGGTGTTTATCGCTACTCTGATGGTATCACGCTTCAAAGGTCTATAATCTAAAACACCTAGCACCTATTGGTAGACAATGCTCCTAATCTTTCCTATCTAACATGTATGCTTCCAAAATCCAAACATATAGCATACATGTAGGGGGAGCCATTGCTTTCAATTTGAATTCATGATCACATGTCCATAATTCTTACACATGGTAATATACTTGGACAATGTGACATGGGTTCAATCAAAATTTTATCATAATATCTTTGTGAAAGGTTTATCACCAATTACCAACAAGGGGGAGATTGAAAGTCCTATGTTTGGTGTTGGTAATTAGTGACAATGCCTAAGTACTAATCCTATGCCTAAGTTGTATGTAGCATATGAGGATTAGTACATTCCAAGGTTGGTGGCAAGATGGACATGGTAATCATGATGACCACACTTGGATTTGGACGCAACCCTACGTGATCAAGGCAAAGGTATATGCTTAAGGGTTGTGTTTTAGTAACCAAGACATCTAGTGGGTGTGGTTACATTATAGGATAGATAGCCGTACTATAAAGAGGGGAATAACGCGGCTATTGAACTCCTAAGTGCCTCTAGATGTGCATTTCATGATCATATGCATTTGGATAGAACTAATATCGCCTCGAAAAATGATTGTGGAAATGCTAACACACTCACACATGATGAGATCACTTGGTGATGTTAGCACGTTTTGCGACGGCGGTGGAGTTTGAGCGGTAGAGAGGGTTTGGGTTCCTCTCTCCCTCCCGCCGAGCTTGCGAGGCGGGATTCAGGCGTTTTCGAGAAGTTGAAACAATTATTTTCCACTACGCCGGAAGTCCGGAAAAGAAACGGAGGCGAACGGAGGTCATAGAGGTGACCGGACGCTGAATCGGACGCGGTCCTTGCATGACCGGACGCGTCCGGTCAGTGTTCAGTGTCTGCGCGTGTTGCAGTTCGATGATCGGACGCGAGGCGCGTCCGGTCACTGATGATCGGACGCGTCCGGTCGTTCAGGGAGCTTACTGGACTGTAACCGGACGCTGGCACTGTCGCGTCCGGTCATTTTCTTCAGCGCGTCCGGTCACTATTTCGTTGAGCGCTGCTCAGGCGACCAACGCGTCCGGTCCTTCACGGGACCAGCGCGTCCGGTCGTTCCCGGCGCGTCCGGTCAGTTGGACTAGCGCGTCCGGTCGTTGCTTCGCAGTTAGCTGTTGGGCGACCAACGCGTCTGGTCGTTTGGACTAGCGCGTCCGGTCAGTACTTCACGAGTTAGCCGTTGGGCGACCGGCGCGTCCGGTCAGCCCGATTTCGGCTATTTAAGTTTCTAACGGCTATATTCGAAGGGGTACGTCTATAAATACTCGTTGGCCGGCTCAAGGCTCTCTCTCTCTCTCTCTCGAACATTTGACATACTTGTGAGCACTTTGAGCTAAGCAACTCCCCTCCCACTCATCTCTCTTGCTTCTTTGCATATTCGAAGTGAGATTGAGTGATCCAAGTGCATTTGCATTGTGATATTGCATCTAGTTGGCACTTGGTGGTTGATTTGCTGCGGGATTCTTGTTTCTCTTGGTGGTTGCCGCCACCTAGACGGCTTGGAGCAGCTTGGAGGCGTTGGCAAGAGTTGGTGATTGTTCTTGGCCACCTCCGGTGATTGTGAGGGGTTTGTGCCTACCTCGGCGAAGCGCCAAAGGCAACGTTAGTATATTGCTCGTGTCATTGCAACCTTTTGCCATTTGGTAGGTTCTTGTGGTGCCTTTTGAGAGGCTCGGTGTGTGACCGATTAGCCACCGAACCACATGGTGAAGAGGGACACAACGGGGACTAGCGTGCCGGCAAGCACGTGAACCTCGGGATAAATCTTCGTGTCATCACTTTCATATTGTGATTGATTGATCCCGGTGTTCGGTTATCTTGGTATTCATCGCTTGATTATATTGATTGATTGGCTTAATTCTTCGCCCCTCGGTGATACCCTCCTAACTCTCTCTTGTATTAATTTCTTAGTTATCTTTGCTAGCAAGTTAGCTTTGCTAGAGTAGCTTCTTTGTATAGCTTGCTAGTTGTAGTTTTCCTTCTCGGTTTGACTTGTTCGGTTGAGTGCAATTACTAGAATTGTGAATTGGTTAGGTGGCTTGCAAACACCCCGTAGGCTAAGCAAAACTCGCATCTCGCTATTTGTTTTATTGATAAACTTGTTTAGCTTATCTTTGTAGAAATTTTTAATAGGCTATTCACCCCCCTCTAGCCATCAAGACCTTTCAGTGAGTGAGTGGGCCACGGTTAGAAATGAGGGGAGAGCAATTTATACTCTTAGTAGAAATCTAACCATTCAGATCTACGTCGGGACTGCTGTCGTAGATCTCGGGACTGCTGGCCTTTAGAGAAAACACTGTTCATGCAAGGTTAAAACACTGCGCAAAGGTCAACGTCGGGACTTCTGACTTACGTCGGGACTGCTGACCGTCGGGACTTCTGATGTACGTCGGGACTTCCGACGCAGCAGTCAGCAGAGCGAGCCGATGGGCCTAACGTCGGGACTCCTGGCGAGGGTCGGGACTCCTGACCGTCAGGAGTTCCGACATACGTTGGGACTTCCGACGTCCTCAGTCACCGCACAGGCTAAGTGACTTGACGTCAGGACTCCCAGCGCAAGTCAGCACTTCCGACCGTCGGGACTCTCGACATATGTCGGGACTTCCGACACCAAAAGTCACTAAAACTATTCTATGTGCTCGTGAGGTGCTAGAGTGTCTCTCTTATAATTTAGTTTTAATACTTGAGCACTCTATCTTACTCAAACCAACTAGATTGGCATCCCCCTTTATAGTGCGGCATAGCCTAAACTCAAGATCAAAAGAATATTACCATTTTAACCACTTGAGTCTTCAATGTCTTCATATGTCACTTCTTCTTAATATCACTTCATAAGGGGATGCAATCAACTTCATCTTCTCTCTTTGAGCAAGTACAGCTTGAGCATGTGACTTGAACCATTTCAACACATGTGAGTTCAATCCTTGGCTTCAAGTCACTTCCACTAATGATTTGATCATCAATACAATATGACTCCTTATGGCTCAATTAGTACCTCGACTCAATGCAAGTACTCTCTTCTTCACCTTAGCCATGGTACCTCGGTCTACAAGCCATTGCTTGCCCTTCACCTTCGCTTAGTCCCTCGAAGCCCTTTCCTTGCTATCTTCACCCTATCGAGCCATACTCAAGTCACATCATATTAAGCATCCACTGAAAAACCATTTCTTTAATATTGTGATCCTTATTGCTTGAATATCTTCTTGATATGAATGTTGAGATCAATCAAGCTTGATATGTGAAATATCATATGGTTTGCCTTCTTATTGAACCTATATATACTTCTCATTTCACAATCCACAAGTTATGCAATAAACTCATTTTTTGTTCAACACTTTGCAAACTTTGTCAGATCTTTAATGGTGTTGTCATTCAATTCACCAAAACTCACTAAAGGGCTAGATGCACTTACAACAACCACTATCAATCACCTAATGAGATCCACCAGTCTTGTAGTTCACCTACACACAAGAGATCAAGCCTTTTGTTTAGGGACCCAAACTTGAGAGGGACCCTTAACTTTCTCAACTAGTGACTTGGCAACCCATATTTTCTTTGGCATATTTTTGTTAGGGGGACCCAAGAACATGACTTTCATCTTTCCACTTGAATCTTTTCTAAGCATGTAATGAGCATTGAAGGCAAAGGGTCTAGCATGCTTGGGCAAGGGTTGTGGTGGTGGAGTTTTACACTCATGAGCAAAATGGCCTTCTTGTCCACACTCAACACATCTCTTTGGCTTGGGCTTTGACTTGTTTTGTTGTTGTTGAGCTTTAGTCTTCTTTTCTTGATTTGCCAAGTAACCAATGCTACTCCTATCCATCTTTATGATGGTGTTCATGAGTAGCTCACTTTGCAAATGTTGGCCTCTTGTGAACTTGCTTAGGCCGGTCTTGAGATGCTCTTTTTCTTGCTTGAGCTTCTTGTTTTCTTCAATAAGTGACTCATTTGAAGCTTGCTTTTCAAGAGCCATTAACTTCTTGTTCTCAATCTTAAGTATCTCATTCTCACTCTTGAGCTTGACATAGTCATCATAGTTGTTGGCCTCAACCACACTCTTGCCTTTGCCGCTAGAGCCTTGCTCAAAGTTCTCAACAATCAAATCATCACATGATGTAGCTATATCAATCTTAACAACTTGGTTAGTAGCATCATGTGTCTTAAGAGCAAGCTCATTAGCAATAATAAGACTATCATAATTGATTTTCAATGTAGTATATTCATCTTTTAGCAAGTTGAGTCTAGTGATAAGTTCACCATGCTTCTTCTTAAGTTTATCATGTTCATCTCTAAGCTTTTTGTTAGAAGTTTTGAGCTCCTTGAGAGTAGAAGACATAGTTTCATTTTGATCTTTGAGCTCATCACTAGTCTTATATGCATTCTCAAGCTTAGATGAGAGTGATTCATTTTCATGTTGAAGCTCATCATTTTCATTTCTAGTTCTTCTTATGATTTTAGAGTATTTGTTCAATAATTTTACAAGTTCATCATAAGAAGGTGCATCATATTCATCATCACTATCACTATCATCATCATCACTATCACTATTTTGTACCTTTCGATCACCCTTAGCCATAAGACATAGGTGAGAAGTAGATAATGATGGTGAAGATGGCGGTGAAGGTGGTGATGAAGACGTCGACGAAGATGATGATGGCCCAATCACAAGTACGGTGATCTTCTCTTTTTCATCGTCGCTTTCATCTCCGGAGGACTCACATGATGACTTAATATCGGTGAGCCAATCACCAACAATGTAAGCTTTGCCTCCCTTCTTCTTCTTGTAGAACTCTCTTTTCTTGCCATCTTTATTTTTGTATGGCTTGTTCTTTCTTTTCTCATCTTCTTCATCACTTGAATCATCTTTCTTGCCCTTGTACTTGTTCTTGTACTTGTCTTTTGGAGGCTTCGGGCATTGATGAGCTAGGTGGCCAAGTTCACCACAATTGAAGTAATCCATTTCGGATATTGGCTTCCTTTTGCTACTTGTGAAGAATTTCTTCTTCTTGCCATCGAACTTGATGCCACTCTTGTTGAGCTTCTTTAGCATCTTGGTGGTCTTCCTCACCATGAGTCCAAGTGATGTATCATCAATATCACTTTCACTTGAGCTTTCTTGCACCATCATGGCTTGGCCCTTCTTCTTTTTCTTTTCATGGCTAGCTTTGAAGGCCAAGTCTTTTTTCTTGGAAGATGATGAGCCCTCTTTCGGAGTAATGTGCATGTACATCTCATGTGCATTGATCTTTTCCAATACTTGTGTCGGTGTTGCGACGGAGAGATCACTTTGGTGAAGTACGGTGACAATGTGTCCATACTTCTCAATGGGAAGAACACTCAAGATCCTCCTTGCAACATCCGATTGACTCATTTGAGTGAGTCCAAGAGCATTGAGATCTTCTACAAGAACATTTAAACGAGTGTATATTTCATTAGCACTTTCTTTGGGAAACATCTCAAAAGAATTGATTTTCTTTAAAGCAATGTGATAGCATTCCTCACGCTCACTCTTAGTTCCCTCATGGAGAGCACAAAGATTTTCCCACAATTCATGAGCGTTTTTGACATTACACACACGATTAAAGATATCTTTGCCTAGGGCCCGGTAGAGTGCATTTTTTACCTTTGCATTCCACCGGTCGTATTTCTCCTCGTCACCACTTGGGTTGGCGGGATCCCTTATAGGAGGAAGCCCTTCGGTTGCGGCTCTAAGGCACCCAACATCTATGGCTTCGAGATATGCCTCCATACAAATTTTCCAATATGGAAAATTGTCTCCCTCAAAAGTGGGAGGTGGTCCTTCCCCATTAGACATCTTGCTCTAGGCGGTGAAGCCTAAATAAAGAGCAACACGGCTCCGATACCAATTGAAAGGATCAAGATGCCCAAGAGGGGGGGTGAATTGGGCTTTTCTAAAAATTAATTGCAAGAATTAAATCCTACAAGTCAAACTTCACCCCTAGTGCCTACTAGTGTTCCTTGTGATTCTACCGATAAAAGTTTTGCACCCTAAGTTTCAATCCTAGACTAGCATGGCAATTCTAGGAAAGTAAACAAGCAATGAAAGTAATGCACGAATATAAATGCTTGAAAGTAAGGGTTAGGAACACGGCGATGTTTTGCCGAGGTATCGGAGAGTCGCCACTCCCCACTAGTCCTCGTTGGAGCACCCGCGCAAGGGTGTAGCTCCCCCTTGATCCGTGTAAGGATCAAGTGCTCTCTACGGGTTGATTCTTCAACACTCCATCGCGGTGAATCACCCAAAACCGCTCACAACATGAGTTGGGTCACCCACAATCTCGTCGGATGATCACCAAACTCCCAATCACCACCAAACCATCTAGGTGATGGCGATCACCAAGAGTAACAAGCTAGAACTCTCACTTGACCACAACAAGCCTAATGAGAAGATGGATATACACTTGCTACACTCTTGTCACTAGTGAGGAATCTCAAACTTTGATTCTCAAATCACTATCCTTACTAGGGCTCTTGCACTCCCTTGCACTCCAAAGGTGTTTCTTAGCTGAACAAATGAGTAAGAGACCTCTAAAAGAGGTGGAGGGGATGTATTTATACACTCCTCAGACAAATCCAACCGTTACCTGTCGAATCAGCAAAACGCGCACTGACCGGACGTGCCGGTCGACATGACCGGACGTGCCGGTCAAGTGTAACGGTCGGAAACCGAATGTTAGCGCTGAGTGACCGGACGCGTCGGTCTGAGATGACCGGACACGCCGATCAGGGATGACCGGACGCGTCCGATCATGCAAGAACCTTACTGGAAACTGATCTGATGCTCGACCGCGTCCGATCACAGATGACCGGACGCATCAGGTCAGCTTGGGACCTTACTGGAACATGACTGGATGCGCCGATCACTTCACAGTCACGTCCGATTACACTGTTTACCCTCTGGAACACGTGTCAGACTGACCACCACGTCCGGTCCTCTCAAGGACCGCGTTCGGTCGATCAGTTAACTACACAGTGACTTGTTAGTACTGACCGGACCCGTCCGGTCATGACCAGGACCACGTCCGATCAAGGGTAAACTGCTCAAACGACTTCTAAACGTGACGCAACTTGAACCAAGTTGCTTCCAACTGAACTTTGAGCTATTCTAGAGCTACCTAGTGCTAAGTTTGACAAGTGTGCACCACACCTAAACAAAAGACTCACCTAGGTCAAGCTACTCGCTCATGCCCCCCTTTATAGTACGGTCAAAGGAAGAAACAAAGATCCTAACGACTATTCTAGATGTAACTCAACACCTTGACATCAAGAACTAACCGTCCTTAATCTTGTCGTTGATCCTTTGAAAACCGAAACGATTTCCATCAAGGGACATGAATACCACAGTGCCCAAAGCAGTTATCATCTCCATGACCTAACTTACCAATGTTTCTGCAAAACACACGTTAGTCATGGTAATAATGCGTTGTCATCAATTGCCAAAACCAACACCAAGGCCTAGATTCTTTCACTTATAATAGGACAAGGAAGTTTAAAAGACTAAAGCGATTCATTCAAGTAGAAACAAGAATATGTATGGTGAATCAAAGGAATATGGTTGTTTAAATTTTTATTTGTTAGTGATTGAGCAAGCATGACATAAAGGTAGAGATGACCAAGACAAATTAGCAACATGGCGTGAGATGTTTTAAAGAACTCTATCCCGCATACTTGAATTTTGCAGAACGCATAATCAAGTTTGGATAATAGAACTCTCACATGAATATGTTTTAATGTTGCATAATACTTGGTTGAACGTACCTTATGTCTTTATTCTTCCTTCTTTTAAAGTGAGTAGTGACAAACATACCTGAAGGAGGAGGGTCCTGTCCAATTTACCCGTTGGTGAGAGCTCGTGGTCCATTGAACAGGTCCTTGCCTTACATTAAGTTTTGCCTTTTCACCATCTGATGGAAATATGAATAATTGTATGCTCTTCTTCCGTCAACCTTTCTTGATTTTTTTTGATTCTTGATTGATGAGTTGGGGTCCATTGAAGATGCAAATTCTAGTTTCTCCTTGATTGTTTTTGTCTTCTAGCGATATGTCGGAGAGTTGTTCTTCTTTGTTTGTTAACAATGTGGCAGGCGCCTTAATGGTCAAAGAAAGATCTTTATTGGAATTCGCATGGAAGCTTCATCTCCAATGACATAGGGGTGTCTTTTTGTGTGATCATGGTCATTTACGACCTTACGAGACACCGTAGGTGCACCATTTATCGAGAATATATGCCATGATGTGGTGGCATCTCGTCATCTTGGTCCTTGTTGCTAACATGCAAGATGGTGTCTTCGAGGGTGATAAAAACATGCATTAATTAGCTGATATGAGGTGAGTCGCTCCTTGCTTCTCATTAGCCTCCTAGGTTGGGCTCAATGGAAGGTTGCCTTCGACATTACTCATGACGAGTTGATTTGTCTGTCCACTTCCTGTGAGCAAGTGCTTTTATTATAAATTCTTTTTGTGGCACTTATCTCATTTCCTCTTCATTTCATTGCTGAAGTGGTGGTTTGGCTGTTCACAGATTCATACCAAACCATGGACATGCACAACTTATATTCATTCTTTCCTGTAAAATGTTAATGGACACATATCCGAGGGAATAGAACAAATTTGAAACACGGGTTTTTGTTGTCTATACTTTTTGTGATTTTTCTCTATGCTAATGGGTGGATGTATGGTTTTAGGATTGTTCAGCATAGATTTTGTCTATCATGTTTTATGTGTTTGCTATATTTTAACATGGTTCAAGGCAAAGATAACTTGCAACAAAAGATACTCACATTTCTTCTTTCATGAAGAATGCGCTGGGTCTTCTCTTTTTTTTGCAAAGTTATTAGAGTTCACTTGCCTTAATTCATCTTTGATGTGAATTCATCTCTTGACTTACTAGGATTGAGTTTGAAAATTTCCTGCAGGGATTAGTCCGATAAAATATCCAGTATCTACTACAGCAAGTTTTAGTTCAACAACCAAACTAAACTCTATGTCTAATTTGATTTATGAAGGCATTTTTACCTAAGCACCATGCTTAATTTAAAAGACCTTTGGAAGTAGATCACACACCTCTTGATTTAAACTAAGCATCATGCTTACTTTAAAAGATGTATAAAGATACTTCCAAATCTAAACATACTATGGTAAACGAAGGTAGAACAAAAGCACTGTAGAGATTTATAGAGATGGAAAAGAGCATGATCATAGTGAGTTAATTTTCTCTTTTTTAATAACTAATCATGAGCCTTTATGTGCTCATATATTTTTTTCATACCTGGACCTTTATGTGTCCATATTTTTTAATAAGGATGCAAGTGGGATGGATATATAAACGGAACTAAACATGTTGTGGATTTGGAATTAAACTAAATAAAGTAGATGCATGAATTATTCAAAGTAAACATGCAGTGAAATGCAATAATTAAAAGGTTAACTACTCACCAAATTTAAAGTCCATGGGCAAGACTATCTCACCTTTTCTTGATCATACTTACCATGACTCACATGATGGAATTTGTGAGTAATGCAGCGTCTATCTCCATCACTTGAGATGTGATTTGAATTCTTATGACGTCAACCTCTTTCTCCAATCCTGGGTTCTTCAATGTGTTTCTTCTTTTCTTGTGGAAGCTTGTCGGAAGATCGAAAATTGGTTATTCATTACCCTGCATAAGATATAAAAGTAGATAGACAAGGGTAATCTTGCTTGAGCAGGGGTTAATGGTTATCTCGATCGCATCAATAAGTATAAGTTTATCAATATTCCTTTTAATTGCCTAGCTACCTTCCCCGGCAATGGAGCCAGAAATGCTTGTTGGTATTTATTAACATGACACTTCTAACTAAGGAAAGATTATATCAACAATAAAAAATCCATAAGCGCACAGATAATATACTATTGTAGCACTTCACCTAGGAGTATCCAGATATTGTTATTTGTATTTTATCACAGGAAAGGTCTGACAGGATATATATTGATAACTTATACTATCAATGGAGAAGTAAACCATAACCATGATCCTACTCACAACAGGGGTAAGTCATAAGATAAGATGTGTACATGATCAATATTGATTAATGATAAATCACTCAGAGCACTCCAATCTATGGCATTAGCAGGGTCAAGTTAGAATATTAGAGGAATAATTCCTAAGTTATTACAAGTCAAAGCATACGTTGATTAGTGCAATCAAGCATATAAGCACCACGCTTACATAGTCTCTACCACCCACCCTATGAACATTGGGGTGAATGCTGTACGAACTTAAGCATAAATATGATGATAACCCAACTATACTAAGCATATAACCAAAGTAAACTATGAACATTGCAACCAAGAACATGAATAAAATGAATATGAATATGAATGTCATACAATTATACCAAAGCATATAAAAATAATGGAGATACAAAGATGAGAGGGGTACAAGAATTATATCGAACCAAGCTCTTGGCACTGTCGAGAATCCAAGCGAAGATCTACTTGCCTTCCTCTAGACCTAGCCTAACTAGCTATGCCCTAGAAACTAGAAGAGCTCTGAGGATGATTAGGGTTTCTGTCTTCTCCAAATGACTTATACCTTAGGGAGGGGGCTAGGGTCTCCTTATATAGCCCAAAGGGTCCAACATGAGCCCTTGGATCAAACCGACTTAAGAAACGGCGTAGATGCAACCCTAGGAGGCGGTGGAGGAACATTCCAGAAGATGGAGGCGAGGGGACACCAGGGGGTGCCGGCTGTCACACCCGGCCTGATTTGGAATTTGGCCCATAGTGGCCCATGTGAATGTTATAAGATATTGTGGAGAGTTTAGTCCCACCTTAGTTGTTTAGAGTGGGATAGACCAACATATAAGTCTTCTAGAGTCCATCTCACCATCCCCGGGTTAATCCTTTTACGCGAAGCGAGGACGAAAGCGTAAGTGGGATGGTGGTAGGTGTGGTTCATTCAGCGTGCAGAGTGGATCTGAACCGTTTGGACTCTGGGGCGTTACAAATGGTATCAGAGTCGACCTTCGCGGCCACAGGCGCGTGCGGGCCAGGGGCTGGACATGGGGTTCATTGCGCGTGTAGGCTGTGCGGAGTGCACGACGTGGCACATGTGCCGGCACTGGGCGCACGGTTGCGTGTGCTAAGAGGGAACGTTCCTGGTTATCGTTTGCCCGATTGTGGGTATGTTGGGCCCGACGAGGACGTCGGGTTCTTTGAGGGGGGTGTATGTCACACCCGGCCCGATTTGGAATTTGGCCCATAGTGGCCCATGTGAATGTTATAAGATATTGTGGAGAGTTTAGTCCCACCTTAGTTGTTTAGAGTGGGATAGACCAACATATAAGTCTTCTAGAGTCCATCTCACCATCCCCGGGTTAATCCTTTTACGCGAAGCGAGGACGAAAGCGTAAGTGGGATGGTGGTAGGTGTGGTTCATTCAGCGTGCAGAGTGGATCTGAGCCGTTTGGACTCTGGGGCGTTACACCGGCCGGCATAGGGGTGGGACCAGCCGGTCCCACCTGGTGGACTCTTGGGCCCTACCTCGGTGTGGTCTCCTCTGATGTCCTCTAGAACCTTCCCACGTATATGTCACAAAATAATTCCTTGATTTCGTTTAATGAATAGATCCCCCTTGATAGTTTTCTGGAATAATCCTGCAGAGATCATAGATTCACCAAAACTCATGGAATTTGTCAGTTTAAACCCTAAACCTTTGTTGGTGCTCTCATATGTGCCCTTATACATGTTTTATTGATGGTTAAATATTGTTGTTAACTACCGTCAACAGTATCCAAGCCTCAAACCCTGGCACCTAGGGTAGCATCGCTACTACAAGAGGACGCCTGCCAGCTAGTATGCAGGATGAGATATTCGCACATCTTGCCACCAAGCTGATGCCATCTGTGCACATTCGGGTTCGGGTATGACCCTTCATGGACAGATGTCGATAGGCACCCTAGAAGAACTAACATGGGACTGTTGGGTGTGCCCCTCTACCAGCCGTCACAAGACTTCTTCTAGTTATAGCTCTAGGCTACTTTACCGTACACAACTGCGGGTTTAGCCTACCCCTAAACCCTATCACAAGAGTTCTTCTAGTCACTACAGCTCTCGACTATGTCCACCGAGTACTCCTGGGGGCTGGTATACTTCGCTCACTACCATATTTGCAAACCTCAAGTTCAGAGTCACTTTGGTTCTTCAACAACCGAGGTTCAGGTGCTCGCTAGGAGAGTTTTTATAGGCGTCTTGGTGGTGTTCGTGGACCAGGTTCATGAAGAGTACATGGATAAGCTACTGACTTCTTTTCAGGTTCACATGCTACACTACAAGGGTATAGTGCATCCCACTACACCTTTTTAGTGTACCGACGGCCTTATGTCACTGCATGTGAGCCAACAGTACACCCAACAGTATTCTTGGTGGCATATTCTCTCGAATATTCTGAGTATCTCTAGGGTTCGCTATGGTATGACTTTGCAGGCGACTGGAACACGTCTTACCTGCTTTTGAACAAGCAGATAGGACTACAATTATTGCTTTCACTCTCATCCTCGAGTATATTCTCTTCAGATCCTTATTCCGAGTACCAGTACTCGGACACAGGCTCAGGGGCTATGGGGTACATATCCTCTATGAATATTTTTTTTTCTTTTGACTGTAACACCATAGGTGTTTGTCACCCGTTAAGCAGTGGGTTTGAGCTCAAACATGACAGATTAAGTGGAGATGACGATGTCAAGGTCAAACCTATGGAAACGAACCCTAACCTAAACTTGGATATTGCACCCTTGCTTTACATATAGGCCCTTTTCAAGATATATGCTTGGGTGGTGTTGTTGGAATATCTCCATATGTCTCACATCAATACTCATCTATATTGGTCACTAAAAAAGTTTTATGAAGTTTGGAATCAAAAAGTCACATGAAATGATAAGTTATATCCTTGTTGGAATGGTTTTACTAAGTGCTTGAATTGCACTATTAAGTAAATGGACATACAGGTCATCAACCAAACCTTGCTACCTTACCCAAACGGCTCTAGATGAACTCTACAACAAAAGTCATGAAAGGTTCATGTTGAGCAAATGCCAAGAAAATGCTCCGATGGATCAAAAAGGATAAATTAAGCTTTATCGTGATCCTACTTTAGTCAAAGTAGAACTATAGCTTCTGCACTTGTTTTGATGTTGGACCTTAAATAAAAGTTGTAGTTCATGTTATGGAGAAGAAACTTTGTTTTTAGACCAAGAGCTAGATCAGCTTGTAAGCTTGTCAAACAGAGGTCACGATTTTGAATAAGCTGCTATTTTATAGCCTCAAAATTTTGGCTAAGTCTGAGATTTCAATGTCATTGATGGTTGGCATCTCGCGTTCCTAGAATTTTGCTAAGAAACTCAAGTTGTGCCAAATATGAAAGTTGGAGATAATTTTATGGAGATGGCCCAGGAAAAAGTTGCATCAAGTTTGACCTTGTTTTGACCATCGAATTGGATGTTTGCTTGTCGCTGTCAATGTGTTGACACTATCAAGTTAAGGATTATTTATCTCCTAATCTATGGGTCTATTGACTTGGCACCTTAAAAGAGAATTGGAGAGCATCATCTATAGAGCAAATTTCGTTTTTGGTACATGTCTGAATTTGGCCCGGAAGCGGCCCAAATTCACGCCCTACGTTGGCCACTTCGACGCACACCACGTGTTCGTTCATTTGACCACGCATTCGCCATGCACAGAACGCCCCCACCATTGCTGTGCCCCTTTTGTTGCTCTATCTCATGGTTTGGAAGGCCAGAGGTGCTCCCCACTTCCTCATTCACTCCATCGGCTCTCTCCCTTGCTCTCAGCTCCCTCTCCCTCGCTCTATTCGTCGCCGGAGCGCACGTCCGCCATGGACGGAAGTAGAACTCGCTGCCGCTGCTGCACTGCACGCCTCAAGCTGTGGCAGAACCGCCTAATCTAATGCCCTCCCAAGAGTACTTGTCTTCCATTAGACACTAAGTACCCAAGAGAGTGCACTAAATTCTGCAATTCCGTCGAGCACACCCGAAGGAGAACTCGAAAATCCACATTTTTACCTCAGGATCATAAATGAGAGATAAAGCTTACAACATCTTTACCAATTCTTACAATACTTTTATTACAACATCAGGATAATCCATTGTTTAATTATAACAGCGGAAAATAAAATGTTATCAGAGTTTAGCGGAAATAAAACCATTTAATGATGAGTTAAATATTATCATGATGAACATTTATATACAGGAAATGATAACATGTGGTAAATCTTTCCCTTAAAAAAACATTTTTGGTGAGAGTTATAAATCAACTCTACATACGCAACGTAAAGGAAATCCTCACTGAGCCCACCAGGAGGTTTCCACACACAAATGTCATCTTCAAGAACACCTGTCACCTGCAACAGGGTAGAACAAACCCTGAGTACTCAATTGTACTCCGCAAGACTTACCCGTCAGAAGAAAAGAAAAGACTCCAAGGATATGCAAGGCTTATCTGGCGGGTGGGTTATTGCAACTGCAGGAAGCATTACTAAAGGTGCATCCTTATATTTAATTTTTTATTAGCAGTTATCAGTAGTTTATTAACCAACCATTCTAGGTAAGCACCTGTTCTACTTTCAAGCAAAGGTTGAGCCATCAGAACCATTTCTCCATCTTTCATCTTTCAGTTCTTACTACGGTGCCAGAGTGCAGTCAAGCCGTACCGTCACGTAGAAACGGCGATTCGCGAATCAATGTGCCCAGCTGGGTACCCCGAAAAACACACGCCTCGCTTGTACCCCAGGCACAAGCGAGACCAACCCGTTCCCCTCCTGTCATAGGTTTCCAGGTCCCCGTCCAAACTTGGACTCCTAGCTCCCGCACTTGAGGCCCGGCCTCAATACGGTGCTAAGACCTCCACCTATCCCCGCCTCCAATCAGTCGGTCCGGAAAGAGCCAGAGCCCATGACAAGAGAGTAACAAGTCTTCCTAGCCCCCATCCGCTAGTATATGCTCGGGATAATAAATCTGTGACTTGACCGGGGATCCAGTGCAACGAACGGTCCTTAATCGACACAGGCGGGACAAATGCAACCAGAGCCTCGCTCAGATTGCTCAACCAAGTCCATATCCAATTCCACGTATAGTCCCGCCCGGTCTTCAATTATTATCCATATATAATCCATGTGATAATAACATGATAATAGTAACAATAATATATTTCCTATCGCTCGCGAGTGACAGGCAATCACTCGACTTCTACCGGAGTCCTGTAGCATAGCAATCTACACGATCTTGACATACTAGTAAGACTCATGGGATCAGGATATATATATGCAAGTGGGTTTCATTCAACTCCTTAAAACTTAATGCACAAGCATAAATAAAGTGCAGCATAATAGAGGTTATGCACCGGGGCTTGCCTGGGTAAAATATCATTATAACTAAGTTCCATCCGCGGGGTGTGGTCACCATCACGCTGTAACAGAACCGCCCAATTATACGAGATTAAGTAAGAAAATCATCCAACGGACGGACAATTTACCAAACTTAAGCCCGTATAACCCGGTAGTCCGTGAAATCTCGACGGATTTCAAACCATTTCACATCACAGCCAAGATCGTAATAAGTTCAGCGATTACCTTCATAAGTTACACAGTAGTTTGCGGCACAAAATACATCGGAGTTTAAACATAGTTATTACAAACCAGTTTCAAATAAAGTAGCAGAAGCATTAGTTCAAAGCTCACACACACACACACACACATCTTTTCCAAAATACAGTGCCAGCTCACGATCATCTTCCACAAAAGCATCAGGCGAGGAGTAGTGAGTGACCATTGCCCATGGTCCTAGGCTTCGCCCATCGCAGGGTAGAGACAGTTGATACAATAACCATAGTACATCTGTCCATCTGCAACAAGTGGGAACAAAGCCCTGAGTACGAGAAGGTACTCAGCTAGACTTACCCGACAGAACCAAAACAAAAAGACTCCAAGGATCATGATAGGCTTTTTGGTGGGGTAGCTGACTCATTTGCAAGAAAAGCATTTTTAGCTTAGCAAATCATTTACAAAAGCATGTCATCTTCTAAATCTTTATTCTCCTGTCAACTATGTTTGCACTTAAGCTAAAGTAACCATGTAATTGAGCAAGCAAGGATTACCAATGATATTTGACAATAATTACCATATCATTTTCCACATAACTATCCAAGTGTTGTATCCATATTACTACGATGAAGTAACTCAAGTCAAGTGTTCACTATCCAGTGAACGATGGCGATTCGAATCGATTATTGACCAGCTGGTAATTTATTCCTCACACAAACCTCACTCACCCGCTAAAGTGAGGTATTGGTCCCCGAGTCAACCATTCAGGTAAAGTCGCGAGCTTGCCAGGAACCACATGTACCCGGGGGCCACCCGACTGCTCTTTGGCCTTATCATCGCGCCCCCGTTTCCTGCCACTACTGCTCCGGTACAGTGCGTTGCGGGCAATCTACTCGGCCCGAATAATCTCCCGGCTTCGCGGTCGAAAGGTACTTTATCCGGCCAGCTAAATGTGAGGCATGCGTTCAACATGACCCGAGGCCCGACATCGGACGGTCCTTAATCGACACAGACGGAAGACACTACAGTCCAGAACCCTGCAAGCTTCCGCCCGGTCTCACATTCATTTCCACACTGAGTTATTCTCACATGACATCTCTTTCACATAAAACCAGGTAATCCCCTATAGCTCGCGGATGACAGGCAATCATCCGACTTCTACCGGTCTAAGCAAACTAAGCAAGTATTGACCGTGGACACCAGGGTGACAAGGATCGGTAAAACAAGGTAGAACAAGGTATAATGCAGCAACGTTTGCAAACAACTCCTAAACTTAATGCATCAGATTAAGTAAAATTAATAATTAATTATTTGCAAACCGGGGGAGAAATGCTCCGGGGCTTTGCCTCGCTCGAAGGTACTAGGACGATGATCGGGGCACTCCGGAAGCTCTTCACCGGACTCCTCTTCTGCTTCGGCTGGCTCCGGCTCCTCGGGCTGCTCCTCTGCGTCCTCGGGAACTACTGTCGGAACCACTTCCTGCGATCCTGTATGATGCAGAAGTATGAGTGCAACATGCATAGGTGAAATGCAGAAGTGACATGAGATGATGAAGATGCAGAATGCATACGGTGTAATGAATGTATTATGTCATCGGATTATGTGGAACTTATGACTCTTCTACAAGGTAGTCTACGTCATCCAAGAACATGTACTCGGAAACTACCAACACTAGTTCCTACCATGCGAGAGTATTTGAAAAATCGAGAGGCTTCAAAGATACACCAAAGTATATTTTTCTAACTAACTTTGCATTAAGAATAAATAGAAACCCTAATTAGTCCTATGGTTGAACAGCAACACATATTTTAGTAGCTCAGAAAAATCTCATAAAATTACAGTGGATTACTAATATCAAGAATAGCTTGACACAAAATTTTTACTGCATTTGGATAACTAGAACTGCCTATACAAAAATAACAAATTAAGGCCTAAAATAGATATTTAAAATACTTTACATTATGAAAAGTATCAAACAACAGATTTAGGAATTTTCCTACTATCTATTACCTAAACAAACACTATAGAAAAATTATCACTTGCATGTTTTATTCAAATTTATTTAAATAACAAAAATAACAAATATTGGTAATAGAAAGCATTTGAACTGCAACTATACATTTTTCTACAGAACAGTCATGAGATAAAATTTCCCTAGCAAGTACATGGCATAAAAAGATTAATAAACTTGGAATCATATTTTTCTGACTTTTCTAGGATTTATTAAGTATTTATCAAGAAAACAGCCATTTCAATAGTTAATTAAAAACTCTACAGAAAAGTATCTCAAATTTGACATGCAATAATTTTAGATCATAGATCTGGTCCCAAAGAGTCTATAGAAATTTGTTTCATCAAATTTGGAGCTAAAATGAGCAAGTTACAATTTTTCCAAAGCATTTATACATTTTCTGAAAATCAATTTCAAAAATCCTTTTTAACTCCAGCCGCTGAACTGCTAGGTGTACCCGGCGATCTACACACGCGCGCACAAACAGAGACAGACAGGCGGGCCCGCGGGTCAACCGGGCCCCACGCGTCAGCCGCTCCGAGTCAAGGGAGGGCGCTGACCGCGCGGATCTCGACGACGGCGAGGTCGCCGGCGACGAGGTCACCACCGTCGTGATCCTCAAGGCGAGGCGGTCCCGTTGAGACCACTGGCATGACCGGAGGAGCTCGAAATCGAGCTTGCCACCGGCCATGGCGGCTCGGCGGCGCTGCTCACCGGCGGGAGCTCCTCTCCGGCCACGGGGCGGCACGGGAGATGGTGTCCGAGCACCGGGAGGAGGAGGCGAACAAGATGCTCGCGCGAGTGAGGGAAAAGAAGAGGCGGAGGCGGGGTTTCCACGAAGCGGAGAACCACGGTGAGCTTGGCCGGAACTCCGGCGAGCGATTGGCGGGGCTGTGGAGCTTACCGCGGGAGATGGAGGTGAGCACGGGGTGCGCCAGAGAGAGAGGAAGCTCGTGGCGAGATGGAGAGGTCTGCGGTGGCCGGAGCTCGTCGGAACGCGCGCGTCCGGCGAGCGCGTGCGGTGGCGGAGGCGGAAACGGCAGCTGCGCTCGGTGAACAAGTGAGGAGGCAGAGCGGAGGGAGGAATGGCGAGGCGCTGCGCGGGGGGGGTTAAGGCGTGGGCGCTCGCGCTGGTGGGGGCGACCGAGCGCCACCCGGCCGCTGTGGCCGGCATGCGGCCGCCACGCGGCGTGCGTGCTCTGCCGGAGCGCCAGCGCGCGCGGGCGAGGGCGCGGGCGGAGGAGGGAGACGGCCGGCTGGGCCTGGGCCGAGGCGGGGCAGCGCGGGCGCGCGCGCGCGCGGTGAGTGGCGCGGGCCGCATCCGGACGTGGGCCGAACAGGAGGCGGCGGCCTGCTAAGGAAAAACCGGATTTTTGATTTTCCAAATTCAAATTTAAATGCATTTCAAACTTCAAACCCAATTTTGAACAAGAAGAAAGCATTTTATGGATTTGGCCCAAAAATAAAAGTTGCTCAAAATTGAATTCTCTACAACTTTGATTAAGGGGCCATCTCAAAATTCTTAATAGATTTTGAATGGCAGAATGAAAGCTAAATTAGGGAATAATTTTGAATATTTTTCATAATTATTTTTGAACAAGTTTTGACAAAATTTGAGCTCCAAAATTTGAACTAAAGTTCCAAGTGATCTAGAATTTATAGTTGCAAGGTTTTTGATATAATGTGATTATCATATTAATATATTTCATCACCTATATCATTTTCAAACTTTTATTTGATTTAAATTGTAACATTATCACACATGATTATGATGACATGAATGCTATGCAATATGATTGCCAGGCAAAAATGCATTGCTTAACACCGGAGTGTTACAGCCCTTCCCCCTTATAAAAATCTCGTCCCGAGATTTGGGTTACGAACCATTTATTATAAAAATCTTCATAGGCGTTCTTTAAGTATTCACCCGTTTCCCAAGATGCATCCCCTTCATCGTGATGACTCCATTGTATCTTATATGTTTTCACCACACTGTTTCGAGTAGCCCTTTCCCTGGTATCCAAAACTCGAACTGGCTGCTCACGATACACCAGATCTGACTTCAGTTTTATGCCTCGAGGTTCAATCCTTTCCTCTGGAACGCGCAAACATTTCTTGAGATGTGATACATGAAAAACTGGGAATATAGCACCCATTGACTCTGGTAAATCCAATTTGTAAGCCACAGGACCCTTCCGTTCCAGGATTTTATAAGGTCCCACAAATCTGGCGGCCAGCTTTCTGCGCACACCAAATCTTTTCTTTTTCATTGGCGTAACTTTTAGATAGACATAGTCACCAACTTCGAACACAAGCGGTCTCCTTCTCTTATCTGCATAACTTTTCTGACGTGACTGGGCTGCTCTTATATTCTGCTGGATGATATGAACTTTCCTTTCGGCTTCTTCTACGAAGTCAATACCATAATATCTTCTTTCTCCGGGCTCAATCCAGTTTAACGGTGTTCTACACTTTCGGCCATACAGAGCCTCAAAAGGTGCCATCTTGATACTCTCTTGATAGCTGTTATTGTATGAGAACTCTGCTAATGGTAACCATGACTCCCATGAACCTCTGGAAGACAACACACAGGCTCTTAACATATCTTCTAGAACAGCATTAACTCTCTCAGTTTGACCATCTGTTTGAGGATGATAGGCAGTGCTACGAATCAGACTAGTCCCCAAACCTTTGTGCAAGTGCTCCCAAAAGTGAGCAGTGAACTGTGACCCTCTGTCAGACACTATAGTCTTTGGTATGCCATGCAACCTCACAATCTCCGCAATATACTTCTCAGCATATTGAGGTGGTCTATGTTCCGTTTTGACAGGCAGAAAGTGGGCTGTCTTAGTAAGACGATCCACAATTACCCAAATGGAATCGTGACCTTTTTGAGTAGTGGGTAGACCCGTGATAAAATCCATACTTATGTCATCCCACTTCCAACTCGGCACTGACAAAGGTTGTAGCATTCCGGCAGGCTTCATGTGAATTGCTTTTACTCTACAACATGTGTCACATCTGGCTACATACGCTGCAATTTCCTTTTTCATTTTGGTCCACCAATAACGAGGTCTTAGTTCTTGATACATTTTACTGCTGCCAGGATGAATAGACAACTTAGAGAGATGAGCTTCATCCAAAATTTTATTCTTAAGCTCTCTATCCTTTGGAACAACAAGACGGTTGTCGAACCACAACACATCCTGCTCATCCACCCTGAAGTGTTCCGAGGGTTCTTCTTGAATCTTCTTTTTGATGTGGAATATCCCCTTGTCTGTTTTCTGACCTTCTATAATCTTACTCTCCAAGGAACAACTGACCTGAATACTTTGTAGCACGGCAGGGTGCATTAGATCGAAACCATCTTCAAGCAAGGGTTGCACATTCATACAATGTGACTTTCTGCTTAAAGCATCAGCTACCACATTGGCTTTCCCAGGGTGATACTGTACATTCAAGTTGTAGTCTTTGATCAGTTCTAACCATCTTCGTTGTCTCATGTTCAATTCTGGTTGGGTGAAAATGTACTTGAGACTCTTATGATCGGTGAAAATGTTGCACACGTTACCCAGTAGATAGTGTCTCCAAATCTTTAAGGTATGCACAACAGCGGCAAGCTCAAGATCATGTGTCGGGTAATTGATTTCATGTTTTCTCAACTGCCGGGAGGCATAAGCAATTACTCTTCCTTCTTGCATTAGCACACACCCTAATCCTGTTTTTGATGCGTCGCAGAACACATCAAAAGGTTTCTCGATGTCGGGTTGTGCAAGAACTGGAGCAGTGGTCAACAGTTTCCGCAAGGTATGGAAAGCTGTCTCACACTCCTCTGTCCACGCAAACTTGTGATCTTTCTGTAACAGACTTGTCATAGGCTTGGCAATCTTCGAGAAGTCTGGGATAAAACGGCGATAGTAACCCGCTAACCCTAGGAAACTTCTGACTTCTGACACTGTGGTTGGAGTCTTCTAATCCATAACCTCTTGCACTTTACTCGGATCTACAGAAACTCCATTCTCAGATAGGATATGACCGAGGAAAGGAACTTTCTTCAACCAAAATTCACATTTGCTGAACTTAGCATATAACTTATGATCCCTCAACCTGGTCAAGACAATTCTCAGATGCTCTTCATGCTCTTTCTCGTTTTCAGAGTATACTAGAATGTCATCAATGAAGACAACTACAAACTTGTCCAACTCTGGCATGAAAACTGTATTCATCAGATACATAAAATATGCAGGAGCATTTGTTAGTCCAAATGACATAACAAGATACTCGTACAACCCGTATCTGGTAGAAAAGGCGGTTTTCGGAACATCTTGAGGTCTAATCTTTATCTGATGATACCCAGACCTTAAGTCTATCTTGGAGAACACTCTGGCTTTAGCTAACTGATCAAACAGAACATCAATATGAGGCAGTGGATATTTATTCTTGATGGTTACAGCGTTAAGAGGTCGATAATCCACACACATCCTGAGAGTACCCTCTTTCTTTTTCTTTACAAACAAGGCAGGACATCCCCATTCAGACTTACTTGGGCGAATAAACCCCTTTTTTAACAACTCTTCCAACTGTTTCTTCAACTCGGCTAACTCATCCGGAGGCATCCGATAAGGTCTCCTCGAAATTGGAGCTGTCCCGGGGATCAACTCGATTCCAAACTCAACATCTCTGTCTGGAGGAAGGCCAGGCAACTCGTCTGGAAACACATCCGGGAACTCACATACTACTGGGATCTGATGGATAGGAACAACTTCCATGGCACAGGTCACACTCACAAGATCTGTTCTTTTAGGCAATGGTACCTGGAAAGTACCCTCTGCCTGGGGATCTTTAAGGGTAAGCATCCTACTGCTTGTATCTATGACTGCTTCCCAGTCTTTCATCCAGTTCATTCCTATTATTACATCCAAAACTAGTCCAGGCATAACTACCAGGTTCACTCGGAACTTCCGACTACCTAACTCAAGGGTTGCCCCTCTAACCATCTTATTGGTTAACACATCGGCTCCTGCTGAACTTATGCGATAACCATAACTCAATTCTGTGCATAGCTGTTCATGCTTCCGTGCAAATGCTTGACTCATAAAAGAATGC
Organism: Saccharum hybrid cultivar R570; assembly: GCA_038087645.1. NCBI lineage: Eukaryota > Viridiplantae > Streptophyta > Magnoliopsida > Poales > Poaceae > Saccharum > Saccharum hybrid cultivar. Next base: position 6,144,257 of record JAQSUU010000512.1, read on the forward strand.
GAAGATCCAGAATCAAAAAGAACAACTGCAGGGTGATGGTTCACAAGAAACTTACCAGCAGTTACGGGCTCTCCCTCAGGAACTTCATCAATGGCGGTGTGGTGTACACGAGCATTGTAAGTCTGTTGCTTCTTTTTAGGCGGATAAGGGCAGAACTTTGAAAAGTGGCCTGGCTGACCACAGTTGTAGCAGGGCCCTTTCACTGTACCAGCAGACCCTATAGCTCCCTTGGAGTTGCTCTGTTCTGCAGCTGCGCTGGTCTTTGTTGGCGGCACTGCGATCTTGTACGGTTTCTGTGGCCCCTTGTAATTCTGGGTTTTATGCTGCGGCGGCCTGAACCTCGCACCAGGTGCGGACGGACGATAAGATGAACGGTTGGCAGGGACAACTCTGGACTGGGATGGTCCTGACTCGAACACTCTCTTGCGGTTCTTGGACGCGGTGTAAGCATTATTGTTCTTCTCTTGCTTCAAACAGTCACTGATAAAGTCGTTGAATCTGTTGCGGGTATTGGTACCCACATGCTTCATCATCTTCGGACTCAACCCTCTCTTGAAACTAGCAATCTTCTTTGCATCTGTGTCAACCATGTCTGGGGCATAGCGGCACAAGTTATTAAAGGCATGCAGATACTGTGTCACCGTCTTGGTACCCTGATTCAAGGCTAAAAACTCTCCAAGCTTCATCTCAACCAACCCTGGGGGAATATAAACTCCCTTAAAAGCTTCAGTGAAATCCTTCCAAGAGATCTGGGTATTAGGAGGAAAAGTACTGCGGTGATGCTTCCACCACATTCCTGCTGGTCCTTGTAACTGATGTGCAGCATACTCTACTTTTAGAACTTCTGTCATCCTTAACACACGGAACTTATCTTCCATAGTGTTAATCCATTCTTCGGCATCAAGTGGCTCTGCTGCTTCCTTGAAAATAGGTGGCCTAGTATCCATGAAATCCTTGAAACTGCTGTACTGGTTCACTCCATGGCCACCACCTTGATTATTTCCTCTTTGAACATTTTCCGCGATGGTACGCAGAAAGTCTTCCATATTCCTCTGTGACTGCTCGGCATTGCGTTGACTTCCAAGGAACTGCGTGAAGAACACCTCTGCAGTGAGCGGTGGAGGAGGGGGCAAATGTGGCTCTGGCTGTGGTCCCTGGTGGTTGACATTGTTGGCACCACTTCCACCAACCCCTGCACCGTTACCACCGGTTTCAGCGGCTTCATACGTAGCACGACGAGTGTTGGCCATCTGCATATTTCAGCAACAAGCACCATTGAGTGAAGTTGTAAAATTATGTCCGAAGGAACAATCATGCCATACTGAATTCATTGGAGAGAACAAGTCATACAAGAAAACAGAGGCGCAATAATTCATTCCAATTGAACAACAGCACCAATTAAGCTACTTCAAATGCAACATCGCGTTCCATACAACCACGTTGCCAGCATACATACACTGGACTTTTATGCGTTCGGGTATCGCATACACAACCAAACTCCAAAGATCATCAGTCTCAAGGTCGAACAGGATACATCATGATACATGGAACCCAAAAGAAGGCCATCGCGTCACGCCTAGCTACTAACGCATGACACTATCCTACTCCTCGGGGCCATCGTCGATGTCGGAGGCGTCGCCATCGCTACCCTCAGCTGCAGCGTCGTCGTCGATGTCCATCTGAGCGGCGTTCGGAGGAGCATACGGGCCCATCCCGTTGTAGAGGGCATGGAACTCTTCATGCAAGTTGGCATTGTACTCTTCTAGCTCCTCGACCCTCTGCCTCAGAAGGTCTCTCTCGTTCCAGGCTTCATTCCTTTCTTGTACTAGCTGCTCCAACAAGCGATCTGCATTCCTGTTGGCCTGAGTCAGCCTCTGTACTTGCTGCATGGAACTCTCGCCTCTCTCGAGAGCTTGGTCCCGCTGCAAGCTCATATCAGCCAACTGCTCCTGCAAGCTAGCTATGGCACGCGCTTGCTTTTTCTTCTGCTTCCTTGCTTCAAGCCGATCATCACCACGTAGGCCAGTCAAGGTCCAATAGGTATTCTCCAGACCTTGGTATGCTCTGATGGCTGCATACATGGCACTCATGGTGTGATTGTCGCTAGCCCGTCCTTCACTGGGGCCTCTAACCAGGGCACTTCCTTGCGGCTGTACCCAAATGGCGTCGCGAGGATCATCTCTCGGGAAGGTACCGGCCAAAGCTGCTGCTAACTCATTGGGAAATCTGCTCATGATGTCTCGGATGACGCGAAAAGCTGCGCCCTCTGCACCCTCGACTGGAGTGCGTCCTTCGAACTCCAAATGCCAACCATCCCATTCTGGCGCATCACCAAGAGCAGGGACGGTGATTTCTACCACAGCAAGTCCATCTTCAGCTAGCTGGCTCTCGCTCCAAGAGTAAACTGGCTCTTGTCCCTCCGGGTACCCCACATCATGGAGCACTCTCCAAAGCAAGGTGGGCATGCCAAACTCGCTTAGAAAAGTGTCCGTGTTGCGGTGCTCCCGCGGGGCTAGCTGACGACGGGGTGCTCTTCCTCCAGTGGACTTGCGGGCAGTCTGCTTCGTGCGGGCCATCTGTAGCACAAGTTTTAAATTACCCGGTGAGAACATATTTTAGTTGAGGTCACTTTTATCAAAATGGGATAATCCTTTTATAAGGGGAGGAATGCATGCCATGAATGGAATGCACAAACAATATGATGCATGCACGAGTCTTACGTTCTCACAAACTTAGGAAAAAAAAACATCTAACGGTGAATTCGGTGGCATACAACGATTTCTCATATACGTAACTAATTCGGTCTACACGATACGCTGTTATGTACCTGCAGAAAACTCATTTCAGCCCATTCCCCATGAATGCATGAAAGCAGTAAACCTACCTACACGCTTTACACGAATCCCCAGATGCGTGTACAACGGTAGTGACTACCCAAACACATCGTCCTATTGACGGCATCGCCTCAACGGACGGAACACCCACACATGCGACACTTTTATAAAAACATGTGTAAAACATGTAATTATCCAAGTATCATATAAGCACTTCCCTAGATCGGCGGTGTATCCGATCATGCTCTCACAACTCACACTTACCGAAGCGTAGAGGTAACTGATCCATACATTACCACTCAATTAAGTGGCACTCATACAATAGCACGCCGTATGAGCAACGAAAAAGAAATATGGTGCAGAACCCCAAGTTAGTACTTAAATAGCCACCTAGAGTCCTTAACTGGGCATACAGGATATGACCACTGGCACACTTTTTAGTTTTAAAATCACACTTTTTAAACAGGGTTTTGGTTTAAATACACTTATGAACAGTAATTACGCTAAACCATGCTCCGATGCCAGCTGTAACAGAACCGCCCAATTATACGAGATTAAGTAAGAAAATCATCCAACGGACGGACAATTTACCAAACTTAAGCCCGTATAACCCGGTAGTCCGTGAAATCTCGACGGATTTCAAACCATTTCACATCACAGCCAAGATCGTAATAAGTTCAGCGATTACCTTCATAAGTTACACAGTAGTTTGCGGCACAAAATACATCGGAGTTTAAACATAGTTATTACAAACCAGTTTCAAATAAAGTAGCGGAAGCATTAGTTCAAAGCTCACACACACACACACACACATCTTTTCCAAAATACAGTGCCAGCTCGCGATCATCTTCCACAAAAGCATCAGGCGAGGAGTAGTGAGTGACCATTGCCCATGGTCCTAGGCTTCGCCCATCGCAGGGTAGAGACAGTTGATACAATAACCATAGTACATCTGTCCATCTGCAACAAGTGGGAACAAAGCCCTGAGTACGAGAAGGTACTCAGCTAGACTTACCCGACAGAACCAAAACAAAAAGACTCCAAGGATCATGATAGGCTTTTTGGTGGGGTAGCTGACTCATTTGCAAGAAAAGCATTTTTAGCTTAGCAAATCATTTACAAAAGCATGTCATCTTCTAAATCTTTATTCTCCTGTCAACTATGTTTGCACTTAAGCTAAAGTAACCATGTAATTGAGCAAGCAAGGATTACCAATGATATTTGACAATAATTACCATATCATTTTCCACATAACTATCCAAGTGTTGTATCCATATTACTACGATGAAGTAACTCAAGTCAAGTGTTCACTATCCAGTGAACGATGGCGATTCGAATCGATTATTGACCAGCTGGTAATTTATTCCTCACACAAACCTCACTCACCCGCTAAAGTGAGGTATTGGTCCCCGAGTCAACCATTCAGGTAAAGTCGCGAGCTTGCCAGGAACCACATGTACCCGGGGGCCGCCCGACTGCTCTTTGGCCTTATCATCGCGCCCCCGTTTCCTGCCACTACTGCTCCGGTACAGTGCGTTGCGGGCAATCTACTCGGCCCGAATAATCTCCCGGCTTCGCGGTCGAAAGGTACTTTATCCGGCCAGCTAAATGTGAGGCATGCGTTCAACATGACCCGAGGCCCGACATCGGACGGTCCTTAATCGACACAGACGGAAGACACTACAGTCCAGAACCCTGCAAGCTTCCGCCCGGTCTCACATTCATTTCCACACTGAGTTATTCTCACATGACATCTCTTTCACATAAAACCAGGTAATCCCCTATAGCTCGCGGATGACAGGCAATCATCCGACTTCTACCGGTCTAAGCAAACTAAGCAAGTATTGACCGTGGACACCAGGGTGACAAGGATCGGTAAAACAAGGTAGAACAAGGTATAATGCAGCAACGTTTGCAAACAACTCCTAAACTTAATGCATCAGATTAAGTAAAATTAATAATTAATTATTTGCAAACCGGGGGAGAAATGCTCCGGGGCTTTGCCTCGCTCGAAGGTACTGGGACGATGATCGGGGCACTCCGGAAGCTCTTCACCGGACTCCTCTTCTGCTTCGGCTGGCTCCGGCTCCTCGGGCTGCTCCTCTGCGTCCTCGGGAACTACTGTCGGAACCACTTCCTGCGATCCTGTATGATGCAGAAGTATGAGTGCAACATGCATAGGTGAAATGCAGAAGTGACATGAGATGATGAAGATGCAGAATGCATACGGTGTAATGAATGTATTATGTCATCGGATTATGTGGAACTTATGACTCTTCTACAAGGTAGTCTACGTCATCCAAGAACATGTACTCGGAAACTACCAACACTAGTTCCTACCATGCGAGAGTATTTGAAAAATCGAGAGGCTTCAAAGATACACCAAAGTATATTTTTCTAACTAACTTTGCATTAAGAATAAATAGAAACCCTAATTAGTCCTATGGTTGAACAGCAACACATATTTTAGTAGCTCAGAAAAATCTCATAAAATTACAGTGGATTACTAATATCAAGAATAGCTTGACACAAAATTTTTACTGCATTTGGATAACTAGAACTGCCTATACAAAAATAACAAATTAAGGCCTAAAATAGATATTTAAAATACTTTACATTATGAAAAGTATCAAACAACAGATTTAGGAATTTTCCTACTATCTATTACCTAAACAAACACTATAGAAAAATTATCACTTGCATGTTTTATTCAAATTTATTTAAATAACAAAAATAACAAATATTGGTAATAGAAAGCATTTGAACTGCAACTATACATTTTTCTACAGAACAGTCATGAGATAAAATTTCCCTAGCAAGTACATGGCATAAAAAGATTAATAAACTTGGAATCATATTTTTCTGACTTTTCTAGGATTTATTAAGTATTTATCAAGAAAACAGCCATTTCAATAGTTAATTAAAAACTCTACAGAAAAGTATCTCAAATTTGACATGCAATAATTTTAGATCATAGATCTGGTCCCAAAGAGTCTATAGAAATTTGTTTCATCAAATTTGGAGCTAAAATGAGCAAGTTACAATTTTTCCAAAGCATTTATACATTTTCTGAAAATCAATTTCAAAAATCCTTTTTAACTCCAGCCGCTGAACTGCTAGGTGTACCCGGCGATCTACACACGCGCGCACAAACAGAGACAGACAGGCGGGCCCGCGGGTCAACCGGGCCCCACGCGTCAGCCGCTCCGAGTCAAGGGAGGGCGCTGACCGCGCGGATCTCGACGACGGCGAGGTCGCCGGCGACGAGGTCACCACCGTCGTGATCCTCAAGGCGAGGCGGTCCCGTTGAGACCACTGGCATGACCGGAGGAGCTCGAAATCGAGCTTGCCACCGGCCATGGCGGCTCGGCGGCGCTGCTCACCGGCGGGAGCTCCTCTCCGGCCACGGGGCGGCACGGGAGATGGTGTCCGAGCACCGGGAGGAGGAGGCGAACAAGATGCTCGCGCGAGTGAGGGAAAAGAAGAGGCGGAGGCGGGGTTTCCACGGAGCGGAGAACCACGGTGAGCTTGGCCGGAACTCCGGCGAGCGATTGGCGGGGCTGTGGAGCTTACCGCGGGAGATGGAGGTGAGCACGGGGTGCGCCAGAGAGAGAGGAAGCTCGTGGCGAGATGGAGAGGTCTGCGGTGGCCGGAGCTCGTCGGAACGCGCGCGTCCGGCGAGCGCGTGCGGTGGCGGAGGCGGAAACGGCAGCTGCGCTCGGTGAACAAGTGAGGAGGCAGAGCGGAGGGAGGAATGGCGAGGCGCTGCGCGGGGGGGGGGTTAAGGCGTGGGCGCTCGCGCTGGTGGGGGCGACCGAGCGCCACCCGGCCGCTGTGGCCGGCATGCGGCCGCCACGCGGCGTGCGTGCTCTGCCGGAGCGCCAGCGCGCGCGGGCGAGGGCGCGGGCGGAGGAGGGAGACGGCCGGCTGGGCCTGGGCCGAGGCGGGGCAGCGCGGGCGCGCGCGCGCGGTGAGTGGCGCGGGCCGCATCCGGACGTGGGCCGAACAGGAGGCGGCGGCCTGCTAAGGAAAAACCGGATTTTTGATTTTCTAAATTCAAATTTAAATGCATTTCAAACTTCAAACCCAATTTTGAACAAGAAGAAAGCATTTTATGGATTTGGCCCAAAAATAAAAGTTGCTCAAAATTGAATTCTCTACAACTTTGATTAAGGGGCCATCTCAAAATTCTTAATAGATTTTGAATGGCAGAATGAAAGCTAAATTAGGGAATAATTTTGAATATTTTTCATAATTATTTTTGAACAAGTTTTGACAAAATTTGAGCTCCAAAATTTGAACTAAAGTTCCAAGTGATCTAGAATTTATAGTTGCAAGGTTTTTGATATAATGTGATTATCATATTAATATATTTCATCACCTATATCATTTTCAAACTTTTATTTGATTTAAATTGTAACATTATCACACATGATTATGATGACATGAATGCTATGCAATATGATTGCCAGGCAAAAATGCATTGCTTAACACCGGAGTGTTACACACGCCTTCTTTTGGTTACTCCAGTTAATCCATGATCGCACCTAAATGGTATACATCGTTGCAAAATGCTTGTCTAAGCGAAACATGCATAAACAAGATATTTAAAAGACGAAAGAGATAAGTTGGAGCTTAGCCAGGACAACAGGTCGGTAGAGATGGAGTCACGCGTAGTCGCTGCTGGTTGCAGGCTTGCGGAGGTAATGGCAGCCTGACTACGCCGGTGCACGGAGGCGGTGGCGCGGGCGTGCCAGGATGCTCACGTTGGGGCACCGAGCAGTGGGGGATGAGGAAGAAAGGGTCTACTACTTTAACTTGGATTGCTCAGCTGCTAGTGCTGGGCTACTGGTGCTATAAAGAGCTCAGACTGCTCGGCTGTGCTCTTCGTCGAAAATTTCGGACGAGACGACTCGAGGCTATCGCTGCAATGCTGAAAGATGAGCTGGTGCTGGCTATGGGCAGAGCTAAGTAGGCCCTTGTGGGTGTAGCCACATGCAGAGAAAAATGAAAGTCAGTCATTGGCATTAATTCTTCACTGTGTTTGCACGCTCCAAACCCAAAGTCACGCACCACTGATGAATCCAGCACCACAGCAGGTCAACAAAAGTAACAATGTAGCATTAACTCACTACACCAGGGAAAGGAAATTATCCGGACTTCTATAAGACTTTTTGGCTTTGCCACTGTGTCCAAGGATCCAATAGTATGATCATGTTTTATTTGGTAATTAATCTCTCAAATGATCGGCAGAAAAATCTAATGGCTATTACTATGGCATGTCACGTGCAGTATATCCCCAGCTCTCTGCTCTGCGCTGTTTCTTGACCCCGACACAAGGAAGACCCAAACCAAGGGACGTGCAGTGAGGGCTACGAGCCTCTGACTCAAAGCCTCGCCAGCGATGCCTGCTGGTTTGAGCAAGCTACTGGTATTCTCATTTATTGTGTTCATCAGGGACAGAGTTAGATACAGCTAGTAGCTTTGATTGCTCGACGTGCAATCAGGGCCGGTCCTGACGTGTGGCAGGGTGTTCCACAAGGCCTCGGAGGCCTCATCCCACGTAGTTAGTATGGAGTAGTACGTGGGCTCCTAGCCACCTATGGACCAATACAACAAGCACAGGTCTGAGAAAGACTTTTAGCCTTTGAGTCAATGCTAGTGTAGACGTGTGGTGTGCGTGTGTTTGTTTCTAATTTCTTTTTGTTTCTTTTCTTTTACCAAAATATATACGTAATTAAGTAAATTACAACGTCCTATTATTCCTTTGTCACTAATATAAATACACACATGCATATATCTATTATATAATTATACATATATTTATATGTAGAGATACACTCGGAGAAAATAAGTTTCTACCCTACTTTAATTAATATAGCAACACGCTTACCAAAACAAAATACGTGAGTGTATCTATATCTTTCTTTATATATTTTATTTGTTTTCGCGCTAAGTGATTAAAATGACTCATTTTATTTTTCTTATCAAGATCACAACAGCATATTTTCACCTAAAATAAACTAAGTTACAACACTCATGTAGTTTTTTTTCCTAACTACAGAATGAGTCATATAAGATTCGGTATCATTTCATGTGCGATTAAAATTTTAAAACCCGCGGAATTTGTTTTGTTAATTTCTTTTAGACCTTAATCGCATGCTAAGTAAGTTAGTAACACCAGGGGTGTTACATCCTTCCCCCCTTAAAAAAAGATCTCGTCCCGAGATCCGGAACAAGAAACAAAAGAGGGAAGCACGATTACACTTCACAGATCTGAGCTTACATGAGAGGTTACAAGACTTCAAATGCTAAACCACTCCGGAATCTAGAGATAGTGTAACACCCTAAAAAAATTTGAAAAGAAGAAAAATAGGAAAAATATGATTTTTGTATATTTTTGTGAGCATGCAAATTTAGAATAAGAATAATTTTTTTATAAATTTAAAATCAAATATAAGTGTAGAAACATGATTGAGCATTCATGCTGCTGCATTTGAAGTTTTGTATTGAGTGGTTTAAATCAAATTCAAATTTGATTTGAAAATCATTTGAAAAATGGATTTGAAAAATTAGAAAAAAGAAAAAGAAAAAGAATTTACTTTCTTACCGGGCCGCCTTCCTTTCTTAGCCAGAGCTCGGCCCGCCAGCAGCGGCCCAGCTCTTCTCCCCCGCGCGCCCGCATTCCTTTTGGGCCGAGCCCGGCCAGCGGCCTGCTAAGCCCGACTCGCACGCGCGCGGCCGTTTTCCGCACTGTGTCGCTGACGCGTGGGTCCCACCGGTCAGTGACCCGTTTTCACTTTCCTTTCTTCTTCCTCCGGCCGACACCGCCTTCCTCCTTTCACCGGATGCGATCGATCGATTCGATCTCGAATCCCTTTCCTTCCTTAGTTAGCGACCCCTCCGGACTATAAAAACGGAACCGTAGCCCTCCCCGCTCCACATCCAACCCTAAACCGCAGCTATAACACCTCGGGGCGGCTACACCCGAAGCACCGCCTCCACCGTCCGCCCCTTCGAGCCGTGCGAGCTCATTGCTTCATCTCCGACCACGAGTTTGCCCTAGGTAAGATCGCGTTGAAGTTATCTACCGACCGGTACTCTTGCTTCGCGATTTCGTGTACCGTGGCGAGTTTTGGCATGATCCGGCCATGGCGCCGCCGCGAGGGTCGCCGTCGGGCCCTATTCCGGCCGGAGCGCCGCCTGTCCCCTCCCCCGATCGATCTGGTCCGTCCGTTTTGAATCGGACGGCTCATATTAGAAGATAACGGTTCGCTGGTGATTTTGTTAAAGAGCCCCTGGGGTTTTCAATTATCTAGCCCGCGGTCCAAAACGTAAAACGGTGGAATACGTTTTGATTAGTTGAAAACGTAATTCGTCTCGGTAATTGAAAAATACGTTTTCTGATATTTACAGTTTTGCCACTGAGTTTGTTTTAGTCATAAATTATTCGTTTTAACTCCGATTTGATCCGTTCAAATTGCGTTAGATTCGTATTTGTGAACTCTACATGATGATAGAACTGTACAGTAGGTTTGAGATAATTTATTTTCGAGTTTATATTAAAGTAATTATTTATCTATAGGAAATCTTAGAAAACTCATAACTTTTACGTTTTAAATCCAAATTTCGTGATCTTTACGTCTATGTGATCGTAGTAACGTGTAGAAGAGTTTTACAAACTTTTTATACTGTTAGTGCTACTGTTGGTTAGGTTTTCTATTTTTAAGTTCCGATGTGAGATTTAATCTATTACTTTAATAAAGTAAATCTTGTTTAAATCATATCTTCTACGTTTTAGATCCGTTTTAGCTCATTCGAGTTGCGTTAGATTCATAGCAACGAGATCTACGCGTTAGTGACAGTGTTTACCATATTACTAATTCTGAAATTTTATTGTTTAAATCATATCCTGATTAATAATTATGCAATTGGGTTTTGTAAATAAAATATGATTTGTTTTACTTTAGTTTTATAATTTGAATCTAAATTTGATTTAATTCCGTATATAGTATTTATAAAATATTTTATATATGTTATTAAATAATTAAAATTCATGAAACTAATAGTTTTATATTTTCTTCTACAACAAAATCTTTCGGTAGTCGTTTCTTTTACCGTAGCTCCGATTAGCGTGTTTTTCGTGTCTGTGTGTTCGTAGCAATGCGTAGAACATCTTTAAAACCTTTTCACTTATTGTTTCATATGTTTGGTGTACTGTTCTAATTATTATTCCTTGTTTGCTTCGTGTATGATTGCTCGATGTGTGTGTGGTGATTTATTGATCAAGTCCAGTCGGTGAGATTTACGTGGAGATTCAAGAAGCTATTAATTGAAGATTTGGATCAGAGAAAGGATCTCAATTTAAGGCAAGTATAGCATGGGATCATCCTTGTTTCCTATTCACCTTTAATACACTTAATTCATGTGCATGTGTCTACCTTGTTACCCCTAAGGATATCCTAGTTTTTGTATCTTGTACCTTGACACCCATGGGACATTGCATTGGGTAGTATTATGCTAGCGTTCAAGATAAATAATCATGATCTGTAACTTGACTAATGATATATGCAATAAATGTTTAAAAGATGATTTAAAGCAATATGGCTCAAGAGGGCTAGAGCATATTGAGTTGTTTTTATGGTGCTCTAGTTTCTCTCCCTAAGGACTTATCTGTAAGCGAACATCCGGGACTTACAGTACAACTGTGAGGGCTATATGGCTCTGGCTTTAGCTCAGTATGAGGATTTTTTTCTAGCTTGTTAGAGGTTACCCTTGTGGCGCAAATGGGGTAGAGCAGACTGTGGATCCCTGCGTGGTGTATCACACGGACTGACTCCGGAAACCTAGCGGCCCTAACTTGTTAGACGAACCTTTGAAAGGCTTCATAGTGAACCCTGCCTGCTCACCTTGGAAGTGTTTTGGGAGTCGCGATCCCGGGCATATGGGTAATCATGACTCACAGTGAAAGTGTACAACCTCTGCAGAGTGTAAAACTGTTATAACAGCCGTGCTCACGGTCACGAGTGGCCTTGGACCCTTACAGAATAAATGATGAACACTGATGATAATGATAATAATGATGATATTGATATTCACTAATGATTAATGTTTCTTGCTATACATTAATCTCGTTTACATGATCATGAGGTTATTTGGATTTATGTTAAACTTGTTGCTACTCAATTGTTAAAAGATGACTCACTAAAAGCTATTGCAGTAAACCCGTGTCAAACCTTTTGAGCCTCATGAACCCCATGTTATATTTGTTGAGTTCGACATGGACTCACTCTTGCTATTTCCCCACATCTCAGGAAGGGTACCAGACTGTTAGATTCTGGAATTGTTAGGCTTGTGATCAACCAGTTAGTTTGATCCTGGAGTGAAGGTTACACCCGGTGTTCGGAGTTGTTTTTCCGCTGTGTTGCTCTTTAAGGTATATTTTATACTATTGTGTTATGTATATTAAGCATCTGTCTTTTGATATTACACTTATCTGTGGCTATATGTGAGATTTGTCTTCTTTATTTCACATATGGTGTATGTCTGGTTTTGTCCTTAAAACCGGGTGTGACAGATTGGTATCAGAGCAATGCTGACTGTAGGACGCAAGCCTAGTTAGAACTGGACGTTTAGCATGTTCTCATTGTTGCCTATTTCTTGCTTCTCTTTAACTTTGTTATTTTCTCAAAGTTATGCTTAATTCTATCCCCGTTCTATTATAAAAAAAACATTGTCTCTATTTTGAATCTTTTTCTCCTTGTCTATTAGACGACTCATGACGAGAAGACTGTGGATTTCAGAGATTAAGAGGACTGAATTGTGTCGTTCTTGCTCACTTTTGACAAGAAACCATTAGCGATGCAAAACCAATTACTAGAAGAAATGGTTCAACATGGGAATTCTCAACGATGCTTATCTCAAGGTCAAGCCAACATATCTAAGGGGTCAGAGAAGATACAAGTAGCAGAAGTTTGGAAGAATATGAAATCCAATAAAGATGTTGATAGTAAGGCATTTGGAGAGCAGGAACAATGTCACTACTGTAAGCATTATGGTTTTCCCTGTCTTCAAAATGAGTCTAATAAGGGGAAAGTCAAGGTGGATCCAAATTTTGAGATCAACATGGACAAGAAGAGAAAGGCAATCTCATTAGAACCACTTGTGGAAAGCAATGACCAAGCGAGTTCTACTACATTGTCACATGCAGCCCTGATCCCCTGTCAAACAAATCTAAACCCTAAAGAGTTAGAAGCCTCTCCCGCTAAAACTACTCCCCATGAAGTAGTCATAGATGGATGGACAATTACCTATAAAGAGTATCAACCCCGAAAGGCCAAACAAGCTAGGAAACAAGCCAAAGGGACGAAGGTGAACTTTTATGGCCAGCAAGATAGCAACATACCAAACAATAGTTCTGTGGAGTATGACATCACAAAAGATCCAGCTAAGAGAAAGTGTTATCATTGCCAGCAGGAAGGACATTATGTCAAATCTTGCCCGCAGATGAATCAACAACAGCAAGACCCAGGACAGGATGTCCAAAAGGAGCATGTGCAGGGAAATAAATTAAAGAGAAATTACATCCATGGAAGGTTGAAACATTTGGATATTTCCACCATTCCTGGAGCTAAGGAGGTCGTGTTTGGATCAATTCCAGTAAGTTCAGGAAACGCCAAGGTTTTGTTTGACCTTAGTGCCTCACATTCGTTCATATCTAGACAATATGTAAAAGATCATAACATACTTATGCTTCCAAAGGGAAAAACAGTTATGGTTGAAACTCCAAGAGGTGAAATAAAGGCAGACCGCGTATGCCCAAAAGTTAGTCTTGACATAAAGGGGGTAAATTTTAAGGTAAACCTCATTGTTTTGGAATTAATGGGCATTGATGTTATCCTTGGAATAGACTGGTTATCTACTTGTAAAGGAGTGATTGGGTATGCCCAATGTTCAGTGTTTCTAACTACACTTTCAGGAGAAAGGATTGAGTATGAGGGTATTAAATTTACACCAGAGGGATACCAGGTTGACCCATCTTAAGGTATGAGTTATAAGAATGGTAAAGAGAGATGCAGAGATTCAGATGTCCATATAAAGCAATAAGGAATGTAAGAGACGTTATCTACTCTGGATACTGCTACAATTACACCATGTTTAAGGAATAGGAGTTATGTCCCGTGTAATAAAACCGTTAGTAGCCAAGTTGAGTCGTCTTAATGTGTGGCTTATGAACTTTTAAGTGTTTAGTTGCTTTGTGCTTATGTTTATGCTTGAGTTGGAATTTTGTAATGAGTGGAATGATCTCGTGGGTTTTGACCATGATTTCATTTAGTTTATATGTATAAGGTATAAGGATTAATGAAATAAATAACTGGGTTTTGGTTATCTCCTGTTTTCTATATCTTGTCTTTCGGAGCAGCCTGTCTTTATCAACTTATATCTCATTTCTTGAAAGACCAAAAATCATGAGAGAATTCTGGACAAGAGTGGACTTCAACATCTCTCTCTAAATGCAAGAACCACCCTCATAGCTGTTGTGGTTTGGGAGATACAAAAAGCATAAGGCAATGTATCTGTGCTGTCATAAACCTGGAGCAGTTTCTGATATGTACTGTTTTTGACCAAGTTAACTACAGAATCTGGAAGTACGTTCTATAAGAAAGTTGTAGAGAATTTTATAAGCTTTCCATCGGTATAAACTACAGCTTCATTGGATTAACAGAATGAGAGTTACAGCTGTTTTACTGCACTGCTGATTTTCTGCTCGCGAAAAAAATTTCAGATTTCTTATTCTTACCCATGCACAAGAGTATTATTGGGATGTCAGAACACTTTTATGCTAAGTAGCTCATCTAGAAAAGGGTTCAAGCTACCCTATTTGGTGTCTCTTATTTTAAGGGGGGTAGCCAATGTAAAGAAGGATTATTAAGATTGAACTCTTTAGTTGAAAGTATTGGTTAGTCTCCATGATTGAGTTGCCACTCTTGAGCAAAAATGTTCTGTGAACAAGGTTGATAATTTTGGATCCATGGAGACAAGAGTTGTCCTTTTGGATAGTTCATGATTATGATCATCTATACTTGCTCGTGATTGCTGATGTTGGTCGCTTGATGACAGGAAGTGTAGTGTCTCATGACTCAGGAGCCCTATATGACGTTTCGCACTGATATGTGGGAAAAGATTGATGTTTCTGCCATTGAAGGATGTTATGGGTATAATGAAGCCGAGCACTATCAAAACAACAATGTTGAAGAGCAAGTTGGGAGTGAACTAAGTCAGAATCCACAACAACGAAAGCGAAAAAGGAAAGCCCATAAGAAGCCTGTTCAAGGAAGCAAAGCGCAGCAAAACTATGTCAATGGGAGACTAAGCAATGTGGATATGGATAAAATTCATGGAGTTACCAAAGTAGTGGGAGGTTATATTCAAGTAAGTTCAGTACAAGTTTTTGCTTTATTTGACCCTAGTGCCTCGCATTCTTTCATTTCCGCCGACATGGTAGAGACGTGCAAGATGGTGAAGTGTCCAATGAGGAGGCCTTTGCTAGTTCAAACCCCAGTGGGAGAAATGCAGGCAGATCAGATATGCCCGAATGTCAGTCTTGTCATAAACAAGGAAAACTTCACCGCGACACTCATTGTGTTGGAGTCACTTAAAATTCGTGTGGTTCTTGGTAATGGATGGCTCTGTGCACATAAAGGAGTGATTCATGGTACTCGGTGCACAATGCTCTTAACAACACCGTCAGGGAAAAGAATTGAGTATCAAGGTGGTCGACTTTTACCTGAGGGAGATGAGAATGATCAATTAGAAGATAGGTACACCGAGGGTAGCAAAGTGGACCATGAGTTTACTGAAGTCATAGCAGAGGAACAAATAACTTTGGAGGAGCTCAATAGGAGAGATGATCATGCTTAGGCAGATTAGTTAGTCAGGATATGAGAAATTGTCTCATGACTCTGAGCGAAAAGAGTAATTTGGAAAAATGAGGATCAAATAAAGACAAAGTGTCATTATCTCTTTTATCATCCTCTTCCGAATCTCGGGACGAGATTCATCTTAAGGGGGGTAGAATTGTAACACCCTAAAAAAATTTGAAAAGAAGAAAAATAGGAAAAATATGATTTTTGTATATTTTTGTGAGCATGCAAATTTAGAATAAGAATAATTTTTTTTATAAATTTAAAATCAAATATAAGTGTAGAAACATGATTGAGCATTCATGCTGCTGCATTTGAAGTTTTGTATTGAGTGGTTTAAATCAAATTCAAATTTGATTTGAAAATCATTTGAAAAATGGATTTGAAAAATTAGAAAAAAGAAAAAGAAAAAGAATTTACTTTCTTACCGGGCCGCCTTCCTTTCTTAGCCAGAGCTCGGCCCGCCAGCAGCGGCCCAGCTCTTCTCCCCCGCGCGCCCGCATTCCTTTTGGGCCAAGCCCGGCCAGCGGCCTGCTAAGCCCGACTCGCACGCGCGCGGCCGTTTTCCGCACTGTGTCGCTGACGCGTGGGTCCCACCGGTCAGTGACCCGTTTTCACTTTCCTTTCTTCTTCCTCCGGCCGACACCGCCTTCCTCCTTTCACCGGATGCGATCGATCGATTCGATCTCGAATCCCTTTCCTTCCTTAGTTAGCGACCCCTCCGGACTATAAAAACGGAACCGTAGCCCTCCCCGCTCCACATCCAACCCTAAACCGCAGCTATAACACCTCGGGGCGGCTACACCCGAAGCACCGCCTCCACCGTCCGCCCCTTCGAGCCGTGCGAGCTCATTGCTTCATCTCCGACCACGAGTTTGCCCTAGGTAAGATCGCGTTGAAGTTATCTACCGACCGGTACTCTTGCTTCGCGATTTCGTGTACCGTGGCGAGTTTTGGCATGATCCGGCCATGGCGCCGCCGCGAGGGTCGCCGTCGGGCCCTATTCCGGCCGGAGCGCCGCCTGTCCCCTCCCCCGATCGATCTGGTCCGTCCGTTTTGAATCGGACGGCTCATATTAGAAGATAACGGTTCGCTGGTGATTTTGTTAAAGAGCCCCTGGGGTTTTCAATTATCTAGCCCGCGGTCCAAAACGTAAAACGGTGGAATACGTTTTGATTAGTTGAAAACGTAATTCGTCTCGGTAATTGAAAAATACGTTTTCTGATATTTACAGTTTTGCCACTGAGTTTGTTTTAGTCATAAATTATTCGTTTTAACTCCGATTTGATCCGTTCAAATTGCGTTAGATTCGTATTTGTGAACTCTACATGATGATAGAACTGTACAGTAGGTTTGAGATAATTTATTTTCGAGTTTATATTAAAGTAATTATTTATCTATAGGAAATCTTAGAAAACTCATAACTTTTACGTTTTAAATCCAAATTTCGTGATCTTTACGTCTATGTGATCGTAGTAACGTGTAGAAGAGTTTTACAAACTTTTTATACTGTTAGTGCTACTGTTGGTTAGGTTTTCTATTTTTAAGTTCCGATGTGAGATTTAATCTATTACTTTAATAAAGTAAATCTTGTTTAAATCATATCTTCTACGTTTTAGATCCGTTTTAGCTCATTCGAGTTGCGTTAGATTCATAGCAATGAGATCTACGCGTTAGTGACAGTGTTTACCATATTACTAATTCTGAAATTTTATTGTTTAAATCATATCCTGATTAATAATTATGCAATTGGGTTTTGTAAATAAAATATGATTTGTTTTACTTTAGTTTTATAATTTGAATCTAAATTTGATTTAATTCCGTATATAGTATTTATAAAATATTTTATATATGTTATTAAATAATTAAAATTCATGAAACTAATAGTTTTATATTTTCTTCTACAACAAAATCTTTCGGTAGTCGTTTCTTTTACCGTAGCTCCGATTAGCGTGTTTTTCGTGTCTGTGTGTTCGTAGCAATGCGTAGAACATCTTTAAAACCTTTTCACTTATTGTTTCATATGTTTGGTGTACTGTTCTAATTATTATTCCTTGTTTGCTTCGTGTATGATTGCTCGATGTGTGTGTGGTGATTTATTGATCAAGTCCAGTCGGTGAGATTTACGTGGAGATTCAAGAAGCTATTAATTGAAGATTTGGATCAGAGAAAGGATCTCAATTTAAGGCAAGTATAGCATGGGATCATCCTTGTTTCCTATTCACCTTTAATACACTTAATTCATGTGCATGTGTCTACCTTGTTACCCCTAAGGATATCCTAGTTTTTGTATCTTGTACCTTGACACCCATGGGACATTGCATTGGGTAGTATTATGCTAGCGTTCAAGATAAATAATCATGATCTGTAACTTGACTAATGATATATGCAATAAATGTTTAAAAGATGATTTAAAGCAATATGGCTCAAGAGGGCTAGAGCATATTGAGTTGTTTTTATGGTGCTCTAGTTTCTCTCCCTAAGGACTTATCTGTAAGCGAACATCCGGGACTTACAGTACAACTGTGAGGGCTATATGGCTCTGGCTTTAGCTCAGTATGAGGATTTTTTTTCTAGCTTGTTAGAGGTTACCCTTGTGGCGCAAATGGGGTAGAGCAGACTGTGGATCCCTGCGTGGTGTATCACACGGACTGACTCCGGAAACCTAGCGGCCCTAACTTGTTAGACGAACCTTTGAAAGGCTTCATAGTGAACCCTGCCTGCTCACCTTGGAAGTGTTTTGGGAGTCGCGATCCCGGGCATATGGGTAATCATGACTCACAGTGAAAGTGTACAACCTCTGCAGAGTGTAAAACTGTTATAACAGCCGTGCTCACGGTCACGAGTGGCCTTGGACCCTTACAGAATAAATGATGAACACTGATGATAATGATAATAATGATGATATTGATATTCACTAATGATTAATGTTTCTTGCTATACATTAATCTCGTTTACATGATCATGAGGTTATTTGGATTTATGTTAAACTTGTTGCTACTCAATTGTTAAAAGATGACTCACTAAAAGCTATTGCAGTAAACCCGTGTCAAACCTTTTGAGCCTCATGAACCCCATGTTATATTTGTTGAGTTCGACATGGACTCACTCTTGCTATTTCCCCACATCTCAGGAAGGGTACCAGACTGTTAGATTCTAGAATTGTTAGGCTTGTGATCAACCAGTTAGTTTGATCCTGGAGTGAAGGTTACACCCGGTGTTCGGAGTTGTTTTTCCGCTGTGTTGCTCTTTAAGGTATATTTTATACTATTGTGTTATGTATATTAAGCATCTGTCTTTTGATATTACACTTATCTGTGGCTATATGTGAGATTTGTCTTCTTTATTTCACATATGGTGTATGTCTGGTTTTGTCCTTAAAACCGGGTGTGACAGATAGCACGGCCAAGAACAAATCTAATACAACTCACAACCTCTCTAGAAATCGACGAAGACGGGGACAGTGGAAGAGCAATAAGAAAACGATTATCCAGAACATGGCGTATGTCCAACAAAGCGAGAAATTGGAGACTGGTACAAAGATCATCGTTAACTCTAAAACCTAAACTAACCAGGGATGAACTTGAACTTCTCCAACGGAAATCAGATCCCTTCTTCTCAAGTTACACCATCACCTCTGACTGGCGACCCTAGATCTGCGAGCAACGGCTAGATCACGTAGCTCTGCCTCCAAGCACTTTCTTCCTGACTGCTTCTCGAGCTTCTCCCACCCAAGCACGGACAGAGGGGATTGATTCTACAAGCTCTACTTCGGACCTGGGGGTGGAATGGAGGAGAGGCAAGCAAGGAGGCATTATAAAAGCTTGGTGGACGGAGGTGGTGGTGCAGTGCGCCGGAGTGGAGGCGGCGTAGAGGGAAATCACTAGTGAAAGGTCACAAGGTGGGGAGGGCATCGGCCATGGTGCGCTCCCTGTGCGAGCTTGAGTGGGGAAAAAGAAGAAAGGAGGGGATGGGGTTCGATTGGCAAGGAGGCGTGCGAGCAACGGGGCCCCAAAGGAAAAGAAAGAGGGGGGTCTGGTACGGGAACGAGAGCGAAAATCGAGAGCCGACACGGGTGCCGGGATCAGAGGGGCGTACTGTGCGACAAGACGAGGCGAGTGCGGCACAACACCATGGCCGCACGGGAGCGGTACACGCAGTCCCACCACCGACGGCGTCCGCAGGGCACACAGTGACAGCGACCCGGCATGCGTAGCGTTGTCAAACCGGTCACAGGAACGACGTCGAGTCGAGCAATTCAACTTCTCTGACCTACGTGCGGGCTAACTTTCCTGTTGTTTTTCTCTTTCTCCTTTTCCTTTCTTCAAAAACCTTGTTAATTTGATAGAGCACAATTCCATCAACCCGTTGTGGATTTCCCGTTTGAACACAAGGATATTTTTACCAAAGAGAATTTTTATAGCAAGAACGGTACCGCGGTGTAACTCGGTAACAACACTTGGTCAACAACCTCGATACCAGCGCGCGCCGAGCAGCGTCACCATGTGGCAGCTGTTCCACCGGTGGCCCTCGGTTCCGTCGTGGCACCATAAGCTATTAACTAAGTAACTATTACCAACTTACTCGCAGTAAAAACAACGGGGTCATAGACCACAGAATAGAGGAGTAAGGGAAAAAAATTCAGGCAACATGGGTTCCTTTCAAAATAAGGAACAAGTAAAGTAAATCCCAAGGTGGATTTAAATCAAGGGAATTCAAGTGTTCTGCTGGGACATCCACAATTAGTGATACAGTGTCCTCTGTTTTCCAATCACGGCCAATCTACTGCATCCGAATAGATGTTCCCCTTGTAACCTGCTTGTTGTCATCTCAAGAACCCTAAGCAATCGAACAAGGTCTTAAGGAAAATCGGCGTAACAACACAACGGATAAAGCAAATACACATTCCCAACGGCCTTACACGGGTGCAACATACATGCATTCACTCTCCCACACTCGACACAGCCCTCGAAACGTACAACCAGGCGGCTTTAACAACTACGGATGCGGCACAACGGAAAGATTACAACACTAGGGAACAATGATGAAAAAGCACAACTAGCGACGGTTACATCTCCCCTAGGACAACTAATCTACTTCGTCGGCCCAAACGGCTTCCTTCCTGGGCTCCTGGGGTTCTTCTGCCGCACTAGGTTGTAGATCTGCTCCTTCTTGTGGTGGTGGCTGGGTGAGGGGAAGCAATGACTCTACTTCTGAGGCTTCCGTGGGTGGAGGTGCTGCAAAACCAGTTCTCCTTCTCTCCAGTGGATGGACAGGGATCCCCTCCAAGATCAAGGGTTCCTGCCTTTCCGTGGCCATCGTCCTACGCTTGGCCCGGGTGACAAGATAGGCGTCCTCCAGCTCCTGGGCATGACGGTCTTGGTCCACCTTGACGGCCTCCGCCATGGCAGCCTCTCGACTCTCAGCAGCTGCTAGATTGGCATGAGCTTCAGCAAGCTGCACTTCGAGCATCCTAGAGAAGATCTTGGCTTCCTCAGCTTGGTGAAGGCACTCCCTCAGCTCCGAGGCTTGCTGGTCATACTGCTCATCCAGGGCAAGCAAGTACGAGGTCAGGTGCACCACGGTCGGGTTGTTCTCTGGCACGTCCGGACCTTGCAAAGCCTCCATACGAGCCCTCCATACCCGTCGATTCTTATCCAAAGGTGGAAAGAACCGCATGGGGGTACGAGCAATGGGCTGCTCATAGATCTGGCACAGATGTCGCAAGGCTTTGCGGGCCACAACCTGGTAGGTGTCACCGAAGCGAAACCCGGTTGCGGTCACATTCCAAGCTTCAGTGATATCGGGGAACTCCTCACTCTTGCCAATGTAGACAGTGACCTGACATCGCTCAGTGCCACGCTTCATGTACTCACGGCCCTCATACTCGGGACGCTCCCGAACGCCGAGTTTTTGCAGGGTGGCATACAGGATTTTGGGAAAACCCTCGGTGTTCAAGCAGTAGCTGCTAACCCAGACTCCTGCCATCCTAGGTGGGTGGTTGTTGCAAGGAAGGCTTGAGGAGAAGCTTGCTCAAGAGAAAAGGGCTAAGCGAGATGGAATGCACTGGGTGGTGACACCAAGTGGCTGGGCTTGCCCCCTTAAAAAGGCAGAGCGACCAGTGGTCCTGGCGCAGGCCACCCTCGAGCCATGCACGAGGATTAGTAAAGTAAAACAGCAGGATTTTTACGCACACGAGGCGAGCGGTGTCCGAGGCCATAAAGACTAGCACGGTTGCAGGGCAGAGGTCCGACAAGGGCGCAGGAGTGCTGAAAACGTAAGCCCCGACAGTCATGAAGCACGAGCGAACGCGAAACACGAAGCCACCGTATAACAGTAACTCCGGAACAGGGACGCGTGGTACCTAGAACAGGGCACCTGCAAGTAGGACTCGCACGATGACTATAGCAAAACAGCGCGTCTGACTTTAGGACCGCACGCTACACACCAGTTAGTTTACCGGACGAAAGCCTACTTAAACTTATTCCGAAGACTTAACTATAGTAATAGGGCTACTTATATAACTTCGTATGCAAACGCCCTAACTTTTTGCAAAAATATGTTGTCAAATTTTAATTTAGAAAAGGGTTTTGAAGCTTTATTTCCTCATTTATGCTCTGATACCACCTGTGGCAGAACCGCCTAATCTAATGCCCTCCCAAGAGTACTTGTCTTCCATTAGACACTAAGTACCCAAGAGAGTGCACTAAATTCTGCAATTCCGTCGAGCACACCCGAAGGAGAACTCGAAAATCCACATTTTTACCTCAGGATCATAAATGAGAGATAAAGCTTACAACATCTTTACCAATTCTTACAACACTTTTATTACAACATCAGGATAATCCATTGTTTAATTATAACAGCGGAAAATAAAATGTTATCAGAGTTCAGCGGAAATAAAACCATTTAATGATGAGTTAAATATTATCATGATGAACTTTTATATACAGGAAATGATAACATGTGGTAAATCTTTCCCTTAAAAAAAACATTTTTGGTGAGAGTTATAAATCAACTCTACATACGCAACGTAAAGGAAATCCTCACTGAGCCCACCAGGAGGTTTCCACACACAAATGTCATATTCAAGAACACCTGTCACCTGCAACAGGGTAGAACAAACCCTGAGTACTCAATTGTACTCCGCAAGACTTACCCGTCAGAAGAAAAGAAAAGACTCCAAGGATATGCAAGGCTTATCTGGCGGGTGGGTTATTGCAACTGCAGGAAGCATTACTAAAGGTGCATCCTTATATTTAATTTTTTATTAGCAGTTATCAGTAGTTTATTAACCAACCATTCTAGGTAAGCACCTGTTCTACTTTCAAGCAAAGGTTGAGCCATCAGAACCATTTCTCCATCTTTCATCTTTCAGTTCTTACTACGGTGCCAGAGTGCAGTCAAGCCGTACCGTCACGTAGAAATGGCGATTCGCGAATCAATGTGCCTAGCTGGGTACCCCGAAAAACACACGCCTCGCTTGTACCCCAGGCACAAGCGAGACCAACCCGTTCCCCTCCTGTCATAGGTTTCCAGGTCCCCGTCCAAACTTGGACTCCTAGCTCCCGCACTTGAGGCCCGGCCTCAATACGGTGCTAAGACCTCCACCTATCCCCGCCTCCAATCAGTCGGTCCGGAAAGAGCCGGAGCCCATGACAAGAGAGTAACAAGTCTTCCTAGCCCCCATCCGCTAGTATATGCTCGGGATAATAAATCTGTGACTTGACCGGGGATCCAGTGCAACGAACGGTCCTTAATCGACACAGGCGGGACAAATGCAACCAGAGCCTCGCTCAGATTGCTCAACCAAGTCCATATCCAATTCCACGTATAGTCCCGCCCGGTCTCCAATTATTATCCATATATAATCCATGTGATAATAACATGATAATAGTAACAATAATATATTTCCTATCGCTCGCGAGTGACAGGCAATCACTCGACTTCTACCGGAGTCCTGTAGCATAGCAATCTACACGATCTTGACATACTAGTAAGACTCATGGGATCAGGATATATATATGCAAGTGGGTTTCATTCAACTCCTTAAAACTTAATGCACAAGCATAAATAAAGTGCAGCATAATAGAGGTTATGCACCGGGGCTTGCCTGGGTAAAATATCATTATAACTAAGTTCCATCCGCGGGGTGTGGTCACCATCACGCCTTCTTTTGGTTACTCCAGTTAATCCATGATCGCACCTAAATGGTATACATCGTTGCAATATGCTTGTCTAAGCGAAACATGCATAAACAAGATATTTAAAAGACGAAAGAGATAAGTTGGAGCTTAGCCAGGACAACAGGTCGGTAGAGATGGAGTCACGCGTAGTCGCTGCTGGCTGCAGGCTTGCGGAGGTAATGGCAGCCTGACTACGCCGGTGCACGGAGGCGGTGGCGCGGGCGTGCCAGGATGCTCACATTGGGGCACCGAGCAGTGGGGGATGAGGAAGAAAGGGTCTACTACTTTAACTTGGATTGCTCAGCTGCTAGTGCTGGGCTACTGGTGCTATAAAGAGCTCAGACTGCTCGGCTGTGCTCTTCGTCGAAAATTTCGGACGAGACGACTCGAGGCTATCGCTGCAATGCTGAAAGATGAGCTGGTGCTGGCTATGGGCAGAGCTAAGTAGGCCCTTGTGGGTGTAGCCACATGCAGAGAAAAATGAAAGTCAGTCATTGGCATTAATTCTTCACTGTGTTTGCACGCTCCAAACCCAAAGTCACGCACCACTGATGAATCCAGCACCACAGCAGGTCAACAAAAGTAACAATGTAGCATTAACTCACTACACCAGGGAAAGGAAATTATCCAGACTTCTATAAGACTTTTTGGCTTTGCCACTGTGTCCAAGGATCCAATAGTATGATCATGTTTTATTTGGTAATTAATCTCTCAAATGATCGGCAGAAAAATCTAATGGCTATTACTATGGCATGTCACGTGCAGTATATCCCCAGCTCTCTGCTCTGCGCTGTTTCTTGACCCCGACACAAGGAAGACCCAAACCAAGGGACGTGCAGTGAGGGCTACGAGCCTCTGACTCAAAGCCTCGCCAGCGATGCCTGCTGGTTTGAGCAAGCTACTGGTATTCTCATTTATTGTGTTCATCAGGGACAGAGTTAGATACAGCTAGTAGCTTTGATTGCTCGACGTGCAATCAGGGCCGGTCCTGACGTGTGGCAGGGTGTTCCACAAGACCTCGGAGGCCTCATCCCACGTAGTTAGTATGGAGTAGTACGTGGGCTCCTAGCCACCTATGGACCAATACAACAAGCACAGGTCTGAGAAAGACTTTTAGCCTTTGAGTCAATGCTAGTGTAGACGTGTGGTGTGCGTGTGTTTGTTTCTAATTTCTTTTTGTTTCTTTTCTTTTACCAAAATATATACGTAATTAAGTAAATTACAACATCCTATTATTCCTTTGTCACTAATATAAATACACACATGCATATATCTATTATATAATTATACATATATTTATATGTAGAGATACACTCGGAGAAAATAAGTTTCTACCCTACTTTAATTAATATAGCAACACGCTTACCAAAACAAAATACGTGAGTGTATCTATATCTTTCTTTATATATTTTATTTGTTTTCGCGCTAAGTGATTAAAATGACTCATTTTATTTTTCTTATCAAGATCACAACAGCATATTTTCACCTAAAATAAACTAAGTTACAACACTCATGTAGTTTTTTTTTTCCTAACTACAGAATGAGTCATATAAGATTCGGTATCATTTCATGTGCGATTAAAATTTTAAAACCCGCGGAATTTGTTTTGTTAATTTCTTTTAGACCTTAATCGCATGCTAAGTAATTTAGTAACACCAGGGGTGTTACACAAGCTCAGAGTCGCCACTAGCTCCACCTCCGTAGCCTAACAGCCATCTCGTACCACCTCTGTTCTCGCCCGTGTGTGCGGCGAACCACCGGAGCACCGCCAGCAGCCGGGCTGTGTCCGCACCATGCCGCCGGTAGCTGTGGCCGCGCCGCTCTGGCCATACCTGGCTGAGCCACCCAAGTGCGGGTGGGACAGGGTGCACAGCCCTCACCGACCTTTTCCCCCACCATCGTCGATGACCCCACCGGCCGTAACCACCTGAGCTCCTCCGTCTCCTCTGTTTAGTACGTGAGGAAGAAGGAAGAGGGGGAAAATGCGAATAGAAGCTTTTCTCTGGGTTCAGATGCGAAATCCATGACTCTTGTGAATAGTGCCTTGGGGACTCCTTTGCTTAGTTTAATTGAAGTTTCTTTCAAGGGCCTAAATGAAGAACCTGTGACCTAGTTGAATAGTGCAGCATAGTGCAATTTTTCTTTTACCCATGTTATGGCTGAAAACTTTGGGAATTCATAGTAAATCGTAGAAAAATCGTAAAATAGCAAATTAAGACTTTTTGGAATACTTGTAAAATTGTCTATGCAGTAGATCTATAATATGGCATGTTTTAGTTTAAAGTTTTCTCTGTAAAAATAGATTTTTGCAGTTAGGTTTTAAGGCTAGTTGTGTTTTGTCTTTTTCATAACTGCACATCTAGGGCTCCAAATGAAGTGAAATTTTTATGGAATTCTACTCCTATGATGTTTGATGTGTGCTAAAAATTTCATGGTCATTGGATGCAGTATGGTCTAGTTTTTGATTCACCTTGCTTGAATGCTTAATAAATGATTTAATAAGAGCTATGATTAAACGAAGCATGAAAATAATATTTTCTGTGAAAGTGGTGAATACAAGAGTTTTAGGTGACTTTGTGATATAGCTTGTGTTAAAGTTTCATGATTTTAGGCCTGATGGTTTTTGAGTTTTAGATTTTACAAGTCTGCTATCAGGTTTTGCTTGTCCTCTGGACAGATCTGAACAATTGCATTAGCTGGCTCATTTACATATGGAATCATGCTTTGGTGATAGTATATTAATTGAAGGAATTTTTATAAGCTTTCTAAATTGTCTTGGATCACCACTTTTGGTGGTCTAGAACTCTAGTTATAGCTTTTCCAAGTGGGATGGCAGTTTTTGTCCAAATCTGGATAGAGATGCATTGTTGGTGTTGTTTGACCCTTTTATTTGCGGAATCACCTATAGATGATAATAAAAAAATTTAGCTAACTTAATAAGATTTCTAAAAAGTTAAGAACCACCCTTATTGGATGAATAGAACTCTAGTTATGCATCTCTGAAGTTCATGTCTGTTTTCTGTCCATCTCTTGGGCTGATTTGCTTCTTGCTATGTTTTGGCTTGGTTAGTTTTAGAATCAGCTCTAGGTGTAAATAAAAAAAGTTGTAGATAATTTCATAAGATTTCTAGAATGTCTTATTGCATGGCTATTGGATTTGTATAACTCTAGTTATAATCCAAACATGCAGCTGTTGTTTGCAGCCCAGAAATGAACAGATGCTAGTTGTAGTTGTTTACTCCACGTATTGCTAAGTGTGGCTTATGTCCTTGATGATGGTCAAGTTAAGATACTTGTGATCTTGGTAAATGTGTGTCATGCTTGATTTGCTTGCCCTCTATAATTGGTTGTGTGATGTTAGTTAAATAGCTATTGGTGTCTATGTCTTGCATAATCTCGTGTTTGTCTTGAATGCTTATGTGATGCATCTTGTGTTACCTGTAACAGAACCGACCAATTATACGAAATTAAGTAAGAAAATCATCCACCGAGTAGACGATTTAGCAAACTTAAGCCTGTATAACCCGGTAGTCCGTGAAATCACGACGGATTTCAAACCAATTTACATATCAGCCAAGATCGTAATAAGTTTAGCGGTCACCATCACAAATTACATAAAAGTTCACATCGCAGATATATCAGAGTTTAAACATAGTTATTACAAACCAAGTCCAAATAAAGTAGTGGAAGCATTTAGTTCAAACCACACACACTCACACAGAGTTCGAAATAAAGTGCCCGCTGATGATTATCTCCTACAAAAGCATCAGACGAGACGTAGGGAATGACCACTGTCCATGGTCCTAAGCTTCACCCATCGCAGGATAAAGACAGTTGATACAATAGCCGTAATACATCTGCCCATCTGCAATAAGCGGGAACAAAGCCCTAAGTACGAGAAGGTACTCAGCTAGACTTACCCGACATAACCGAAAATGAATTGACACCAAGGATCATGACAGACTTTATGGTAGGGTAGCTGACTCATTTGCAAAAAGGCATTTTTAGCATTTAAAGAATCTTTTTCCATAAGCTTTTATATCAAGTTAAATCTTTATTAACCTGTCAACTATATTTATACCTGTACTAGAGTAACATGTAATTAAACAAGTAAGGATAACCAATGATCATTAACAACTCCCATCATGTCATATTCCATATAACTGTCCAAGTGTTCTATCAATATTACTACGATGAAGTAACTCAAGTCAAGTGTTCACTATCCAGTGAACGATGGCGATTTGAATCGATTATTAACCAGCTGGTAATTTATTCATCACACAAACCTCACTCACCCGCTAAAGTGAGATATTGGTCACCGAGTCAACCATTCAGGTAAAGTCTCGAGTTTGCTAGGAACCACATGTACCCGGGGCCGCCCGACTACTCTTTGGCCTTATCATCGCGCTCTCGTGTCCTACCACACCTGCTCTGGTACAGTGTGTTGTGGGCAATCCACTCGGCCCGAATAAATCTCCCAGCTTCACGGTCGAAAGGTACATTATTCGGCCAGCTAAATGTAAGGCATGCGTTCAACATGACTCGAGGCCCAACAACGGTCGGTCCTTAATCGACACAGACGGAAAACACTATAGTCTGAAACCCTGCAAGTCTCCATCCGGTCTCAATTTCAAATTAACACTTAGTTATTCTAAGATGACATACTTATTCAAGCAGATCCAAGTAACCACCTATAGCTCGCAGGTGACAGGAAATCACCCGACTTCTACCGGTCTAAGCAAGCTAAGCATTTCTTGACTGTGAATACCAAGGTAACAAGGATATGGTAGAACATAGGTAAATAAGGTATAATGCATTAACGGTTGCAAACAACTCCTTAACGTAATGCATCAATTAAAGTAAAGCATTAATAAAATATTTGCAAACCGAGAGAGAAATGCTCCGGGGCTTGCCTCTTTCGAAAGAGCTCGGGCAGTGGTCGGGGCACTCTGGAAGATCCTCACCGACCTCCTCGTCGGCTTTGGGCACCTCCTGCTCTTGCACCTCGGGCTGCTCTTCTGGCTCCTCAGGAACTACTACAGGAGTTACTTCTTGCGATCCTGTATGATGTAAATGTATAAGTGTTCATGTCTAGGTGCATTGCATAGATGACATGTAATGATCATGACGAATGAAATGTAGATGAATAGGTTTACTTTATTGCATAAAGTGGGAATACAACTCTTCTACAAGGTAGTCCACATCATCCAAGAACATGTACTAGTATACTACTACTACAAACATTCTCTACCATGCCAAATCACCATAGCAATGTAAGATGCTTCAAAGATACACCAAAGCAAATCTTATTAACTAATCATGCATCAACAAGGTTAATTAAACCCTAGTTGACACTATGTTTGAATAGCAACACTTCTTTTGGTAGCATATAAAAATCTGACAAAATTACAGTGGCTTACTATCATCTAATCTAGCATGCCACAAAATTTTCATTACATTTGGAATAATAGAATTGCCTACACAAAAATAATAATCTAAGGCCTAAAAATGAGCATAAAAATACTTTATACTATGAAAAGTATCAAACAACAGATTTAGCATTTTTCCTATATTCTACACAATAAACAATTACTATAGAAAAATTATCATATGCATGTTTTATTCATATTTTTCTCTCTATCAAAAATAACAATTATCAACAATAATAAGCACTTGCACTACACATCAAAATTTTTCTACAGAACATGCATGGCACATATTTTTCCTAGAAAGTACATTACACAAAAAGATTAACAAAATTGAAACCATATTTTTTGAGCTTTATATGATTTATTACATATTTATCAAGAAAACAACAATTTCAATGATTAAATAAAAACCCTACATAAAATTATTTCAAACTTGACATGCAATATTTTTACATCATAGATCTGGTCCTAAGAAGTCTACCAAAAATTTTTTCACAATTTTTGGAGCCAAAATGAGCAAGTTATGAATTTTCTAAAGCATTTACATTTTTTTTCTGAAAAATCATTTTCAAAAATCCTTTTAAACATCAGCCGCTGAAACGCTAGGTGCACCTGGTGCAGTGCACCCAGATCCACACAGAGGAGCTGACAGGCGGGCCCTTCGGTCAGCGGGACCCCACATGTCGGTGAAACAGGGACAGTGGCGGCGCTGACCGCGTGGATCTCGCCGACGGTGAGGTCACCGGTGACGAGGTCACCACCATCGTGATCACCGTGCCAAGGCGGTCACGTTGCTGCAAACGGCGTGACCGGAGGAGCTCACAACCGAGCTCGCCCATGGCCATGGCGGCGCGCGGGGA
This sequence comes from Saccharum hybrid cultivar R570, assembly GCA_038087645.1. Taxonomy (NCBI): domain Eukaryota; kingdom Viridiplantae; phylum Streptophyta; class Magnoliopsida; order Poales; family Poaceae; genus Saccharum; species Saccharum hybrid cultivar. Next base: position 6,174,489 of record JAQSUU010000512.1, read on the forward strand.
GCGGCATCCGAGCAATGGGAGGCCAAGAGGGCCCGAATGCACGCAAAAACAGGTGAAAAGAGGAGCGGAAAGGTGAGGTTCAGGGAGCAGAGATCTCCAGTGAGCTCAGCTAAAACTCTGGCTAGTGATTCCCGCGGAGGGGAGGCTTACCACGGGCTGTTGAGGTGAGCGCGGGCTGCGCTAGAGGGAGAAGAAGCTCGGGGCAAGATGGAGCGGCTCGTGGTGAGATGGAACGGCCGGAACACGCGTCTCTGGTGATGGCGCTCGCGGTGGCGGAGGCGGAACTGCGGCCGCTGCACGCGGGAAGAAGCAAGGCGAAAGGAGGGGAAGAAGGGCGAGGCGCTGAGGGGGGGTTTGTAGTGGCGAGCGCATGCGCGAGAGGGGGCCACCCGGCCGGCGTCGCCGGCATGCGGCCGCCACGCGGCGCGCGACGCCTACCGCGGTCGGGACAGCGGGGCGCGCGGGCGGGAGAAGAAGGAGGCCGCGCAGCATGGGCTGGGCCGAGGTCGCGAGCGGGAGCGGCTGCGGGCGCGCGCGGGAGAAACCGGGCCGCTTTGGCCAGCGGGCCGAAAGGGAAGCGGCGCCCTGCTACGGTAAGAAATGACTTTTCCATCTTTATTTCCAATGAATTTTCAAATAAATTCAATTAACAGGTTTAAAATCCCATTTTGAGCAAGAAGATGGCTTTTTCTGAAAATGGCCCAAAAATGAAAGTTGCTTAGAATTTAATTCTCCACAACTTTTTATTAAGGGACCAACTCCAAATTCCCCATAGATTTTGAATTGGAGAATAAAAGCTAAATAGGGAGGGTTTTGACCATTTTTCAATAATATTTTTAAAAGCAAATTTTGACAAAACTTTGGTTACCAAAGTTGCTCTAAAAATTGTACTAACTAGTTCTAGGTGATTTAAAATTATAGCCACACATGTTTTAGTAGCCTAGCAAGTATAATCAAGACGGAACAGTTCTCAATAAGTATATGCAACATTTATGTTTCACAGAAATGTTTTAACTCAAAAATGCACTCTACTTCACATGTGATTATGAATGAAATGATGCATCATGCGTATGATTTGCAATGCTAAATGCCTGCGTAACACCGGGGTGTTAGATTACCATTCATCATATTCATACACATGCATCTTGTATCTTATTTAGGTACGCTAGATGAACCACGTGAAGGATGTGATGATGGAGCCAAACCCGAAGATGGTGTTTGGTGAACATATCCTGAAGATGAAAGGACTAAGCAAGTGCCGGGATGGGAGATGCTCGCCAAGCGAGTGTCATCTGTCAAACACTAACCTAAGTGTTCGATCCTAGACAAGCCCCGGAGTATTCTAAGCCTCCTACTTTATAAAAGCAATTGAGTCTATATATATATGTTATATATGTATTGTTGCATTAAGTTATAGGAGTTGAGTGGAAACACTTGCTGCATATATACCTTTTCCTTGTCCCATAATTATGCCTGGAATCCTATTTTTGTTTTAGGATCGAAAGTATTGCTTAGCCATGCTTAGACCGGTAGAAGTCGGGTGATTTTCTGTCACCTGCGAGATATAGGTGGATACCTGATTATGGTTGACTATAATTGTTATCATAGAAAATAACCAAGTGTTGATGGATCAATGGAGACCGGGCGGAGTCTTATAGGGTTTTGGACTATAGTGATTCCGTCTATGTCGGTTAAGGACCGATCGTTGCTTGTCCCTCTTGTCATGTTGAACGCATGCCTCACATTTAGCTAGCCGAATAACGAACCTTTCGACCGCGAAGCTAGTGGCACTATTTAGGCTGGGATAAACTCGGATAGGTAGACTGGTGCTGAAGGGGGTAAGACGGGGGCACGAAGAGTGACCCCAAGGGCAGGCTGGGTCCTGATTCCTAGCAGTTGGGAGGCCCTTGGGTAGTGCGGTCCATGATTGTTATCCCGCGACGTTTATCTAAATGGTGTCATTGGTGATCTGTAGCTCACTTGATCGGTGAGTGTGGTTTATGTGAGGAATAAATCGCCACCTGGTTAGGAATCGATTCGAATCGCCATCGCTCCTGGATAGTGAGCACTTGACTCGAGCTACGACATCGTAGTAATGATGATGGAACACGAATGATTATGTGGATTATGTTGGAAATGATAAACCTGAGATGGTAACTTTGATGTTAATGGTTAATCAAGTGATTGCTTTAACATATGTGCTTACCTAGATTAACGGGTTATAACAAAGATGATGCAAAAGTACTTAAATGGTTTATTCATGATAACTTATGCTTTCGCAAATGAGTCAAGCTTGCCCACTAAAAGAAAGCTTTGCATACTCCTTGATGTCATATTATTCTGGTTTATGACGGGTAAGTTTAGCTGAGTACCCCTCGTACTCAGGGTTTATTCCCACTTGTTGTAGGTTATGATGTAACATGGCCACTGCAAGAATTGGATGGCTCCTGCCATAGTGGAAGAGTGTGATCGTGGGCATGATCCTTCTGAGTTATCTTATCTCTAATACTTTTGTTAGAAGTTGACCTTGGTACTGGCATGTATGTGAAATAAGGGTGATGTTGGTTTTAAACTACTTTGCTTCCGCTACCTTTAAACTTGAGTTGTAATAACTATACTGAACTCTAATGTATGTGGAACTACTTATGAAATGGATGTAACATATGACTTGTTATGTTGAACCACTACGATCTTGGCTTGTATATTGGCTGCTTTGAAATCCCTCGTGATTTTATTGGACTACCGGAGTTATAGGAGCTTAAGTACGGAAATTTAATTGCTCCGGTGATTATTTTTGTACTTGTGTTCTTATAATTTGGGCGGTTCCATTACATTGACCCTCTAACTCTTGGTTTCAAATAGCAAGAGGCTTAGGGGCTACACTCAGTGAGTGCACTTTGTGAAAAGTGCACATCACCCTGAAGTTTTTTAGAGCACCGCATGGCTTCACTCATGAAAGCACTTGGACTACACTTGTTTCTACTCGACATACCTAGGAGCAACAGGGAGGCTTCCGAGTTCAACCATGATATGCTCAGGGGCTTGATAGACTAGGGTCCTAGGGGTTCCCTATAGGGATGGTACTCGGATGGGCCCTAGGCTAGATTACGATCTGTTGCGGCGCAGACTTCAAGCTATTACCAGATCAATCTAGTTGGCTTACAAGGAAAGCTAGATTCTGTAATAGGATTAGGACTCTCCAATTATAACTGGCTAGGACTAGTTTTGTGCCCTGCCCTCTTTCCCTATATAAAGAGAGGCACGGTGCACCCCCTTGTACACACAATCATATGATCAATCCAACACAAAAGGCAACACGTCGACTGGATGTAAAGGCTATTACTCGAAAGAGGGCCTGAACTAGTATAAATCATTCATCTCTTTGTGTTACCATCAAGTTCTGCGTATGCCGAAGCCCTCCAAACATCGCCCCGGGTACCCCCGGGGCGAGTTGCCGGTCATCAAACACCGACAATCCACATGTGTAGAAGTGGATTGGAGTGGAATTAAACTAAGTTTCATTTCATTCTACTCCAACACATGTGGATTAGAGTGGATACACATACACCAAATGAGTCCTAAGGCAACCACAGGTGTATAGCGTGTATGGTCTTTTTTGTGACTAGGAGGACCATTTCATGGTTGCTGCATAGGACCATTGGATTCCTCGAACCAGAGCGGTGATCGAGATCGTGAGGTGAGCATAGTCGCCAACGGGTGGACCTGCTCTTACGTGAACCCACGCAGGCAGCAATGGGTAGCAGGCCCCTTGGTGTGAGCATCCTAGCTGCAAGAGTGGTGTGCGAGGATCGACCAAATCTATCTCATTTTCACTGATTTCTCCCACCTTAGCTCTCAATTTACATGGTGGCAATGGCGTTCTCCATGGCCACACCAGTGGCGGTGGCGTCCTCCATAGCCTCACCGGTGGTGGCGACGCCCCAATCCCTGGCTTCGCACATCAAGCATTATTGACGATCGTTAATGTCAACAATATATAGTGAAATAAACATAAAAGAATGATCGAAATACATAAAAACATAGAAGACTAGGGTGTTATCTGACAAATTTCATGAGCTTTGTTGAATTTTAATGTTTGTAGGGAGTTATGCAGAAAAATGGAGAGAGATACCTAATTATTGAAAGAAATTTTGGAATTTCACCATGAGATAAATACTAGTATATTATAGAAGACACCGGAACGAAGCAGAGGCCGAGTGCCTGCCAGGCGGGGCCGGTCGGCCAGGGGGTGGCCAGGCGGCCCCACCTGGCAGGCACTCAGCCTCCGCTTCGTTCCGGTGTCTTCTGGGGTCTTCTATAATATACTAGTATTTATCTCATGACGAAATTCCAAAAATTCTTTTAATAATTAGGTATCTCTCTCCATCACCCCCTTCTCCCCCCTTCTATGAGCTTCTGGAGTATTCTTCTACCAACCTTGAGGATCAATCCTAGCCCTATGTGAAGTCGGTTTGATTCAATGGCTCGCGTGCGTCCCACCGGGGTCTAAATACAGGGGTAGACCTCCCCTGAAGGTATCAAGTCATTTGAAGATCAGTTCATCCAGAGCCAGAAACCCTAGATCATCAGAGTTCCTCTAGTTCATAGTTTTAGCATAGTTAGATCAGGTCTATAGGAAGTCAAGCTGAGTCAACCTAGCTTGGATTCCCAATCATTGGCGAGCGTGGAGTTTTGGTAATGTTCTAGTTCTTCACTCTTATTTTAATTCTATCTTTGCACAATTATTGCAATGTCAACATTATTCTTCATCTTTATTACGTTCTTGAATGCATCGTTCATTGTCTACTTCAATTCTAGTATAGTTAGGTTGCTATTTAGTCCGATCACATGTTCGTATAGCGCTCGTTTATTTGGCCATAAGATGAGTGGTATGCATCATGTAAGCGTGGTGCTTAGATGCTTTGCATATCTGCGGATGCCTCCAGTTGTTCAAAGTCATGTGATAGATCGTGGGTGTGACTTTTATAGGCCCATTGAGTCCTTTGTAGTCCCCCCATGTGCAGTGGATTATTGGTAGAGCAGCATTGTCTGGTTAAGGATATATTCGTATATTAGAGGTTTCTGAACTCAACTTCTCCTGTTCATGGCTCCATTGTGCTTGGGCATATGGTAGTATTACTTGACAATGATTATTAGTTGTAGTAGCTTGACATGTAACTTGAATACTTAGGAATTACTCCTCTAATATTCTGATTGGATTACATTATTAGTAATAGTTAGGGAGCTCGGAGTGTATCTACTTATTTATTTATTTATTTATTTATTTATTTATTTATTTATCATGTGACTTATCCCTGTTATTGAGTAAGAGTGCACAACATTGGTTTACTCTCTTTATCATGAATATAAAGTTTATGAATACTCTAGATAGAAGTTTAGCTATACCTTCCCAGTGGTAAAATTATAAATGACGACCTGGTAATACTCTAGGTAAAATGCTACAATGGTATAATTATCTGTCCGCTTACAGATATTCTTAATTGTCCTTATTCTTAATTGATCATATCTTTATATCATTTATATTTCTGCCGAGTCATATAAAATCATAGTGCCACTTATATACTTCTAAGCTTATTTCACTAGGGATAACAACCTAGTTCCATGCTAAGAAGTATAGGTAAATATAAAAGGTGACTAGTATTTAGAGACATGTTAATTTATTACCATGTATTTTTAGCGCCGTTGCTATTTAGCGATTGTGTTAATTAATGTCAACAAGCATTTTTGGCGCCGTTGCCGGGGAAGGTATTAAACTTAGGAAGTATTGATAACTTATATTTATGAAAAGATCAAAGTAACCAATTGACCTCTAACTCAAACAGGCTTACCCTTGTTCTTATCTACTTATTTATCTTATGCAGGGTAATGTATGGGCTTTGACTTTCCAGAGAATTACACAGACAACCCAGAAGCAATCTTAAAGAAGACCAGAGCCAAGCTCAAGAAGGTTTCTATAGAAAATTCAGAAGTCAGCCAAGCCAAGAGAAATTTAGCACTAGAATTTGAAGCTATGGCCAACAAGACTTCGTGAGTTCTCTGCTCCGACAACAGAAAACATCCGTATTGGACCTCAAGTCAACGTTGGAGAAGATGGATTTGAGCTTAAGCCTGCGCTCATTACCATGGTGCAAGCAAGTTAGTTTTGTGGAAAGGCTCATGAAGATGTAAGTGCACATTTACAACAATTTCTTGAGATCTGCAGCACCTTTACGATCAAGGGAGTAACCAGAGATGCTATTCTACTCCGCCTTTTTCCATTCTCACTATTGGGAAAAGCCAAGCAGTGGTTCTACGCCAACAAAGAGAGTCACACTACATGGGACCGTTGCTCGACTGCTTTCCTAGCCAAGTTCTTTTCTATAGGCAAGACCAATGCTCTGCGTGGGAAAATTGCAAGCTCTCAGCAACAACATGATGAATCTGTCGCTGAGACATAGGAGCGTTTCCAAGATTACATATCAAAATGTCCTCATCATGGGATGGAGAAGTGGTTGCTTATGTAGACCTTCTACCACGGGCTATCCACTAGTACCCATGAATCAGTCAATGTTGCAGCTGGAGGTGCATTCTTGTCACTAAACCTCACAGATGCAACAACGCTCATTGAGAAGATGGCCTCAAATCAGAGCTGGAATAAAGAACGTGTTCAACCTCGCAAGCGAGGAGGAGGTATGCATCAGCTCAAGGAAGCCGACATGGTGTCTGCGAAGTTAGACCTCATCATGAAGAAGCTTGAAGCTAGAGACACGATGAAGAAGGAAGTCATGCACATCAGTGCTTCTCGCATGACTTGTGAAGAATGTGGAGATGTTGGGCACTCAGGAGTCAATTGCCTAGAATTTCAAGAGGATGTGAACTACATCAATAACAACAACAACTATCATCCTCAGCAGAATCAATGGAATTAGCAACAAAGGCCAAATTATCAAGGTAATTGCTAAGGTAACTTTCAAGGTAATAATAATTATAGCAATTACAATCAACCACCTTTGAGAGATTTACTTGCTGGTCAATCTAAATGGCTGGATCAAATGAGTAAGAAGGTAGCCTCTAATGATAAAGTTTTAGAAAATATAAAATCTAGAATGGATACCTTTGCTTCTGCTATTAAATACCAGCATAGCTTTAATAAAATGTTAGAATCATAATTAGCTCAGCTGGCAACTGCTATTCCTCTACTAGAGAAAGGTAAAATTCTAGGCCAGCCAAAAGATATAGAAACTGCAAATATTTTCGATATTCACAATGCAGCCAACTACTACACTCAACCGGCAGAAGTGAAGTGGATTGACTATTCACTTCCCGATAAGAAAGGTGATCTAGGAAGACCTGTCATTCCCATCTCTATAGGATGCCATGTCTTTTCAGAAGCTGTCTGTGACTTCGGCGCAAGTGTACACAAATATGCTTTTGCAACTTGCAGATCAGTCCATCTGCTACCCTGAGGGAGTATAGGAAGAAACTATTGTTCGTGTGGAGCAATCATATGTCCCAGTGGATTTTGTGGTAGTGGAGATAGGAGGAGATGAAAGAGCACCAATCATTTTGGGACGACCGTTCCTATGTACAACCAAAGCTATCATCTATGCAGAGCATGACAAGATTATCTTTTCCATAAAAGACAAGAAAGAGTTCTCATTCAAGGAACACATCCTGCACTCCCTTGCACACCCACAGATGTCGTACCTACCTGAAGAGCCAACAACACCAGCACCTAAGAAAAAGAACAACAAAAATTGGAGGAGGAACAAGCTCAGCCAAGTGCCAGAAGAAACTATCAAGATGATCAATGCAGTCAACGCAGAATGTGACCATTTGCTCGCACCGCCATTTCTAGTCAAGAAGGATGATCCCGGAGTACCAACAATTGAATGCACAATCAACCAAAAGATTTTTGCAACACCTTATGTGACATTGGATCGGGTGCTAACATAATATCAAAGGTAAAATATGAATATTTATTTGGTAACAAACCATTGTACCTGACCTATATGCAGCTGCAGATGGTGGACCAGTTGTTGAGATGGTCTGAAGGCATAGCAAAGGACGTCCTAGTAAAAATTCAAGATTACTACGTTTCTGCCAACTTCCTGGTCCTCGACATGTCAGGAGATGAAGACACACCGATCATCTAGGGGAGACATTTCCTCAACATCACCGACGCAGTCATCTATATTAGATCTGGACAAATCCATTTCTGACTTCCAAAGGTATGCTATCAATTTAATAGTTATACTAACCATGAACAACCAAAGAAGTCCCGATCAAGGAGGAGACGTCAATCTCGTCACTGTTCATTCAAGGATGGATGGACTAGATTTCCTGGAGTTACAAGATCTAATGACGTAGTCCTCGAACCAAAAGTAGAAGCTAAAAAGATTGAAGATGAGCCAGTCAAAGAACCTCGCTGGAACGAGTGGGAGAAAGAAGGTGAGAGACAAGAGCTAGCTCTAAAAGAAGAAGCCAAACTTATGAAGAACTGAGTCAAGATGTGGAAGGAGAAGAAGGTAACGTTCGTAACACCGCAAGAAGAGCAGACATCTGAACCATCATTAGGATCAGATGATGCAACCGATAAGTAAGTACTCTCTCCTTCCCAGTCCTGTCAGTAGACTTTAAATGATGCACCCTTGCCATGAGGTAATAATGGTAGTTATCTAAATATATTTATTAGTTAAATTCATTTCATACATCTTGCATTATTAAAAAGAAAATAAAAAGACTTTATTGCATACTTGCCATCATCGTATTAAAAAATATATATATACTCTATCATATTAACTATTGTTGCACATTAAGAAAACAAAAATATATTTACTTTATTGCACATAGAAAAAATTCTTATTGCTCTAACTTATGCATTATTAAAAATACTAAAGCCCCATGTGAATAAACTTGTGGTAATTCCCCATAGGAATATTTACTGTGGTGGCATAAAAATAAATATGCATGCATGTCATTTGCTATTACTTAATTGCATCATAAAATAAAAATCCTAAAAAAGAGAGAAGATGATAGAATAATTCCTGCTAAAGTATATCAAGTTAAATAAACTCATAAGAATAATCAATTGCTCGTTTAGCTGACCGCTTGAAAGGTCTTGATGACTAGAGGGGGGTGAATAGCCTATTAAAATTTTCTATAAAGACAAGCTAAACAAGTTTATCAATAAAACAAATAGCGAGATGCGAGTTTTGCTTAGCCTACAGGGTGTTTGCAAGCCACCTAACCAATTCACAATTCTAGTGTATTTGCACTCAACCGCACAAGTCAAACCGAGAAGGAAACTACAACTAGCAAGCTACACAAAGAAGCTACTCTAGCAAAGCTAACTAGCTAGCAAAGATAACTAAGAAAGAAATGCGGAGTTGAGTTAGGAGGGTATCACCGAGGGGCAAAGTATTGAGCCAACCAATATGATCAACAATGAATACCAAGATAACCGAACACCAGGATCAATCAATCACAATATGAAAGTGATGACACGAAGATTTATCCCAAGGTTCACGTGCTTGCCGGCACGCTAGTCCCCATTGTGTCCCTCTTCACCACGTGGTTCGGTGGCTAATCGGTCTCACACCGAGCCTATCAAAAGGCGCCACAAGAACCTACCAAATGGCAAAAGGTTGCAATGACACGAAGCAATTTACTAATGTTGCCTTTGGCGCTTCGCCGAGGTAGGCACAAACCCCTCACAATTACCGGAGGTGGCCAAGAACAATCACCAACTCTTGCCAACGCCTCCAAGCTGCTCTAAGCCATCTAGGTGGCGGCAACCACCAAGAGAAACAAGAATCCCGCAGCAAATCAACCACCAAGTGCCAACTAGGTGCTATCTCACAATGCAAATGCACTTGGATCACTCAATCTCACTTCGAATATGCAAAGAAGCAAGAGAGATGAGTGGGAGGGGAGTTGCTTAGCTCAAAGTGCTCACAAGTATGTCAAAATGTTCGAGAGAGGGAGAGCCTTGAGCCGACCAACGAGTATTTATAGACGTACCCCTTTGAATAGAGCCGTTAGAAACTTAAACAGCCGAAATCGCGGTGACCGGACGCGCTGGTCCAACTGACCGGACACGCCGGTCGCCCAACGGCTAACTCACGAAGTACTGACCAGACGCGCTGGTCCAAACGACCAGACGCACTGGTCACCCAATGGCTAAATGCGAAGCAACGACCGGACGCGCTCATCGCGCAGACCGGACGCGCTGGAAACGACCGGACGCGTTGGTCCCGAGAATGACCGGACGCGCTGGTCGCCTGAGCAACGCTCAACGAAACAACGACCGGACGCGCTGAAGGAACATGACCGGACGCGACAGTGCCAGCGTCCGGTTACAGTCCAGTAAGCTCCCTGAATGACCGGACGCGTCCGATCATCAGTGACCGGACACGCCTCGCGTCCGATCATCGAACTGAAAAACGCGTAGACACTGAACACTGACCGGACGCGTCCGGTCATGCAAGGATCGCGTCTGGTTCAGCGTCCGGTCACCTCTATGACCTTCGTTCGCCTCCGTTTCTTTTCCGGACTTTCGACGTAGTGGAAAATAGTCGTTTCAACTCCTCAAAAACGCCTGAATCTCGCCTCGCAAGCTTGGCGGGAGGGAGAGAGGACCCCAAACCCTCTCTACCGCTCAAACTCCACCGCCTTCGCAAACGTGCTAACACCACCAAGTGATCTCGTCAAGTGTGAGTGTGTTAGCATTTTCACAATTATTTTTCGAGGTGATATTAGTTCTATCCAAATGCATATTATCATGAAATGCACATCTAGAGGCACTTAGGAGTTCAATAGCCGCGACATTCCCCTCTTTATAGTACGGCTATCTATCCTATAATGTAACCACACCCACTAGGTGTCTTGGTTACTAAAACACAACCCTTAAGCATATACCTTTGCCTTGATCATGTAGGGTTGCGTCCAAATCCAAGTGTGGCCATCATGATCACCATGTCCATCTTGCCACCAACCTTGGAATGTACTAATCCTCATATGCTACATACAACTTAGGCATAGGATTAGTACTTAGGCATTATCACTAATTACCAACACCAAACATAGGACTTTCAATCTCCCCCTTGTTGGTAATTGGTGACAAACCTTTCACAAAGATATTATGATAAAAATTTTGATTGAACCTATGTCACATTGTCCAAGTATATTACCATGTGTAAGAATTATGGACATGTGATCATGAATTCAAATTGATAGCCATGGCTCCCCCTACATGTATGCTATATGTTTGGATTTTGGAAGCATACATGTTAGATAGGAAAGATTAGGAGCATTGACTACCAATAGGTGCTAAGTGTTTAAGATTATAGACCTTTGAAGTGTGATACCATCGGAGTAGCGATAAACACCATCTTAGCACCTTGTGTAGTTAGATTCCACTTGGAAAATCACAAACATAACTAGAAACCTCGTGAGATCAATATTATAAGCAAGGTTCTAGTACCACTTTGAAAAACATGAAGCAAGAAAAATCTAACTACTTCCTATTCATGCTAGTACCTCAATGCATCATTCAAATTATACTAGCAAGTTACCACATAAGCAAAGTATCAGAGAAAAAGAAATGCATAACTATGCATCATACATATGAAGTGCACATGTAAATGCAACATTCATGTTTAAGAGCTTGCTCCCCCTACTTGTGTGCTCAAAATTTTAGTTGATCCCCTTCTTTTATCAATTCTCCCCCTTTAGGATCTATCTTTGTGAACAACATTTTCTCCCCCACAACATTTTCTTCCCCTTTGAGTTCTATCTTTGTGAACAATATTTTCTCCCCCTTTGGCACCAATTGACCACAAGGAGCAAACTTTAGATAGATTATCATGTTGAAATATGGGGTGAGGATCAAGTTTGTGATTCAACCTAGATTGCTTGCATAAATAAAATGCTTTAGTTTGATCCAAGGGCAAGCTTCTTCACACCTCCCTAGAAGGGTTATCATGCACCATGTTGAAGCAAATATTTAGACAAGTTTTCTAGATTAAACACTTAGGATCACAAGCTACTTAAACAAGTTATATGCTACCACTAGATCATACAAGTCATGGAAACAATAGTGGTACCATATAAACTTCAAATTCATTTGATTTTCATGAATGAGCCTAGAACATGTAAATTATGACTAGATGCACTAAACAAGTCCTTAGCATAGAATGTATGACATGTCAACCAATTGTACCTTGGGGCTCGAAGGAGAGGCATGTCATATATGGGGGTGCATCAACTCATGTTGGAGAAGTCAAGTATGTTCAACTCATTCTTTAGCTTGTGAAATCTCTTCTCATCAAGTGGCTTGGTGAATAGATCGGCTAATTGATCTTCGGTGCCCACACTCTCAATGGCAATGTCACCCTTTTGTTGATGATCTCTAATGAAATGATGACGGACATCAATATGCTTTGTTCTTTGATGTTGAACCAGATTGTTGGTTAGCTTCACGGCACTTTCATTGTCACATAGCAATGGCACATTCTTAAATTTGATTGCAAAATCTTTCAATGTTGCCTTCATCCACAAGATTTGTGCACAACAACTACCCACGACGATGTATTCGGCCTCGGCGGTACATAGTGCAATACTATTTTACTTCTTGGATGACCATGAGACAAGTGATCTTTCCAATAATTGACAAATCCTGGAAGTGCTCTTTCTCTCCACTTTGTCACCGGCATAGTCAGAATCCGAATATCCAACTAGCTCAAAGCTTGCACCTTTGGGATACCACAATCCAACATCTTGTGTATGCTTTAAGTACCTCAATATTCTCTTTGTTGCCTTCAAATGACTTTCTCTTGGTGAGGCTTGAAATCTTGCACACATGCATACACTAAACATTACATCGTGCCTTGATGCCGTCACATAGAGTAGGCTACCAATCATTGATCTATATAGCTTTTGATCCACCATGTTGCCACTCTTGTCACTATCCAAGCTTCCACTAGTGCCCATTGGAGTTGTAATACTCTTTGCATCTTCCATGCCAAACTTCTTGAGCATATCTTTGATGTACTTAGTTTGGCTCACAAATGTACCTTCTTTCATTTGTTTGATTTGAAGTCCAAGAAAGAAACTAAGTTCACCAATCATTGACATTTCAAATTCCTTTGCCATCATTTTCCCAAACTCATCATAATAATCTTGATTGGTTGAGCCAAATATGATATCATCAACATATATTTGCAACACAAACAAGTCTTTCCCAATCTTCTTGGTGAATAGTGTTGTATTAACTTTGTCCAAGACAAATCCTTTGGATAGCAAGAAGTCCATCAACCTTTCATACCATGCTCTAGGTGCTTGCTTCAATCCATACAAAGCTTTTCTTAATTTGTAGACATGATTGGGTTTCTTGTCATCTTCAAAACCGGGAGGTTGCTCCACATACACCTCTTCTTGAATGTACCCATTGAGAAATACACTCTTCACATCCATTTGATATAGCTTGATATTGTGAGCACATGCATAGGCAAGTAAGATCCTAATTGCTTCCAATCTTGCAACCAGGGCATAAGTTTCACCAAAGTCAAGACCCTCTATTTGTGTGTAACCTTGAGCCACTAGTCTTGCTTTGTTCCTTACTACTATCCCATCTTGATCTTGCTTGTTGTGAAAGACCCATCTTGTTCCAATGACATTATGATCCTTAGGCCTCTTAACTAGTTCCCATACTTCATTTCTCTTGAAGTTGTTGAGCTCTTCATGCATTGCATTTACCCAATCCGGATCTCTCAATGCTTTATTAATGTCCTTGGGTTCTTCCATTGACACAAAAGAAGAGTGAGCATAAAAAGATGTCAATCTTGATCTAGTTTGAACTCCCCTTTGTATGTCACCAATGATGGAATCCAATGGATGGTCTCTTGCAATGTTAGTTGGTTGAAGCACTTGGACTTGATTGTTTGGATGTTGATGTTGATCATGAGCCAGAGATGATGAACTAGCCACTTGTTGATCTTGTTGCACTTGAGATGATGTACTAGCTTGATTTTGCATTGGAGAACCACTAGCTTGTGTAATTGGACTTTGGAGCACTTGATCTTTGTCATCATCCACATCAATTACTTGTTTTGGTCTAATATCACCAATATCCATCTCTTTCATAGCATTACTCAATTGAGTTCCTCTCACATCATCCAAGTTATCTTCTTCATCTTGAGAGCCATTTGTTTCATCAAATTCAACATCATGCACTTCTTCAAGTTGATAACTAGCCAAATTCCAAACTCTATAAGCTTTGCTAGTAGTGGAGTAACCAAGTAGGAATCCTTCATCACATTTCTTCTCAAACTTGCTCAATCTAGTGCCCTTCTTCAAGATGTAGCATTTGCAACCAAATACCCGAAAGTATGCAATGTTGGGCTTTCTTCCATTTAAGATCTCATATGGTGTCTTCTCTAGAAACTTGCGACAATAGAGGCAGTTGCTATAGAAGCAAGCCGTGTTGATTGCTTCGGCCCAAAATGAATGACTCACATTATACTCATTCAACATTGATCTTGCCACATCAATTAAGGTTCTATTCTTCCTCTCAACTAGGCCATTTGATTGAGGTGTATACTTGGCCGAGAATTGATGCTTGATTCCAAGCTCCTCACATAGCTCATCAACTCTTGTGTTTCTAAACTCACTTCTATTGTCACTTCTCACTTTCTTGATTGTGGTTTCAAACTCATTTTGCACTCTCTTGATGAACTTCTTGAGTATGTCAAATACATCACTTTTGTCCCCAAGAAAGAATACCCATGTGTATCTAGTGAAATCATCCACAATCACAAAGCCATACTTATTGCCACCAATGCTTGTGTATGTAGTTGGCCCAAATAGATCCATATGCAACAACTCAAATGCCTTGGAAGTACTCATAATGCTTTTCAATGGATGAGTGTTGCCCACTTGCTTTCCGGCTTGACATGCACTACATAGCTTATCTTTCTCAAATGTGACATCCTTCAAGCCTCTAACTAAGTCATGCTTCACTAACTTGTTCAATTGCTTCATGCCAACATGACCAAGTCTTCTATGCCATAACCAACCCATACTTGATTTGGTGAGCAAGCATGTTGAAAGTTGAGTGTCACTAGCATTGAAATCAACCAAGTACAGATTCTCATATCTAAAGCCTTTGAAGATCAAGTTAGAGCCATCAACACTAACTATCTCCACATCATCAACACCAAATATGCACTTGAAACCGAGATCACACAATTGAGCAACCGAGAGAAGATTGAAGTTCAACTTTTCAACTAAGAGCACATTGGAAATGCTATGATCATTAGAGATTGCAATCCTTCCAAGAGCCTTCACATCACCCTTGCTATTGTCACCAAATGTGATACTATCAATGCCACTATCATTTGATTTGAGAGAGTTGAACATTCTTGAATCACCGGTCATATGTTGAGAGCACCCACTATCAAGCACCTAATGCCTTCCTCCGGCCTTATAATTTACCTACAAAACAATTTAATATCTTTTAGGTACCCATACTTGCTTGGGTCCTTGGAGGTTAGTGACTAAGCTCTTTGGTACCCAAATTGTAACACCCCAGGTGTTTATCACCAATTAGGCAGTGGGTTTAAGCTTAAACATGACAGATTAAGTGGGGATGACAATGTCAAGGTCAACCTATGGAGATGAGCTTGACCTAAAGTTGGATGTTGCATCATTGCTTTACATATAGGTCCCTTTTCAAAGATATATGCTTGGATGGTGTTATGGCAATATCTTCATGTGTCTCACCTTAGTACCTATCTATATTGATCTCTGAAAAAGTTTCATGGAGTTTGGAATCAAAAAGTCACATGAAATGATAAGTTCCATTCCTATTGGAACTTGCATCATTAAGTGAATGGAATTGTAGAACACCAACCAAACCTTGCAAATTGTCCAAATGACTCTAGATGAACTCTACAATACCTTAACTACACTTAGGGCACTTAATGGAACAATGTTCATGTTGATCATTTTGCCTAAATGTGCTTCTAAGTGATGGTTGACCATGTATGGACCCTAGAACCCTTTTGTTTGACCATTTCAAAAGTCTGACCTAGATGCTTTGCATGACTATGCACCCTTTTACAAAGTTCTAGAGAATTTTATAAGGAACAAACTTTGTTTAAGAGTCAAGTCATGAAAATGTGTGGAACATGATAAAAAAGGGCCCACAAGTCAGAATTTGGACTGTTTCTGACACTTAGAAAATATTCTAAGTCCTGAATTTAACAGCAGCTAGGTTATGAAATTCACAACAACTTTGTTATAGCACACAAGACATGAAAACATCATTTGCATAGGGTAATTAACAATATTCTCAAATCTGTTCAGAAACCTCATTTGCAAGAAATAATTATTAACTTATGTTGCAAACATATAATTGGATAAAACCAACTTTACCAACATGTCACACAAGACTAATGAACACCAGAAAACATAGTGCCCAATACTAAATAATTTCTTTTAATACATTTTCTTAATTTATTTAGATAAGTAGGTGGAATTATGACCACATCATAAAGATGCTCAATCAATTCTACCAAAATTACAGGGGTCTACAAATGCTCTCAAAAGTCTACTGTCCAAATTTCAAGCCATTTAGACAAGTAGATCAAACTCTATGAAAAAGACAAATAGCTATTGCAATAAATCATGTAAAAGCAAATTAAACCTAAAACTCAATATTTTCTGTGAACACATGGCCATAGAATGAACTAACATCAAAGAGCAGCATTATAATAAGGTGATGGAACAACATTTTCTATTTTATCATTTATATATTATTTATAAGCTATTTATTAAGCCATAAACAAGTTAACTCAATAACTTGAGCATACAATAATCAATGACCATGAAATTTATACCACAGTACATACATAGCATGACAATCCTACCATAAAAATTTCACATCAGTTAGAGCAACACAACTCAAGATAAAAATAACAAGCAATATAATGTAAATTCCTTATTTATCAAGGTCCAAACAAAACTTTAAGAAAATAGTGAACAAGTAGTGTGTTTAATATTTTTCCTAGCAAGTAAAAGTCATCACAAAATTAGCAAAACAAGAATCACCATTTTTGGGGTTCTAAAACTCCAGATCTTGCTCTGGTTAAGTTTATAAGCATTTTTGGAACCTTTTTAAAGCAAAAATAAGGACATCAGGAAACTTCTACAAACATGTAACATATTATGACTCTATTACATAGATCTCTTCTCAAGGTTTCCAAAAAGTCCTCATTTACTATTTTTGGAGTTTCCTAGCAGGAGATATGTATTTTCAAAAATTAACAAGAAATGGAAATTCAAAATAAGCATTACCTAACCCTAACTTAACTTGCTAAGCGCACCCGAGCATACTCCCAAATCAGTCACCATTAAACCGACGGGTGGGACCCGCTGCTCAGCCGGGCCCACCTGTCACCCACACAAGGAAACAGAGAGGAGGTGCCGGCCTTCCTCTTCTTTCTCCCGAGGCAGAGAGCAGAGGGCGGTGGGGGAAGATGGCCGGTGGCGGCTGGAGGAGGCTTGCCGGTGATGGAGAAGGGCGGCTTGAGCTCCGGTGGGTCCAGGCGCCTCCGAGGAACCGCTCGGCTCCGCGCGAGGTGACCCAAGGTCGGCTGGCCATGTAAACGGGCGGAACCGGTGACTGGTGCTCCGGCGGAGGCGGACTGTGGCGGCGGGAAAGCGCGTCGGCGGTGGTGGTGCAGTGGGGGAGCACCAAGGGTTCCGTGTGAACTCAATGGTGGTTATAGCGTGACCGGTGATGGCTCATGGCTTCCTAGCTGCACACACTGGCGTCCGCGGCGGTCACGGCACCGGTGGCCGCACACTACGACGGCGAGGAGAGGCTGGGAAGGGATG
This sequence comes from Saccharum hybrid cultivar R570, assembly GCA_038087645.1. Classification (NCBI taxonomy): domain Eukaryota; kingdom Viridiplantae; phylum Streptophyta; class Magnoliopsida; order Poales; family Poaceae; genus Saccharum; species Saccharum hybrid cultivar. Next base: position 6,192,390 of record JAQSUU010000512.1, read on the forward strand.
CTACGAGCCCGGCATCACGGGGCGAAGCTGCTGGTAGTACTCATGGGAAGCGAGGATGGCCGAGACAATGGAAACAACATTGGCTGTCGGCGCTCCAGCTCGGCTCGGCAATGGCGTGACCGCGCTCTACGCGCGTGTGCGGAGGGAATGGGAGCGGGGAAGGCGAGAGCCAGGGAGCGGCGAGGGAGAGCGAGCACGGAGGAGGGGGGGCGAATGAAGAGCTCGGACGTCTGCGTCGGAAGAGGCCGGGGCGCGTGGAGGCAAGGCAGGAGCTCCACCCGCGCATGGTCTCCACGTCCTGGCCACGCGTCGTCCACGGGAGTCCGACGTCGAGCACGTGGTGGGCATCGGTGAGGGCGAAGTGGAGCACTGATTTGGGCCGTCTACAGGCCGAATTAGGTCATGGGTCCAAAAGCTAAATTGAAGCCCACATAACCCTCTACAAAACTTGTTTAAGGGTCATGGTCATTAGGGAAAAGGATTAATGGGTAATCAAGCACCAAAGTGGTTGTGTCAGCGTGTTGACAGCGATCGACAAACTCTAAAAATTGATGGCCAAACTAACGTCAAACTGATGCCATCTTGTTGCATGCTCTTCCCCACAATGTATTCTCCAACTTTTATAAAAGGACCAACTCAAGTTACTTAGTAAATTTTGGAGAACGCGGCATGTCAACATGTCAAGGCCAATTAGTGATAAAAACAACTTTTTGCTGTTTTGGAAGCTCTTATTGAAGGTCCAACTGAGCTCCATTTTGAGTGATACTCGACCCATTGTTTCCATCATGAAAAGTACTACAACTCATATTAAGGAACCTAATTGAGCTACCATATGAAATTGGAAGATAAAATTACATGAACATGGCAACCTTCTGCTGTTAAATTCAGGACTTAAGTGTCAGAAACAGTCCAAATTCTGACTTGTGGGCCCTTTTTGATCATGTTCCACACATTTTCATGACTTGACTCTTAAACAAAGTTTGTTCCTTATAAAATTCTCTAGAACTTTGTAAAAGGGTGCACAGTCATACAAAGCTTCTAGGTCAGACTTTTGAAATGGTCAAACGAAAGGGTTCTAGGGTCCATACATGGTCAACCATCACTTAGAAGCACATTTAGGCAAAATGATCAACATGAACATTGTTCCATTAAGTGCCCTAAGTGTAGTTAAGGTATTGTTGAGTTCATCTAGAGTCATTTGGACAATTTGCAAGGTTTGGTTGGTGTTCTACAATTCCATTCACTTAATGATGCAAGTTCCAATAGGAATGGAACTTATCATTTCATGTGACTTTTTTATTCCAAACTCCATGAAACTTTTTCAGAGATCAATATAGATAGGTACTAAGGTGAGACACATGAAGATATTGCCATAACACCATCCAAGCATATATCTTTGAAAAGGGACCTATATGTAAAGCAATGATGCAACATCCAACTTTAGGTCAAGCTCATCTCCATAGGTTGACCTTGACATTGTCATCCCCACTTAATCTGTCATGTTTAAGCTTAAACCCATTGCCTAATTGGTGATAAACACCTGGGGTGTTACAGCCCTCCCCCCTTAAAAGAATCGCGTCCCGAGATTCGGACTAGAAGACTTTTTAAGGAAGAGAGGCACGTTATCCGATTCCCAACATTTGCTATAGCATTAAATACAAAGCTTCAACATTGGTGAACAATTTGGTCAAAGGCACTTTCTGTTACTTCCTCTTCATGGTAAAATTTGTCTGAAGAATTTCCTTCATTGACTTCCATGAAGCATTGTTACTTTGGGAGGAATCCCAGATAGCACATTATTGCATTCTCAATGTACGGAGATCATTTGGTCCATGAGTGACCACTCACAAGCATTTGATTCTTTAATGAACATAACATGGTCCGTATGAACTTTACACTAGACCAAACTCTTCAGAAGTATACTCGTCGAAATGACTCTATGTTCACAAAGTTTGAAAAGTAGCCCTCTACCAGAATGGCTTGAGTGCAACCTTCCAAATGGGGTGAGATCATAGATGACAAACATCTTCTGAGGTTATAGGATACTGATTAACCAATAGACAGGGTCTATGTTGGTCATAAATGTTCAATCCTTCTGATATCAACTAATGAAAAACTACTTAAGGTTCCATGTGTGCAGTTCTCTTTCTCTGATGACAACACTGTATTATCTAAGTCTGTTGATGGGTTAGTGAATGTGATAGCTGACTCTGTCGGCTTCGTATTCCTACCAACAGTTATTTAATAAGATTCTTTTATCCAAAGACAACAATTATCTGGGTTGAAGCAGATGCAACCTCTTGGGTAAAAACATTTATAAGGTACTAAAGTATGTCATCATTGGATAATCATTACTAAAGAATGATGTTGCGAGGCCTTAAGGACAACAAAAGTTGTAATATTTACTAAACCGCGGGGAGTAGTCTACCACCAAGCGATTGAGTAAAATTTTCCTTGCTGACTTAGTTGTATTATAAGTTGAGTTGACTTGCAGCATAACAACTTTGTCAGGCCAACTTTCACCTTGAGGCTTCCTTTTTAGGATCAAACAGCAGCTCCAAGATGGGAAATCTGTTGTTTGACACTTTTCAAATTGCTTTTGTTTCGCGATGGCATACATTGATTTGTAGAAACCAAGGCTGCTCGTACATTAGGGATACGAGAAAGCAAAAGCAAATGAAAGAGTGTAAACTAGTATTTGTGAGACCTCAAAAGGGCCATCCAACAGTAGATCTCGACTATTAATTTACATACCAATCCGAGGATGCACACGCTTTGAACTTGCAGGTTACTTTTGCAGGGCAAAACGCATACTTTGCCTGGAGAACACTCCTACAAGGATAAGGAACCGCTTCCGAATATTCCTTGACACTTCGTCCAATAAAGTTATGGACAAACCATTGGTGGTACCTATGGGCACAAGGATACAGATCGGAACTAGGTCATGTTTTTTTTCTAATTCTTCGCTTTAGCTGATAGAACACCTTGCACTATCTGTGGGATTGTCCAAGATGGAATTGACTTGATCACAATAGCTCTGGAAGATAGAATATCGCTCAAGTTGTTGGCTAGTTGATTAACTTCTTGTTGGTTATTGCTCTGTAAGACATAGCCTTCGTAGCTACCAAAGAGTCGTTATCTAGTTGGAGATTAATCTTCCTATTGGTAACTAATTAGTTGTCTCTCAACACTAAAAAAAATCTAAATCTTCATTCTTGACCACAATAATCATGGTTGATACAGAACAGATGGTTGCCATCGAAGTCAGCAGATAAGGAGTCACACTAGAGATGGTTGATTTTGACGGTGTGGTCATTATGCATACAAAGGTTAAAACTTACATATTGTAACGATCGAGTCTTAGCCAACGGATGACTTGTCCAACGTTAAGTGTTGTGTGTCCTTTTTATCCAATAGAGCTGAGATACATGCTTACTAGATGACGTTCGTCAATAGTATGACAACTAAGTAGAGTCACTTGTCTACCACCTATTGCAGTTTGTTAATGTTTATGTCAGTAACCTGTTCTTCAAAGGTTATCCTCTTAGTAACTTCAGGAGGAAGTTTTACTACTTTTAGTTCAATATAAGGGTCTTTTGATAAGATATGGGAAAACAACCAAGGAAGAAGGTTACATGAACATCACATCAGCGTTGTTCTGCAATGGATTATGATTAGAAACCATGATACCAGCGCGTGCCGAGCAGCATAACCTTGCGTGTGCACCCACAGGAGGCTCTCGGTTTCGTCGCGGCACCATTAGTTGCTACTCGCAACACCATTACTGAACATGCACCCGATGAGGAATTTCAAATGGCATAGATTGGGTTGTCAAGGTAGATGAATGAATTTGCAAGCACACAATTTAGAGGCCATAGCAGAGATACATTGTGTCACACTAGCTAACCTTTAGAAGAGGTAACCAAAAGGTCCAACATGGATTTGGGTACGGTCTTCACAACTGGCAATATACGAACCATGGTCAAAGGCTAGCGTTGATAAAAGTTAACTTGGTTGGTCAGACGACAAGGGTCTTCACACAGAAAGGGTTGCAAAACATTCATGGCTCATGCAAACAAATAGGAGAACTAAACTTTAGGCTTTCGGTCAAGCAAAGACATGGATACAAACATTCAAGGGCTAACCAGCAAGTCTACAAGCTCAGGCTCCTAAGATAGAGAACCTAATGGAAGACAACAACCATATAATTACGTATGTGAACGTTGTTCTAGGATAAAGCTATGTGACCCTCGTATGCTCACCGAGGACAAACGAGGTGACAACTAGGGCACTACCAAGATAACAAGCATACATACAACATCACAATCAAGCAGTCATTTGAGAAAATTCAAACGAATGGGCTTAAGCAACCAATACAAGGCACAAGGCTCACCCAAAATAAGAATTTATCTCAAGCATGAACTAACTACAAGTTTAGCTCAAAACAACGCTAGCTAAGGAAGCCAACTTAGCATGTGCCCAGAATCTGGACAACAGCACAGTGGTTACTTGTTTCAACCATAACAGAGGTTGTAGACATCCCACAAAGATGATCCTAGACTTTATAGAAAGCTTAGGAAGATGACTACACTTTAGTTAATCATACCAATAGCTAATTCATAGATTAACATGGTCAAACATGCTGATGTTTCAGATCTGTACCATTATGGACAGAAAACTGACAAGAACTTCAAAAATGCAAAACTGGAGTTTTAGGGACACAACAAGGCTAAGCCTTAACTTTGTGTAAAGCTTATTAAGTTGTCTATAACTTTCTTATTATCATATTAAGATGATTCTATATCTAACAAGGCCAAACAAGACAAAGAAGACATCTCTGCCCAGATTTGGACAGATTCTGTCATTCCACTTTAAGCTTATAACTAGAGATTTAGACCACCAAAATTAGTGCTATAGGACATTCTGGAAAGCTTAGAAAAAGTACTACACTTCTTCTATTATCTCCAAGACATGATTCCATATGCACATAGGTCAAATAAACCAAACATTCAGATCTGTTCTGAACATGAGCAGATTTTGACAACAAGCTTCTAAAATTTATAACTCTCAGACCATAAGACCTAGGGTCATAAAATTTTTGGACAAGCTAGATAAGTAAGTTAGCTACAACTTTGGTATTCTCTATAACTATAGAAAACACCATTATGATCATAAAAGCATCACTACAACAGAAAACGTTCTAGCAGCCAACATTCGACAAGCAAAACTAAACTTGACTTTGTTCTACTTAACAAGAGAGTACACAAACATGCTATTCTAGTAGCTCTAAATTTTTGTTACCTTAGACCAACACGAATTTATTTCATTCATGAGAATTCATAATTTTTTTAAGTGAGGTCTAAAGCATTGGCAAACGCTTGGGTGAGCAACATAGAGTAAGGCATTCTTGTTTAGCTTCACACAACAAAGATAGTGTACTACATTGATCACAAGTTACTTAATATAGGATAAGGGTGAGAGGAGCATGGCTATGCATAAAGCAACAATCATGAAGATGCATACTTCGTCCTATTCGTCCTCACAAGATTGCCAACCTAAGGTGGCGATCACGTTCAATATCGGTGGCATTACACGCACTCTCTCGATATATAGCTAGTCGCTAGCTACATTCGACTTACGCATTCGTGGTTAGCGTATCTGTAGAAAATTTTCATTTCAGCCCAACAATTCCCCAATATATGGCACACAATGAAAGCAGTAAGAAAATTTTTTAAGTACTCCCATATACATATACCCCTGTATATATACATGTAGCACCAAAACTACCCGAATCATTAATCACCCACAATTAAGTACCTTCATATATACATGTGTGTAACATGTACATAATCCAGTAACCAAAACTAGCTCTCCCCTAGACCGCAGGTTGTACGGTCATGCTCTCACAACTCACACTTACCTGAGCGTAGGTGCGACGTTGCATAAAAGTACACTAGCAACATATATGGCTATTTCATATATGAAGGCTACCTCTAATCTGACACACCGGGTAGCATAGTATGGGAGAGTCATCACACATACATACCTTGGCCTAGGCGTAGATGCATAAATGAAAACCCCAAAGTTAGTACTTATATAAGCCACCTAATAATCCTTATATGGGCATAAGGAAATTGACCACTAGCATACTTAGGTTTAAAATTTAGATTTGACAAACCTATATATAACTATAAGTTGATAAAACTGATTTTATAAAACAAAACCTTTGTTTTAAATACACATACGACAAGTTTAATGTTGAATCTTGCTCCGATACCAGTTGTAACAGAACCGACCAAATTATAAGAGCATAAGTATAAAAACAATCACCGAAGTGATCAAATTCTCACACTTGAGCCCATATAACTCCGGTAGTCCAATGAAATCACGAGGGATTTCAAACCAACCAACATACAAGCCAAGATCGTAGTGATTCAACATAACAAGTCACATGTTACAACCATTTCGCAAGTAATTCAATATACATCGGAGTTCAACATAGTTATTACAACTTACATTGAAAAGTAGCGGAAGCAAGGTAATTTGAAACTAACATTAATCTTATTTTAAATACATGCCAGTACCACGGTCGACTTCCAACAAAAGCATCAGAGATAAGGTAAATAAGAAGGATCATGCCCATGATCACACTCCGTCTCTACGGCAGGAGCCAACCAACTCTTGCAGTCGCCATGATACATCATAACCTGCAACAAGTGGGGATAAAACCCTGAGTACGATAAAGTACTCAGCTAGACTTACCCGTTAGAAACCAGAAATAAGGTGACACCAAGGATCATGCAAGGCTGATATGAAGTGGGGCTAGCTTGACAACATTTTGCATAAAAGCTTAATATAGATGATCAATCATTAATGCTTAAGCATCAAGTAAATTATCATTAACCTATCATCTATATTAGCACCTGTACTAGAGCACTCACTTTATTAGGAGCAAACAATATTAACCATAGCAGGTATAAATTGAGGCAACCTTTCCATCATGATCCAATTAACCATCCGTTCAATTTAATGGAATCTACGTTGCCGCTGCTCAAGTTAAGTGCTCACTAACCAGGAGCGACGGCGATTCGAATCGAATTCCTATCCAGCTGGAGGGGTATTTCTAACACTCACCGCGCAGGCCCCTGCCAGGGTCGCACAAGCCACCTTTTCATATGATTCAGGAATCGCGGGTCCGAATGATGTCGCGACCCCAAGGGCGACACTCTGCCAGGTGATAGGGACTCTAACCCCCCTTGGTCTCACGCCAATGTCCCTAAGCACATCCTTTCTCTCCTCCAAGAAGCAACCTACCATTCGATTCTCGGCCTGAACCACATTACTCGGCTTCGCGGTCAGAACGGCTTATCCGGCCAACTAAGTGTTAGACTGCGTTCAACATGACTCAAGGATGTACAGCGAATCGGTCCTTAAACGACTCAGACGGGGATAAATTCACACCCAAGACCTCCATGCCTTGTTGCTTCACTATCATCATCCCACCCGGTCTCATTTCATTTTATTAACACATGGTTCCATTCCACGATAGCAAATATAGCCAACTGTGCCATATATGAATATCCCTATATCTCGCAGGTGACAGAAAATCACCTGACTTCTATCGCTTAAAGCAGGGCTAAGCATCTACTCGATCCTAATCTATGTAGGATTTAAGGATTCATATATTTGGACAAGGAATGATATAATGCAGCAAGGGTTTCCAACCAACTCCTATCACTTAATGCAACAATACTTATAACATATATAGAATTAATTGCTTTAAAGATAGGAGGCTTATAATGCTCCGGGGCTTGCCTGGGATCCGACTCAAGTTAGAGTATGTCAGATGAGTTCGCTTGGCGAGCATCTTCCAATCTACCACTTGTCCGGTCCTTCGATCTTCGGGATGGATCCACCAACTCCATCTTCGGGTTTGGCTCCACCTTAGATCCTTCACATACTTCAGCTAACGTACCTAAATGAGGTGCAACAATGCATATGTATGAATGCATAGAAGTGCAATAAACAAAGTAATCAAACAAGTATACCAAAGTTCTCCTAAACATCTAGAGCTAAATAACTTAATCCTCAAGAAGACATAACATAGAAGAGGGCAAGCACATAACTCAAGAAACAAGTCTCACAAGATTACAGGGTACCACTCAAGTATCGTCAAAGATATGATTCACATTTCAATACCCAAGCATGACAAAGTTAATCAAAGTACTAGAACTAGAAATTGCTACCTTCTGGACATCAAACCAACAGCTGAGTAATTTAATCATAACTAGAGATCTACAACTCCAAATGACTTGCAAGAAGACATTATGGAAAGCTTATGAAATTATCTAAATTTCATTTATAAACATCACAGCATGATTCCAAAGTTTAATATGTCGAATTTACACAAACACAGAAACTGGTCTAACAAGACAGAGAGTAAGCAATTCTGTAACCTAACTTTAAACAGCTGTAGTTTCTAAACCATATGGCCAAACGCCACCAAATTTTAACAGCAGCTAGGTTATGAAATTCACAACAACTTTGTTATAGCACACAAGACATGAAAACATCATTTGCATAGGGTAATTAACAATATTCTCAAATCTGTTCAGAAACCTCATTTGCAAGAAATAATTATTAACTTATGTTGCAAACATATAATTGGATAAAACCAACTTTACCAACATGTCACACAAGACTAATGAACACCAGAAAACATAGTGCCCAATACTAAATAATTTCCACCTCTCCGAGGCCGGGCCCGCTTACATCTGGCTACTTTCTAGGACCTAGACTGCCCTCACAGACCAGACAAGTCTTTTCTGCGTACTTTGTCCTCACTCGTGCGCACCCGGGAAGAACTTCCCGGTCGGTCACCCATCGCTCCAGGCCAAGCACGCTTAACTTTGGAGTTCTTTCGAGATGGGCTTCTGGAAAAGAAGTTGCAACTTTGTTGGTATGAGTATCCTATTAATCCTATTAAGCCCTGGGCCGGGATGTTACATCCTCACCCCCTTAAGAGATCGACGTCCTCGTCGATCAATCCCAAGCCAGGAGCGTCCTCTCTTGGCCACGTCCGTATGTCCAGAGCCAGCGCATGTGCCATGCTGTGTGACCACGACGGATCCACACCAGTCATGCGCACCATGCCTGCGCAACTGCGACACACGCGCCCGTGAAACCGCGAGAGTCGGCTCTGATACCATTCTGTAACGTCCCACCTCTCCGAGGTCGGGCCCGCTTACATCTGGCTACTTTCTAGGACCTAGACTGCCCTCACAGACCAGACAAGTCTTTTCTGCGTACTTTGTCCTCACTCGTGCGCACCCGGGAAGAACTTCCCGGTCGGTCACCCATCGTTCCAGGCCAAGCACGCTTAACTTTGGAGTTCTTTCGAGATGGGCTTCCGGAAAAGAAGTTGCAACTTTGTTGGTATGAGTATCCTATTAATCCTATTAAGCCCTGGGCCGGGATGTTACATCCTCACCCCCTTAAGAGATCGACGTCCTCGTCGATCAATCCCAAGCTAGGAGTGTCCTCTCTTGGCCACGTCCGTATGTCCAGAGCCAGCGCATGTGCCATGCTGTGTGACCACGACGGATCCACACCAGCCATGCGCACCATGCCTGCGTAACTGCGACACACGCGCCCGTGAAACCACGAGAGTCGGCTCTGATACCATTCTGTAACGTCCCACCTCTCCGAGGCCGGGCCCGCTTACATATGGCTACTTTCTAGGACCTAGACTGCCCTCACAGACCAGACAAGTCTTTTCTGCGTACTTTGTCCTCACTCGTGCGCACCCGGGAAGAACTTCCCGGTCGATCAATCCCAAGCCAGGAGTGTCCTCTCTTGGCCACGTCCGTATGTCCAGAGCCAGCGCATGTGCCATGCTGTGTGACCACGACGGATCCACACCAGCCATGCGCACCATGCCTGCGCAACTGCGACACACGCGCCCGTGAAACCACGAGAGTCGGCTCTGATACCATTCTGTAACGTCCCACCTCTCCGAGGCCGGGCCCGCTTACATCTGGCTATTTTCTAGGACCTAGACTGCCCTCACAGACCAGACAAGTCTTTTCTGCGTACTTTGTCCTCACTCGTGCGCACCCGGGAAGAACTTCCCGGTCGGTCACCCATCGCTCCAGGCCAAGCACGCTTAACTTTGGAGTTCTTTCGAGATGGGCTTCCGGAAAAGAAGTTGCAACTTTGTTGGTATGAGTATCCTATTAATCCTATTAAGCCCTGGGCCGGGATGTTACACAAATGGCCTTCTTCTTTGGGCCCACAATTGGTGTACCAACAAACCTAGCATGCACACCTTTCTCACACTTAGTAAGCACATAACAAGAATCAAAAGGAATGTAAGGTACATTAGCATTTTTCTTGTTCTTGTTCATTTTGTTACAATTAATCTCTAGATGACCAACTTGCTTGCATCTATTGCAATAACGACCATTGCCCTTCACAAAGCGAGGCTTTGGAGTAGCAAAGGCCGTCTTGCCCTTCTTGGGAGTATAGCCCAATCCCTCTTTGTTAAGAGAGAACCTTTGGCTACCCAAGTATTTTAGCAAGCGGGCATCCCCACCATAGGCGTTGCCTAATGCGCGAGTGAGATCATCCACCTCTCTCTTGAGAGTCTCATTCTCAACCACAAGTGATGAATCACTAGTAGTAGAGATAGAGTTGTTTGTGGTGGATGATGATGAGCTACATGAAGCATTAGTAGGACCAACAAATAAAGAATCATCAATAATATCACATGTTAGTCCAATGTCACAAGTGACAATCACTTGCTCCTCCTTAGCTTTCTTTATGAACTTCTCCAACTTGAGATCATTTTCCTTGATGAGCTCAAGTAGAGTGGAGTGGGCTTCCTTAAGCCTAGTGTGAGCAATTTCAAGATCCTTGTGGTCTTCCTTTAGACACTCACGAGAAGCCTCTAGCTCATCAAAGGATTTCCTAAGAGCTTTGAGCTCTTGTTCAATTCCTTTGCACTCCTTACTCTTTTTGAGAGCAACAAGCTCCTCCATTAAGGCATCATTTTCATTGCTCTTGGCAATGAACTCTTGTTCCAAGATTTTGTATTTCTTGGTTGTCCTCTTATAGCCCTTGCTCATTTGATCTATTATGCCCAATAGATCATCCTTGGAGTAGTCCTCATCCTCCTCATCATCACTCCTACAATCATCACTAGCACAAGAATCATCATCACTATAATCATGTTTTACCTTGGTAGGCTTGGCCATAAGGCATGTCGATGTAGTGTCGAAGATGGATGGCTTGTTGGAGAGGGCGATGTTTGCAATGGCTCGCCGAGTGGTCCTCTCATCATCACTAGATCTTTCATCATCATCACTATCGGAGTTGTCACTATCCCAAGTGACTACATAACCATCACCCTTCTTCTTCTTGTTGAATGTGAAGCTCTTCTTTGCTTTCTTCTCCTTCTTGTCCTTCTTGTTCTTCTTCAACTTCAACTCACCATCATGATATCTTTTGTCTTTACAGGGACACTTTGCCACTACATGATCGGGGCTATTGCAATTGTAGCAAAGCACCTCCTTTGCCTTCATGAAGTCCCTTCTCTTTCTTGCACCATATCCTTTCTTCTTCATGAACCTTCCCATCTTGTGCACGAGGAGGGCCATGGTCTCATCATCGAATGGATCATCATCATCACTCTCCACCTTGCTCTTGCCCTTAGAGGATGAAGCCTTGAATGCAATGGGCTTCTCTTGCTTGACCTTGGTCTCCTTCTCTTCTACCTCATCTTCATCATCATTGTATTGGGCATCGGTCATTATATCTCCAAGCATATTGGTTGGTTTGACCTTGTCCAATCCCTCTCTAAAGATCATTCTTCTTAAGGTGGTAAACTTCTTGGGTAAGCACATCAAGAACTTGTGTGAGAAGTCCTTGTCCTCAACCTTCTCTCCAAGCCCCTTGAGATCATTGACAATGACTTAGAGCCTATAGAACATCTCCGGGATGGATTCATCATCCTTCATCTTGAAAGTGGAGAACTTGTCCTTGAGCATATATAGCTTGGCACTTTTTACCGTTGAAGTGCCTTCATATGTTTCTTCAAGTCTTATCCAAAGCTCATTTGCCTTTTTAAGATCTTTGATTTGCTCAAATACTTTGTCATCAATGGCACGGTAGATTGTGTCAAGTGCCGTCGTGTTGCATTGTTTGTTGATGCGGTCATTGGGATTGAGATTTTCCTCATCAAGAATTATGTATCCCTCTTTGGTCACATCCCAAACCTTCTCATGTATATTGCCTAGATATTGCTTCATCTTTCTTTTCCAATGATCAAAGGAAGAGACTCCATCAAAGAATGGAGGCTTGCCATTAACATGATTGAACATAACTTGAGCCATCTTGCACCGAGGTTGTTAAGCCTTGCAAACGGTGACCATGGCTTTGATACCACTTGAAAGGTCTTGATGGCTAGAGGGGGGGTGAATAGCCTATTAAAATTTTCTACAAAGACAAGCTAAACAAGTTTATCAATAAAACAAATAGCGAGATGCGAGTTTTGCTTAGCCTACGGGGTGTTTGCAAGCCACCTAACCAATTCACAATTCTAGTGTATTTGCACTCAACCGCACAAGTAAAACCGAGAAGGAAACTACAACTAGCAAGCTACACAAAGAAGCTACTCTAGCAAAGCTAACTAGCTAGCAAAGATAACTAAGAAAGAAATGCGGAGTTGAGTTAGGAGGGTATCACCGAGGGGCGAAGTATTGAGCCAACCAATATGATCAACAATGAATACCAAGATAACCGAACACCGGGATCAATCAATCACAATATGAAAGTGATGACACGAAGATTTATCCCGAGGTTCACGTGCTTGCCGGCACGCTAGTCCCTGTTGTGTCCCTCTTCACCACGTGGTTCGGTGGCTAATCGGTCTCACACCGAGCCTATCAAAAGGCGCCACAAGAACCTACCAAATCGCAAAAGGTTGCAATGACACAAAGCAATTTACTAATGTTGCCTTTGGCGCTTCGTCGAGGTAGGCACAAACCCCTCACAATCACCGAAGGTGGCCAAGAACAATCACCAACTCTTGCCAACGCCTCCAAGCTGCTCCAAGCCGTCTAGGTGGCGGCAACCACCAAGAGAAACAAGAATCTCGCAGCAAATCAACTACCAAGTGCCAACTAGATGCTATCTCACAATGCAAATGCACTTGGATCACTCAATCTCACTTCGAATATGCAAAGAAGCGAGAGAGATGAGTGGGAGGGGAGTTGCTTAGCTCAAAGTGCTCACAAGTATGTCAAAATGTTCGAGAGAGAGAGCCTTGAGCCAGCCAACGAGTATTTATAGACGTACCCCTTCGAATATAGCCGTTAGAAACTTAAACAGCTAAAATCGTGATGACCGGACGCGCTGGTCCAACTAACCGGACGCGCCGGTCGCCCAACGGCTAACTCGCGAAGTACTGACCGGACGCGCTGGTCCAAACGACCGGACACGCCGGTCACCCAATGGCTAACTGCGAAGCAACGACCGGACACGCTCATCGCGCAGACCGGACGCGCTGGAAACGACCGGACGCGCTGGTCCCGAGAATGACTGGACGCACTGGTCGCCTGAGCAGTGCTCAATGAAACAACGACCGGACGCGCTGAAGGAACATGAGCGGACGCGACAGTGCCAGCGTCCGGTTACAGTCCAGTAAGCTCCCTGAACGACTAGACGCGTCCGATCATTAGTGACCGGACGCGCCTCGCGTCCGATCATCGAATTGAAAAACGCGCAGACACTGAACACTGACCGGACGTGTCCGGTCATGCAAGGACCGCGTCCGGTTTAGCATCCGGTCACCTCTATGACCTCCGTTCGCCTCCGTTTCTTTTCCGGACTTTTGGCGTAGTGGAAAATAGTCGTTTCAACTCCTCGAAAACACATCAATCCCGCCTCGCAAGCTCGGCGAGAGGGAGAGAGGACCCTAAACCCTCTCTACCGCTCAAACTCCACCGCCTTCGCAAACGTGCTAACACCACCAAGTGATCTCGTCAAGTGTGAGTGTGTTAGCATTTTCACAATCATTTTTCGAGGCGATATTAGTTCTATCCAAATGCATATGATCATGAAATGCACATCTAGAGGCACTTAGGAGTTCAATAGCCGCGACATTCCCCTCTTTATAGTACGGCTATCTATCCTATAATGTAACCACACCCACTAGGTGTCTTGGTTACTAAAACACAACCCTTAAGCATATACCTTTGCCTTGATCACGTAGGGTTGCGTCCAAATCCAAGTGTGGCCATCATGATCACCATGTCCATCTTGCCACCAACCTTGGAATGTACTAATACTCATATGCTACATACAACTTAGGCATAGGATTAGTACTTAGGCATTATCACTAATTACCAACACCAAACATAGGACTTTCACCGCTAACCCCTTGTATAATCCAAGCTTCGAGTTTTTGGTGTTTTTGTTGGAATATAAATTTTGCAGGACAATACTATGATTAAAGAAAGAGTCTGCTCAGTGGCAACCAGTTGCTGCTGACGAACTCGCTCTGAAGTTCATTCCATAACCGACCACAGCAACATCTAGCTTGGGGGAGGAGCATTCACTGCTTATCTAGCTAAGTATCTACAGTCTTATTATTTTTCAAGTCTATTAGTTAAAATAAAAATAAAAAGATACATAACAACTAAAACCAAATAAAAGTGCCTATCTTAGTAAGTCTTAATTATATTAAGGTGTGATCATAGAGAATTAAAGTTTATATTTCTATCTAGTTAGGAGTCAAATAAAAACATGAAGATTAAAATTTTGCATTTGAGAAGATGAATAGTTGCTCTGCCGTAATTTCTTTCAAGTGCCTAGTTTTCAACCTTGAATTCTCCCGAGTTTTAGATATTACTGCTTTGATATAAGAATTCACTTTGAACCTGAAACTTGTGGGTAGCATATGCTTGATCTAAGTCTAGATGATTGAGAGATATGATATGAGAAAGTCTGAGCTGCTATTTATCTTGTTCCTAGCAATACTAAGTTCTGGAGATTTCTCTTTTGAAAATTTAAAATCATGATAAGCTCTTGTATGACAAAACTTAAATTTCTACCAAAGCCAGACACAATATGCATTTTAGATGAGGAAAACCTTTGCTCATATATGCTGCTTGTTTTGTATTGAGTTTAGTCGAGCTTTGTTGTATACCTTATGAGAGATTTGTCATGCTTTTAAAATCAAGATCACGTACACACCACCCACATATATACTATTCCTACACTGGGAATAACCACAATCATTCTCCATTTTTAACTCAGATCCACCTTAAAATATTTTTCTCCTACACATGAAGAGAACACCTAAAAATTTAATCTATAGGACAGCCCCAAATAAATGCTCTAATTTCTTGTTGCAATCTCTCTCAAATATTTTGTATGCAGAAAGAAAAGACATGTGTCTATAAAAAAAGAGAAAAAAATGGACAAGTGTCCAAAGTATAATTAGAGGCAAAAGCCCACCTGAAAAAGAAGAAACAAAATAAAGATAGCCCATGTTTTCCTGTAATTGTTTTTAAATCTAAATGAGAAAAATGTCTTCAAAAGAGCAAAAGTAGAATTAGAATTAGACACCCTATATACACCTATCCAGCATATTTCATACACATGCACATTTTGATTTGATTATATGACTTAACTTTCTTTGATTCATTGTTTGACTTTACAATATGTGAATTACAAGTATGTTTTCCCTTGTTTTGCCACTCCTATGAGCTCCACTATAATCCTTAGTTGTAGGGAGAGAAAAGCATAACATTGTTAATGTCTTGGTAAGGATCCACAGATACCATATATATTGAGAGATTTGAGAGTGTCATACAATGAAAGCTCTGAGTTTTATTTTGAAAACTTACAAAAACTTCGAAATATCGGTTGAGCGAAGAGCTTGAGACATAGTGATTGACTTAATTGTTCTATCTTTTAATTGCTCAAGACCCAAGTAAAGGCTAAGAAGCTTCATAGTTGAAGGTAATATGTGTGAGTTTGAAAGCTAGAGTAGTTTTGTTTAATCCGGAGGAGAATTTTTGTTTGAAAACATGTATACTTTTAAGGTGTGAAAGCATTGAAGCAACTCTTGATCCAAGTTTATCTAATTAGGCTTTGCTAAGGGACTAGCAAAGAGTACACTTGGGGGATTCTTGTTGATGGTCGTTAACGTCAACAATATATAGTGAAATAAACATGAGAGAATGGTCAAAATACATAAAAACATAGAAGACTAAGGTGTTATCTGACGAATTCCACGAGCTTTGTTGAATTTTAATGTTTGTAGGGAGTTATGCAGAAAAGTGGAGAGAGATACCTAATTATTAAAAGAATTTTTGAAATTTTGCCATGAGATAAATACTAGTATATTATAGAAGACCCCATAAGACATCGGAACGAAGCGGAGGCCGAGTGCCTAGCAGGTGGGGCCCGCGCGACCAGGGTGGCCGGGCAGCCACCCCCTTCTCCCCCCTTCCACGAGCTTCTGGAGTATTCTTCTACTAACCTTGAGGATCAATCCTAGCCCTACGTGAAGTCGGTTTGATCCAATGGCTCGCGTGCATCCCACTGGGGTATAAATACAGGGGCAGACCCCCCTGAAGGTATCAAGTCATTTGAAGATCAGTTCATTCGGAGCCAGAAACTCTAGATCATCAGAGTTCCTCTAGTTCATAGGTTTAGCATAGTTAGATCAGATCTAGAGGAAGTCAAGCTGAGTCAACCTAGCTTAGATTCCCGATCGTTTGCGAGCGTGGAGTTTTGATAATGTTCTAGTTCTTCGCTCTTATTGCAATTCTATCTTTGCACAATTATTACAATGTCAACATTATTCTTCATCTTTATTATATTCTTGAATGCATCATTCATTGTCTACTTCAATTCTAGTATAGTTAGATTGCTATTTAGTCCGATCATATGTTCGTATAACGCTCGTCTATTTAGCTATAAGATGAGTGGTATGCATTATGTAAGCGTGGTGCTTAGATGCTTTGCATATCTGCGGATGCCTCCATTTGTTCAGGGTCGTGTGGTAGATCATGGGTGTGACTTTTATAGGTCCATTGAGTCCTCTGTAGTCCCCCTGTGCAGTGGATTATTGATAGAGCAACATTGTCTGGTTAAGGATATATTCGTATATCAGAGGTTTCTGAACTCAACTTCTCATGTTAATGGCTCCATTGTGGTTGGGACATATGGTAGTATTACTTGACAATGATTATTACTTATAGTAACTTGACATGTAACTTGAATACTTAGGAATTATTCCTCTAATATTCTGATTGGATTACGTTATTAGTAATAGTTAGGGAGCCCGGAGTGTATCTACTTATTTATTTATGATGACTGATCATTACTTATTATATATATATCTTTTATCATGTGACTTATCCATGCTATTGAGTAAGAGTGCACAACATTGGTTTACTCTCTTTACCATGAATATAAAGTTTATGAATACTCTAGATAGAAGTTTAGCTAAACCTTCCTAGTGGTAAAATTATAAATGACAACCTGATAATACTCTAGGTAAAATGCTACAATGGTATAATTATCTGTCCGCTTGCAGATATTCTTAATTGTCCTTATTCTTAATTAATTATATCTTTATATCATTTATATTTCTGCCTAGTCATATAAAATAATAGTGCCACTTATATACTTCTAAGCTTATTTCACTAGGGATGACAACCTAGTTCCATGCTAAGAAGTATATAGATAAATATAAAAGGTGACTAATATTTAGAGACATGTTAATTTATTACCATATATTTTTAGCGCCGTTGCTATTTAACGATTGCGTTAATTAATATCAAGCGTTATGGCTCGCCTCCTGTGGATGGCACCCCACACAACGACGGAGCCTGCCTGGCTGTCTGAGCAGTAGCTCCCCTACTATGACGGAGACCGCGAAGTCCTTCGCCACTCCGACGGCGACCGCGGCAGCTCTCCCAACCCCAAAGGCCGTCACGACGGCCCTTCCCCATCCCGACCGCGGCGGCTCTCCTCCACCTCAGTGGCCGCGTGGCCTCCCCTGCTCCCTTGTTGGCGGATCTCATGGATCCATCGGGAGGCAGCACTGTGACTGTATCTCCGTCCACCCCCCGCCCCCGCGGCTCCTCCTTCACAGCAGGTGGTGGCGGCTCCTCCTCCTCCCCCACCAGCGGCGGCAACCCTCCCAGCATCGATGACGGATCTGGTGGCGGTTCCTCCTCCCCACCGGTAGCAGCTCATGGGCGGCCTCATCCCCACTGCATGGACGCCGCCCATCCCCACCGCGTCCTCGTAACCCTGCAGTAGTGCGCTGCAGTTTGCCGCTGAATATGAATCATCCACGGCCTTTGTCCTGATTCCATCCATTGGCGGGCAACGTCGTCGCAGCAGCCGCAGGTCTTGGCGCTTGTGCGATCCAGCCACATCTCCACATAGACCTATGGAAGAAGCTAGCTACCGAGGTGAGTATAGCTGACAAAATCGCACATATTCATTCAACTTGGCTGCTTGCTGCTCTATTGCATACTCTGTTGCATTAGGAGTTTAGGAACCGATTCCATAGAATTTGATTATTCTCTAAATCTAATTTTCTTTTGCGTAGTTCTATTCCTCCGCTCTTCATTGAATCCCTGTACTTCTGTTCCATCTTCTGTACCTGAAATCGATTTCCCTCCATCTTTGTGTACCCACAGGGGCGGAGCTCCTTTGTGGCGAGGTATGGCGCTCGCCATACCTTGATTTCTCAAAAAAAATTTACCTCCATATATACTTTGTGCCATAGGTATGTCATGGAAGATGTCTCGGGCAACACATAGAGGAAGAAAAACAGTAGCACGACGTTCTTTTGGGCTTGTAGCTGCGCTCGGCCGCTCGCCATATCACGTTCACGTACGTACACGTATATGGGCCTTATCCTTAATTCCTTGGCCTGCTAGCTGCTGGAGCCCGTGAAATCACCGAGAGAAGATTTTCCTTCTGTAATCTGTATACGAGTACGACGACCTTGAGTCCTTGACGGTTCGTGTCCTGGATGGTCGCTGACTGCGCCGCCGCTCGATAAGAGATCAAGATCAGGCGATCACCGATCATCGCGAGCGGCTGAGTGCGACTGTGCTGCGCCTGCGCGCGTCCACCGTCTGCGCGAGCAAGTCCACTAGACCGCCGCCGCCACTGCGAGTCCTGGCGTCGTCGACGAGCTACGCTGAGTCTCTGCTAGGGCAGACTCTGAAAGTTAGCGTTCGTGACTTGGTGTCTTGGTGTTGGTGAGTTTCAGTCTTTCAGATTCAGAGTTCCGTTAGTTAATGATTTGCACAATTTTTTATTAATTGGGATGCTTGATTGTTAATTAAGTACTAAGTTTGTTTAATTTATGAATCACAGTGAGCATAAATTATCTAACGATGTATCCAAAAGGAAAAAACAAGGGCAATTTCAAAACAAGAGGTACATGTTTAATTTGTAGATGGCAAATTTGCTATCGATGTCGCCACACCTTAAATTTTTTCTGTCCTCCGCCACTGTGTACCCATAATCGGTCCCCTAAACTTGTAATACCACAACTTGATTTGTATTTGAGGATTGGGCTCACAGCACAGTCGTCTTTGTGAATCTTGATTTACCAGTTGATTCATCCTGATTTTGGTAGTGTTCATGGTTTTTTTTAGCTTTGTGAATCTAGCTTGGGATCAAATTACTAGCTAGCTTGATTTGTCTTCGGAATCTTGGTGAACGGACCCGATTTCTCTAAAATTGGTCTTCGTTTTGCCTTTTGCCTTTTGTGTGTTTCTCCCATTTTTTTCTTCCATTGTTTCTGATGCTTCTTTTCTGTGTGCTCTATGCTGCACCAGTGGCCAACGAAAGGGAGGCGTTGTTTCTAGGAAAATGAATTGAACGGATCAGCTAGATTCGGTGAGTTTCTTTGCTGTCTATTTATTCCTGCAGTGTGGTGTGGTGTGTCTGATTTCATCGAGTTGCTTATGTTTGTTTGTTCTTAGCAGCTGCGCATCGAGTGTGTGATTTCGTTGTTGTTTATGTGTCTTTGGTTTGTGAAATTCACGAGGATGGGGTTGTCATATGCGGGGTGGAGATTGAGTTGCCGCTGCCTCAGGGTCCACAGGGCATTTTCGTTTGGGTTCCTGTGCAGTCAGATCATGCCCGTGCATATGAGCTGGCAGCCTGTACGTAGGCAGTATCATACAAAAATGTCTATGGGTTTCTCGTGGACTATAATTTTCAGGGATTAGTTTTGTACAAAAAGGTCGCTCGTGTGTCTCTTTCTCTGGCAACCAGAGCTACTGAAATGGCAAATGTTGCTGCTGCTATTTAAGCAGTGTGATTCAGAGAGGTGTGAATATATAGCTGTTGGGATAGGGATATCCCGACAGAGTTAGTGCGCAGAGGGGGGGGGGGGGGCTCGCTGCTGCTCTGCTCCGCACCCGGGGGGCGAAGGCCCCGCTTAAGGGCGAAGGCCTTCGATTGACGGTGGTATAGAAATCGAGGCACGACTCATGTGATTATCGAAGTGACAATTAGGGTTACAAGCCACTCAAAATCCTCCTCCTCATTCCTCAGGGATGAGCTCTCCTTTTATAGAGTACGGTTACAAATTTTTGGTGGTACAAAAATGCCCCTGCGACAACTACGGCATATGCCGGAATATTATGCTCTCTTATACATCCTCTTGAGGGCACCTAAGGGGGTGTTGGTTTGGTTTGTTAAAGTTTAACAAACACTGTAGCACTTTCGTCTTATTTGACAAAAAGTTTTCAATCTTGGACTAATTAGGCTTAATAGATTCGTCACGTAAATTACTCCTAATCTGTGCCGACATGCATGCAATTAGTCTACATTTAGTACTCCATGCATTTGAGAGAACATTGATGTGATGGGAGTTAAACTTTAACGAAACCAAACCAAACGGGGCCTAAGTCTTTTACCCCTGTACCCCCTCTTGCTAATGGGCCCTTGCTGATACTGATGTTTCGGCCCATGGAGAAGCCCAGCCAATAGTCTTTGCACGGTCTTCATTGAGCGTCACCCTTCGCACGGTCTTTAATGTCTTGGTGTGAAGACTTCTGTCGGCTGTTTCGCGGACCTTGGCGCCACTCGCGGTGCAAAGGCCTCTTTGTTGCCATTCTTGATGTAGAGGCTCCTGTCGGCCGTTTCGTCGATGTTGGCGCCATTCGCGGTGCGAAGGCCGCTTTGCCACCATTCTCGGTGTGAAGACTCCTGTCGGCTGTTTCGCGGACCTTGGTGCCACTCGCGGTGCGAAGACTTCTTTACCGCCGTTCTTGGTGCGAAGACTCCTGTCGGCTGTTTCGCGGACCTTGGCGCCACTCGCGGTGCGAAGACTTCTTTACCGCCGTTCTTGGTGCGAAGACTCATGTCGGCTGTTTCGCCGAGTGAATGGATCATTTGCATTCACCACAAGAGGTCTTTTTTGCGGGTTAATTTTGTCGGTAAGCCCTTCGATCGCAAGGTATTTCCCCCAACAGTTCCCCTTCGAGGGTTAGGTTTGACGCAGACGAGCGTAAGCCTTGCCCAGCGGTGCCTTTGCGACTCGAAGGGCTCTCTGCCCCTCCCCCTGGGCTCGTTTGAGTCAGACCAGTGTTAGTTTAAACTTTGCATATATGCGTGTGTGTTGTTTTACTTATTATTATTATTATTATTATTATTATTATTATTATTATTATTATTATTATTATTATTATTATTATTATTATTATTATTATTACTACTACTACTATTACTACTACTACCGGAGTAGTTGCCAATTGGCTGTTACTTTTTGGTGCACTTTTTGGTTGGCACTCAGCCAGGCAAAATTGAAGCCGAAGACGCACTGATATAGTTCACCGTAATGCACAAGTGAATCTGCCTCGATTTCTCTTATGCGCATATAAAAATGGCTTCCTGACGCGAGGAGTTAGAAGCTAATAACCTGGGCTCTTGTCATCTCACCATCTTTCTGTCTAGAAAACACGGATACTTCAGTTTACTACCGTATCGCATATCGGACACGTTTTGGACACGGATACGTATCCGATACGCAATGGATACGTATCGGCGGAGTATCGGATTTTTATTAATATTGCAAAATTCAGATACGCGGGCCTGGATACGTATCATTGCTGGGATACGCGTATCAGGGTTAAAGGATACGGCCCGACCCAATTACACCAGCATATCCCATCGCCCTTGCCTACCTGCTACCCAGCGCGTCGCATCCCTTAGCGCGCAGGCCACAGCACGACTCCTCCCCCGCGCGGTGACGCCACGAGCGCCGCTCGCCGGCCACCGGCGACGAGCACCGGTACCTGCTCGCCGGCGACGAGCTCCGCCCGGCCCCTGCTCACGGCTTCGTCCGGCCCCTGCTCGTGGCTTCCGCTGCTCTGGTGAGTTCCAGCCCATCCCCATATCCTCAATCTCCTCTTCCTCAGCTCGTAGCTTCTTGATTTCTTTGAATCCTACTTCATCTTCCTCTCCCCATTCTCGATCTATGCAATTTCATCAGGGGTAGTGAGTTCTTGTTCCTTCTTCCTTGTGTGCAGTAGATGACGTCTCTCAATTTGAGCGCTGCTAGTGGAAGTGCAAGTGCAAGTACTAGTGTAGGATCTGCAGTTATATATGAATTGCAACTGCAATGAGGTGCAAAAATATAGTGGAAAGATCCAAGCCAAAAATTTATTTCTCTGTCAACTGTTCCTTCATCTACATTATTATTATTATTATTATTATTATTATTATTATTATTATTTTAATATGAAACGTATCCGCGTATCGGGTTTTTGGGAAGATGGCGTATCCGATACGCGTATCCATATCCGATACCGATACGCGTATCCGTATCCGTGCAATTTAGCTTTATGTTGTTTTTTTATTTTTGCTAGTGGAGAAGATTCAAGAGACGGATTATATTTCTTTTCCACCCAATTACCTGGCTTGGTACTATATGCCCGGATTTTTTGAGAATCTAAATATTCAGATTTTTTCTTTATTTATCTATTATTATTTGATCTTTATATTTTTCGGAATGAGGCTCATGGAGGTCTTGATCTTGGTAGTATGATCTGATCTTGCTTCTAATCTTTGTTTTTTATAGGTAAATTGTGGTTGGTCCGTACGTTTTGGAAGGCTATAAAAAGGGGGGGTTGAGCTCCGTAAACGGGGCTCTGCTTCAGTCTTGGTGGATCAGCCACCAAACCTGCAAAGGGGGTCGAGCCTGCCGAGCTGAACCAGAGGTATTATTCTGTTCTTCCCTGCAGCTTAGTCTTTAGATTCCTTCATTTTTCTGAAATATGTGTTGCGCCTTCAACTTTTGTGTTGGTGGCAGTTTTGCAGCGGTGGCTCCCTATTATAGCTATGGTCCTTGGGGTAGTGTTGTTGATATTCCGCAAGAGGATTATCTAAGGGTCATTTTCCAGTCTATGATGGCGAGTGCAAGGGCTCAAGATATGCTGGACACAGAGGGTGAGGATCTGGACGATGTTGATGCCGATGTTGATGATTTGGTTGTTGCTAGTGAGCCAGAGGACTTTGTTGGCGCATCTTCGCTGCCGCCAACCTATGATTTTGGGCGTTCTCTGACTTCGCCTTCTGTTCTGGAGGAGTATGCTAGCAAAGGGTGGTTTAGCTTGGACCAAGTCCGCTGCCCAGGAGGCGAAACTGTTCCAAAGCCGAAACCGGATGAAGCTGTTGTTTTTCGGGATTTCTACCGGTGCGGTTTTCGGCTTCTTTGTTCGACTTTCCTTCGACTTGTCTTGAAGGTTTTTGGTATTCAGCTGCATCATTTGACGCCGAATGGTATTTGTACTCTCTAAGTATGTCTGGGCTTGTCTCTCCTTCAAGTCGAAACCGGATGTGGACTGTTTTTTCAACCACTATGAGTTGCAATATCAGCCGAAGGCAGTTAAAGTGAATGGTGAGCGAAGGCTTGCTCAGTTTGGGAGCTGTACTTTTATTTCGAAGGTACGCGCAAAGGGTAAGAAAATTTGAGGATTTCTTATGCTCAGAAGCTCTGTTGGCCAAACACCTGGATTCATCACTAGTTCTATGCGACGGTTCCTGGGCTAACTGTCTTCAGGGGTGGGATAGATACCGTGACATATCCTCTTGCCTCAAGATGAGCTTGTTGGTCGCGGAGAGGCGTGTGCAACCTAAGATGACTGAAGGTCGGAAGGCTTGTGAAAAGGCCTTTGAGCTTGCTTGTCGTTTCAGCAGTGGTCGAGACTTAGTTGAAGAATTTTTGGCGGCCGACATCTGGCCTCTTTGCTTTGGTAGCTGGAAGGATTGTAAGTTCAGAAAAGTGGCTCTCCCATTGTATGGGACTGATGAACCTGTGTATTTTCCCGTGTTTGGGTTGACGAGGCCTAAAGGCAAGACTAGCAAGAGGATTGTTGCAGAGGTTGAGGCGAAGGCTAGGGAAATTCTTGGTCCTATGAGGAAACTGGAGTACCTCTCTAGGGTTGCTATTGGTGGTAATATGCCGCGCCTGAACCGTGTCTTTGACGAGCTCAAGGTTAATTATGAGCATTGGGTTCCCCCTTTGGAGCTTCAGGTCAGTTCGTCGAAAGAGGCTAAGGCCAAGGCGATGGATCCAGATATCGCAAAGGTGGGGGCTAAGGCCTTGGAGGCAACGAAGGTGAATGGTGCAAAGGCCGAGGCTTCGAAACGGAAAGATGGCTCTGAAAATGTAGCGCCACATAAGAAGGCAAAGCTCTCCAAAGGGGAATCTTCTAAGGGAAAGACCATTTTGGGGCAGACCGCGCCCGAGCTGGGTTTGACTGATGGGAGCGGAGGCGAGGTTATGGTTGTTGATGAAGACTTGGGAGGCTGCGGAGTAGTCTCTCTTCCTGCTGCAGTGGCTTCTGCATGTGCTGGTGTTGCTCAAGGTCAAGTTTCGGTTGTTGCCTCCGAAACTGTTGAGGATGTTGAGGAAGCTATGTCGAACCTTCCGCGTCTTTTTGAAGATGAGTCGAAGTTTAGTTTGCTTGATGTGATGGCAGAGTTGAAGGGCGAGGGGAATACTCGAGCACCGAACTTCGTGGCGGAGGGTGATATTGATGGCTGCATGACTGGAGCGAAGGTCTCTTCTCTGTCCACGTGTCTCAAAGTTGGGGATGTGGAGCAAAACTTGTCCATGCTAGGTACTGAACTATTTTTGTTTTATTTTATGGGCTATCTTTTATTTTTCATTGGGGTGCCCTTTATGTCCCTTTATGTGTCTCTTTGTTTCACGTCTCTTTTGGGTTTCATCTCTAGCCTACCCTAACTTGCTTGGGACAAAAGGCTATGTTGTTGTTGTTGTTGTTGTTGGGGTGGTCTGATTCAGTTCAATTTTGTGCAGTTGAGACGGAGACTGCTGGGTGCCAGGGTAAGGGTGAGGAGATAAAGGCTGGGGCAGTTGGAGTTGTGGATGATGCCAAGGGGTCATTGTCGCATGAGCATATTCCTGTTTCTGTGGCCCCGTCTACTGCTTATGCCGGTCCCTCGAGGTCTGATCCCCCTCGCCTGATGGTAAGTGTAACAGAACCATCCAAATTATAAGAGCACAAGTACAAAAACAATCACGGGAGTGATCAAATTCTCGCACTTGAGCCCATATAACTCCGGTAGTCCAATGAAATCACGAGGGATTTCAAACCAACCAACATACAAGCCAAGATCGTAGTGATTCAACATAACAAGTCATATGTTACAAACATTTCACAAGTAATTCAATATACATCGGAGTTCAACCTAGTTATTAGAACTTACATTGAAAAATAGCGGAAGCAAAGTAATTTGAAACTAACATTATTCTTATTTCAAATACATGCCAGTACCAAGGTCGACTTCCAACAAAAGCATTAAAGAGAAGATAACTTAGAAGGATCATGCCCGTGATCACGCCTCTACGGCAGGAGCCAACCAACTCTTGCAGTAGCCATGATACTTCACAACCTGCAACAAGTGGGGATAAAACCCTGAGTACGATAAAGTACACAGCTAGACTTACCCGTCAGAAACCAGAAATAAGGTGACACCAAGGATCATGCAAGGCTGATATAAAGTGGGCTAGCTTGACAACATTTTGCATAAAAGCTTATTATGGATAAGTAATCATTAATGCTTAAGCATCAAGTTAATTATCATTAAACTATTATCTATATTAGAACCTGTACTAGAGCACTGACTTTATTAGGAGCAAACAATATTAAACATGACAGATTTAAATTGAGGCAACCTTTCCATCGTGATCCAATTAACCATCCGTTCAATCTAATGGAATCTACGTTGTCGCTGCTCAAGTCAAGTGCTCACTAACCGGGAGCGACGGCGATTCGAATCGAATTCCTATCCAGCTGGAGGGGTATTTCTAACACTCACCGTGCAGACCCCTGCCAGGGTCGCACAGGCCACCTTTTCATATGATTCAGGAATCACGGGTGCGAATGATGTCGCGACCCCAAGGGTGACACTCTGCCAGGTGATAGGGACTCTAACCCTCCCTTGGTCTCACGCCAATGTTCTCAAGCACATCCTTTCTCTCCTCCAAGAAGCAATCTACCATTCGATTCCCGGTCTGAATCACATTACTCGGCTTCGCAGTCGGAACGACTTATCCGGCCAACTAAGTGTTAGACTGCGTTCAACATGACTCAAGGACGTACAGCGAATCGGTCCTTAAACGACTCAGACGGGGATAGATTCACACCCAAGACCTCCATGCCTTGTTGCTTCACTATCGTCATCCTGCTTGGTCTCATTTCATTTTATTAACACATGGTTCCATTCCACGATAGCAAATATAGCCAACCGTGCCATATATGAATATCCCTACATCTCGCAGGTGACAGGAAATCATCTGACTTCTACCGCTTAAAGCAGGGCTAAGCATCTACTCGATCCTAATCTATGTAGGATTCAGGGATTCATATATCTGGACAAGAAATGATATAATGCAGCAAGGTTTTCAACCAACTCCTATCACTTAATGCAACAATACTTATAACATATATAGAATTAATTGCTTTAAAGATAGGAGGCTTATAATGCTCCGGGGCTTGCCTGGGATCCGACTCAAGTTAGAGTATGTCAGATGAGTTCGCTTGGCGAGCATCTTCCAATCTACCACTTGTCCGGTCTTTCGATCTTTGGGATGGATCCACCAACTCCATCTTCAGGTTTGGCTCCACTTTAGGTCCTTCACGTGCTTCAGCTAACGTACCTAAATGAGGTGCAACAATGCATATGTATGAATGCATAGAAGTGCAATACACAAAGTAATCAAACAAGCATACCAAAGTTCCCCTAAACACCTAGAGCTAATTAACTTAATCCTCACTAAGGCATAACATAGAAAAAGGCAAGCACATCAATCAAGAAATAAGTCTCACAAGCTCACAGGGCACTAAACCAAGTACCATCAAGGATATGAGCCACACTTCCACACCCTAGCATGGCAAAGTCAATCAAAGCACTAGAACAAGAATCTGTTACTTTCTGGACATACATACAGTAGCTCAGTAAATCAATCATAACTGGAGATCCCTAAATCCAAATGACTTGCAAGAAGACATTATGAAAAGCTTATGAAATTCTCTACATTTCATTTATAATCATCATAGCATGATTCCAAAGTCTAACATGTCGAATTTATACAAACACAGAAACTGGTCTAACAAGACAGAGAGCAAGCAATTCTGTAACTCAACTTTAAACAGCTATAATTCCTAAACCACATGGCCAAATACCACCAAATCTTAACAGCAGCTAGATATATAAATTATCTATAACTTTTGTATAAACAAGTTTCACAACAAAGGACATTATCATTAAGAACTTTGCCAAGTTTCCAGATCTGTCCAGAAACCTCATTTGCAAGAAATAATTATTAACTTATGTTGCAAACATATAATTAGACAAAATCAACTTTACCAACATGTCACACATGACTAATGAACACCAGAAAACATAGTGTCCATTCCTAAATAAATTCTTTTAATGCATTTTCTTAATTTATTTAGATAATTAGGTGGAATTATGAACACATATCAAAAGTGCATAATAAATTCTACCAAAATTACAGAGGCCTACACATGCTCCTAAAAGTCTACTATCCAAATTTGAAACCATTTGGACATGTATAACAACCTCTATAAAAAAGACAAATGGCTAATGCAATAAATCATGTGAGAGCAAGTTAAACCTAAAACTCAATATTTTCTGTGAACCCAAGGCCATCTTATGAATTAATATGATAGAGAAACATCATAATA
The DNA here is from genome assembly GCA_038087645.1 of Saccharum hybrid cultivar R570. Classification (NCBI taxonomy): domain Eukaryota; kingdom Viridiplantae; phylum Streptophyta; class Magnoliopsida; order Poales; family Poaceae; genus Saccharum; species Saccharum hybrid cultivar. Next base: position 6,220,685 of record JAQSUU010000512.1, read on the forward strand.
AGGTAATGGAACAACATTTTCTATTTTATCATTTATATATTATTTATAAGCTATTTATCAAGCCTTAAACAAGTTAAATCAATAACTAGATCGTACAATAAGCAATGACTATGAAATTTATACCACAGTACATCCATATCATGACAAACCTACCATAAAAATTTCACATCATTTGGAGCATCACAACTCAAGATATAAAAATGACAAGCAAAATAATATAGATTTCCTTATTTATCAAGGTCTAATCAAAACCCTAAGAAAATAGTAACAACTAGGGTGTTTAACATTTTTCCTAGCAAGTACATATCATCACAAAATTAACAAAACAAGAATCACTATTTTTGGATGTCTAAAACTCCAGATCTAGCTCTGGTTAGGTTTAAAGGCATTTTTAGAGCATTTTTAAAACTTAAATAAAGACATTAGAAAATACCTCCAAACATGTATCATATTATGACTCTACTGCATAGATCTTTTCTCAAGGTTTCTAAAAAGTCCACTTTTGCTATTTTTGGAATTACCTAGCATGAGATATGGATTTTCAAAGATTAGCATGAAATGGAAATTCAAAATCAGAAATAAACAACCCTAACTAATTTTTGCTAGGTGCACCCGATTCGGTACCCATTCTCAGCCACCACTCAAACTGACAGGCGGGACCCGCTGTACCATTGGGCCCACTTGTCAAACTGACAGGCGGTGATGCGCTCGATTGAGATGGAGAAAGAGCACAGCAGCAGTTGGGAAGGGAGCTCCACCGCTCGGCAATGGTGGCCGTGGCCATGGCGCCCGCGCTCTGCAGCGAGAGGAAGCAGAGAGCCAGCGAAGAGCTCGAGGGCGAGTGGGAGCGCAGAGTGGAGCTCGGGTGAGCGTCCTGGTACCTCCCCATCGACCCAAGTCCACGGGACGCGCGGCAGCGGAGGTGGGGAGCACTGCGGCGCATGGAGGCCACGTCCCGGACGCGTGGCTCCCGTTGGGGCATTCCACCGAACACGCGGCGTGCGTGAAGCTGCCTGACTTGGAGGCCGTGTTTGGGCCTGCTCAGGTCCGAATTTGGATATGGGCCAAAAAGAAAAGTTGTTCATCTCAATATGCTCTACAATTTCTATTTAGGGGTCATAGTCATTGGTGACCTAATTTAGGATATAATGATGTGTCAAGGCAGCATGGTCAATGTGTTGACAAAAATTGGTAAACCTTCAAAATTGAGGTGCAAAATGGATTCCAACAAGTGCCATCTTCTTGCATGCTCTTCCCCATAATATAACCTTCAACTTTTATTTTTGGACCAACTCAAGTTGCTTAACGAATTTCGGAGAACGCGGAATGTCAATGTCGACGACACTGAAATCAGGGCTTTAAATTTCTAAGTGCTGAAATCAGCCCTATTTCTGACTTGTGGGTCCTTTTTGAGCATGCTCCACACATTTTCATGACTTGACTCTTAAACAAAGTTTGTTCCTTATAAAATTCTCTACAATTTTGTAAAAGGGTGCACAGTCATGCAAAACCTCTAGGTCACACTTTTAAAACGGTCAAACCAAAGTGTTCTAGGGTCCATACATGGTCAACCATCACTTAGAAGCACATTTAGGCAAAATGATCAGCATGAACATTGTTCCATTAAGTGCCCTAAGTGTAGTTAAGGTGTTGTAGAGTTCATCTAGAGTTATTTGGACAGTTTGCAAGGTTTGGTGGATGTTCTATAGTTACATTAACTTAATGGGGCAAATTCCAATAGGAATGGAACTTATCATTTCATGTGACTTTTTGATTCCAAACTTCATGAAACTTTTTCAGGGATCAATATAGATAGTTACCAAGGTGAGACACATGAAGATATGGCAATAACACCATCCAAACATATATCTTTGAAAATGGCCTATATGTAAGGCAATGGTGCAGCATCCACTTTAGGTGAGGCTCATCTCCATAGGTTGACCTTGACATCGTCATCTCCACTTAATCTATCATATTTGAGATCAAACCCACTACTTAATGAGTGACAAACACCTGGGGTGTTACAGCCCTCCCCCTTAAAAGAATCGCGTCCCGAGATTCAGAATGGAAGACCTTTTTAAGGAAGAGAGGCACATTATCTTGTTCCCAACATTTGCTATAGCATTCAGCTACAAAGCTTTAGCATCGGGGAACAATTTGGTCAAAAGCACTTTCTGATACTTACTCTTCATGGTAAAATTTGTCTGAAGAATTTCCTTCATTGACTTCCATTAAGCATTGTTACTTTGGGAGGAATCCCAGATAGCACAGTACTGCATTCTCAATGTATGGAGATCGTTTGGTCTATGAGCGAACCACTAACAAGTATCTGATTCTTTAGTGAACACAGCATAGTCCATATGAACTTTACATTAGACCAAAACCTTTAGAAGTATACTCATCAAAATGACTCTATGTTCACAAAGTTTGAAAAGCAGTCCTCTACCAAAATGGTTTGAGCACAACCTTCCAAAAGGGTGAGATCATAGACGACAAATATACTCTGAGGCTATAGGATACTGACTAACCAATAGACAGGGTCTATGTTGGTCGTAAATGTTCAAACATTCATATATCAGCTAATGGAAGCTACTTACTATTCCATGCATGTAGTTCTCTTTCTCTGATGATAACACTGTATTATCTGAGTCTATCGATGGTCAGTGAATGTGATAGCTGACTCTGTCGGCTTCCTATTTCTGCCAACAGTTATCTAATAAGATTCTTTTATCCAAAGACAACAGTTATCTGGGTTGAATCAGATGCAACCTCTTGGTAAAAACATGTATAAGGTACCAAAGTATGTCATCATTAGAAAATAATTCCCAAAGAAAAATGTAACGAGGCCTTAAGGACAACAAAAGTTGTAATATTTACTAAACTGTGGGAAGTAGTCTACCACCAAGCGATTGAGTAAAATTTTCCTTGGTGACTTAGTTGTACTGTAAGTTGAGTTGACTTGCAGCATAACAACTTCGTCAGGCCAACTTTCACGTTGAGGCTTCCTTTTTAGGATCAAACAGCAGCTCTAAGATGGGAAATCTGTTGTTTGACACTTTTCAAATTGCTTTTGATTCGCGATGGTATAAATTGATTTGCAGAAATCAAGGCTGCTCGTACATTGTGGAGAGAACACCTTGCACTATCTGTGTGATTGTCCAAGATGGAATTGACTTGATCACAATGGCTCCGGAAGATAAGTATCACTCCAGTTATTGGCTAATTGACTAACTTCTTGTTGGTTATTGCTCTGTAAGACATAGCCTTCATAGCTACCAAGGAGTCATTACCTAGTTGGAGATTAACGTACCTATTGGTAACTAATCAGTTGTCTCTCAACACTAAAAAGTTCCAAATCTTCACTCTTGACCACAATAATCGTGGTTGACGCAGAACGAAGGGTTGCCATCGAGGTCAGCAAATAAGGAGTCACACCAGAGATGGTTGATTTTGACGGTATGGCCATTATGCATACAAAGGTTAAAACTTGCATATTGTAACGATCGAGTCTTATCCAACGGATGACTTGTCCAATATTAAGTGTTGTGTCCTTTTTATCCAATAGGGATGAGATGTCGCTCACTAGATGACGCTCGTCAATACTAGGACAACTAAGTAGAGTCACTTGTCTACCACCTATTGCAGTTTGTTAATGTTTATGTCAGTAACCTGTTCTTCAAAGGTTATCCTCTTAGCAACTTCAGGAGGAAGCTCTACTACTTTTGGTTCGATATAAGGGTCTTTTGATAAGATATGGGAAAACAACCAAGGAAGAAGGTCACGTGAAAATCACATCAGTGTTGTTCTGCAATGAATTATGATTAGAAACCATGATACCAGCGCGTGCCGAGCAGCACAACCTTGTGTGTGCACCCACAGGAGGCTCTCGGTTTCGTCACGGCACCATTAGTTGCTACTCATAACACCATTACTGAACATGCACCCGATGAGGAATTTCAATGACACGGATTGGGTTGATATGGTAGATGCACGAATTTGCAAGCATACGATTTAGAGGCCATAATAGAGAGACGTTGCGTCACACTGGCTAACCTTTGAGAGAGGTAACCGGAAGGTCCAACATGGATTTGGGTACGGTCTCCACAACTAGCAACGTACGAACCATGGTCAAAGGCTAGCGTTGATAGAAGTTAACTTAGTGGATCAGTCGACAAGGGTCTTCACAAAGAGGGTTGCAAAACATCCACGGCTTATACAAACATATAGGAGAACTCAACTTTAGGCTTTTGGTCAAGCAACGGCACGGATACAAACATTCAAAGGCTAACCACTAAGTGTACAGGCTCAGGCTCCTAAGATAGAGAACCTATTGGAAGATAACCACCATACAATTACGTATGTGAACTTTGTTATAGGATAAAGCTATGTGACCCTCGTATGCTCACCGAGGACAAACGAGGTGACAACTAGGGCACTACCAAGATAACAAGCATACATATAACATCACAATCAAGCAATCATTTGAGAAAATTCAAATGAATGAGCTTAAGCAACCAATACAAGGCACAAAGCTCACCCAAAATAAGCATTTATCTCAAGCATGAACTAACTACAAGTTTAGCTCTAAACAAACGCTAGCTAAGGGAGCCAACTTAGCATGTGCATAGAATCTGGACAGCAGCACAGTAGTTACTTGTTTCAACCATAACTAAGGTTGTAGACATCCCACAAAGGTGATCCTAAACTTTCTAGAAAGATTAGAAAGATGACTACACTTTAGTTATTTATACCAAAAGCAAATTCATAGATTAACATGACCAAAATGCTAATGTTTCAGATCTGTACCAATGTGGACAGAAAACTAACAAGAACTTCAAAAATGCAAAACTGGAGTTCTAGGGACACAACAAGGCTGAGCCTTAACTTTATGTAAAGCTTATTAAGTTGTCTATAGCTTTATTATTACCATATTAAGATGATTCTACAGCTAACAAGGCCAAACAAGACAAGGAAGACATCTCTGCCCAGATTTGGACAGATTCTGTCATTTCACTATACAAGCTCATAAGTAGAGATTTAGACCACCAAAATTTGTGATATAGGACACTTTGAAAAGCTTAGAAAAAGTACTACACTTCTTCTATTATCTCCAATGCATGATTCCATAAGCACATAGGTCAAATAAAGCAAACATTCAGATCTGTTCTGAACATGAGCAGATTCTGATAACAAACTTTTAAAATTTATAACTCCCAAAACATAAGACCTAGGGTCACGAAATTTTAGGACAAGCTAGATAAGTAAGTTAGCTACAACTTTGGTATTCCCCATAACTACAGAAAACACCATTATGACCACGAAAACATCACTACAACAGAAAACGTTCTAGCATCGAACATTCGACAAGCACATCTAAACTTGCCTTTGTTCTACTTAATAAGAGAGCACACAAACATGTTATTCTAGTAGCTCTAATTATTATTACCTTAGACCAACTAATTTAATTCATTCATGAGAATCCACAATTATTTCTTACAAGGCTAAGCACACACTTTTATCAAGCATTTCCTATTCAAGCAACATGGAACAAGGTATTCTTGTTTGACTCCACACACGGAAGATAGTGTCACATCAATCACATGTTACTTGCTATAGAATATGGGTGAGAGGAGCAGAGCTATGCATAAAGCAACAATCAAGATGATGCATGTGTTGCCCTATTCGTCCTCACAAGATTGCCAACCTAAGGTGGCAATCACGTTCTATGTCGGTGGCATAACACGCACTCTCTCGATATATAGCTAGTCGACAGCTACATTCGACTTACGCATTCGTGGTTAGCATACCTGCAGAAAAGTTTCATTGCAGCCCAACATTTCTCCAAATATAGCACACAATGAAATAGGAAGATAAAATTCTAAGCACTCCTATATACATATACCTCTATATACGTACATGTAGCACCAAAACTACCCGAATCATTCGATCACCCACAATTAAGTACCTTCATATATACATGTGTGTAACATGTAGATAATCCAGTAACCAAAACTAACTCTCCCCTAGACCGCAGGTTGTACGGTCATGCTCTCACAACTCACACTTACCTGAGCGTAGGTGCGACGTTGCATAAAAGTAAACTAGCAACATATATGGCTATTTCATATATGAAGGCTACCCCTAATCTGACACACTGGGTAGCATAGTGTGGGAGAGTTATCACACATACATACCTTTGGCCTGGGCGTAGATGCATAAATGAAAAAAACCCCCCAAGTTAGTACTTATATAAGCCACCTAATAATCTTTATATGGGCATAAGGAAATTGACCACTGGCATATTTATATTTAAAATTTAGATTTCACAAACCTATATATAACTATAAGATGATAAAACTGGTTTTAGAAAACAAAACCTTTGTTTTAAATACACATATGACAAGTTTAATGTTGAATCTTGCTCCGATACCAGCTGTAACAGAACCGTCCAAATTATAAGAGCACAAGTACAAAAACAATCACGGGAGTGATCAAATTCTCGCACTTGAGCCCATATAACTTCGGTAGTCCAATGAAATCACGAGGGATTTCAAACCAACCAACATACAAGCCAAGATCGTAGTGATTCAACATAACAAGTCACATGTTACAACCATTTCACAAGTAATTCAATATACATCGGAGTTCAACCTAGTTATTAGAACTTACATTGAAACGTAGCGGAAGCAAAGTAATTTGAAACTAACATTATTCTTATTTCAAATACATGCCAGTACCAAGGTCGACTTCCAACAAAAGCATTAAAGAGAAGATAACTTAGAAGGATCATGCCCGTGATCACACTCCGCCTCTACGGCAGGAGCCAACCAACTCTTGCAGTAGTCATGATACTTCACAACCTGCAACAAGTGGGGACAAAACCCTGAGTACGACAAAGTACACAGCTAGACTTACCCGTCAGAAACCAGAAATAAGGTGACACCAAGGATCATGCAAGGCTGATATAAGGTGGGCTAGCTTGACAACATTTTGCATAAAAGCTTATTATAGATAAGTAATCATTAATGCTTAAGCATCAAGTTAATTATCATTAAACTATCATCTATATTAGAACCTGTAATAGAGCACTCACTTTATTAGGAGCAAACAATATTAACCATGGCAGGTATAAATTGAGGTAACCTTTTCATCGTGATCCAATTAACCATCCGTTCAATTTAATGGAATCTACGTTGCCGCTGCTCAAGTCAAGTGCTCACTAACCGGGAGCGACGGCGATTCGAATCGAATTCCTATCCATCTGGAGGGGTATTTCTAACACTCACCGTGCAGACCCCTGCCAGGGTCGCACAGGCCACCTTTTCATATGATTCAGGAATCACGGGTCCGAATGATGTCGTGACCCCAAGGGCGACACTCTGCTAGGTGATAGGGACTCTAACCCCCCTTGGTCTCACGCCAATGTCTCTAAGCACATCCTTTCTCTCCTCCAAGAAGCAACCTACCATCCGATTCTCGGCCTGAATCACATTACTCGGCTTCGTGGTCGGAACGACTTATCCGGCCAACTAAGTGTTAGACTGTGTTCAACATGACTCAAGGACGTACAGCGAATCGCTCCTTAAACGACTCAGACGGGGATAGATTCACACCCAAGACCTCCATGCCTTGTTGCTTCACTATCGTCATCCCGCCCGGTCTCATTTCATTTTATTAACACATGGTTCCATTCCACGATAGCAAATATAGCCAACCGTGCCATATATGAATATCCCTACATCTCGCAGGTGACAGGAAATCACCTGACTTCTACCGCTTAAAACAGGGCTAAGCATCTACTCGATCCTACTCTATGTAGGATTCAGGGATTCATATATCTGGATAAGGAATGATATAATGCAGTAAGGTTTTCAACCAACTCCTATCACTTAATGCAACAATACTTATAACATATATAGAATTAATTGCTTTAAAGATAGGAGGCTTATAATGCTCCGGGGCTTGCCTGTGATCCGACTCAAGTTAGAGTATGTCAGATGAGTTCGCTTGGCGAGCATCTTTCAATCTACCACTTGTCCGGTCCTTCGATCTTCGGGATGGATCCACCAACTCCATCTTCGGGTTTGGCTCCACCTTAGGTCCTTCACGTGCTTCAGCTAACGTACCTAAATAAGGTGCAACAATGCATATGTATGAATGCATAGAAGTGCAATACACAAAGTAATCAAACAAGCATACCAAAGTTTCCCTAAACACCTAGAGCTAATTAACTTAATCCTCACTAAGGCATAACATAGAAGAAGGCAAGCACATCAATCAAGAAACAAGTCTCACAAGCTCACAGGGCACTAAACCAAGTACCATCAAGGATATGAGCCACACTTTCACACCCTAGCATGGCAAAGTCAATCAAAGCACTAGAACAAGAATCTGCTACTTTCTGGACATACATACAGGCTCAGTAAATCAATCATAACTAGAGATCCCTAAATCCAAATGACTTGCAAGAAGACATTATGGAAAGCTTATGAACTTCTCTACATTTCATTTATAATCATCATAGCATGATTCCAAAGTCTAACGTGTCGAATTTATACAAACACAGAAACTGGTCTAACAAGACAGAGAGCAAGCAATTCTGTAACTCAACTTTAAACAGATATAATTCTTAAACCACATGGCCAAATACCACCAAATCTTAACAGCAGCTAGATATATAAATTATCTACAACTTTTGTATAAACAAGTTTCACAACAAAGGAAATTATCATTAAGAACTTTGCCAAGTTTCTAGATTTGTCCAGAAACCTAATTTGCAAGAAATAATTATTAACTTATGTTGCAAATATATAATTAGACAAAACCAACTTTACCAACATGTCACACATGACTAATGAACACCAGAAAACATAGTGTCCATTCCTAAATAAATTCTTTTAATGCATTTTCTTAATTTATTTAGATAATTAGGTGGAATTATGAACACATATCAAAAGTGCATAATAAATTCTACCAAAATTACAGAGGCCTACACATGCTCCCAAAAGTCTACTACCCAAATTTGAAACCATTTGGACATGTATAACAACCTCTATGAAAAAGACAAATGGCTAATGCAATAAATCATGTGAGAGCAAGTTAAACCTAAAACTCAATATTTTCTGTGAACCCAAGGCCATCTTATGAATCAATATGATAGAGAAACATCATAATAAGGTAATGGAACAATATTTTCTATTTTATCATTTATATATTATTTATAAGCTATTTATCAAACCTTAAACAAGTTAAATCAATAACTAGATCGTACAATAAGCAATGACTATGAAATTTATACCACAGTACATCCATATCATGACAAACCTACCATAAAAATTTCACATCATTTGGAGCATCACAACTCAAGATATAAAAATGACAAGCAAAATAATATAGATTTCCTTATTTATCAAGGTCTAATCAAAACCCTAAGAAAACAGTAACAACTAGGGTGTTTAACATTTTTCCTAGCAAGTACATATCATCACAAAATTAACAAAACAAGAATCACTATTTTTAGATGTCTAAAACTCCATATCTAGCTCTGGTTAGGTTTAAAGGCATTTTTAGAGCATTTTTAAAACTTAAATAAAGACATTAGAAAATACCTCTAAACATGTATCATATTATGACTCCACTGCATAGATCTTTTCTCAAGGTTTCCAAAAAGTCCACTTTTGCTATTTTTGGAATTACCTAGCATGAGATATGGATTTTCAAAGATTAGCATGAAATGGAAATTCAAAATCACAAATAAACAACCCTAACTAATTTTTGCTAGATGCACCCGATTCGGTACCCATTCTCAGCCACCACTCAAACTGACAGGCGGGACCCGCTGTACCATTGGGCCCACTTGTCATATACACAGAGAGATAGAGAGAGAGACAGCGAGAGGGGAGGCGTCGGTCTTCCCCTTTCGGCCGCCGGAAACAGAGGAGGCGGCCGGACTTGCGGCTCCGGCCGGCAGGGGCGGCGCCGGCGGCGAGGGAGGGGCCGGTGAGTGTCGCGGCGTCGAAGCGCATCCGAAAACGGTCTTGGCTTGGCGTGAGGTGGTCCATGGTCTCCTAGCCGCGTGCGCGGTGACACGCCGGGGCACGGCTCCGACGGCGACGGCGCTCCGGTGGGCTAGGCAGCCAAGAAAGGGACGGAGGATGGTCGGCATGCAACGGGGAAGCTGATGGCGGGTTCAATCGACCCGGTAGCGGTCCGAGGGGACCCGGCCACGGGAGCTCATGGCTCGTCGGCGGAGCTGCACGGCGGCGGTGCGCTCCGGTGACCTGGAGCCTGGGCGAGCACGCGCGGGGCGGAGCACGGCGAGGCGGAGGTAGTGATGCGCTCGATTGAGATGGAGAAAGAGCACAACAGCAGTTGGGAAGGGAGCTCCATCGCTCGGCAATGGTGGCCGTGGCCATGGTGCCTGCGCTCTGCAGCGAGAGGAAGCAGAGAGCCAGCGAAGAGCTCGAGGGCGAGTGGGAGCGCAGAGTGGAGCTCGGGTGAGCGTCCTGGTACCTCCCCATCGACCCAAGTCCACGGGACGCACGGCAGCGGAGGTGGGGAGCACTGCGGCGCATGGAGGCCACGTCCCGGACGCGTGGCTCCCGTTGGGGCATTCCACCGAACACGCGACGTGCGTGAAGCTGCCTGACTTGGAGGCCGTGTTTGGGCCTGCTCGGGTTCGAATTTGGATATGGGCCAAAAAGAAAAGTTGTTCATCTCAGTATGCTCTACAATTTCTATTTAGGGGTCATAGTCATTGGTGACCTAATTTAGGATATAATGATGTGTCAAGGCAGCATGGTCAATGTGTTGACAAAAATTGGTAAACCTTCAAAATTGAGGTGCAAAATGGATTCCAACAAGTGTCATCTTCTTGCATGCTCTTCCCCATAATATAACCTTCAACTTTTATTTTTGGACCAACTCAAGTTGCTTAACGAATTTCGGAGAACGCGGAATGTCAATGTCGACGACACTGAAATCAGGGCTTTAAATTTCTAAGTGCTGAAATCAGCCCTATTTCTGACTTATAGGCCCTTTTTGAGCATGCTCCACACATTTTCATGACTTGACTCTTAAACAAAGTTTGTTCCTTATAAAATTCTCTACAACTTTGTAAAAGGGTGCACAGTCATGCAAAACTTGTAGGTCACACTTTTAAAACGGTCAAACCAAAGTGTTCTAGGGTCCATACATGGTCAACCATCACTTAGAAGCACATTTAGGCAAAATGATCAACATGAACATTGTTCCATTAAGTGCCCTAAGTGTAGTTAAGGTGTTGTAGAGTTCATCTAGAGTCATTTGGACAGTTTGCAAGGTTTGGTGGATGTTCTATAGGTACATTAACTTAATGGGGCAAATTCCAATAGGAATGGAACTTATCATTTCATGTGACTTTTTGATTCCAAACTTCATGAAACTTTTCCAGGGATCAATATAGATAGTTACCAAGGTGAGACACATGAAGATATGGCAATAACACCATCCAAACATGTATCTTTGAAAATGGCCTATATGTAAGGCAATGGTGCAGCATCCACTTTAAGTGAGGCTCATCTCCATAGGTTGACCTTGACATCGTCATCTCCACTTAATCTATCATATTTGAGATCAAACCCACTACTTAATGAGTGACAAACACCTGGGGTGTTACAGCAAGTGTCTTGGATTTTTTTTGAATTTGTTTATTTGTTAATTGAAACATTTTTCTTTCTTTTACCTTTTATTAAGTTGGTGCTAAGGAGGTAGGTGGTGGGAGCGATGAGGAATTTGACATTCCTCGTTTGACATAGTTGCAAGGTTGTTTAGGTGTTACGGGTCTATTTTTTTGTTTTTTGGGGGCAGATTTATTTACTTTGACTTGCCTCTACTGCAGAGGAGTTTGTGGAAGAGTTTGCTAAACTTGAAGTGGAATCGGCCGTGAACATGGCACTTCATAGCGCGTATTAGGTTAGCTGTTTATATAAATTTTTTGCGTGTTTTATGTCCTCAGTGAATTTCATATCAGTTACTGATCTTTGTGTGTCTTCCATAGCATTTTCGTACTATGGAAGTGATCTGGGACAAGGTTTGTGAAGGTCGAGTCCTCCACGAGCGTGTCCGAGAGCTGAGGGGCCAGGTTGTCGATCTTGGTAATGAGAAAGAAGCCTTGTCGAGGGAAGTTCATGACCTTCGCGCTAAGAATGCAGATTTGGTCGTTGAACGAGCTAATGTAAGTGCGTTGGTTGCTGGCCTTGAAATTTCAAAGACTGCCGCTTATCGAAGGATTGCAGAGCTGGAGGGGTTACTGGAGTCTTGTAAAAAGTCTAAGGAGTTGGCCGAGGGGCGGCTTGAAGAGCAAAATAGCATTATGGAGGGCCTTCGTCTAGAGATTGAGAAGGGATGCTTGCTGAATGGAGAGCTGAAGAGTGCTGTGAAGAGTTTAGAGGGTGGCTCTGCTACTGCGAGGAATTTGGGATTATCTGCGGCGCGGCAGTATGCCAGCATTCTCGAGGCCTTTGGAGGAATCACCCGGGAGCTTTCTGAGGATTCGGATGTTCCTGATATTATGAAGTGGTTTGCTAGCAACTTCTTGGGTCTTAAGAATTTCGTGACGAGGGCTGGCGACTTTGCAGCACTCTCTAGGGTCATGAATTTGTTGTCACTCATAGAGAAAAAGAAGTGCCAGCCTTTGGAGGACTTTCTTATGAAAGACTTTGCTTTTCTATCTCCTTCTGAGCTAGGTGAACCTTCAGAGAATGTGCAACTTGCTAGTCGTCGCTTTTATAAAAAGTTTCTAGGAGTTGCACGGTCGTGCATATGCTCGTTAGCTTGCGGAGGCTAGACGTGCTCAGGTTTTTCGTTTTGTCTTGCTTTCTGTTTTGTTTTATATATTTAGCTATATGTTCTTAATTTTTTATTTTGTATTTTGATTTTGGTTTTGTTTTGTTGATTCCAACACTTACGTGCTTGCTTTGATTGTAAGGTGTTACCTAGGGAGTATGATGTCCCTCAACATAAGCTTGTGGTGGCGGACTTTCGCTTTCGGGTACGTGTCCACCGGGACAAATGGGCCAAGATATCGAGAATAAAGTGGTGGAAGCTGAGGGGAAGCAGCGCAAACATTTAAGGAGAGGATGCTAGACGAGGGGCCTTGGGAAGAAGGAGAAGATGCCGACGACATGTGGCTAAAGATGGCAACATGTGTCCGGAAGGTGGCTTCGGAAGTGTTTGGCGTGAGTAGGGGAGGCAAACGGGAAGCGAAAGACACATGGTGGTGGAATGACGAGGTGCAAAGGGCTATTAGGGAGAAGGAGTGTTTTAAGCGTCTCCACCATGACAAGAGTGTAGCCAACATCGAGGGCTATAAAATAGCGAAGAGGGTTGCAAAGCGAGCTATGAGTGTAGCAAAAGGTCAGGCGTATGATGGCCTTTATCAGCGGCTAGGCTCGAAGAAAGAGAAGGACATTTATAGGATGGCTAGAATCCACGAGAGGAAGACAAGGGACATCAACCAAATAAAAATACATCAAGGATGGGACAGATCGACTTCTGGTGAAGGATGAGGAGATCAAGGACAGATGGAGAGAGTACTTCGACAAGCTATTTAATGGAGAGAATGAGGATCCTGCCCTTGAGTTGGACGACTCATTTGACGATACCAACAGACGCTTTATGAGGAGAATTCAGGAGGGAGAGATCGAAGAGGCTTTGAAGAGGATGAAGGGAGGTAAAGCGATGGGCCCTGATGGTATCCCCATTGAGGTGTGGAGATACCTAGGCGCTAGAGCGATAGTATGGTTAACTAAACTTTTTAACCTTATTTTTCGGTCTAACAAGATGCCTGAAGAATGGAGGAGAAGTATATTAGTACCTATCTTCAAGAACAAGGGAGATGTTCAAAGTTGTACTAACTACCGTGGGATTAAGTAGATGAGCCATACGATGAAGCTCTGGGAGAGGGTTATCGAGCATCGCCTAAGGAGAGTGACACATGTGACCCAAAATCAGTTTGGGTTCATGCCTGGTAGGTCGACTATGGAGGCGATTTTCTTATTACGACAATTGATGGAGAGATATAGGGAGCAGAAAAAGGACTTGCACATGGTCTTTATTGACCTCAAGAAGGCATATGACAAAGTACCGAGAAATGTTATGTGGTGGGCCTTGGAAAAGCATAAAGTCTCAACTAAGTACGTTACCCTCATCAAGGATATGTACAGGGATGTGGTGACGTTTGTCCGAACATGTGATGGCGACACCAGTGACTTTCCAATTAAAATAGGACTGCATCAGGGGTCAGCTTTGAGCCCTTATTTATTTGCTTTGGTGATGGATGAGGTCACAAGGGACATACAAGGTGATATCCCTTGGTGTATGCTCTTTGCTGATGATGTGGTGCTAGTTGGCGACAGTAGGGCGGGGGTTAATAGGAAGTTAGAACTATAGAGGCACACGTTAGAGTCGAAAGGGTTTGGACTTAGTAGGACTAAGACCGAGTACATGAGGTGTGATTTCAGCGCGACTAGGCACGAGGAGGGAGACGTTAGCCTCGATGGGCAAGTGGTGGCCAAGAAGGATACTTTTCGGTATTTATGGTTGATGCTATAAAAGGATGGAGACATTGATGAAGATGTTAGGCATAGAATTTCAGCCGGCTGGCTGAAATGGCGTCAAGCTTCTGGCGTTCTCTGTGATAAAAGGGTGCCTCAGAAGCTGAAAGGTAAGTTCTATAGGACGGCGATTCGTCCGGTGATGTTATACGGTGCTGAGTGTTGGCCTACAAAAAGGCAACATGTCCAGCAATTGAGTGTAGCAGAGATGTGTATGTTGCGTTGGTGTTGTGGGCACACAAGGAGGGATAGAGTCCGGAACGACGATATTCGGGATAGGGTTGGGGTGGCACCAATTGAGGAGAAATTGATTCAACATCGGTTGAGATGGTTTGGACATGTCTAACGGAGGCCTCCTGAGGCGTCGGTGCGTAGTGGAGTTCTAAAGCGGGTCGATAATGTAAAGAGCGGTAGAGGTCGATCTAAACTAACTTAGGACGAGTCCGTTAAGAGAGATCTTAAGAAGTGAAATATCTTCAAGGATTTAGCTATGAACAGGAGCGCTTGGAGATTGGCAATCAACGTGCCTGAACTGTGACATCTTTTTGTCTTGTGCCATTTATGTCTCTTTATGTGTCTCCCTGTTTCTCGTCTCTTTTGGGTTTCATCTCTAGCCTACCCCAACTTGCTTGGGACAAAAGGTTATATTGTTGTTGTTTGTTGATTCCAACACTTGATAGGCGTCGAAGGGAAAAAAGCATGTAAGGGTTGCAGAGGTTGTGAGTGGTGATGTTGGCCCTTTGACGCTCTAGGCTGAAGCGGCACAGACTCTTGTGGGGATTAATCCTTCTTCGACGCCGCCGGCTGAGGGGGCAAAGGCTCCTGAGGCAACAAAGGCTTGCGCGAGCGCTGGTCCTTTGACTCTTCAGGTTGAGACGGTGAAGGCTCCCGCGGTGAACCTTAGCTCGGTGGCAACGAAGACTCCAACGGTAGCCGATGTTGAAGTGGAGGCAAACCTAGAGTTTTAGTTCAAGTTTTAGGCAAAGGCCTTGTTTTTTTGGCTGCCGAGATGTGGCATTAGCTAGTTAAATAATTTATGATCGGTTGTGTTTTTAAGGGCCCCTTGTGCTTAAGATATTGTTATGATTTGGTTAGTCTTGTTTCCTTTGTTTTCCTCCATGCTTGTTTGCCCTTCGAGGGTTCTATTGCGGGTCGTGGTGGTGTTAATGAAACCTTATGAACTATATTTGTTGGCTAGACCATTGTTTCGGCTTGGATCATATTGCGTTTTAGTTGGAGGCTTTCAACCAGAAAGGACTCTCGGCATCGCGAGGGTTGAAGTCATGTCTTTACATGTTTGTTTCCTTCATCGAAGGTTGTTTGATTGTGGTGGTATAATTTTGTTCCTTGGGGCAATGTTTATTGGGGTTTTGCCTGCGGGGGTGCCTCCGGTGATGGGTACTCTCTGCCTCTCTCTTTTTTATATATGAGGTGCTATCCTAATGCCTAAATTTGGATAGGTCTTTGTCAGGAATTATTTGTCAAAATGTTTCGATGCCTGACGAGGATAGGTCTTTGTCGGACTTAGGCTTTCTTTGTAGCCGAAGGGGCCTTGATGCCTAGGAGTCGCCCAAGTCTTTGTCAAGGATTGGTGCTTTGCACCACTGAGGTCGTTCCATGCCCTTAAGCCTTTGGCTTTGGGTGACGGAGGGTCCTCTTTTGCTCGTAGCAGTTTTGTCGAATGTCATGGCTTCGTTGCTAGCCACTTTCGACCTTTGTTTTAATGCTTGGTGGGGGTAATTCCTCTTTATATCTTTAGAGAATTTTTACATGGGTCCTGCCTCATTAAAAACCTCACCTTCGCTAGGAGTACCCCACTGTGAGGAAAAGAGTACAGACCCTTTGTCTTCATGAAAGGTAAAAAGAAGAAAAAAAAAGAAAAAAATGATAGGATTTGGGTGACCTCGCTTATAGTTTCGCGGAGGCCACCCTTACATTCAGATGTAGAATCTGCGAAGGTTGTCTATATTCCAGGTGTGGGTAGTGGTTTTTCCTTCATGGTCGGTTAGGTAAAAGGAGCCTAACCTTCCTGTGGCCTTTGCCATATATGGTCCTTCCCATTTTGGCTGCAGCTTTCCTATTTTGTCAGCATTGGGTTTTCTTCTGAGGACTAGGTCTTCGTGCTGTATTTGTTTTCTAACCGCCTGACGGTCCCTCCATTTCTTGGTTTCCTTTTGATATTTGTTGATGTTTTGTACTGCTTCCATTCTTATCCCTTCGATTGTTTACTTAGAATATTCTTCATCTGCTGCCAAAGTGTGTTTCATCACCCGGAGGCTCTAATGCTTGGCCTCCTCGGGTAACATTGCTTCCTCCCCGTATAAGAGCTTGAACGGAGTAAAGCCTGTTGCCCTGGATGCTGTGGTGTTGTGAGACCATACCACCTTTGGTAGTTCATCTACCCATTTACCTTTGCGGAGATTGAATAAAGTCTTCGAGACTGCTGAGAATATTACTCTATTGGCTCTTCCTACTGCTCCGTTTGATTCTGGATGGTAAACTTATGCGAAGGCTATTGTCGTGCCTATGCTCCTGCAGAACTCCTTGAACTTGTCTGAGTCGAATTGCTTTCCATTGTCTACCGTTAGGATTCGTGGTACTCCAAATCTACAGACTATGTTTTGCCAGAAAAACTTTTTTACTGATTCTGATGTGATGGTTGCTAGTGGCTTTGCCTCAATCCATCTTGTGAAGTACTCAATTGCTACTACTGTGAACTTGTTCCCCCCTTGTGAAGGTGGCAGTGGCCCGACCAGGTCCATGCCCCATCTTTGCAATGGCCAAGTAGGTGGGATGAGTTGTACAGCAGTCGAAGGCTTTGATTGATGCGGGGAGGTGCTCTGGCATGCTTGACATGTCCTAACAATTTCTTCTGCATCTTTGATGTGCGTGGGCCAGTAGAATCCCTGCCTGATAGCCTTTGCGGACAATGCTCTTGCACCTATGTGTGAACCGCATATCCCTGAATGGATTTCTTGGAGGAGGTTTTTGCCTTCGCCTTGAGCTATGCACTTGAGTAATGGTTGTACCACACCTTTTTTGTATAAGATTCCGTCTACTAGTGTATAGTTCCTGGCTCTAGCTATCATTCTAGTTGTGCTTGCTTCATCTTCCTTGCAATGTATATTATTTAAGTGGTCTAAGATTAACTGTCTCCAGTCTTCAGACTCAGTGACTAGAACTGTTTTAAATGCCTTTGCGGTTACTTGTGTTGTTGGTGCTTGCAGTATTTGGTAGAATGTTCCTTCCGGTATAGGCAGATTGTTTGCTGCTGCCTTCGCTAGTTCATATGCCTCTGAGTTTTCTGCTCTTGGTATGTACTTCAAGGTAAACCCTTGGAACCTCCGCTCTAGTGCCCTTACTGTCGCCAAGTATTTGACCAGCTCTGGATCTCGTGCCGTGTATTCTTTTTCGACTTGTCCGGCCACAACCTGAGAGTCCGTTTTTGCTAATACTATTTTTGCTCCAAGGGCCTTCACCTTGTTGAGTCCCAGTATAAGGTCTTCGTATTCTGCTATGTTGTTTGTTGCTTTGAATTCTAGCCTAGCTGCGTATTTCATCTGGAGGCCGGATGGTGCTATTAGGACGGCAGAGGCTTCTGCTCCTAGATGTCCCCAGGCTCCATCCGTAAAAAGTGTCCAGATCTGAACTTGGGGTTGTGGGCTCTGACGTGCCGAAGGTGTCCAATCTGCCATGAAATCTGCTAATGCTTGTGATTTGATTCCTGTTCTTGACAAATAGTTGAGGTGAAACTGGGATAACTCTGTTGCCCATTTTCCTATTCTCCCAGAGGCCTCCTTGTTGCTCAATATGTCTCCGAGTGGTTGTTATGAGGGCACTGTGATCTCATGCGCTTGGAAGTAATGTTTTAACTTTCTGGATGAGATCAAAACAGCATATGCTATTTTTTTCAATCTCTGTATAGTTTAGCTTTGCTCCTGATAATGCCTTTGAGATGTAATAAACAGGCTGCTGAATGACCTTCGATTCTTCTTCTTTTTCCTGGACGAGTACTCCACTTACTGCGTGGTCGGAGGCTACGACATATAGTAGTAGCGGTGCCTCCGGATCTGGCATTATAACTAAGAGCTTGTTGGCCATGTAATTTTTGAGCTGTTGGAAAGCCCTCGATTGTTCTAGTCCCCTCTCTACTTTGTCTCCGCCTCTTAGAGCCTTGAAGAATGGGAGACTACGCTCTGCTGACTTTGAGATGAATCTGTTTAGCGCTGCTATTCTTCCTGTGAGCTTCTGAACCTCCTTTTTGGTTGTTGGTTCTATCATTGAGATTATGGCCTTTGTCTTCTCTGGATTTGCTCTTATGCCTTCGGGTCCTATAATGTACCCGAGCATTTTGCCTCGGCTTACGCCGAAGACACACTTTTCTGGATTTAGCTTGAGCCCGGCTACCCTGAGGTTAGCGAAGGTCTCTTTGAGGTCTGCAATGTGATCCTCTTCATTCTTGCTCATCACCACAATGGCATCGGCATAGGCTATGATATTTTTCTGTAGCTGAGGACCAAGAACCACTTTTGTCATTCTAGCGAAGGTTGAGCCTGTGTTCTTGAGACCTTCGGGCATTCTCACATAGCAATACGTTCCAAATGGAGTTGTGAAACTTGTCCTCTCCTCATCTTCCTTACTCATCTAGATCTGGTGGTAGCCTGAGAAGCAATCCAGGAAGGAGAAGCGTTTGCAACCCGCAGCCTTGTCTATGGAGGCATCTATTCTTGGTAGTGGAAATGGATCTTTTTTGCAGGCCTTGTTTAGGTCTGTGAAGTCTATGCACATCCTCATTTTGCCATTCTTCTTTAGTACTAGAACTACATTAGCTAGCCAGTCTGAATATTTGACTTCTCTAATGACATTCGCGTCCAACAGCCTTTGTACTTCGGCCTTCGCCGCTAAGACTGTCTTTGGACATTTTCCTTTGTCTCTGCTTTTTTGGCTTCATTTTGGGGTTGACATCGAGTGAATGATGTATGATGTCTCTACTAACTCCTTTCAGGTCAAAGGCTGACCAAGCAAAGACATCCTTGTTCTTGGCTAGAGTTTCTATGAGCTCTTCTTCCTCCTACTTGGGGAGGTTGCCTCTGATGATGACTTTTCTATCTGGGACTACATTCTCGAGCGGTACCAACTTTGTCTCTTCTTGGTCTTTGAGGTCTGTTTTCCCCTTCGGCATGTCCGGAGGTTCTGGCGTGCTACTCTTGGCCGCTTCAACGGAGTTAATGTTGCGCTGAGACTTGTAGATAGCCTTTTCGATATTTCTTGCTTCTTTCTGACTGTCGTGGACTGTAATGATTTCGTGCAAAGCTGGTACTTTCATACATAAGTAGCCCATGTGGATGGTTGCATTGAACTTGTTTGCGAATCCTCTGCCGAAGATGACATTGTATGGGTAGTAGAGGTCTACCACGTCAAAGGTGACGTACTCTGTTCTCGCATTTTCCTGGCCTCCGAATGACACTGGAAGAGAGATTTTTCCTAACGCATCTATTTTCTTTCCTCCGAAACCAATCAGGGGGGAGTCCGAAGGCTGCAGCTGAGTTCTGCTTAGCTTCATCTGGTTGAAGGCATTGACAAAGATGATATCAGCAGAGCTCCCTGAATCTATCAGTACCCTGCTGATTTCCCAGCCCGCTATATTAGCCTTGATTACCATGGCGTCCGCATGGGGGTAACTTTCTAATTGTAGGTCTTGCTCTGAAAACATGATGGGTGTCTTCGACCAATCTGTGTAGCGTATTGGACCTTGGACTGCTATGTTGTTGACAAGCCTGAGATGATCTTTCTTCTGCTTTTTTGTTTGAAATTCCATTGCAGAGCCTCCGGTGATTGGTAATATCATGCCAATGGTGGGTAGGGGTGTATGTGGGTTGAGTTGGTTCTCTAGGTTGGGTTCATTTTTTGATGCGGTTAGTTGTGGAGGCGGAGGCAATGCTTCGAGCTGTCTGTTGTGTACTTCAAGTGGTTGGTTTGTCTCGATGAATGTTATGTGCGGAGGCCTTGGGTTTATATATGTGAGGTTGGCCTCTACACGTTGGTTGCTAGTTTGCCCTTGTTGGGTGTTTGGTCACCATGCAGGTAGGAAATTTGGATAGTAGGCGGCTGCTAAGGTGGATTTGTGAATTTGGGTGGAGTTTAAGCTTGGGTACATTGGGCAGTATTGTTGCTGAGGGGGTGCGGCGAAGGTATGGTTTACCTCTCGCATAGATTGCAGCGGCGAGGGTTGAGGGTTTGACTTGTTCTTGATCCTTTCCTGAGTTTCCTTAGCATCTGGGCAATCCCTGGTGACATGTCCCTTTTCTTCTCCATGAAAGAAACAGTACTATTTCCGTTGTCTTTGCTTTTGGTTTTTATTCTAGCTTTTCCCCTGGCCATTCCCTTTGCCTTGATAATGTCTTTGGGACGTGTTTTGTGCTCCAGCTTCCGCCACCTGCTACCCTTGTTGACCATCGCCCTGTTGCTCTATGTTGAACACTTGTTGGTTTTGGCCCTGCTGTTGTTGCTGCTGACCTTGATTTCTGATGTTTCTCTGTGCATTTCTGTTGCTTCCCTCCTGCTGCTTGTTCTGGTTTTGCTCATCTAGCCTTTTGCGAAGGTCGTTGTCTGACTTGCAGTACTTTTCAAACTCACTGTATAGGTCTTGCATATTGGCTGGTTTCTCTCTAGCCAAGTGAGCTGCAAAGGGTCCTATGCGAAGGCCCTTGATGGCCGCTTCTATGGCCACTTCCTCTGGCACATCTGGAGCCTTTGCTTTTACCTGCACAAATCTCTGAAAGTAATCCTTTAATGCCTCACCCTGATTCTGCTTACATTGAAACAAATCAGTGGAAGTCAGTGACTCACTGGTGAAGCCTTTAAAGTTTGCTAGGATCTTGTCGCGGAGGTTCTCCCATGAGTACACCGTACTGGGCTTGAGCATGGAGTACCATGCTAGCGCATCGCCTTCAGCTGCTATGACAAAAGATTTGGCTAGTACTGTCTCATTTCCACCTGCGGAGGCCACCGCTGCTTCAAAGCTCATGATAAATTGGTGTGGATCAGACTTCCCGTTGAACCTGGGTAGTGTAATTGGTTTATAAGATGTTGGCCATGGTGAGTTTTGAATGCCTTCGGATAGTGGGGATTTGGGATCTATGGTTCTACGGGGAAGTGGAGCCGCAAAGGGCGAGCCTAAGGTTGTCTAGACTGCTGTGACTGGCAGAGGATTGTGCTGATTCTGACTTGAATGTACTTGGTGAGATGTACTGGAGGGGGGTTGCGAAGGTTGCATACTCTGTATCTCTGCTTGCAGGAGGGCGAGCTGTTGCCTGATCTCCGCTGCTTGTGCCGATGCTTGTGCCACTTGTTGGCTTGCTGCGAAGGCCACCGCTACTCTGTCCCTTTCTTGCTGCATGCTCTCTAACTGGGCCTGCTGCTGTTGAAGCTCTTGCTCAGGTGTTGAGCCTGGTGCTTGTTGGACCTCCGATGCCGGAGCCTGATCTTGGATCACTGGCTCCTCTTCGACATGGTCTTCTGGGGTTGAGGCGTATGCGTTGTGGGTATTGCGCCTGGGCCTCCCCCTCGGGGCGGAGGTCGCCGATGCTCTTGCGGGGGATTTTATCTTTCCTGCCATCGTGGGTTTGTCTTGGCAGTTGGTAGAGCGCAAGGATCTTAACCTTGTGGTCGTGGGTTCAAGCCCCACGGTGGGCGCCAATGTTGGGATAGGGATATCCCGACAGAGTTAGTGCGCAGAGGGAGGGGAGCTCGCTGCTGCTCTGCTCCACACCCGGGGGGCGAAGGCCTTCGATTGACGGTGGTACAGAAATCAAGGCACGACTCATGTGATTATCGAAGTGACAATTAGGGTTACAAGCCACTCAAAATCCTCCTCATTCCTCAGGGATGAGCTCTCCTTTTATAGAGTACGGTTACAAATTTTTGGTGGTACAAAAATGCCCCTGCGACAGCTACGGCATATGCCGGAATATTCTGCTCTCTTATACATCCTCTTGAGGGCACCTAAGTCTTTTACCCCTGTACCCCCTCTTGCTAATGGGCCATTGCTGATACTGATGTTTTGGCCCATGGAGAAGCCCAGCCAATAGTCTTTGCACGGTCTTCATTGAGCATCACCCTTCGCACGGTCTTTAATGTCTTGGTGCGAAGACTTCTGTCGGCTGTTTCGCCGACCTTGGCGCCACTCGCGGTGCAAAGGCCTCTTTTTTGCCATTCTTGGTGTAGAGGCTCCTGTCGGCCATTTCGTCGATGCTGGCGCCATTCGCGGTGCGGAGGCCACTTTGCCACCGTTCTCGGTGCGAAGACTCCTGTCGGCTGTTTCGCGGACCTGGGGGCCACTCGCGGTGCGAAGACTTCTTTACCGCCGTTCTTGGTGCGAAAACTCCTGTCGGTTGTTTCGCAGACCTTGGCACCACTCGCGGTGCGAAGACTTCTTTACCGCCGTTCTTGGTGCGAAGACTCCTGTCGGCTGTTTCACCGAGTGAATGGATCATCTGCATTCACCACAAGAGACGTCTTTTTTTGCGGGTTAATTTTGTCGGTAAGCCCTTCGATCGCAAGGTATTTTCCCCAACAATAGCAAGTCAATGTCATTGCTTTCTTAGGGCAAGTAAATTGCTACACGTCAGCTGGCTCATACTTTGTCTCATGCAGTGTCACGTAGGATTTTTGCTGATGTAGAGAAAAGAGAGAGGAGAGAGAGAAAGAGATCGTTGTTTCGTGAAACAACCAACTCATATGCTAAAATTTAGGAATATGAGACAACTTAGACACCATTGTATAAGTTATTGTCATACAACTCACAAATATTATATTGTTGTATCCACAAATTAAGGACACTGGAATCACTACGAGACAACTTAAAAGATAATTCATTATACTTGTTACCTCTTAAGTCGTCTCATAATTACGTGGCATTGCATGAGACTACCAATGCACTTACCCTTAAAGAGGTTCCGCTGCTTAGACTGTTTGTTTAGGTTCTTTTGCCGCTGGGCTATAGATAAATTGTTGATCTGTACGTTTTGATGGTGAACAAGAAAATAGATGCAGAGAGTTGTGTTTGGGACTGTGTTTGTTTGTTTGTTGTTTTAGGCTGCGTTTAGTTCGCGAAAAGAAAATTTTTAGGTGTCACATCGGATGTGTCGAAAGAATGTCGGGAGGAGTTTTCGGATACTAATAAAAAAATAAATTACAGAACCCGTCAGAAAACTGCGAGACGAATCTAATGCTACTAATTAATCTATCATTAGCACATGTTGGTTACTGTAGCACTTAGGGTTTTTCATGGACTAATTAGGCTTAAAAGATTCGTCTCGCGATTTTTCCGAGAACTATGTAATTAGTTTTTTTTGTCTATATTTAGTACTCCATGCATGTGTTCAAACATTCGATGTGATGAGTGAAGATTTTTTTTTTTTTTTGAAAACTAAACCAGGCCTTCCTCGGTTCAGGCCTACTCTGCGTCGCTTTCAGTTGCATTGCTAGCTACTCGATTCAGGCCTATTGCAGCAGTCCTCGCGCCGGAGCTGCTGCTTGCCTACGCCATCTGTCTTATGCAGCGTGGGCGGGTGGAGGCATGAGCAGCTGCTGCATTGGGGACCAAAAAAGAAGAGGCGGGGCCCACAGCTTGCAGATAAGCTCACGCTGGTTTCTTCATCTTAATTTTTTATTTGGCTCTGCAGGTTTTCTCGGCTACAGTTTAAATGTTTCATTCTATTTTTTATGTAAAAAGTTTAGTGATAATCCTGCATGCGTGATTTCTTGGATGTGACGAACTTTGAAACGTGACTATATCAAACGCATTTTTTTCCTTTCCTTTTTCAGGTTGAAACTAGAAACACAGGCGCGGCTTTGCCACGCCATCGTTGGAGTGTGGCCATTGATAGTGAATAAATGGGTATACGGGGTATTGATATTTGTTTGGGCCATTATTATTTAGTTGTATTTGATAGAGTAGCCGACCGTGTATTTATCTGGATGGCACTAAAGAAAAAAAAGAAATCAGAGGCCTGTAGGGAAGAGGCCAGAAAGATGGATAAAAAATCATTCACTTTTCATCAGTACATGGATAGAATATGAGAATAAGAAAATTCTAAAAATGATTACTCAATCTGATTCATCTGATTATGTAGTCATATTAAAGATTGACGCACAGACCTTTTTTCTTAAAAAAAAAGATTGACACACATGATATCGGTCGGTGTCTTTTTTGATACTTATCAGTTATTGAATGGATAGTATGCGAGGTCAAGAGCAAGAGCTGATGCTCTGTTTCCACCAATCTTGCCACCATTCTTCCTGATAACATGTTAAAAGGAAACGAGGACTATGAGAATCAAGCACTATATATTTGAAGTCCCAAAACAATGATTATGCCCAAGATTTTCTTTAAAAAAATGAGAAACTACTGATCGACAGCAAGATGTTAGAAAAGGATAATTCATGTAATGTATGAGTGAAATAGCAATTCGAAATTTGCATTTGCTGGTACACGAAGAACCTATTTGCAGATATTTCATACTGAAAATAATCATTAAGGTGTATTGTTTGGCACAGGGGATGTGGTGGGACGGAATGGGTCGATCCCACAGGAACCAGTAGCAACAGTGAAGATTGATGTTGCTGGTGTCTGTCGTATGATGTGCTCAAGTGTCCTCTGATGGGTCATGTAAACAATTCAACCTACATAGAAGAACAAACAAATAGGCAGGCAAACAGAGAAGTGTTACCCCAGCCCTTGTAAAAACACTACAAGCATTGACTATTGTGGTAGTATTTAGAGCAAAACAAAGAGAGATAAAACAACCAATATAGACCGATGCAAAATAATCTTGGCAGAATGGCAGATTATCTAGATCAAGTGTGTGATTGGCATTGACCACCAGGGTAGTTGTACACATGCAGTTGCCTTCTACAGGGATCATCTTGGACATGTGGAAGAATGGAATCTGTTTTGCCGTCTAAAGAGGTCTGCCAGTTTTAGTTTATCGTCGTCTTGTGGAGAGGCTGGTACTAAAGTGATAAAGAAAAAAATGGATTCTGACCTGTCTTTCTCAGGTACAACGAGCAAAGAACTAACCATTAACCAAAGTGCTTAGATTAGCACAATCATATGTCAAGACACATTTGTAAGTACGGATTGTGTGCCTAATACTTGAACTATATCTGTGGTAAAATTTATATGGAATATGTGCTCTTATATTGTTGAAACATCAGCATAAATCGTATAACACCATGATGTACTTCAATGATAACAGGTTATGTTCTGTAATTGTGTCTAGTTAGATATTATTATGTTTCAACTCCAGATTGCATAAACAGGAAGCTCATATTGTAATGCATATCGAGGGATTTTTGAACATTTCACTGTACATAAGTAGAATGTAGGCATCCAGTTGCTATGTTTATGATCAATCGCATTTACAAATCCAGTTTCAATTTAACTATAATCTTGGAATACTATTAAGCAGCATGGTGGTGAGAATCCACTGCAACCTATAGGCACCGCAGCTGCAAACTCACCCAGAACAAATCACGGTGCCCAATGCGAATGATTGGCAATAGGTTGTAATAACTATTTATTACAAGCTATCATATCCTGATCTCGAGCTTTGCTTGGACCTGCAGTATGACAGGAAAAGGGTGCTAAGACCGACTGCACTCGGACCCTGTAAAACTCCCTGCAGGACGTCGATACCGAAATTTGGCCCGCAGCGGGATACGCTACATCCTCCTCTATCTTACCGTTCTCCCTGCCATCCGGTATTTTCAGCGTTCTTCCAGGCGTCCGCTAAAACTGCATGGAGAGCGGACAACATGCGGGAGAGAGGAGAGAGAACATGCAGCCGGCGGGCCCCACTGATTTAACAAACTAAAAAAATGTTATAACTCATTAATCAAAAAACCAAATTAAATTCCGATTACACCATTAAATTCGTTTCAGTAAATGCTTCAAAACTAGATCTCACATGGATATATTTAGATAAAGTGACAAGTGGGCCTCACAGTGGATAGAGGATGATATAGAGGATGAATGAGTGCGGAAGAATTAGGTATAGAGGAGAGAATCTTAGTGACTAGGATGTATAGAGGATGAATTTAGAGTACCACGAGTGCAGATAGCCTAAGAAGACATGCAAGCAGTGGTTGTCCAATTGAAATGCTACTCCAATGTGGAATCAATCTATCAATATTCAAAGCCTAGTACAGATTAGCATGTCTTGTTTCTTTTTTGTATAAAATCTCAAAGAGAAGAGAAAAAGAAAAGTTTTTTTAGCATTCATCAGGATATACCTCAAAGGCATATGGTCGAATACGTTGTGTGCAGCCAACAGTTTGACGTCAACCATGTCATCGGAGGTGATGGTGGGCACAGGCGCAGCCGTCAAAGCACCACCAGCATGCAGTCCAGTTACACGGTAGGGGTCTAGGCTAGTGGCGGGCGTCGAGCACGCCATTTGCTGCAGCTGGGTGGTGAAGCGCAGTGGAGGGCATGGGGTGGCTCGGGCCGTTGCTTCTCGTCGCGGACGTTGTGGCAGGCGGATGCCGAGCGATAGGGGAAACTGATAGGCAACTGCGCTCTGTGCCTTGTCGATCGGAGGTTGTAGCTGTGAGAGATCGGTGGCTGGGACTTGAACGTCGTGCGGCGGTGAGGCGCCGTGGTCGCACGACGAGAGAGAGGGAAGTGGCAGCTAGGGTTCTGGAACTCCCGGCTCCCAGAGGGAAGCCGAGTAATATGATTGCTCTTTGCTTAATTCTGTCCACGGGTATTACAACTCCTATATATGGCTAATTGCTCTACTAATTATGGAAAATAAATAATTAAAGATAAATATGGGCTTTTAGCCCCCTAGCTCCTGCGCCTAACCTAGCCACTAATGGGCCTCCTCCTGGCATACTGGATGCCGGTCATAACAGAAACACATATTCACCTACTCGGGGCTGGCTGCAGGCGGTAGGCGGCGGCTATGGAGGCCGAGGCGAAGCGGAAGGAGATGGCGAGTGCTTCGTTACCCGGGCACTGGATGTTGACTGCAGGGCGCCACGTCCCAGATTGGGGCGGTGGCGGCGGCTCGAGAGGTGGACCGTGGGTGGTGCGGCAGGTGGAGGGCAAACGCCGGTGGGCCTGTGGTGCGCGGTGGTGGCCCTATCCGGCTAGCTCGCGGGGCCGCGCCACGCCCCGCCTCGCCAATGTCGCGCCGCCACTCGCTCGACGAACGAGCCCGAGAAAGTTGCTGGAGCAGGTGTTGGGCGTCCTCGGCGTCCCTGGTGGCGCGGCGCACGTCATTGAGGAAGGCGAAAGAGGGGCCCGAGAGAGCACACGCCACTGCACCCTCTGTGCCCTCAGCCTCCTGCTCTGAGTTGTGGCGAGACAAGGCGTCCACCACGGTGTTGAGGTGGCCGGGACGATACTCCACCGTGAAGTCGAAGCCGAAGAGTTTGCTGATCCACTGATGCTGAGGCACGGTGGACAAGCGCTGATCCAAGAGAAATTTTAAACTATAATGGTCAGTGCGAATAAGAAAGTGTCGTCCCCAAAGGTATGGCCGCCAGTGGCGCACGGCCTGCAACAAACCGATGAGCTCACGCTCGTAAGCTGCAAGCTTAAGATGTCGAGCCACGAACGGATGGCTGAAGAAGGCGAGAGGTCCAGCCCCCTGGTGAAGGAAAGCGTCGAACCCCACACCCGAAGCGCCGCAGTCCACCATGAACAGCTTGTCGAAGTCGGGCATCTGGAGCACGAGCCCGGTGGTGAGGGCGCGCTTCAGCGCCTAGAAGGCCTCCACAGCCTCCGTGAACGCGTCTCGCCGCAAGAGACGCGTCAGGGGAGCCGCGATGAGTCCGAACTCCCAGATGAACTTTCGGTAGTAGCCCGCCAAGCCCAGGAAGCCACGAAGTCCCCGGGCCGAGCGTGGGGGTGGCCATGCCGCGACTGCGGCCACCTTGTCGGCGTCCATGGCGACGCCGTCAGCGGAGATGACGTGACCCAAGTAGGCCACTGACATGGCCCCAAACGAGCACTGCGAGCGCTTGAGGTGGAGGTGGTGCGCCCGAAGCTCGTTGAGGATGATGGCGATGTGCTGCAGATGCTCCGCCCGCGACGAGTTGTAGATGAGAACATCGTCGAAGAAAACCAACACAAACCTCTGCAGGTAGGGGCGAAGCACGTCGTTCATCAACGCCTGGAACATTGCCGGCGTGTTGGAGAGCTCGAACGGCATGACCAGGAACTCGTAGTGGCCATGATGCGTGCGGAAGGTAGTCTTGGCGATGTCGTCGGGGTGCATCCGCACCTGGTGGTAGCCCGACCGCAAGTCGAGCTTAGTGAAGAAGCGAGCCCCATGGAGCTCGTCGAGGAGCTCGTCCACCACCGGGATTGGGAACTTGTCCTTGAATGTCTTGGCGTTGAGGGCGCGGTAGTCGATGTAGAAACGCCAAGACGTGTCCGCCTTGCGGACCAACAACACCGGTGCGGAGAACGGCGAGGTGCTCGGCCGGATGATGTCCTGGGCGAGCATGGCCTCGCACTGGCATTCCAGCTCGTCCTTCTGCAGCTGGGGGTAGCGGTACGGTCAGACGGCAACTGGGGCCATGTCGGGTAGCAGGTGGATGCGGTGGTCATACGGCCTCGCCGGGGGAAGACCGCGCGGCTCGGCGAAGATGGCCGCATGCTGCTCGAGGAGGTGATCCAGCAGGGGCTGCTGGCTGGTGGCAGCAGCCGCCGCAGTCTGCTGGGAAGGCTCGGGTGGTTCAGGGCCGCCCACGCCCTGCCACTGGATCCGGCGTCCACCTCGCCAGAATGCGATGGTCTTGGCCTCCAAATCCCAAGTGATGGGGCCAAGCGTGCGCAGGTAGTTGTAGCCAAGGATGAAGTCGAAGCAGCCCAGGTCGATGCCGGCGCACGTGATGGTGAAGGTCTCCCCCTCGATGGTGATGGGGACGTTCCGAGCGATCCCCACGCAGTGAAGTTTGTCCCCATTGGCCATTGTGATGCGGAGGTGTTCCCCGCCATCCGGAGCCAACCCAAGGCGCCTCATCGTCGCCCCACTGAGAAAATTGTGGGTGGAGCCGGTGTCAAGCAACGCCAGCAGACGCTCCCCCTTGATCATCACCGGGAGCAGCATGGTGTTTGACGTCCGAATGCCTGCAAAAGCATGGAGGGAGACCGCAAGGACATTAGCAACATCGGCCTCGGGGGCGGCTTCCTCCTGCAGAGTCGGTGCGACCACATCCTCTAGTGGCGACGCGGCTTCCTCGATGATGTCGTCGGCTGACAAGTAGAGGAGGCGCTGGCACACATGGCCCGGGGTGTAGAGCTCATCGCAATTGTAGCAGAGCCCCTGGCGGCGCCGTTCTTGCTGCTCGGCTGGCGTGAGTCGCTGAAAGGCGCGACCGCCCGGGGCGCCCGCTCCCACTATTGGAGGAGGCGCAGCCGGCCCGGCCCCTGGTGCGCGCGCCGCTGGAAGGCCCGCCCGCTGGACCGATCGGGCGGCGCGTGCAGGAAGCACCGGAGGAGTCACCGCCGCCCACCATTCAAATGCGCGGGCGTAGTACATCGCCGTCTGCAGGTCCTGCGGGCAGTGGATCTCGACATCCACCCTGATGTGTTCTGGTAAGCCGCTGACAAAAAGCTCAGCCCGCTGGCCCATAGAGACGTCCGGTGCGTGACAGGCGAGCGCTTGGAAGCGGTTGGCGAACTCCTGGACGGTCGTGGCGAAGGGCAGCCGCCCGAGCTCAGCCAGACGACTGCCATGTAGCGGCGGCCCAAAGCGAAGGCGACATAAGTCGTGGAAACGCTCCCATGTCGGCATGCCTTCGCCGTGCTCCAAGGCGTAGTACCAGGTCTGCGCGCCCCACGGAGATGGTAGGACGCAAGCCAGGTACGGTTGGTCGCTGGCGTGCGCTGGCCGCGAAAGAACAGGTCGCACTGGTTCAACCAATTCAGCGGATCAACGGTGCTGTCGTATGCCGAGAACTCGAGCTTGTAGAACTTGGCCTGCAGATCATAGCCGAACGGTGGCTGGCCACCTTGGTTGCCAAAGGTGGAGGCGCCGAATGGCAGCTGGCTGCCATAGTTCGATGCACCACCACTATAGATTGGGACGCCCCCGTAGGCAGGCCCCTCTCCGTACGCGTCCGGGACGGGCGCCGCTGAAGGGTGGGGCGATGGCATGCTACTGTCGTGGAACAGCGGCCCGTCGGTGCCACCATAGAGGACCCCCGTGGTCGGAGCACCCCCGTAGGAGGACCCGACACCGACAGAGGACGGTGGTGGAAGCCATGGCTGCGTCATGGAGGATGAATAGGCCGGCGGTGCCGCGAACAGCCCGGGCGGCAGCGGGGACGGGGAGTGCGGAAACTAAATTTGTTAGATCGGCACCCCACCCGATGGGATCGGCACGGACGGTCGTGATTGTAACAGAACCGACCAAATTATAAGAGCACAAGTACAAAAAACAAGCACCGAAGCGCTCAAATTTTCGAACTTGAGCCCATATAATCCCGGTAGTCAATCGAAACCACGAAGGATTTCAAACCAACTTGCTTACAACCAAGATCGCATCATTCAACATACAACATCATACGTTACATTTCACAAGTAGTTCTGAAATAAGTTTACACATACGGAGTCACAATTATTACAAACCAAGTTTATAAAAGTAGCGGAAGCAAACGCACACCAGTTGTTTAACTACTGCCAATCTTGTTGATCAACATCCCACAAAAGCATCAGGAAAGTACATAAAAGATGATCACGCCCAAGTGATCTAGTCTTCGTCACCCGCAGGGTGGAGACAATTTTTGCAGAAGCCTTGGTAGAGCATATCATCTGCAACAGGAGGGAATAAACCCTGAGTACTGGAATGTACTCAGCTAGACTTACCCGTCGAAAATCAGAAATAAGATGACACCAAGGATTATGCAAGGCTTACACAAGAGGCTAGCTGACATAACATTTTGCATAAAGGCATAAGTAATTGAAACTCTTATAGCCTGTACTAGCAGTTATTTTTAGCATTTACCTGTCATCTATCTTAGCACCTGTACTAAACATGCACTTGATTATAATCAAACAATTATCATCATTATATCCAGCGCAGGTATGAATTGTGGCAACATTGTATCATTTCCTTAACCACCGGTTCATTTAATGAGATCTACGTTGCCGCTGCTCAAGTCAAGTGCTCACTAACCAGGAGCGACGGCGATTCGAATCGAATTCCTATCCAGCTGGAGGGGTATTTCTAACACTCACCGTGCAGACCCCTGCCAGGGTCGCATAGGCCACCGTTTCATATGATTCAGGAATCGCGGGTCCAAATAATGTCGCGACCCCAAGGGCGACACTCTGCCAGGTGATAGGGACTCTAACCCCCCCCCCTTGGTCTCACGCCAATGTCCCCAAGCACATCCTTTCTCTCCTCCAAGAAGCAACCTACCATTTGATTCCCGGCCTGAACCACATTACTCGGCTTCGCGGTCGGAACGACTTATCCGGCCAACTAAGTGTTAGACTACTTTCAACATGACTCAAGGACGTACAGCGAATCGGTCCTTAAACGACTCAGACGGGCATAGCTCCACACCCAAGACGTGAAGTGTCTTGCGGCTGTACTATCGAACTCCCGCCCGGTCTCAAATTCATTTTTAAGCATGGTTCCATCCAAGATAGCCATAAAGCCACTCGTGACTCCTTCCTACATCTCGCGGATGACCGGAAATCATCCGACTTCTACCGTACTAAGCAGGGCTAAGCATTGACACGTGCCTAAACCTAATATAGGGTTAAGTACGATATCTGGACAAGGACAGGTATAATGCAACAATTGTTTTCATACAGCTCCTACAACTTAATGCATTAAACAATTAAAAGTACTCAAGATAGATTTATAAAATGATGGGTTCAGCATGCACCGGGGCTTGCCTTTCAGAAAGGTCGAAGGCCGGTGATCAGGACACTCAGGTAGATCTTCGGCAGGAGCTTCGTCGCCGGTTGGTTCCTCTAGCTTCTCCGGCTGGTCCTGGATTTCCTCCAGAATCACTGGCTCGAATTCGAGGAGAGTTACCCCCTCCGGAACACCTATTGCATGAGTGCACAATAAATATCATGGGTGCATAATGGTGCAACATGCTCGGAATGAAATGCATTTCAGAAATAAAAACAATAATCTAATCAAGTTACTTTATCAGTACGTGCAAATCTCTTCTCCGGTGGAGAAGTACTTACCTAATCTACCCAACCTAAGATATAGTTGTTCATCTTCGGTTAAGGCCCTAACACCTAACAAATACAAGAGTGACATTATTTAGGTTACCACATCCAACCCAAAATATCACGGTAGGACATTCTGGACTGTAGCTACTTGTTTCTAACATAACTGGAGATTCCCAAATCCAAAATATATGATCTAAGACAATCTGGAAAGCTTAAGAAATGTACCACAAAATGTTTTCAGACCACAACACTAAATTCCAAAGTTTACCTAGTCGAAATTCCAAAGTTCCAGAATCTGTCCTCCCCCAACAGAGAGCAGTCAATTCTGGACTGTCACTTAAAACAGCAATAACTCCTAAACTACTAAGCCAAATGCTTCCAAATTTTGACACAAGCTAATTTATCAAGTTTACTCCAACTTTGGTATTTACAAGATTTCCAGCAACCACTTTTATTAAGGGTCAAACCCAAAGATACTACCAGCTGTCCAGAAAACCTAGAATTGCAAAGATTAAATAATTATTTATGTGGCAAACATTCTCTAAGACCAAACTAATACTACTACAAGTTCACAAAGGTCACAAAAACACCAGAAAGTAAGGTGTGCCCACCTAGAATATTTATTTAAATTCATTTCTTAATTTACTTAAGTAATTAAGTGGAATTTCAAACATATATGTAAACTGCTCCTAAAATTCTACAAAAATTACAGGAGACTCTCTGACCCAAAAAGAGGCTACTGTAAAAATTTGAACTAAATTTATTCACAGGAACTTCCTACACAAAATTCCCAAGCCAAAAAGGTTGATTTTTGTATAAATAACAAGGCATAGTAAAAAGTGTTAAACAACAGATTTCCTAATTTTCTTGGACACTCTAGGGTACCAAGACATTCTCCAAAAAGTTATATGAACATTGCACATGTAGAAAAATTATAAAAATTCATTTAAGTATTTCTAAAATAACAAGATAGCATTATAACTTGAAAAGTACTTAAGCACTACTACCCAAATTTTTACCAGAGCTAGAGCAAGTATAAATTAGTCTACCCACCAAATTTCATAATTTTTGGAACACTGAAACTCGAGATATAATTTAAACAAGTTCGCATGTGATTTAAAACACATTTCAAAGACCTATTTAAATATCCAGAAAACTAAACATCCCATAAGCATTTGATATTTTTCCTAGATCCTACACTTTATTTGGAACCCAACAAAATTTGGATCACCATTTTTGGATCTACCAAACCCTAGATATGAAAATTACAAACATCAATCAAATCTGTGAAAAAAAATAAGAAACTGGATTTTCCAAAAATCAAAAAGGCACTGGGCCGGCCGACCCGCCAGCGTGACCCAGCTCGAGTGGCGCGGCCCGCTCGGCCTCCCGCCCGCGCGCGCGCGTCTGCCAGGGTGGGGGCCGCTGTCAGCGAGAGGGGGACAGGGGAGCGGCGAGCCGAGAGCTCCGGCGAGCGGATTCACGCCGCCGCCGGCTCCCCTGGCCAAGCCGAGCATACCACCGTGCTCTCCACTCCAAACCGCATCTAGGCATGTACTTTTTCCCAACTCTACCGCGCCGGAGCACCCTTGCCGACGGTGAGGGCGGACGGCAGCGAACGCGTGGCGGGACGCCGGCGTGCTCCGGCCGCTAGATGGCCGGCAGAGGGGTGCGCCCGCTTCCTGGAACCCTGGCAGACTTCCCGAGGTTACTCAAATGGATTGGGATGGGGTGGAGCAGCTTGGCCGCGTGAGCACCTGGCCGTCGGCCATGGCGGGCAGTGCGTGGCCGTGTTCCGGCTTGACCGGACCGAGACTGGCGGTAGCGTCATCACTCGAGCATCTAGGTGTGCAGGGGAAAGAGGGACCGTGAGCGAGGGAAGACGGAGGAGTGCGGTGCGGTGCTGGCCACGGTGACTCTCAACCACGGCGGAGCTCCGGTGACATTTGGAACGGGCGGAAGCAACAATGCGGCTCACCTTGGGCTCGATTGATGTCACGGGTTGGTCGAGGAGGTGCAGGGTAGTTTGGTGGTGTGAGGGGTGTTGATTTGGCCGGTAGGAGTATGGCGGTGAGCTCTCACGGCCACGACAAGGCACGCGGCGGCGATGCGGCTCGGGGCGTCCGCCTGAGCTCGGGAGGAGCAAGAGAGAGGGCAGAGGCGCGAATGAGGTTGGGGCGGCATCGTGGCGCCCTTGAAGCCCTCGCGGTCGGACTAGTGGGGCCACGGCCGGCGTACGGCTGCCACCGCGCGGCCACGCGTCGACGACGGCCTGCGGCCGGTCGGCCACGCTGGTCTGACAGACTGAAACGAAACCGGCATTCAGCGACTGACAGAGCAAGTTTGATGCAGATTATCTCCTAATCCATCTCGAGTTAGCACAAGATGACAATACCAAAATTGTGGAGCTACATGAGGGCTACAAGTTTGCCAATTGGAGTTTGGACTGGTTCGGCCTGGATTTGAAACTACAGGGCTCCAAAGTAGTGTACTTGGAAACTGAAACCTAGTTTCAGTCACTAGGCCGACTAAAACCCAATTTTCAAGACACCATAACTCCTAAACCATTTAGAACTAGGTGATGGTCATGTTGACAATGTTGTAGAGCTATACAAGGACTAC
The DNA here is from genome assembly GCA_038087645.1 of Saccharum hybrid cultivar R570. NCBI lineage: Eukaryota > Viridiplantae > Streptophyta > Magnoliopsida > Poales > Poaceae > Saccharum > Saccharum hybrid cultivar. Next base: position 6,256,121 of record JAQSUU010000512.1, read on the forward strand.
AAGTTTGCCAATGTGAGTTAGGGCTGGTTTGGTCTGGTTTGTGAGTTACAAGTTGTCAAAGTGAGGTACAGTGAAACGGTTTTCAGCTTCACACTTAGCCAAAATTGCTAAGTCCCAAAACAGCCTCTAATACTGACTTGTGGGCCATTTTTGAGCATGTTCTGATCATTTTCATGAGATGGCCATATTAGAACTTTTGTTCCTTATGAAATTCTCTACAACTTTGCTTAAGGGTGCTTCTCCATGCAAGGTCTCTAAACTAGACTTTTTAATTGGTCAAACTAGAGCATCCTAGGGCTAAATGGTGGTCAACTACACCTTGGAGGGCATTTTGGTGATTTTGGTCAACATGAACCTTGCTCCATGAGTGACCCTAAGTATAACTAAGGTGTTGTGAGATATAATTAGCTACTCTACCTTTTAGTTACCCCAACTCCCTAGTGTCACATGATGTGAGTCAAACAAAACTTTAAAAACAAATCACATTTGTTGCAACCATATGAAATAACATGAAATGATGCATGCTTATGCTCATGCAATGCAATGCAATTATGGAGCTAAACACCTGAGGTGTTACAACCCTCCCCCCTTATGAAAATCTCGTCCCGAGATTTGGAAAGCGTACCATTTTTCATAGAATTCCTTATAACCATCCCGTAAATAGTCTTCTCGTTCCCATGTAGCGTCACTTTCACTACCCTGATTACTCCACATTACTTTATACCACTTAACCATTTTGCTTCTAGTCACTCGTTCCTGAGTATCGATCACTCGGACTGGCTTTTCTTCGTAAGTTAGATCGGATTCCAGCCTGATATCTCCTAAAGGGACTCTTTCCTCAGGAACTCGAAGACACTTTTTGAGCTGTGATACATGGAAGACGTTGAATATGGCACTCATTTCTAGAGGTAACTGGATTTTATACGCAACAGCTCCACTCTTGCCTATGATTTGGAAAGGACCCACGTATCTTGGCGCAAGTTTCCGCTTAACACCAAAACGTTGGACACTCTTCATTGGAGAAACTTTCAGGTAAACGAAGTCTCCAACTTCAAACTCGAGCGGTTTTCTACGACGGTCAGCATAACTTTTCTGTCTAGCTTGGGCTGCAGCCATATGTTTTTGGATGGTACGGACTTGTTCCTCAGCTTCATGAACAAAATCAATATCATAATACCTCCTTTCACCAGCTTCTACCCAGTTTAGTGGGGTTCTACACTTACGACCGTATAAAGCTTCGAATGGGGCCATCTTAATACTCTCTTGGTAACTATTATTGTACGAGAATTCGGCTAGAGGTAACCATTTTTCCCAAGAACCCTTGGATGATATTACACATGCCCGTAATAGATCTTCCAAGATTTGGTTAACCCGTTCCGTCTGTCCTGACGTCTGGGGGTGATAAGCAGAGCTTCTCACTAACTTGGTTCCCAAAAGGTGATGCAAGTGCTCCCAAAAGCGAGCAGTGAACTGGGGACCACGGTCAGATATGATAGTACGAGGTATCCCATGGAGCCGGACTATCTGATTGAAGTACAACTCAGCATAGTCAGTGGGACGATAGTCCACTCTAACTGGAATGAAGTGAGCTGATTTGGTCAAACGATCCACAATCACCCAGATGGAATTATGATTTTTGACAGTAGGAGGAAGACCGACAATGAAATCCATACTTATCTCTTCCCATTTCCAACTTGGGATAGAAAGTGGTTGAAGTAACCCAGCTTTCATGTGCACAGCTTTAACTCTACAGCAGGTGTCACACTGGGCCACATATGCAGCTATTTCTTTCCGCATCTTGGTCCACCAATAGTATGGCTTCAAATCATAATACATCTTATTGCTACCAGGATGGATGGACAACTTAGAGGAGTGTGCTTCAGACATAATATCATTTCTAAGCTCTCGATCCTTAGGCACAACTAACCTATCCTTGAACCATAGTACACCCTCTTCATCTATCCTGAACTGTGTAGTTTCTTACTCTTTCATCTTATGCTTGATGTGGAATATACCAGTGTCAGTCTTTTGGAGTTCAATAATTCTGTTTTTGAGAGTACAACTGACAGTGATGTTGTACAAGACTGCTGGATGTAGAAGGCGAGATCGATGAAAATCAGTTTCAACTAGGGAATGGCAATTAGACTTACGGCTTAAAGCATCCGCAACCACATTTGTCTTGCCAGGATGATAGTGAACTTGAAGGTTATAATCCTTAATCAACTCGAGCCATCTTCTTTGACGCATATTTAACTCGGGTTGGGTGAAGATGTATTTGAGGCTTTTGTGGTCTGTGTAGATATTGCAAACATTGCCCAACAGATAGTGCCGCCAGGCTTTCAAAGCATGAACAACTGCGGCGAGTTCTAAGTCATGTGTTGGATAATTCACCTCATGCTTCCGAAGTTGTCGAGAGGTATATGCAATTACTCGGCCTTCCTGCATCAGAACGCCTCCCAGACCTATGCCTGAGGCATCACAATAAACATCAAATGGTTTCTCGATATCCGGTTGTGCCAAAACCGGAGCTGAGGTTAGGAGAGTTCGCAGTTTGTGAAAAGCCGCATCACACTCAGGAGTCCAGACAAACCTGGTGTCTTTTTGCAGCAACCGAGTCATTGGCTTGGCTATTTTGGAGAAATCCGGGATGAAGCGACGATAATAGCCAGCCAAACCAAGAAAACTCCGGACCTCGTGAACCGAGATAGGAACCTTCCAGTTCAGCACTTCTTGTACCTTGGCGGGGTCCACCATAATTCCTCCATCGGACAACATATGCCCAAGGAAAGGTACTTCTCGAAGCCAGAATTCGCACTTACTGAACTTTGCATATAGTTGATGTTCACGCAGTCTTGTGAGGACTATACGCAGATGTTCAACATGATCTTCCTCATTTACAGAATATATCAGGATGTCATCAATAAATACCACCACAAACTTGTCTAATTCGGGCATAAACACCGAATTCATCAAGTACATAAAGTGTGCGGGGGCATTTGTCAAGCCGAAAGACATAACAAGATACTCATAAAGACCGTATCTGGTAGAAAAGGTTGTCTTTGGAACATCTTCCGGGCGGATTTTAATTTGATGGTAGCCAGACCTTAGATCGATCTTGGAGAAAACTTTAGCTTTAGACAACTGATCGAACAAGATGTCGATGCGCGGTAGAGGGTACTTATTTTTGACAGTGACTGCATTGAGAGGTCTATAATCTACGCACATTCGCAATGACTGATCCTTCTTCTTTACAAAGATAGCAGGACATCCCCACGGCGACGAACTAGGACGAATCAACCCCTACTTCAAAAGTTCATTCAATTGCACCTTAAGTTCAGTGAGTTCATTTGGAGGCATCCTATAGGGTCTCCTAGAGATGGGAGCCGTGCCAGGCAACAACTCGATTTTAAATTCCACATCCCGATCCGGAGGGAGCCCCGGCAAATCATCGGGAAAAACGTCCGGAAACTTATTTACTACTGGAATTTCGGTCAATGCCTTTGCTTGCACAGCATGAAATTCCCCAGACAAATCAACTTTTCTAGGAAGTTGTACCAGAAAACCCTTTTGATCTGTAGGGTCTCTGAGCATAACTACCCGAGTGGATGTATCAATGAGTACCCCATTCTGACTCATCCAATTCATGCCCAAAATAACATCGATGCCTAAGCCCGGCAAAACCACTAAGGCAAGCGAGTACTTTCGCCCTTCTATCTCAAGCTCAAGATTCCCCACTACTTTATTTGTGGAAATATTCCCACTTGCTGCGCTAATACAATAACCCCCACCTTCAACAGTATGCAATTTGTGTGCAAACTCTGATGCAAACTTAGGACTGATAAAGGAATGCGAAGCACCCGAATCAAAAAGTACCACTGCAGGATGTTGGTCAACTAGGAACTTACCCACGGTGACAACCTCACCAGATGGGATTTCCTCAATACTGTTATAATGAGCGTGCCCTTGACGGCCACCTTGGTTGACATTCTTCTTAGGGTAAGGGCAGTTTCTGGACCAATGGCCTGGCTTGTTGCAGTTCCAGCAAGGCATGTTGCTAGGAGGGACACTGGAGCTGCCTTGCCCGAATTACTCTTTGGCAGAGCCACTGTATATGCCTTGCGAACCCCAGTCTTCACTGGCGCCTTCTTTTGCGGAGGACGGAACTTAGCACTTGTGGCAGGAGGGCGAGGAGGAGCCCTCGGGGCAGTTGGAGCTCGAGACTGTGAAGCACCTGCCTCAAGTGCCCTCTTGCAGCTCTTAGAAGCAGCATAGATCGAGTTATTGTTCTCTTGAGTCAGAGCATCACTGATAAATTCATTGAAGGTAGTGCACTTGCTAGTGCCCATAGTCTTCATCAGCTTCGGGCCGAGGCCTCTTTTAAAGCTAGCAATTTTCTTGGAATCGGTATCCACAAACTCCGTGGCATACCTTGCCAGGTTGTTGAAGGATTGCAGATATTCAGTCAAACTTTTATTGCCCTGCGACAGCCTCATAAATTCTGTGTGCTTGATAGCCATAAGACCTGGAGGAATATAGTTCCCACGAAATGTGGCCTTGAACTGATCCCAAGCAATAGGGACATTTGCTGGCAGTGTGGAACGATAGTGGCTCCACCAAATACCCGCTGGACCATGTAGTTGGTGAGAAGCATATTCAGTTTTCAGCTCATCGGTCAAGCGAAGCAGACGAAACTTTTGTTCAATAGTATTCAACCACTCATCAGCTTGCAGTGGTTCCTCCGTCTCCTTAAAGAGCGAGGGCTTAGTATCAAGAAATTCCTTGAAATCACTGTACTGATTCGGTTCTGGGCCCTGGCGGCCATGACGAGCCTCCCGGTTGGCAAGCTGGCGCATAGCATCTGCCAGCATGCGCTGCCCTTTGACCACGGTCTGCATTAACTCAGCCGGGGTAGGTGGTGGCAGAGGGGGTGGCTGTTCCTCATCCTCATTGCCATGACCCCGACGGAGATTGTACGACATCTGCAAAATGCATAGCCAATGAGCACTGATGATGTGGGAAGTTTATAGATGAATTATTGTAAATATGTCAAACTGACTTCATGAAATAGACTTCTCAAAATAATCATGGCACAATAATTCATCACAACCGCACAATCCATTCAAGTGGATCAATTGGTGCAATCATGCGAGAGAATCCAACAAGATGTACTTTGATAAAGGCTCACTCACAAGGAGCACAACAGTTACTGAACCGTTTACGTTAAAAATCTACGTGATTTTTGATCTTTCGCTCGGTACTTGGATTCGATTTCAAAGCTTTTAGTTGACTGAGAAAGGCTACTTCAAACTGACCACCAAAAAGACTTCTCAACGGTAGAGCTCCATGGTGGATCATGACTAGCCACCTCGATACCAGCGCGTGCCAAGCAGCACAACCTTATGTCGCGCGCCATAGGAGGCCCTCGGTTTCGTCGTGGCACCGAAGGGTGCTAATCGTGACACCATCATCGAACGCCACACAATAAGACATCCAATTGCAATCGAAATTAACAGGTTCCAACTAAACATCCAGGAAACATAGGGTTCGACCTTACATCCCAAAAGTCAAGTTATTACAAAGCCTCACTCCAACACAGGGAGGGCACAAAAGACAACCCTAACATCATAGCTACGTGATAACTACTCTAAGCAACGTCCTCAGAGTCGGTGTCAAGGATCTCCCCGCCGTCCTCATCACTAACAGGCTCTAACTCCTCATCATCTTCTTCTTCTTCTGGTTCTTCTTCTGGTTCGGCATCTTGGGGCCCATTGACCTCCACTTCATCATCATTTTCAGCCATGAAGATTCCCGAACCCATGTCATCATCTGCGTTGAAATTTCGAGGCAGCAGAGGATTTAGCTGGTTGTTCAGTCGGTGCACTTCTTCATGAAGATTGTCATTGTATTCTTCAGTATTCTCCAACTGTTGCTCGAGCTCAAACTAACGAGCTCTCAGAACGTTCTCCTCGTGCCAGACTTCATCCCTCTGGTTCATGACACGGACCAACATGCGTTGACAGTTGCGGTTTGCTACTGTCAATCTCTGGACTGCAAGGGTTTCCTGGTCACGATCACGAATCACTTGCTCCAGTTGCTGACGCGCTGCATTCCTGGCAGCAGTCACTTCAGCCAACTCTGCCCTCAGCCTTTCCACCTCAGTAGGCTCAGGGCGGGGCTCACGTGGAGCGAGCTGGTGACGTGGTGCCCTGCCCCCAGTGGACTTGCGAGCGGTCCTCTTGGTACGTGCCATCTGTAGCAACAAGATACGACTTAAAGTGAGGATCATTTAGGGGATACGAAATTTAATTTAGTCGGGACTATTGAAATTTTTAAGGAGGGAATAAATAATATGTATGATATAATTAAACATGATGCATGCATGTTCCGTATGCCTTCTCACCTTAGTAGAAACCTAAAGTTCTAACGCTAGGCGGTGGCATACATACGTTCTCTCATATAAGCGAAACTATCGGTCTACTCGTTATGCTGTTAGTGTACCTGCAGAAAAATCTCATTTCAGCCCAACAGTTTCCCAATATAAGCACACAAGAAAGCAGTAATTTAAATACTTTCTATATACACATCCCCTGATGTATATACTTCAGTATCAAAGCTACCCGATATAAAGGTTCCCACAATTAAGTGCTTACGTAATTACATGGTTTAAACATGTAAGCATGCAAGTCACCAAAACTACGCTCCCCTAGATCGCCGATTGGACGATCATGCTCTCACAACTCACACTTACTAGAGCGTCGAGGCAATTGATCCATACATCACCACCCAAGTGAATGGCATCCATACAATATCACGCCGTATGGACGACGAAACAAAAACAAATAATTCCCCCAAGTTAGTCTTTATAATAAGCCACCTAAGAGTCCTTATTTGGGCTAAGGGATGTGATCACTGGCATACCTAAAAAATAATTTTTTAGTGTTTTAACCCTTTTTCATAATCAAATACTTTTGTTTTTAAATACTCGTACGATGTGTTTAATGTTGAATTATGCTCCGGTACCAGCTGTAACAGAACCGACCAAATTATAAGAGCACAAGTACAAAAAACAAGCACCGAAGCGCTCAAATTTTCGAACTTGAGCCCATATAATCCCGGTAGTCAATCGAAACCACGAAGGATTTCAAACCAACTTGCTTACAACCAAGATCGCATCATTCAACATACAACATCATACGTTACATTTCACAAGTAGTTCTGAAATAAGTTTACACATACGGAGTCGCAATTATTACAAACCAAGTTTATAAAAGTAGCGGAAGCAAACGCACACCAGTTGTTTAACTACTGCCAGTCTTGTTGATCAACATCCCACAAAAGCATCAGGAAAGTACATAAAAGATGATCACGCCCAAGTGATCTAGTCTTCGTCACCCGCAGGGTGGAGACAATTTTTGCAGAAGCCTTGGTAGAGCATATCATCTGCAACAGGAGGGAATAAACCCTGAGTACTGGAATGTACTCAGCTAGACTTACCCGTCGAAAACCAGAAATAAAGATGACACCAAGGATTATGCAAGGCTTACACAAGAGGCTAGCTGACATAACATTTTGCATAAAGGCATAAGTAATTGAAACTCTTATAGCCTGTACTAGCAGTTAATTTTAGCATTTACCTGTCATCTATCTTAGCACCTGTACTAAACATACACTTGATTATAATCAAACAATTATCATCATTATATCCAGAGCAGGTATGAATTGTGGCAACATTGTATCATTCCCTTAACCACCGGTTCATTTAATGAGATCTACGTTGCCGCTGCTCAAGTCAAGTGCTCACTAACCGGGAGCGACGGCGATTCAAATCGAATTCCTATCCAGCTGGAGGGATATTTCTAACACTCACCGTGCAGACCCCTGCCAGGGTCGCACAGGCCACCGTTTCATATGATTCAGGAATCGCGGGTCCGAATAATGTCGCGACCCCAAGGGCGACACTCTGCCAGGTGATAGGGACTCTAACCCCCCCTTGGTCTCACGCCAATGTCCCCAAGCACATCCTTTCTCTCCTCCAAGAAGCAACCTACCATTCGATTCCCGGCCTGAACCACATTACTCGGCTTCGCGGTCGGAACGACTTATCCGGTCAACTAAGTGTTAGACTGCGTTCAACATGACTCAAGGACGTACAGCGAATCGGTCCTTAAACGACTCAGACGGGCATAGCTCCACACCCAAGACGTGAAGTGTCTTGCGGCTGTACTATCGAACTCCCGCCCGGTCTCAAATTCATTTTTAAGCATGGTTCCATCCACGATAGCCATAAAGCCACTCGTGACTCCTTCCTACATCTCGCGGATGACCGGAAATCACCCGACTTCTACCGTACTAAGAAGGGCTAAGCATTGACACGTGCGTAAACCTAATATAGGGTTAAGTACGATATCTGGACAAGGACAGGTATAATGCAACAATTGTTTTCATACAACTCCTACAACTTAATGCATTAAACAATTAAAAGTACTCAAGATAGATTTATAAAATGATGGGTTCAGCATGCACCGGGGCTTGCCTTTCAGAAAGGTCGAAGGCCGGTGATCAGGACACTCAGGTAGATCTTCGACAGGAGCTTCGTCGCCGGTTGGTTCCTCTAGCTGCTCCGGCTGGTCCTGGATTTCCTCCGGAATCACTGGCTCGAATTCGAGGAGAGTTACCCCCTCCGGAACACCTATTGCATGAGTGCACAATAAATATCATGGGTGCATAATGGTGCAACATGCTCGGAATGAAATGCATTTCAGAAATAAAAACAATAATCTAATCAAGTTACTTTATCAGTACGTGCAAATCTCTTCTCCGGTGGAGAAGTACTTACCTAATCTACCCAACCTAAGATATAGTTGTTCATCTTCGGTTAAGGCCCTAACACCTAACAAACACAAGAGTGACATTATTTAGGTTACCACATCCAACCCAAAATATCACGGTAGGACATTCTAGACTGCAGCTATTTGTTTCTAACATAACTGGAGATTCCCAAATCCAAAAGATATGATCTAAGACAATCTGAAAAGCTTAAGAAATGTACCACAAAATGTTTTCAGACCACAACACTAAATTCCAAAGTTTACCTAGTCTAAATTCCAAAGTTCCAGAATCTGTCCTCCCCCAACAGAGAGCAGTCAATTCTGGACTGTCACTTAAAACAGCAATAACTCCTAAACTACTAAGCCAAATGCTTCCAAATTTTGACACAAGCTAATTTATCAAGTTTACTCCAACTTTGGTATTTACAAGATTTCCAGCAACCACTTTTATTAAGGGTCAAACCCAAAGATACTACCAGCTGTCCAGAAAACCTAGAATTGCAAAGATTAAATAATTATTTATGTGACAAACATTCTCTAAGACCAAACTAATACTACTACAAGTTCAGAAAGGTCACAAAAACACCAGAAAGTAAGGTGTGCCCAGCTAGAATATTTATTTAAATTCATTTCTTAATTTACTTAAGTAATTAAGTGGAATTTCAAACATATATGTAAACTGCTCCTAAAATTCTACAAAAATTACAGGAGACTCTCTGACCCAAAAAGAGGCTACTGTAAAAATTTGAACTAAATTTATTCACAGGAACTTCCTACACAAAATTCCCAAGCCAAAAAGGCTGATTTTTGTATAAATAACAAGGCATAGTAAAAAGTGTCAAACAACAGATTTCCTAATTTTCTTGGACACTCTAGGGTACCAAGACATTCTCCAAAATGTTATATGAACATTGCACATGTAGAAAAATTACAAAAATTTATTTAAGTATTTCTTAAAATAATAAGATAGCATTATAACTTGAAAAGTACTTAAGCACTACTGCCCAAATTTTTACCAGAGCTAGAGCAAGTATAAATTAGTCTACCCACCAAATTTCATAATTTTTGGAACACTGAAACTCGAGATATAATTTAAACAAGTTCGCATGTGATTTAAAATACATTTCAAAGACCTATTTAAATATCCAGAAAACTAAACATCACATAAGCATTTGATATTTTTCCTAGATCCTACACTTTATTTGGAACCCAACAAAATTTGGATCACCATTTTTGGATCTACCAAACCCTAGATATGAAAATTACAAACATCAATCAAATCTGTGAAAAAAAAAGAAACTGGATTTTCCAAAAATCAAAAAGGCACTGGGCCGGCCGACCCGCCAGCGCGGCCCAGCTAGAGTGGCGCGGCCCGCTCGGCCTCCCGCCCGCGCGCGCGCGTCTGCCAGGGTGGGGGCCGCTGTCAGCGAGAGGGGGACAGGGAAGCGGCGAGCCGAGAGCTCCGGCGAGCGGATTCACGCCGCCGGCGGCTCCCCTGGCCAAGCCGAGCATACCACCGTGCTCTCCACTCCAAACCGCATCTAGGCATGTACTTTTTTCCAACTCTACCGCGCCGGAGCACCCTTGCCGACGGTGAGGGCGGACGGCAGCGAACGCGTGGCGGTACGCCGGCGTGCTCCGGCCGCTAGATGGCCGGCAGAGGGGTGCGCCCGCTTCCTGGAACCCTGGCGGACTTCCCGAGGTTACTCAAACGGATTGGGATGGGGTGGAGCAGCTTGGCCGCGTGAGCACCTGGCCGTCGGCCATGGCGGGCAGTGCGTGGCCGTGTTCCGGCTTGACCGGACCGAGACTGGCGGTAGCGTCATCACTCGAGCATCTAGGTGTGCAGGGGAAGAGGGACCGTGAGCGAGGGAAGACGGAGGAGTGTGGTGCGGTGCTGGCCACGGTGACTCTCAACCACGGCGGAGCTCCGGTGACATTTGGAACGGGCGGAAGCGACAATGCAGCTCACCTTGGGCTCGATTGATGTCACGGGTTGGTCGAGGAGGTGCAGGGCAGTGTGGTGGTGTGAGGGGTGTTGATTTGGCCGGTAGGAGTATGGCGGCGAGCTCTCACGGCCGCGACAAGGCACGCGGCGGCGATGCGGCTCGGGGCGTCCGCCTGAGCTCGGGAGGAGCAAGAGAGAGGGCAGAGGCGCGAATGAGGTTGGGGCGGCATCGTGGCGCCCTTGAAGCCCTCGCGGTCGGACTGGTGGGGCCACGGCCGGCGTACGACTGCCACCGCGCGGCCACACGTCGACGACGGCCTGTGGCCGGTCGGCCACGCAGGTCTGACAGACTGAAACGAAACCGGCATTCAGCGACTGACAGAGCAAGTTTGATGCAGATTATCTCCTAATCCATCTCGAGTTAGCAGAAGATGACAATACCAAAATTGTGGAGCTACATGAGGGCTACAAGTTTGCCAATTGGAGTTTGGACTGGTTCGGCCTGGATTTGAAACTACAGGGCTCCAAAGTAGTGTACTTGGAAACTGAAACCTAGTTTCAGTCACTAGGCCGACTGAAACCCAATTTTCAAGACACCATAACTCCTAAACCATTTAGAACTAGGTGATGGTCATGTTGACAATGTTGTAGAGCTACACAAGGACTACAAGTTTGCCAATGTGAGTTAGGGCTGGTTTGGTCTGGTTTGTGAGTTACAAGTTGTCAAAGTGAGGTACAGTGAAACGGTTTTCAGCTTCACACTTAGCCAAAATTGCTAAGTCCCAAAACAGCCTCTAATACTGACTTGTGGGCTATTTTTGAGCATGTTCTGATCATTTTCATGAGATGGCCATATTAGAACTTTTGTTCCTTATGAAATTCTCAACAACTTTGCTTAAGGGTGCTTCTCCATGCAAGGTCTCTAAACTGGACTTTTTAATTGGTCAAACTAGAGCATCCTAGGGCTAAATGGTGGTCAACTACACCTTGGAGGGCATTTTGGTGATTTTGGTCAACATGAACCTTGCTCCATGAGTGACCCTAAGTATAACTAAGGTGTTGTGAGATATAATTAGCTACTCTACCTTTTAGTTACCCCAACTCCCTAGTGTCACATGATGTGAGTCAAACAAAACTTTAAAAACAAATCACATTTGTTGCAACCATATGAAATAACATGAAATGATGCATGCTTATGCTCATGCAATGCAATTATGGAGCTAAACACCTGAGGTGTTACAGCCCTCCCCCCTTATGAAAATCTCGTCCCGAGATTTGGAAAGCGTACCATTTTTCATAGAATTCCTTATAACCATCCCGTAAATAGTCTTCCCGTTCCCATGTAGCGTCACTTTCACTACCCTGATTACTCCACATTACTTTATACCACTTAACCATTTTGCTTCTAGTCACTCGTTCCTGAGTATCGATCACTCGGACTGGCTTTTCTTCGTAAGTTAGATCGGATTCCAGCCTGATATCTCCTAAAGAGACTCTTTCCTCAGGAACTCGAAGACACTTTTTGAGCTGTGATACATGGAAGACGTTGAATATGGCACTCATTTCTAGAGGTAACTGGATTTTATACGCAACAGCTCCACTCTTGCCTATGATTTGGAAAGGACCCACGTATCTTGGCGCCACGTCCTAGATTGGGGCGGTGGCGGCGGCTCGAGAGGTGGACCGTGGGTGGTGCGGCAGGTGGAGGGCAAATGCCGGCGGGCCTGTGGTGCGCGGTGGTGGCCCTATCCGGCTAGCTCGCGGGGCCGCGCCACGCCCCGCCTCGCCGATGTCGCGCCGCCACTCGCTCGACGGACGAGCCCGAGAAAGCTCCCAAGGTTTCGGGTTGGCAAAGAAACGGGCAGGGACCAAACCGCCTGTAATTGTGTCTAGTTAGATATTATTATGTTTCAACTCCAGATTGCATAAACAGGAAGCTCATATTGTAATGCATATCGAGGGATTTTTGAACATTTCACTGTACATAAGTAGAATGTAGGCATCCAGTTGCTATGTTTATGATCAATCGCATTTACAAATCCAGTTTCAATTTAACTATAATCTTGGAATACTATTAAGCAGCATGGTGGTGAGAATCCACTGCAACCTATAGGCACTGCAGCTGCAAACTCACCCAGAACAAATCACAGTGCCCAATGCGAATGATTGGCAATAGGTTGTAATAACTATTTATTACAAGCTATCATATCCTGATCTCGAGCTTTGCTTGGACCTGCAGTATGACAGGAAAAGGGTGCTAAGAAGACATGCAAGCAGTGGTTGTCCAATTGAAATGCTACTCCAATGTGGAATCAATCTATCAATATTCAAAGCCTAGTACAGATTAGCATGTCTTGTTTCTTTTTTGTATAAAATCTCAAAGAGAAGAGAAAAAGAAAAGCTTTTTTAGCATTCATCGGGATATACCTCAAAGGCATATGGTCGAATACGTTGTGTGCAGCCAACAGTTTGACGTCAACCATGTCATCGGAGGTGATGGTGGGCACAGGCGCAGCCGTCAAAGCACCACCAGCATGCAGTCCAGTTACACGGTAGGGGTCTAGGCTAGTGGCGGGCGTCGAGCACGCCATTTGCTGCAGCTGGGTGGTGAAGCGCAGTGGAGGGCATGGGGTGGCTCGGGCCGTTGCTTCTCGTCGCGGACGTCGTGGCAGGCGGACGCCGAGCGGTAGGGGAAACACATATTCACCTACTCGGGGCTGGCTGCAGGCGGTAGGCGGCGGCTATGGAGGCCGAGGCGGAGCGGAAGGAGATGGCGAGGGCTTCGTTACCCGGGCACTGGATGTTGACTGCAGGGCGCCACGTCCCAGATTGGGGCGGTGGCGGCGGCTCGAGAGGTGGACCGTGGGTGGTGCGGCAGGTGGAGGGCAAACGCCGGCGGGCTTGTGGTGCGCGGTGGTGGCCCTATCCGGCTAGCTCGCGGGGCCGCGCCATGCCCCGCCTCGCCGATGTGGCGCCGCCACTCGCTCGACGGACGAGCCCGAGAAAGCTCCCGAGGTTTCGGGTTGGCAAAGAAACGGCAGGGACCAAACCGCTTCGCAATCGAACGCTCACAATTGCGAGTTCGCCAGATCGGACGGCCAGCAGGCTAACGGACGACGTGGCCCTATCTTTTAGCCCGCTTTTGGGTGCAGGATTAGTATATAGAGATGGGCAGCAAGCTTGTTAGCTTGATAAAATATTTCTTCGTTGTCGAGCCGAATGGTACCGTATCAGTATCTTCGGACGTACTCCTATTCTTCAGAATTTGGAGCTCTGCATTCCTTTGGCTAGCAAGTGAAATTCAGTACTAGTAAAGGATAAAGGACTAATTCATGCGATTATATCTTGTTTACTGAACCGACAGTCTATTCGTTTGGCTGAAAATAAGCGGTTGAAAGTACTGTTGGCTGGTTTGTTAGGAGAGAAAAACACTGCTGACTGGCTGAAAATAAGCGGTTCAAAGCTCAAACGAACAGGCTGAATCGTTTTGTGTCATTCTTCTCCATTATACAAATTGACGTTGTACTCAATAAATTTATAAATGAAAGAGCATGGTGTTTTTTACAAGTAAGATGACAAGGCCCATGGTGCGACGCTGGCGTGTTTTTTCCAGTTCTTCCGGATCACAGAGAGAGAGAGGCAAGGGAGGGTGAGAGAGTATGCACACTTCTGCTGTTTCAGTGTTTCACACCCCCAAACACACTCAGTTGTTTCCAATTCATTCATCTCAATACAAATATGGGTCTTATTTTATAGATAAAATCAATACAAATAGTATGGTGCAAACAAAAATGCAAATTACTTTTGTGTTTTAGAAAATAATATCACCTAAAGTTTATCAATCAAACATCTAAAAGCGTCTGAAGGAACAGTGGGCTTGTTGCTGTGGTCATCTAAATACATAGCAAATATTATATATTAAAAAATATTTATAATTTAAAAACAAGAAGTACTAAGTACTCCCTCTATCCAGGAAAGAATGCAATTATGGCATCCGTGTCAGTCAAAGTAACTCCAGTTAGACCGAATTTGTAGTTAATAATGTTAACATTTATGTCTCCAAACAAAATTTATTATGAAAATATATTCTACAATTAATCTAACGGTAATTATTTTATATCATGAATGATAGTAGTTTTATATAAATTTAGTTAAAGTTCAAACAGTTTGACTTCTCGAAAAGCGAGAATTGCATTCTTTCCTGAACGGAGGAAGTAGTATGAAATCGTCTTAGATTAATGCTCCATCTATGCAAGAAAGAATGTAATTCTAGCATAGTGTCATGATTTAGTATATCAAGTTTAACAAAAAAGAATCAGTATTTATAATATTAAATAAATATCAATAAATTAATTATGAAATATATTTTTATAATAAATTTATTTGACCTATAAATGTAAATATTATCTACCTACTTACCTATCTACCTATACTCTTAAAGATGTATTCCCTCCGTCCCAAAAAGAGTGTCGTTTTTTACTTTCAGACATCTTGTTTGACCATTCGTCTTATTCAATTTTTTTTGTATAAATATCATATATTTTGTTATGACTTATTTTATCATTAGAGATACTTTAATAATAATTTATTTACTTTATAATTTACACAAAAATTTTAAATAAGACAAACAGTCAAACACGATGTCTGAAAGTAAAAAAACGTCACTCTTTTTTTAGTACGGAGGGAGTATACCACAACCCCTCTCACATTTCAATGTACATCTCTTTTTCTACTGTAAGGGACCAGTCCAAATTGTGCTTAGTCCACCCAGAAAATTAACCCCCACAGAGATTACATTTCCTCCATCCACATGAAATTGTGCGCCCGGAAAAACCTCACATGACAAATTAACGATCCAAATCTAATCCGAAGAGGCTTCACCACGATCATACGATCACAGACGATTTGAGGCTTCAACGCGCGCACCCACTCGCCGTGCGCTACGCGATCCTCCCCTGAGATCCCGCGCGTCCTCTCCTCCTGATTTACTGTTTCCAAAAACAGGCATGCATGTCAAAAGGAATTAAATCCTCCGCTTCCATTTCTACAACCCATTCTACCTGTCATCATTCATCTCCAATCTAGAGGCACCCTGTTGCCATCCACATGCATCTCTCAGGCGTATCCTTGACGAGGCCTGGGCCGGGAGGCCGGCGCCGACGACCACCAGTAGGCAGCAACATGCCGAGCAGGCCACTTTATCCATCTCGATTTCCCACCCAGCCCCGCCCCAGCAGGCCAGCACGGCTGCCTTCTCTTCATCACGAGGAATACTCTGTTTTCAGGTACCCTTCATCAAAATCACCCAATCCTATGAACATTTCATTGAAGGTGATCACTAAAATCTTAGCTAAGAGATTGCAAGCAGTCATACTACGAATTGTCCATCCCAACCAATATGGTTTCATTTGGTCACGTACGATACAAGATTGTTTAGCAGGGAGTTACGAGTATATCCATCAGTGCCACCAGTCAAAACGGGAGATAATCTTACTCAAGTTAGATTTCGAGAAAGCATTTGACACAGTGGAACACTCTACCATGTTAAGAGGCACTTGGGATTTCCAGAAAGATGGTTGACTTGGGTATAAACAATCCTCTCTTCTGGCTCCTCGGCAGTGTTATTGAATGGTGTTCCTGGGAAATTTTTCAAATGCAAGAGAGGTGTCCGGCAGGGGGGAACCATTATCACCTCTCCTCTTCGTGCTTGCGGCTGAGCTTCTGCAAATTTTGGTTAACCGGGCTGCATCCATGGATCTACTCACCACACCAATTCCCCAACCTATGGCAGATTTCCCTATAGTGCAATATGCGGATGACACGCACTGCTACTACAAACTGATGCCAGACAACTCTTCTTCCTCAAGGCCCTTTTACACAGCTTCGCAATCTCAACAGGTCTTCATGTGAATTATAGAAAGTCACATATGTACCCTATCAATATTACTCAAGAGAAGTTGTCTCATCTTGCTGCTACGTTTGGATGTGATGTGGGCTCAATGCCGTTCACTTATTTGGGGCTACCCATGGGCACAACCAAGCCGAAATTTGAAGACCTAACCCCAATGATGGATAGAGTGGAAAGAAGGCTCTCAGCATGCTCCACTTGGTTGTCCTACTTAGGTAGACTAGAAATGGTCAACTCTGCGATCACACCCATTACCACCTATGCAATATGCACTATCAAGCTGCCAAAAGGGGTGATCGATATAACAGAACCGACCAATTATACGAAATTAAGTAAGAAAATCACCTGCAAGAGCAGACAATTTAGCAAACTTAAGCCCGTATAACCCGGTAGTTCGTGAAATCATGAAGGATTTCAAACCAACTCACATACCAGCCAAGATCGTAATAAGTTTAGCGGTCACCATCACATATTATATAAAAGTTCACATCACAGATACATCGGAGTTTAAACATAGTTATTACAAACCGAGTTCAAATAGAAAGTAGTGGAAGCCAGTTGTTCAAACCACACACACTCACACGGAGTTCAAGCACAGTGCCAGCTGATGATCATCTCCAACAAAAGCATTAGATAAGACGTAAGGAATGACCATTGCCCATGGCCCTAAGTATCACCCATCGCAGGATAAAGACAGTTCATACAGTAGCCGTAATACATCTGCCCATCTGCAACAAGTGAGAACAAACCCTGAGTACAAGAAGGTACTCAGCTAGACTTACTCGACATAACCAAAAATAAAGTGACACCAAGGATTATGAAGAGCTTTATAGTGGGGTAGCTGACTCATTTGTAAAAAGGCATTTTTAGCATTGTAAGAACCTTTTCCAAAAGTATTATGCCAAGTTAATCATTATTAACATGTCGACTACATTTATACTTATACTAGAGCAAGCATGTGATTAAGCAAATAATGAAAACCAATGATCATTAACAACTTCCATAATGCCGTATCCATTATAATTGTCCAAGTGTTCCATCAACATTACTACGATGAAGTAACTCAAGTCAAGTGTTCACTGTCCAATGAACGATGGCAATTCGAATCGATTATTAACCAGCTGGTAATTTATTCCTTACACAAACCGTACTCATCCGCTAAAGTGAGATCTTGGTCACCGAGTCAACTATTAAGGTAAAATCTCGAGTTCGCCAGGAACCACATGTACCCGGGGGCCACCCGACTGCTCTTTGGTCTTATCATGGTGCCCCCGTGTCCTACCACACCTGCTCCGGTACAGTGCGCTGCGGGCAATCCACTCGACCCAAATAATCTCTCAGCTTCGCGATTGAAAGGTACGTTATTCGGCCAGCTAAATGTAAGGCATGCGTTCAACATGACCCGATGCCCAACAACGGTCGATCCTTAATCGACACAAACGAAAAGCACTACAGTCCGAAACCTTGTAAGTCTCCGTCCAGTCTCAACTTCAAATTAACACTTAGTTATACCATGATGACATAGTTATCCGAGCAGATCCAGGTAACCACCTATAGCTCGCGGATGACAGGAAATCATCTGACTTCTACCAGTCTAAGCCAGTTAAGCATTGACTTGACTGCGGATACTAGGGTAGGAAGGGTAGGGTATAACAAAGGTAGACAAGGTATCATGTAGCAACGGTTGCAAACAACTCCTAAACATAATGCATTAATTTAAGTAAAGCATTAATTAAATATTTACAAACCGGGGGAGAAATGCTCTGGGGCTTGCCTGGGATCCGACACAGAGTCAATTCAGTTAGCTTGCACTGTCTTGTCGACATCTCCGATCCTAGCACTTGTTCAGTCCCTCTACCTTCGGGATGGTCCACCAGACATCGTCTCGGGTTTGGTTCCACACCACGTCCTTCTCGTGCATCTCGCATTCCTAAATAAGATGCAACAATGTAGATGTCTAAATGCATGGAAGTGTGATATACGTATATGATTATAAGGAATGCACTTGGAAATGAACTTGCATATGACGTGATGAACATGAATGCTTGCATACATCTAAGCTTGGTCACATTTAGGTGATAAACAACTAACTCTATTTTACCGAGTATGTGCATATCCCTTCTCTAGCAACTTATAACACATATTCACCCTAATCAAGTAACATAAGATAAAGCAACTTATCATCTGCAGCTAACATCATGTTTCTCATAGACTAAACACTTGTAAACAATCATGAAAGAGCTACACACACTCATGAGCAAGGCATGCATGCACACTAATAAATTACTCATATACATGCTACCTATGTAAACTCCAAACTGATCACAACCAATCACACCATCAGGTCACATATGTTATAGAAGCTTACAAAAGTATCATGGATGGCCAAGATTAAATTATTAAAGCCTCACTAACCATATATCACTAAAAGAAGAGAACTAGACCATATATTTAGGTTGCCCAGAAAATTATTATAAAAATTACAGCAGCATAAACATATGCATATGAACCTATCATAAAAATATCATGCCAAAATGATAAGCATATTGGCCTACACAAAATGACAAACAACAGGGCATAAATGCACATAAAAATACTTTGTACTATGAAAGGTGCCAAACAATATATTTCACATTTTTCTTGCTTACTTCTTAGCACAAGAGCAGTGTACAAAATTTATCAGGCATGAATCACACATATTTTATTTACTACAAATTTCACAAGCGGCAAGCATTTAATCCACTTAATTCATAAATCTATTTTCTTGCATAGTCATGGCATGTGATATATTTTTCCTTAGAATCTACATGACATAACAAGACTAACAAAACAAGAACCACATTTTTCTGACATTCACAGAATTAGATATGCATTTTCAAAGTTTACAAGCATTTAAAGAATTAAATAAAGCCCTATATAAAAGTATCATAAAAATGACATTTTATAATTTTAAATGGTAGATCTACTCAAGGCAAACACGACAAAATTTGTTTGGACTGGCGTAACTCAAGATATGGATTTTATAAGCATTAAACAGATTCTAAAATTCATTTCAAAAACAAAACCGAAACTTAATGCTAGGTGCACCCGGGCAGGGATCCCCAGATCCGCTGCCACACAGGCCCGGCCGGTTGACCCAACCCCACCTGTCATCCGCACAGAGACAGGGGTCGGCTTTGACTGGTGAGATCTCGCCGCCAGTGAGGTCACCGGCGAAGCGAGCACCCCCATCGGCTTCCCCCCGACAACCCGAACCCAACGAGCTACTTGGTCGAAATTATTGTGGTGGCGAGCTACAGTTGCAAGGCACGGTGATAGGTGGTGGAGCTGTGCGGCAGCGCGCCGGCACGCCGGAGCCTGGGCCGGTCACACCATCAAGGGCTTGAGCATCAACGGCCAAGGCGGATGCGAAGCACGCATGTAAGGTCCAAATAGGCTAGAGGGGGGGTGAATAGCCTAATTAAAACTTCTACAAGAATTACTTAACCACACGTTAGTATGAAAGGTGGCGAAGCAAAAGCACTAGCACTAACTAATTAAGCAAGCCACCTATACAAATCTATAACAAAGCTATTCACTAAACACAACAACAACTACAAGCTAGAAACAAGTAGTAATACAAGAGAAGAGATTCGAGTGATTATACCGCCGTGTAGAAATGAGAAGTATCAATCAATCAATCGCACAAGAGAAATCCTCGGGAAGAGAATGACACAAGAATTTATCCCGAGGTTCACTTGCTTCCCGGCAAGCTACTCCTCGTTGTGGCGATACACCCACTTGTCGGTTCGCGAGCTAATCGACTATCAAGAGTCGAGCCCTCGGCGGGCACCGCACAACCGCACACAAGATGGGGATCCTCCAAGCCACGAGCTCCACTAGAGTATCCAATTTGCGAACTCCCGCGGGGAAGGATCAAGAACCCCTTACAATACTTGGTGAAGGCTCCAACAATCTCCAATTGCGAGCTCAATCACCTCCGCTGCTCCAAGCCGTCTACCGTGTCGGGAAACACGGAAGAGTAACAAGAAATTCGCAGCAACTCAAAGATCAAGTGCCTCTAGAATGCAACTCTCAAGCAATGCACTTGAATCTCACTCAATCTCACTCAAGATATGCAACTAATCAAAGAGATGAGTGGAGGGGTTGTTCTCTAGCTCAAAGTATGTCTCTAGTTCTCAAAATGTGCAAGAGATACCCTCAAACCCCGGCCAACGTCTATTTATAACGAAGGGGTACGCAGCTAGCCGTTACAGACGACGCAGCGAAAAACGCACTGACCGGACGCTCCGGTCAGGGTGACCGGACGCGTCCGGTCACTACACGACAAACGTGAACAGTGCGCGTCAGAACTAGCCGTTGCCCTGACCGGACGCGCTGAACCGATTGACCGGACGCGACAGTGCCCGCGTCCGGTCGCATTCTAGTATGCTCCCGTTGAGACCGGACGCGTCTGATCGCACGTGACCGGACGCGCCGCGCGTCTGATCGTTACTCCGCTTCGCTCTACCCTTCTGGACGCCTGACCGGACGCTCCGGTTACGTGAGGGACCGGACGCGCCGGTCGCGCGCTCTGATTCGCTCAGGAGAACTGACCGGACGCCACAGTGCCAGCGTCCGATTAGAGTCCAGTAAGCTCCCTGGATGACCGGACGCGTCCGGTCATCAGTGACCGGACGCGCTGCGTGTCCGATCATCAAACTGAAAACCGCGCAGACGCTGAATACTGACCGGACGCGTCCGGTCATACAGAGACCGCGTCCGGTCTAGCGTCCGGTCATCTCTGTGACCTCCGTTCGCCTCCGTTTCTTTTCCAACTTCCGGCGCAATGTAAAATAGGCATTTCACTTCTCCAAAAAACGCCGAATCCCGCCTCGCAAGCTCGGCGGGAGGGAGAGAGGAACCTAAACCCCTCTCTACCGCTTGAACTCCACCGCCTTCGCAAATGTGCTAACACCACCAAGTGTACATTGATCTAGTGGCACTTGATTTCCGAGCTAACCGTGATTGCCCCTCTTGATAGTCGGCTATGTATCCTAAATCCGGTCAATCACTTCTCTACTCATCTTAGATCGGCAAAAGGAAAAAACCCTATGGTTATACCTTTGTCTTGCGCTCTTAGATCCTTCTCTTTCACTTGATCATAATGTCCTTCCTTTTATGTGCATCTCCACCATGATCATTATTTCATGTCCATGCACCATCTCTTTGTGATCTTGTGGCCACCACTCCTTGCCACATACACCTTCATCACATGTGTTGCTTATGCCTAACTCAATACACTTAACACAAGGCATTAGCAACTTGGTGTCATTAATTACCAAAACCAAACTTGGGCTTTCAATCTCCCCCTTTTTGGTAATTGATGACAACCATCACAAAGATATGAAATGAAATCAATTTTCAATTTTGATAGTATTAGCTCCCCCTACATATGTGCTTCCATGAGTTTGGTTCAATTATGCACATATGTATGGATTTGAATTTTGGGAGAGTTACTACTATCAAATTGATGCTAAGGTATATAGAATGGACCTTTGAAGCGTGATACCAATCGGAGTTGCCTTTATATACCATCCTTAGCATCGAAGTAGCTAGACACCACTTGTAATACATCACTTGTAAAGATCATAAACACTAAAGTACTTTGTGAGATCAACATTAAAAGCAAAGGTGTCTAGATACCACATGTAAAGCTACTCTTAACAAAACATCATTCAAGTTCTATATCTAGCATACACCATTCAATCATGAATATCGAAATTAAACTTTGCAATGCAACATTTCATCATGTTAATGCACATACAAATGCAACAAATAATCTATGAGCTTGCTCCCCCTACTTATGTGCTCAAATTTAATTTCTCTCTTTGTGACTTTTCTCTCCCCTGTGACTTTTCTCTCCCTCTTATTATATTTTATTTCCTCTTTGCAATATCTTTATGACTTTTCTCTCCCCCTTTGTCAACAATCACCAAAAAGGTGCCTAGAATAGGTAATTTTAGTGAGAGATAAGTCAATCAATATGAGGGAGTCCAAATTATGGTTTAATCTAGATCACTTGCCTAGAATATGTAATTCGGTTCGATCCAAGGACAAGCTTTTTCACACCTCATAAAGTATAAGGGTTATCTTGACCATGTTGAATTACACATCATGAGCTCATTTTCTAGATTCAACACTAGGTTTGCAAGCCCACAAACATGTCATATACTACCACTAGATCAATCAAACATAGAAGCAATAGTGGTACCATATATACATCAAAGTCATTTGATTTTCATGAATGAGCCTATTTGTCATGCAAATATGTCTATATGTTCTAAACATGTCCTTAGCAAAGTATGAATGATATGCTAAACAACTTTACCTTGCTATGTTGGAGGAGAGGCATGTCATATAAGAATGTAGGGGTGCACTCATTTCAAGTTGGAGAAGTCAAATATGTTCAATTCATTCTTCAACTTGTAAAATCTCTTTTCATCAAGTGGCTTTGTAAAAATGTCGGCTAGTTGATCTTCGGTGCCAATGCTCTCAATGCTAATATCACCCTTTTGTTGATGGTCTCTTATGAAGTGATGCCTTATGTCAATGTGCTTGGTTCTTGAATGTTGTACCGGATTTTGAGTCATCTTGATAGCACTTTCATTGTCACACAACAATGGCACATTCTTGAAGTTTATTCCAAAGTCATTCAAGGTGGCTTTCATCCAAAGCAATTGTGCACAACAACTACTGGCACTAATGTATTCGGCCTCGGCAGTAGATAGTGCAACACTATTTTGTTTCTTTGATGACCATGAAACAAGAGACCTTCCAAGCAATTGACAAGTGCCACTTATGCTCATTCTATCAATCTTGCATCCTCCATAGTCGGAGTCCGAATATCCAATCAACTCAAAATTAGACCCCTTTGGAAACCATAATCCAACATCATGAGTGCCCTTGAGATATCTCAATATTCTCTTGGTTGCTTTCAAGTGACTTTCTCTAGGTGAAGCTTGATATCTTGCACACTTGCACACACTAAACATCACATCCGGCCTAGAAGCGGTGACATAGAGCAAACTTCCAATCATGGACCGGTATTGCTTTTGATCTACCATATTTCCACTATTATCAATACCCAATTGATCATTAGAGCCCATTGGTGTGCTCATTGGCTTAGCATCTTGCAATCCAAACTTCTTGATCATGTCCTTGATGTACTTGCCTTGACTTACAAAAGTGCCATTCTTCATTTGCTTGATTTGAACTTCTTCCAAGGTGCCATTTGTGAGATTCCAAACTCTATATGATTTGCTTGTGGTAGAATAACCAAGTAAGAACCCTTCATCACATTTCTTTTCAAACTTGCTCAATCTAGTGCCTTTCTTGAGAATATAGCATTTGCAACCAAACACTCTAAAGTATGCAATGTTGGGCTTTCTTCCATTCAATAGCTCATATGGTGTCTTTCCAAGCTTCCTATGGCAATAGAGACGGTTACTACAATATCAAGCCGTATTGATAGCTTCACTCCAAAAAGAATGACTCACATTGTATTCACTAAGCATTGATCTAGCCATATCAATCAAGGTTCTATTTTTCCTTTCAACTATACCATTGGATTGAGGAGTGTATGTTGGTGAGAATTGATGCCCAATACCATAATCATCACACAAATCTTCAATTCTTGTGTTCTTGAACTCACTACCATTGTCACTTCTAATCTTCTTGATGGTAGTCTCAAACTCATTTTGCACCCTCTTGACAAAAGACTTGAATAGATCATAAACATCACTCTTGTCATAGAGAAAGAGCACCCAAGTGTATCTAGTGTAGTCATCCACAATCACAAAACCATACTTGTTGCCACCAATGCTAGTGTATGTTGTTGGCCCAAACAAGTCCATGTGCAATAGCTCAAATGCTTTTGATGTGCTCATTTCACTTTTACTAGGATGTGAATTTCCAACTTGTTTGCCGGCTTGACAAGCACTACATAGTTTATCCTTTTCAAAAGTGACATCTTTCAATCCTCTAACTAAGTCATGCCTCAAAAGTTTGTTCAATTGTTTCATTCCAACATGACCAAGCCTTCTATGCCATAACCAACCCATACTAGATTTACTAAGCAAGCATGATGTCAATTGTGTCTCACTATCATTGAAGTCAACCAAGTATAAGCTACCATGTCTAAATCCTTTGAATATCAAGTTTGATCCATCAACACTTATGACTTCAACATCATCACTACCAAATATGCACTTGAAGCCAAGATCACAAAGTTGTGCCACCGATAAAAGATTGAAATCCAAGCTCTCAACTAGCAACACATTAGATATGCTCATGTCATTTGAGATAGCAATTTTACCAAGCCCCTTTACCTTGCCTTTCTTGTTGTTGCCAAAAGTGATAGCATCAAAACCACCATTTTGACTTGCATCAATTGAATTGAACATACAAGAGTCTCCGGTCATATGTTGAGTGCACCCACTATCAAGCACCCAATGCCTTCCTCCGGCTTTGTAATTGACCTACAAGACAAAATCAATTCTTTTTAGGTACCCAAACTTGTTTGGGTCCTCCAAGGTTAGAGACTAAGCTCTTTGGTACCCAAATGGCTTTCTTCTTTGAGCCCATCCATGGTGCACCAATGAACTTAGCATGAACACCATTTGTACCCTTGGTAAGCATATAGAAAGAATTAAACTTGATTGAGGATACATTTGCATTGGATTTCTTGTTCATGCAATGTTGCTCTATGTGACCAACTTGCTTGCAACTTTTGCAATAGCTACCATTGTTCTTCACAAAACGAGTCTTGTGAGGAGCAAAAGCGGCCTTGCCTTTCTTAGGGTTATAGCCCAATCCCTCTTTGTAGAGAGAAGCTCTTTGGCTACCCAAGCACATAAGCAAGCGGTCCTCACCACCATAAGCCTTAGCTAATGTGTGATTGAGCTCTTTTACCTCCTTCTTGAGATTTTCATTCTCAACTATAAGTGTGTAGTCACAAGTGAAACCATCACTACTCGATGAGGATGATGTAGATGAGCTACATGAAGGGTTAGTAGGAGCAACAATAATAGGCTTATGAAAAGTTTCATCAATTATATCACATGATATGCCTATGTTGCAAGTTTTAGCTTTCTCAACATTAGTTGGCATGTTTTCACATTTTTCAACTAGAGAGGAATGAGCTTCTTCAAGCTTAGTGTGAGACTTTTGAAGCTTCTTATGGTCTACCTTTAGACTCTCATAAGATGCCCTAAGCTCATCAAGTTCTTGCATAAGATTTTTCTTATCCTTAAGCAAGCCCTTGCACTCCTTTCTAGATTCTTTAAAATGTTGAGTGCAATCTTCTAGCATAGTGATTAGTTCATCTTTAGTGAATTCTTCTTCATCACTATCACTATCACTAGCATTATCATGATCACTCTCATCATCGGATGATACCTTAGTGGCCTTAGCCATGAAGCACGATAGAGTGTCGAAGAGGGAGACCTTCTCTTGGATGGCAATGCTAGCATGTCCCTTCTTCTTGCTCTTGTTGTCATCCTCATCATCACTTGAGGAGTCATCACTATCCCATGTAGCAACATGAGAATCATTCTTCTTCTTATAAGAGCTCTCTTTCTTTTCTTGCTTCTTCTTTTGCTTCTTCCTTTCCTTCTTGATAGCATCTTCATCATCACTATCATAAGGACACTTTGCAATGAGATGGTCCTTGCTATGGCATCTAAAGCATCTCATGGTATGCTCATTCTTCTTGTAAGAGTTCTTCCTCCTTCTTGCATGAAAGCCCTTCTTCTTCATGAATTTGCCAAATTGTTTGACAAAGAGAGCCATCTTCTCATCAATGTCATCACTATCACAAGAGCTTGAGTCTTCATCACTTGATGATTCAATCTTGGATTTTCCCTTGGATGTGGTGGCTTTGAATGCCACACTCTTCTTCTTCTCATCATCCTTCTTCTCATTTTCCTTCTTCTTCTTTTTGACCAACTCATCCTTCTCATCATCTTCTCTATATGAATCATCGGTCATTACTTCTTGAAATATTTGTTGAGGAGTTGAATCCTTCAATGTAGTCCTCACTAGCACGGTGATCAATGTATCAAATCTCTTGGGCAAGCTTCTCAAGAACTTCATAGAGAATTGATTGTCCTTGACCTCCTCACCAAGTGCCTTGAGCTCATTAACAATGACTTGCAACCTATGAAACATCTCCGGTACACTCTCATCATCTTGCATCTTGAAGCTTGAAAATTTTTCTTGCAAGATATATGCTTTAGCGGTCTTTGTGCCTTCGGTGCCCTCAAATGTTTCTTCTAGCTTGGCCCAAGCATCATGAGCAATCTCAATGTTCTTCACTTGCTCAAAGGTCTTGTCATCTAGTGCCTCATGAAGAGCACTAATGGCAATATCATTGCATTGGAGCTTCTTCTCTTCTACCGGTGTAGGTGCTTCCGGATTAGCAACCTCAAATTTTGTTTCGGTGACCTTCCACACTTCTCTATTAATTGACTTTAGGTGTGCGGTCATCTTAACCTTCCAATAAGCATAATTTGTGCCATCAAAGTGAGGTGCCTTCTTGGTGTTGTTGATGTGCAAGCTTAATTGAGCCATTTCTATTTCACCGTAGGTTGTTAAGCCTCAAATAAATGGTGCCTCGGCTCCGATACCAATTGTAAGGTCCAAATAGGCTAGAGGGGGGGTGAATAGCCTAATTAAAACTTCTACAAGAATTACTTAACCACACGTTAGTATGAAAGGTGGCGAAGCAAAAGCACTAGCACTAACTAATTAAGCAAGCCACCTATACAAATCTATAACAAAGCTATTCACTAAACACAACAACAACTACAAGCTAGAAACAAGTAGTAATACAAGAGAAGAGATTCGAGTGATTATACCGCCGTGTAGAAATGAGAAGTACCAATCAATCAATCGCACAAGAGAAATCCTCGGGAAGAGAATGACACAAGAATTTATCCCGAGGTTCACTTGCTTCCCGGCAAGCTACTCCTCGTTGTGGCGATACACCCACTTGTCGGTTCGCGAGCTAATCGACTATCAAGAGTCAAGCCCTCGGCGGGCACCGCACAACCGCACACAAGATGGGGATCCTCCAAGCCACGAGCTCCACTAGAGTATCCAATTTGCGAACTCCCGCGGGGAAGGATCAAGAACCCCTTACAACACTTGGTGAAGGCTCCAACAATCTCCAATTGCGAGCTCAATCACCTCCGCTGCTCCAAGCCGTCTACCGTGTCGGGAAACACGGAAGAGTAACAAGAAATTCGCAGTAACTCAAAGATCAAGTGCCTCTAGAATGCAACTCTCAAGCAATGCACTTGAATCTCACTCAATCTCACTCAAGATATGCAACTAATCAAAGAGATGAGTGGAGGGGTTGTTCTCTAGCTCAAAGTATGTCTCTAGTTCTCAAAATGTGTAAGAGATACCCTCAAACCCCGGCCAACGTCTATTTATAACGAAGGGGTACGCAGCTAGCCGTTACAGACGACGCAGCGAAAAACGCACTGACCGGACGCTCCGGTCAGGGTGACCGGACGCGTCCGGTCACTACACGACAAACGTGAACAGTGCGCGTCAGAACTAGCCGTTGCCCTGACCGGACGCGCTGAACCGATTGACCGGACGCGACAGTGCCCGCGTCCGGTCGCATTCCAGTATGCTCCCGTTGAGACCGGACGCGTCCGATCGCACGTGACCGGACGCGCCGTGCGTCCGATCGTTACTCCGCTTCGCTCTACCCTTCTGGACGCCTGACCGGACGCTCCGGTTACGTGAGGGACCGGACGCGCCGGTCGCGCGCTCTGATTCGCTCAGGAGAACTGACCGGACGCCACAGTGCCAGCGTCCGATTAGAGTCCAGTAAGCTCCCTGGATGACCGGACGCGTCCGGTCATCAGTGACCGGACGCGCTGCGCGTCCGATCATCAAACTGAAAACCGCGCAGACGCTGAATACTGACCGGACGCGTCCGGTCATACAGAGACCGCGTCCGGTCCAGCGTCCGGTCATCTCTGTGACCTCCGTTCGCCTCCGTTTCTTTTCCAACTTCCGGCGCAATGTAAAATAGGCATTTCACTTCTCCAAAAAACGCCGAATCCCGCCTCGCAAGCTCGGCGGGAGGGAGAGAGGAACCCAAACCCCTCTCTACCGCTTGAACTCCACCGCCTTCGCAAATGTGCTAACACCACCAAGTGTACACCACCATGTGCATGTGTGTTAGCATTTCACAATCATTTTCCAAGGCGTTATGTTAGCTCTTTACTAGACCCTAATGCATATGCTCAAGACATTGATCTAGTGGCACTTGATTTCTGAGCTAACCGTGATTGCCCCTCTTGATAGTCGGCTATGTATCCTAAATCCGGTCAATCACTTCTCTACTCATCTTAGACCGGCAAAAGGAAAAAACCCTATGGTTATACCTTTGCCTTGCGCTCTTAGATCCTTCTCTTTCACTTGATCATAATGTCCTTCCTTTTATGTGCATCTCCACCATGATCATTATTTCATGTCCATGCACCATCTCTTTGTGATCTTGTGGCCACCACTCCTTGCCACATACACCTTCATCACATGTGTTGCTTATGCCTAACTCAATACACTTAACACAAGGCATTAGCAACTTGGTGTCATTAATTACCAAAACCAAACTTGGGCTTTCAACGCAACAGAGGGGGAAGAATGAGATGGAGGCGCCCTAGCCACGGCGAACCGGGAGCTCGTCGGAGTTCCGGTGGCAGTGGCCATGGCGGAAATGCCCGATTGGGCTTCACCATGCGTCGTCTTCGGCTGTGGCTCAGTCGAGGAGGTGACATAGAGGAGGGAGGAGCTCGGCGCGAGCGGAGGTGGGCAAGGCGCGGCGGTGGTGGCGCGGTGGCCAGCGAGCTAGTGTGGCGCTACTGCGGCTGCTTGCTCCGCTGCGCTGCACAAGAGCAAGAGCGAACGAGGAGGGGGCATAGTGGAGGGAGTGGAGCGCGTGGGGGCATTGGGTGCTGTCCCGACCGGCCATAAGGCGCGGTCGGAGCGCCGGCACCGCCCACGGCCGCCGATGGCTGGCTGCCACGCGGGGCACGCAGGGTGGGGAAAGGCGGGCGCACGTCCGAGCGTGGAAGCAGGAGCGGGAGCGGGCCTGGGCCGGCTGTGCAGCTGGGCCAGAAAAAAGGGGGTGCTGCCCATTTTCAAAATGAAAATTCCTTCTCTTTTTTTAAAGACAGCACATAAAAATGCAAATTTGGATCATTTTCCAAATGTTTTTAAGAAAAGTCCCAAAAATAAAAGTTGCTCCATTTTTCATGCTCTCCAACTTTGCTTAAAGGTTCTAGGTCAAATTCTCAACAGATTTTTAATTACAAAAATCCACTCAATTTTAAATCAAAAACCTATTTTGATTATCACACTTAGGAGCTTAATTAGGCAAAATGGTTAACATGAACATTGCTTCAAATTGCAACCTAATATTTCTAAGTTGGTTTGGTGACCAAACAAAGACAAACATAGCATTACAAGTATGAGCATGGCATAGGCACACATTGAAACATAGCATATCCAGACATGTTGCAAGGCAATGTTTCACATTATTATTTCATGTGATGCTTATGAATGCATGATGATACTTATGCACATGATTTGCAAATGCTAATGCATGCTTAACACCCGCGGTGTTACAATCGACAACATTGACCGAGCAAGGAAGCAGTGCCTATGGAGAGGCAATGATGTTGAACGCAAAAAAGGTGGTAATCTGGTTGCTTGGGAAATAGTTATGAAACCAAAGGAGAAAGGTGGACTAGGTGTTTTGAACCTAAGACTGCAAAATGATGCCGTGCTCATGAAACACCTAAGTAAGTTCTATAACAAGGCCGACATCCCTTGGGTGCATTTGATTTGGAATAAATACTACTCCACCAAAGTGCCACATGTTGCTAGAGAATCGGGCTCCTTCTGGTGGAAGGATGTGCTCAAACTCAACATCATTTTCAGAGGTGTTGTCAGGTGTGAATTAGGCAATGGCTCCTCAGTCTACTTCTGGGATGATCTATGGACAAATTCGGTGCTAGCTCAAACATATCCAAGATTGGCCTCTTTTGCCAGAAATAGGGGTGCTTCGGTGCTAGAAATCATGGAGACCGTTGATCTTGACAGCTTGTTCCTACTACCTCTATCACAGCAGGCTTTTGAAGAGCTTGAAACTCTACAAGCTCAGTTGCAAGATATACCATATGATGAAGATGCGGTGGATCGATGGATTCTTGTTTGGGGGCAACACATATACCTCACGACGTTTCTATTCTTAGGTATTCAAGAATATGGATGCACATCCGATCTTCAAGATCATTTGGAAGTCTAGATGCACCCCGCGTGTCAAATTCTTTGCTTGGCTAGTTCCGGTAGATCACCTCAACACCAAGACTATCCTGCGTAGAAGACACTCGACGTCCAGGGCACTGAAATATGCGTCATGTGTGACAGTGGACAAGAGGAGACCATCGACCATCTGTTCTTTGAATGCACGTTTGCAAAAGAATGTTGGGCGACTATACATATCAACTAGGACACATCACTACCTCTGCTGGACAGGTTCACCCAAGCTAGAGGCGCCCACAACATACCTTTCTTCACAGAAGCAACTTTGATAGCAGCTTGGGAGCTGTGGAAAGTGCGCAATGACGAGATCTTCCAGAGAAGAGACCCAACCCCTAGTATTTGGTTATCGAATTTCAAGAACCAATGTAAACTTCAGTCTGTTCGTTTTAAGGATGACCTTAGGTCAACCTCCTGTGTTTGGCTTGATGCTTTTAGCTAGATTTCTATGTAAGATCCTCTCTCCTATTTTAAATTAATTAAAAAGTTGCTCACTGTGCGGATCTCCCCTACAGTCTTTTTGGTCAAAAACAAAAATCACCCAATCCCATTCAATTTAGAAGCTCCCCTTCCCGTCCTGTGCTCTTCTTGAATTGCTTTTCAATTGTCTGATGCCTTGATTTGTTGTTAGCCAGACCAGGCCATTGACGTCATTTGTCTTGAATGCTATATATGCACAAGATGGTGTACGACATATTGCCATATATGCTTATCTTTGTTTCTTTTTAGACTGGAACAATGAGGTAGAAATGATGTTGCAGCAAGATTGTTGGTTTCTGTTAATCGGTGAAATTTAAGTTTCCTTATATAGACCGAAAAAAGGGTACCTACTACCATTCAGTCTCCATCATGAAATGGTTTCCAGGTGCATCTTGCAGATCTGTGTGTTTTGAATCAGTATAAATCAGACATACCAGTGTGCAGCCAACCAAATCAGTTTGTTCGATATCCGAGAATATTGCACAAAAGTGTGAAATATATGAATATGCAGGCAGACTGGGAGTCAGTTTTATGCTTCAGTAACTGAGCAAGTAGGTCAGGGGTGTTTAGTTCCTCCAAAAAAAAATCAGCATATCACATCGGATGTTTGACACATGCATGGAGTGTTAAATATAGATAAAAAAATAACTAATTACACAGATTGCGATAAATTTGCGAGATGAATTTTTTGAGTCTAATTAATCCATGATTTAACAATGTCGTGCTCTAATGATGGATTAATTAGGCTTAATAAATTTGTCTCGTGGTTTCCAGACGAGTTATGTAATTAGTTTTTTTATTAGTATCCGAACACCTCTTCCGACATTCTTTAAAACATCCCATGTGACACCCAAAAGTTTTCACCTAGGAACTAAACACTCCCTCAATCTACACGAACTACAATTGACGTTCATTAAATTTTTGGTGTCCTTGATCTAGGTACATACAGCGAACACAAATACTTCTTTGGTTTTGGTTTTAACCAGGCCTATCGTCCCTTTATTTTTAGTCCTCTAAACCAACTTTTTTCTTAGCAGAACTAGATCCTAACATGGCAACACCATCTATTTATGGAATATATGAATATGCCAGTTAAGATCTATCATTCATGACAATGCCTATTTTCAGACCATGAATAGATGAATGGTAGGACCTCAAACTTAATCGAGTGAAAGTAGCAAACAGTTCCCTTTTGCGATGCCGACATGCTTGTTTGTTACTGTATGCAGCAGATATACAACTTTGGAGTCCATAACCCATATAGATAATAAGCAGCACAAATATTCCCAGATTTGACTGTCAATCTGAAATCTCATATTTTCAACTTTGCCGCACTTGACAAGTTGCTCAGAGGTCAGATGATACAACAGGTGATGCCATTCGCGATGGTTGCAAGGTCTCTAGAAGCTGATGATCCATGTGTTCTTGATCATTGCTTTCTCCTCCATGTCAGCCTCCACAGCATATGGTTTCGAATGGTTGAATTGTTCAGAAGCTGGTTATCCATGCAGGAATGCCCTGAGCAGAGTTCACCTGATACTCCAAAGTTTGCCTGGCACGCGTATTTTCTGAAATCTTCAACTCATCCTGAGATGGTATGAAGAATCAATTTAGTTCATTACAAATAAAAACATGACAGAATGATTTTTGGAAACTATCCGCATCAGTAACACACTAATACAGTGATTTCCTTCAAAGAACATGGTGTTTACTGTTTATCATATGAGTTTCCAGGTAGAAGCATATTGACATCAGCAAAGGGAAAATGCAAGCATGGCAAAGGAAAAGAGCAGAGACGGTAGATATTGATAGTTGCAAAAAAAAAACCTTTGTTACGTGGCTGCCGGGATTGAGAGGAGAGATGTTATGTGAAGCGACGGCGGCTGTCGAGCTACAGTACCCGCGGGCACTACAGTGCCGCGGGTACTGTTCACAGCGGCGGCGGCGGCTACGACTGCAAGGGCGCTGAGGGAGGCCGGCCGCGGGGCTTCGCCCAAGGCCGGCAAGAGAGAAGGTTTTTCCTTCTAATCTCTTGCTTGATTCGATTGATACATCTTCTCTCCTTATATAGAGAGGTTTACTTACTCCTAAACAAGCGACTAATTAACCCTTACGGGCTAAGGCCCAATAGACCCTTGACTCCTCTAACACTACTCCTCACCTGGACATGCAGCTCGTCCTCGAGCTGCGACCTAACAATGATGCTAACTATGACTTCACTAGACACAAACTAAATACCTAAGAACAAGCCTTTTACATCTCGGCTTATTTCAAATAAACTTGACTCTTTATTCTTGAATCCTGAAGATGCGGCGGACACCCTCCGCGTGCTGGACAGGCTCGTGTAGCCGTCTGGATCCCATGGAGACCATCAAAACGAAAGGGTTGCACGGGTACGACTGTCTGGAATCAATCGCAACAGCGACCAGCGGAGACGACCTCGTGGCGGCCGACAGCGAAACACGGCAGCGCTAGGCAGTGCGTCTCCGCCGACGACAAAGAGGAGTACGCTTCTTCTATCATCACTCCCATAGAACTGGAGTGCGCCGCCTGCGGGAACAGCACCATGCCCGCGCCTGGAGACAGCAACGGGTCGGCACGGTTGTTGTTGGCCGTTCGACGGGGCGAGGTCGTGCCCCCCTTGCCGAGGTCGATCGCCGTCAAGGCCGCCTCATGCATCTGCCGGTGCATCTCCTGCAGTCGGCGCCGCACTAGGAGGCCACATGCTGCAGCCTGTAATCGCACCGTCGCAGACTGACAATCACTCTTCTGCGCAAGTGCCACTTGCACGGTTGCTGCCGCAGTGGCGATCTAATCGCTCGGCTGTGCACCTGTGAATGGAAGCACCGGCACGCCGAGGACAAGGCCCGCCAACTGCGCGCCCGCAGATGAGGGCACCGACGCCGGCGATGGGTCCTGTGCAGAGGCCGAGGGCGCCGCGCCCGTGCTGTCCAGCGAGGGCGGCGTGTAGATGGGTTTCGACAAACCGGCGATCCAAGCCAGAAGCGGTGGCAGCAGCTGCTGCTAGGACGTCGGCGGCGGGTTCGGCTGCGGCCCCAGCAGGAACCCATGAATCCCGGCCACCATCTTGCCGAGGTCAAGGACAGACGCCGTCAACTGCTCGTTCGTCATGACGCCCATGGCAGAGGACGACGCACCCGCGGCCATCTACAACGGGGGCACGGTGGTGACATGATCGAACCAGAGATCTCTGATACCAGATGTTATGTGGCTGCTAGGATTGAGAGGAGAGATGTTATGTGGAGCGACGGCGGCTGGCGCGCTACAGTACCCGCGGGGCGCTACAGTGCCGCGGGTACTGTTCACAGCGGCGGCGGCTAGGGCTGCAAGGGCGCTGGGGGAGGCCGGCCGCGGGGCTTCGCCCACGGCCGGCAAGAGAGAAGGTTTTTCCTTCTAATCTCTTGCTTGATTCGATTGATACATCTCCTCTCCTTATATAGAGAGGTTTACTTGACTCCTAAGCAAGCGACTAATTAACTCTAACGGGCTAAGGCCCAATAGGCCCTTGACTCCTCTAACAACCTTCCGGTCAGTTTAACAAAAAGAACTACAGAGGACATACAAATATTTCTCGTCATATATTTTGTCGTATTGTAATTAATGGAGTTACAATGTAATTGTTGAAAAAGAAAAGAATTGGAATGAAAAGGCACGGATATTTTTTTTGTCTTTGAAGAAACTTAAGTTTTGTCGGCTCATATTTTGGCTGTTTTAATTTATATATCTGAATGCCGCCGTAACGTTAGCACAGGTATACTGCTCGTTAACAGCATAACAGCATAGCACCGGCGCCGTCCGATCCTACTACTTGTCCACAACTTCCCCTCAAGTGTCGTCCACGCGTGGAGCCATAGAGGGAATGCGACGCATCCGTCGTCTACGGTGCCATGGATGAACCCGGTGATCTCATAAAGGACGCGATATGATCTGAGTGTAATTGTAGGTTTGTTTGTGTGTGGTGTGATGTGGTGTGGTGTGCGTGTGTATGGTTGAACAGACCCAGACGAGAGGCGTCAAAAAGTGCCATCCACGCGTCCGCCCTTCCGGAAAGACCGACGCCAGGAACCGTCCTCCGTAGACCGCGCAGCCCTAGGCTATCCGCACTCATCATCCTCTATATCCATCATATAAAAGGAATATTCCGTCCTGGTCATCAAGATTCTCTTCTCTATATCACTTTCTCCCGCACTCATCCATCATCTATATCTCATACTCTATACTAACTCCCAACAGCGGCCCCCACTTGTCATTCTCTATAAATTTTATCTAAATATATCCATGTGAGATCTTATTTTGAAGAATTTATTGAAACGAATTTAATGGTGCAATCAGAATTTAATTTGGTTTTTTGGTTTGTGAGTTATAACATTTTTTTAGACAGTTAAAAAGTGGGCCCGCCATCACCACTCTCCTCTCTCTTCCACCTTCCCTTTCTCCTCCCGTGCATGCGCGTTTAGCGGACGTGTGCTACCTCCAGGATCGCAACGAAACATCTAGCGTACGCCGCTGCAGCTGCTGGGTCCGGTATATGTTCCTGCAGGGCCGTTTGGCGGGTGCCGGTGCGGACAGCCTAAGGCTATCCGCACTCGTCGTACTCTAAATTCATCCTCTAAAAGGAATATTCAGTCCTAGTCATCGAGATTCCATCCTCTATATCAATTTCTCCCGCACTCATCCATACTCTATATCATCCTCTATCCACTGTGGGGCCCACTTGTTAGATTTTTTCTTTTTTTCTTTTTCCCTTTTTCTCTTTTCTTTTCTTTTCTTTTCCCCTCTCCTCCTTTATCCATTCAACCGCACCGCTCGCCCTCTCCCCGCACCACCGCTCGCCCTCTCCCCGTCCTCCACCTCCCTCTCCAGCGACCGCGCGCGGCAGCTCTGGCGAGGGCGCGCTCCGGCGCCGGCGAGCGCGCGCGGCTCCAGGCTCCGAGGGGCGTGGCTCACGGGCCCCGGCGAGGGCGCGCGGCTCCGGGCGGCGGAAGGTCGGGCACCGAGGGCGGCGGCTCTGGAGCAGAGGCACGACGTCGACGGCCGCTCTTTCCCCGTCTGCGGCCCGCGGCGGCG
This sequence comes from Saccharum hybrid cultivar R570, assembly GCA_038087645.1. Lineage (NCBI taxonomy): Eukaryota > Viridiplantae > Streptophyta > Magnoliopsida > Poales > Poaceae > Saccharum > Saccharum hybrid cultivar. The sequence goes on from JAQSUU010000512.1 coordinate 6,292,758, forward strand.
TTGCTGCGGGGCCCGCGAGCATGGACGGGCGGCGCAACCTCGGCCGGGGCGTGGCGGCGCTGGCGAGGCGACTCCGAGCGGCGAGGTGACGGTGTCCGGGCGTGGGCGGCCACGAGCTTGCGGCGGGCGGCCATGGCTCCGGCGCGTCCCTCCACCTCCCTCTGCTCTCTCCCTCTCTCCCTTCTCTTTCCCCTCTCTGCTCGCTCGCTCGGCGGGCCCCACGCGCGGGTAGCGGATGTCCGCGAGTCCGCTGGGAATAGAGGACGGCCGGCTCATCCGCGCGCGTAGCGTATGCGATAGCGTACCCGCTGCAGCCAGTTCGTCCGCTATAGATTATTGGAGGATGATTTTGAGGGTCGCGGTGCGGACAGTCTGAACCCTTCCGCCGCCTCTGCTTCAGAAACAAAGGAAACCCTCCTCTCCTTCAGATAAGGGAAGGGGAAAAAAAAAAACACCCTCCGACGCCATCCTCGCCTCGCCCCCTCCACGCACGGCGCTGCGCTCGGACTCCGCAGCTGCGCCAGCCTGCCGACGCCCTCGGGCAGCGGCGCGCCACGTCCTCGGCCCGCAGCCGCCGCGTCGCCTCCGCGTCCGCCTGCCTTCCGCAGCGGGCACGCGGCCCTCTCGAGACCGCCGCACAGCCACACCCCCCCTGCCCCATCCAGCCCTGCGCTCCGCCAGCTGTTGATCCTGCCGTCGCCGGGGAGGCCACATGGAGCCCAACGGAAGGCGGCCTTGGCTCGGGCGGACCCCTGCGCGTGCGGGCGCCCGACGCGGAGGCCCCAGCACCGGCGACGCTGTTGGAGTAGGCCTACGCGAGCGGCCACCGGCGGCTCGACGGCCTCAGCACCGGCAGCCTCAACCGTTTCTGCCTGCACGGGTGGTCCTGGACCGGTGGCCACGCGCCCCGCTTCCCCCCTGCATCGGATCTCCTCCCCTTCTGTGTTCGTATGTGGATCGTCTGCATCGGTAAGTTCTCCCTCGCATCCTCTAGCCGAGCGTTGTCACGGCTGCATCGGTCCCCGCCTCGCCGGGCAGTACTCTATGCCTCCTCCCGAAGGTGCTCCCGTCTCTCTCTGCACGGCAGATCCGGCCTACCTACACCTTCGTCCCCACCACTTCGCCTCCTCAGGGTTGCCACCGTCATCAATCTCTCAGCCTCTTCATCGACCCAGTCTCCTGGCCTCCCGCGAGGAGAAGGGTGCTCGCTGATCCGCTCCGCTGTTGGATTCCCAATCCCCATACATGCCTGAATGGATCCCAGCAACTGTTCTTGGAACTTCTCACGGAAGAGATTGAGCGGTCTACCACCAGGCTCCGGTATGAAAAGTACTTTTTTTTATTATACATGTGCCGATTTCCTTCTTTCTTCAGTATTTATTGGCCATTCTCTTTGCAGAGACGAGAACAGGGGTACAGGGAGGTTATATTTCTTTTGTTCTTCTGCTGTGAATTGCCTGCAGTTCAGAAGATCATATATAAGTTTGTTTCTGCGGACAGAGGGGATGAATTGGTGAGTGTTTCAATTTGCTTAGAGAAGGATCTACATTCAAACTGTAATACACTGATTTTTGTGCTGTATTACGTCTGCAGATTCACTTCCCTGGCTGGCATTTAAAGGTGATGCCCATTTAAAGGTACCATGTTCTTGGAGAAAGATATATATAGACTCATTTAAGTCACAGGCACATAAATTTGTATCAGTGATTTTCCCATCTTTATATTGTTATATATTCAATGCAATTTGTTCTCATCACATTTCCTTTATATAGATCAGAATCTTTTGTGTTTTATCTATGGTAGTACATGTTGCTATTAAAATAAAAAGAGTTGCCTCATCAATGCAAATTTATCCGTGCATTTGGCAGTCTAGACAACGTCCTCATTCCTTAGGCTCAGTTGGTTGATACATTTATGCAGCATTCTTGGATCATATAGCTGCCTAGAATTTTAGATCTACCAATTGCAGCCTTCCTGCAGTTCATATTCATACCATGCTTTGCCGGAATGTGCATCTCTTATTGAAATGATTGCTTCCACTTAATCACAAATATTTTTGTCTTCATGTAATATGTTTCAAACAGGGTACATTGTGATGTGAGCTTCTCCATAAGCAGTTAATAACCTTTTCTTTTTCGTAGTCATAGCTAAAATATGTGCTCCAGTTGTCTAAAAAAACACAGAGCTTCATCGTGATATGAGCTTCTCTATATTTTAGTTGACGAAAATGCAGAGCTATCCATTTATTTTGCTCACTCCATGGTTCATAAGACATAATGATGTCATATGTGTACTTTATTGGTTTCCTCAAAAGGTCAAATATATAAATATTGTAGCTAATCAGATATAAACTTGATTAATTATTCTACTACATATAACCAAGCAGGCATAGGGATCAGCATATGCCTTTCATTTGACAAAGAATTCTACATACCTACTGTTGTTGAAGTGTGATATACTTATCGTCCACGTGGTGACATCCTAATTCACTTCCAACATTAAAGGTTGAGTCTTGTCTCTTGATTGGTTTGGAAATGGACCAAGTAATCTTTGTGTATACTCTATTGTTTTTATTTTCTTTGGTCACTTTTTTAGCTCCTAATGGATTACCAACACTGAACCCATGCCAAATGCAACCTATTTATCATTCTTTGTATATTTCCTTATCCCTACAGGTGCCTATGCCTGGACACTTCATGTGACTCAGTAATTTAATGGCATAGACCCGTTATATTGCGGTCCTGAACCCATACCAAATGCAACAACAACAACATAGCTTTTTGTCCCAAGCAAGTTGGGGTAGGCTAGAGATGAAACTAAAAGAGACGAGAAACAGGGAGACACATAAAGGGACATAAAGGGCACAAGACAAAAAGAGGTCACGGTTCAGGCACATTGATTGCCAATCTCCAAGCGCTCCTGTCCATAGCTAAATCCTTGGAGATATTCCACTCCTTAAGATCTCTCTTAACGGACTCGTCCCAAGTTAGTTTAGGTCGACCTCTACCGCTCTTTATATTATCGGCCCGCTTTATAACTCTACTACGCACCGGCGCCTCAGGAGGCCTCCGTTGGACATGTCTAAACCATCTCAACCGATGTTGAATCAATTTCTCCTCAATTGGTGCCACCCTAACCCTATCCCGAATATCGTCGTTCCGGACTCTATCCCTCCTTGTGTGCCCACAACACCAATGCAACATACGTATCTCTGCTACACTCAATTGTTGGACATGTCGCCTTTTTGTAGGCTAACACTCAGCACCGTATAACATCGCCGGACGAATCGCCGTCCTATAGAACTTACCTTTCAGCTTCTGAGTCACTCTTTTGTCACAGAGAACGCCAGAAGCTTGACGCCATTTCAACCAGCCGGCTGAAATTCTATGCCTAACATCTTCATCAATGTCTCCATCCTTTTGTAGCATCGACCCTAAATACCGAAAAGTATCCTTCTTAGCCATCACTTGCCCATCGAGGCTAACGTCTCCCTCCCCGTGCCTAGTCGCGCTGAAATCGCACCTCATGTACTCGGTCTTAGTCCTACTAAGTCTGAACCCTTTCGACTCTAACGTGTGCCTCCATAGTTCTAACTTTCTATTAACCCCCGTCCTACTGTCGTCAACTAGCACCACATCATCAGCAAAGAGCATACACCAAGGGATATCACCTTGTATGTCCCTTATGATCTCATCCATCACCAAAGCAAATAAATAAGGGCTCAAAGCTGACCCCTGATGCAGTCCTATTTTAATTGGAAAGTCACTGGTGTCGCCATCACATGTTCGGACAAACGTCACCACATCCCTGTACATATCCTTGATGAGGGTAACGTACTTAGTTGGGACTTTGTGCTTTTTCAAGGCCCACCACATGATATTTCTCGGTACTTTGTCATATGCCTTCTCGAGGTCAATAAAGACCATGTGCAAGTCCTTCTGCTCCCTATATCTCTCCATCAATTGTCGTAATAAGAAAATCGTCTCCATGGTCGACCTACCAGGCATGAACTCAAACTGATTTTGGGTCACATGTGTCACTCTCCTTAGGCGATGCTCGATAGCCCTCTCCCAGAGCTTCATCGTATGGCTCATCAACTTAATCCCACGATAGTTAGTACAACTTTGAACATCTCCCTTGTTCTTGAGGATAGGTACTAATATACTTCTCCATTCTTCAGGCATCTTGTTAGACCGAAAAATAAGGTTAAAAAGCTTAGTTAACCATACTATCGCTCTGACGCCTAGGTATCTCCACACCTCAATAGGGATACTATCAGGGCCCATTGCTTTACCTCCCTTCATCCTCTTCAAAGCCTCTCCGATCTCTGCCTCCTGAATTCTCCTCACAAAGCGTCTGTTGGTATCGTCAAATGAGTCGTCCAACTCAAGGGCAGGACCCTCATTCTCCCCCATTAAACAGCTTGTCAAAGTACTCTCTCCGTCTGTCCTTGATCTCCTCATCCTTCACCAGAAGTCGATCTGTCCCATCCTTGATGCATTTTATTTGGTTGATGTCCCTTGTCTTCCTCTCGCGGATTCTAGCCATCCTATAAATGTCCTTCTCCCCTTCCTTCGTTCCTAGCCGCTGATAAAGGCCATTATACGCCTGACCTTTTGCTACACTCACAGCTCGCTTTGCAACCCTCTTCGCTATTTTATAGCCCTCGATGTTGGCTACATTCTTGTCATGGTGGAGACGCTTGAACCCATACCAAATGCCATTTTTTAATATAAACATGGGTTCTATATGGGCTTAATTCACATAGCAAGCATTGTATGACCTTTTAAGCTTGCCACCTGGGTGGATGGAATGTTCTGGCTCTGTTATTGTAGGTCTGCTCTTTTCTTTTATTCACTTCGTTTTTTTACTACAAACATGTTATCCTTAATGATTATCTTATATTCCTGATTTTATAGTGAATTACTTATACATATTAAATCTTATTTGCCATTTCATACCTTTAAGGTTTTTGAACAAATACTAGGGGCTAGCAGTGAATTTCGCTGGCAGGCAACGAATGAGATCAAAATAGAGGCATGCCTTCAAGGTTGTTTATCCCCAGATCTTACTGTGTATTTTGTTTGTCTTTGTGTCCAAAATAACAGGCAAAAACTGGAGCCACATGTATGTTTTGGTTTACCATTCAATTCATCATATAATTTGGAAAGCAAATCAATTTATCTTATCAGGACCATTTCACTATGTGTAATGCCCACTCTTGCTCTTTGTATATTTATAAATTTTGGACACCAACATTTTCATTCATGGTGTTCGTCCCATTGTCAATTCTACCACACAACTTAATTCTTTTCTTTTGAACTTGTTGTGTTGTGCCTGCGGCAACGCGCGGGTTCCTGCTAGTTGATTATAAACTTGGTTGAGTCACTTTAACTGACACGCAACCTCTAGTTAGATTCTTTTCCATAGGAGTATGAAATGTACTACCACTTAGTTGAACGTACTCCTATATAAAAATTTGTCCGTGTACAGCTAGGATAATTTTTTACGAAAAAGTTTACTTAACCCTCTCAACTATTGACAGTTGTTTACTTCACTTTCTCACCTATAAAATTAGGTATTTCACCCCTCAAACTATTGAAAATGTCTAAATAACATCTTGAGACGGTTTTAAAGGTGGTTTAGCTAACGTGACATATTAAAAAGTCTATATAACCTCTAACATATCAAGTATTGACTGTATGACCCCTCAACTAAAAAAGTATGATACTATAGTTCTTAAAGCATCTAATAATGTTCAAACGACCCCTCGGATGGTTATGTAGGGCTATTTGAATACTGTATCCCACTACACTAGTCTAAGCACACATGCTTACATGAAGGCCCATCGGCTGTCTTGTTTCCAAGCTTGTGCTACCGCTCGCTGATCATCACCTTGTTTCCTATCCCACTTCATGCACTCCTCGATGATATTTAGCACATGCACTACGCCCATGTTGAAAGCTCTAGTTTGGTTTTAGTGAATTGATGAAACCCTAGGTGCTGACCCTTTTGCTCTAAGTGATCATGAGATAGGGTAGCACATTCCAAGTGGTGAAGCAATTGGTGAAGATCATGATGACGATGGTGTGACCATGGTGATGATCAAGTGCTCGGACTTGGAAAAGAAGAAAGAAAAAACAAAACGGGCTCCAGGCAGAGGTGAATTTGATAGAGCCATTTTGTTTTGGTGATCGAGATATCTAATGGGTGTGATTACATTTAGGATAGATAGCCGTACTATTAAGAGTGGTGAAATTCGTATCGAAATACGGTTATCAAAGTGCCACTAAATGTTCTAACTCATTACTTATGCATTTAGATTCTAGTGAGTGCTAACACCCTTGAAAATGCTTATGAAAATATGCTAACACACGTGCACAATGTAGGTTAGCACATTTGATCAAAGGCGTGCCCTGCGTCCGATCGGCGTGTCCTACACGTTCGGTCACCCTGTGAAGGTTGGCAGTGGGAAGCCAACAACTCTATTTCGTGGGGGCTTATATATAAGCCCTATGGCCGGCTCTTGCTCACTCTCTTGATCATTTTCATTGACATAACAATCTAGTGAGCGAAGCCAAAGCCCTCCCGCTCATCTCCATCATTGATTCATCATCTTTGTGAGACTGGGAGTGAATTCAAATGCATTACTTGAGTGCATCTAGAGGCACTTGGTGATTGTGTTTCGCTGCGGATTTCGTTTGTTTCTCTTGGTGCTTGCCGCCACCAAGACGGCTTGGTGCAGCGAGGATCATTGAGCGGAGGAAGGTGCTTGTCTCCGGCTCTGATTGTGGTGATTGTGAGGGGTTCTTGTCCTTTCCCCGACGGAGAGCCAAAAGGTACTCTAGTGAATTGCTCGTGGCTTGTGTGATTCCCATCTTGTGTTGGCTGTGCGACACCCGATTGCGGTTAGACGTGTGATACCTATTAGCGCGTGAACCTCCAAGTGGGTGAATCACCACAATGGAGACTAGCTTGCCGGCAAGCAAGTGAATCTTGGTGAAAAATTATTGTGTCATCTTGTCTCCAAGGATTTCATTGGTATCATTGTGATTAATTGATTGTCTCTTCCCACAACGGTATAACCTCACTACCTCACTCTTGTATTTACTTTGCTAGTGTAGCTAAGTTTTTAATGTAATTAGTTTAGAGAGCTAGCTTATGTCTTCTCTAGTGGTTAGTGAGGCTCTTTAGTTAGTCTTTGAGAGCTCATTAACTTAGTGGTAGTGACTTAGTCTCTTGTGTGTGAAATAGAGATCATAGCGACTAGAATTGTGGATATGAAGCTTGTATTTTGAGTAGTCTAGCGCAACACTCGTTTCGCTTTATAATTGTCTAACCACTTGGCTTAAATGTTATCGTAGAATTTTTATAGGCTACTCACCTCCTCTAGCCATTAGGACCTTTCAAGTGGTATCAGAGCCATGGTCACCTTGATTTGAGGCTTAACCTTCGGTGTCAAAATGGCTCAAATCAACAACACCAAGAAGCTACCCTAATTTGATGGCTCAAATTATCCATATTGGAAGGCGAAGATGACCACCTACATCAAGTCAATCAATAGAAAGGTATGGAAGGTGGTGGGAACCAAAATTGAGGTTGCTAATGAGGAGGCTCCCACCGTCGCCGAAGAAGTACTACTCCAAAACAATGACATTACTCTTAGTGCCATTCATGATGCATTGGATGAGAGGACATTTGAGCAAATCAAAAACATTGAGATGGCTCATGATGCATGAAAGAAGTTGGAAGAATCATTTGAGGGCACTCAAGCGGTGAAAGGTGCAAAGGCATACATCCTCAAGGAGAAGTTTGCTAGCTTTAAGATGAAGGAAGATGAGAGTGTGCCGGAGATGTTCTATAGGCTTTAAGTGTTTGTCAATGATCTCAAAGCACTCAGAGAAGAGGTGAAGGATAAAGACTTCTCCCACAAGTTCTTGAGATGCTTGCCATCGAATCAAGTGTTGGGAGATGTGATGACCGATGACACAGATAGAGATGATGATGAGAAGAAAGAAAAGAAAGAGAAGAAAGATGAGAAGAAGGATGAGAAGAAGAGTGTGGCATTCAAAGCCACATCATCATCAAAGGGAAAGGCCAAGCAAGATACATCAAGTGAAGATGATGATTCAAGCTTTGATGATATGAATGATGAGAAAATGCTCTTTTTGTGAAGAGGTTTGGCAAATTTATGGTGAAGAAGGACTATCGTGCAAGAAGGAAAAGTCATCATCCAAGAGCAAAGATGATACAAGAAGGTGCTTAAAGTGTGGTAGTAAGGATCATCTTGTTGCTTAATGCTCATACAATAGTGAGAATAAAGATGATGATAAGAAGGGCAAGAAGAAGGAGAAGAAGCACAAGATGACCTTTAAGAAGAAGAAGATGAGTAGTTCATATGTGGTCACTTGGGATAGTGATGCTTCCTCAAGTGATGATGATGATAGTGATGATGACAAGACCACCAAGAAGAAGGCTCTTGTAAGCATTGCCATAAATGAGAAGCTTTCTCTCTTCGACACTCCATCAACTTGCTTCATGGCCAAGGCCACTAAGGTACAATCTTGTGATGAATGTGATGAGGAATATGATAATGAAAGTGAAAGTGATGATGATGATGAACCCACCAAAAATGAACTAATTGTCATGTTAGAAGATGCTAAATAACATTTTGACATTAAGAGAAGGGAATGCAAAGACTTGCATAAGAAACTAAAAGCCCTTAAGCAAGCCTTTGATGAACTCAATGCATCTCATGAGAGGCTAGAGGAAGCCCATGAGAGGCTTGGCAAGGCTCACAAGAAACTTGAAAAAGCTCATTCTTCTCTACTTGATGAGCAAAATAAGAAGGAGCATGTTGTAACATGTGACAAAGTCTTAACTTGTGATATCACTGATGAATCTTTTTATAAGCCTATCATTGTTGCTCTCGCTAACCCCTCATGTAGTTCATTTAGTATATCCACTTCTACTTCATCTATGAGTGATGATGTCACTTGTGATGCTTCACTTATAGTTAAAAATGAGACCTTCAAGAAGGAGGTCAATGAGCTCACTTTCACCTTAGGCAAAGCCTATGGTGGTGCGGCACCTGATTGCGGGTTAGGCACGTGATGTCTATTAGCGTGTGAATCTTCAAGTGGGTGGATCGCTATAACGGGAACTAGCTTGCCGGCAAGCAAGTGAAACTCGGTGAAAAATCATTGTGTCATCTTGTCTCCGAGGATTTATTGGTATTTATTGTGATTAATTGATTGTCTCTTCCCACGACGATATAACCTCACTACCTCATTCGTGTATTTACTTTGCTAGTGTAGCTAAGCTCTTTAATGTAATTAGTTTTGAGAGCTAGCTTGTGTCTTGTCTAGTGGTTAGTGAGGCTCTTTAGTTAGTCTTTGAGAGATCACTAATTTAGTGGTAGTGACTTAGCCTCTTATGTGTGAAATAAAGATCATAGCAACTAGAATTGTGGATAGGAGGCTTGCATTTTGAGTAGGCTAGCGCAACACTTGCTTCGCTTTATAATTGTCTAATCACTTGGCTTAAGTGTTGTAGTTGAGGGGGTCATATAGTTAACCCTTGATATGGTAGGTGGTTATATAGACTTTTATTATACCATGTCAGTAAAGTCATTTTTAAAACCGTCTCAGGGAATTATCCAGATGGTTTTGAATAGTTTAAGGAGTAAAATACCTAATTTATAGGAGAGGTGTGAGGTAGAAAACCGCTAATAATTGAGGGGGCTAAGTAGATTTTTTTTTACGTTTTGGGGGTGTTTCGTTTACCTCATAAAGTTTAGTCTATGTCACATCGGATGTTTTAGGCACTAATTGCAGTATTAAACATAGACTAATTATAAAACTAATTGCCCAGATTGAGACTAATTTGCGAGATATATGCCTAATTAGTTCATAATTTGACAATGTGTTGCTATAGTAACATGTGCTAATGATGGATTAATTAGGCTTAATAGATTTGTCTCGCAAATTATTCTACATCTGTGTAATTAGTTTTATAATTAGCTCATGTTTAATCATTCTAATTAGCATCCAAATGTCTGATGTAACATGGACTAAACTTTAGTCGCATGATCCAAATAGCCTCTAAGAGCAACCACCATGTATATAGAATATGTGTCAGTAGGCTATAACTATGGAAATTGCCACAATGTTGGGCCTTCAATTGGGAATCAAATACAGTTTCTAGCCGGGCCCACTTTCTTCCCCGTCTACCTTCATCCATTCTCTGATACTTCACGGTCTCTGTCCGTGGCTCGCTCGAAGCCGCTACTGATGCCGCCGTCGTCCATCCCTCCTTAGCCACCACCTTCTGTTCCTCCTTCTCAGCCATTGCTGCCGCTCGCCTTCCTCAATCCGGATTGGACGGTCTCCAACTCCAATCTGCCTCCCCAAACCAGATCGACTTTCTCCTTGCCAGATTGGACAGAAATCAATCTTCTACGGTCGGGGCGGTGACCACACACACAAGCAGCCCTGGGTCGTGATTTCTTTCCAAGGGACAGCGGGGCGGCGACGCTCTCTGTCTCTGCTGTTGGAACCGAGAAAGAGAGGGAGGAAGCAGTTGGAACGAGAGTGATGAAAGAGAGAGAATTTAATATTTATTTATTCCTTATGGGTGGTGTATAGGTATATGGATACCTGATACTATGGAATACTATATGGACTGCTGTCACAATGCTTCGGCTAACCAGTAGAGAATATTTTAGTGCTTATCAAGGGCAGAGCTCAGTAGAGACGAAACTGGGCTCCAGCTCCTGCTTGCCTGCACCAAAATCATGAAGCCTAGTAGTATCTGGAAAGGGGCAGCAGAGAGCGAGAGACATAGGAGTAGGCAACAGGCTGTTGAAGTCACGATACGTGCCCATTTTGTCATTATAATTTGCTAGCTTTTGCATTCAGTTCAAACAGTCACGTCATCTCACAAGTAGCCACGATATTTAGGCTGGGACCTATACTGGTGCTAGAAAATCCTACAATTCTAATCACTCTTTATGCTCCATAAATTCACGTGTTCTGGTGCTTACAATAGAAATTTGGACAATGCTGTAGTGTTTAGCATTGAATTAGCCCCTTTAATATTGAGTCACGCTCCACCACTAGTGCTTACGGACTACTTTATGGACACATTCGTCGACGATGGAGCAAGGAAAAAGTCTACTCTGTAACTATGAAACGGTCTATTTTACCCTCTGAACATTTCAAAACCAGTCAAATTACCCTCTAGACGGTTTTGAAACGGCGGCTTTGGTACAGTAACCACTGTATTGCTACAGTAACTACGGATTTGTTACAGAGAGTAGACCGTTTTATAGTTGAGGGAGTTAAGTAGTTCACCCCCCATAGTTGGGGGGGGGTGAAGTAGACTTTTTCTCAACAACATATCATAAGAGCATCTCCAAGACTTTCCAAAACCCACTCCCAGTCTTGTTTTTTTGGCAAGATTGAAAAAAAACACTCTCCAATAACTCCTTATCTCAACTCCCAATCTTTCCGCATTTGGGAAAATCGACCTAACCGCGCGGAAATATAAGCGCGTGTATCTGTTCGCCAATCTGGAGGTGAAAGGACGTGGGGAGGAACGAGGAGAAGGACAGGGTTCCCAATGCAAATATACAAGAGAGAAAGAAAGTATAAAAATAGTTGGATGCAAAATTGACTTATATATTTGAGGAGCAAGATTCTAGAAACTGTTGGAGGAACTCATCAACTATGCTCCTAATTTTTTTACTCACTTGGAAAACTCGTTGATTTACCAACTGATTTTTTAGGAACTATTGGAGATGCTCTAACCAACTATTCTTATGTGGCTTTGAAGAATAAGTCATTCCGATGTTTCCAAATCATCCAAGCACCGAGAATTATCAGTGAGTGCAAGCCCTCTTTTAGTGGCTGAGCCACGAGGGAATCAACCTTAATCCACCAAGCACTGAATAGAGCATTCTTCCATAGTAGATATAATCCCATCCTTATATATATGGGGAGAGATGACCTTTAAGAAGCCAATCACTAGAATTAAGGAAATAGCTGACAACTCAATCTAATCTCTAACTTAACAAGAACACCTCCAATGTAACGCCCGGTACTGTTTACATGAATAATACCTATTATAGGGAGGTCCAATGCTGACTCTTCATCGCTTGGGTCTAATAGTCTGGACATCACCTCACATACTGCTATTTAGGTTGTAGGGATGTACAACCAGTCAACCACACCTCCACGGCTCCACCAAGCTAGGCTTAGTTCCTAGTTCATTTATTGTTATTGATAATTAGGTTACTCCTGTTTGGAGTCTCATCAATATAGTATAGCATAAAGTTTCAAAAAAAAATATATATAGTATAGCATAAAAGCCTAAGTAACTCACCGTCTAATAGTCTTGTTGGCAGTGTTTTAGTGGTGCAGCAAGTTTTGATGCTATATAGTTCTATAACCTATGCAGAATGTCCTCAACTTTCTTCTATTCTTCTTCAGTGAATCAAATACCTACTCTCCTGGACTACACGTGTTTCCTCCATTTCTCTACATAGAAATGTCCAACCATCTTAGTATATTCACATAAGGCTAGAGCGTGATGATTCTTGCTTTCTAGTATAAATAAGAAAGAAAAAGCAGATGCATTTGAGTTCCTTTTTTTATGTGCATGGACATTGTTAATATTGTAGCGTTTTGATGTACCATGTATTCATTTCCCTTTATTTTTTTGGGTTGACCACATAAATCTCGAAAGAAAATTTATTCCTTACAATTTGTCTTATCGTCTTTTCCTTTTTTTATATATATAATCAACATGGGGATGATAAAGAGAGGTTTATGTACCGCAGCTGGGAAGAATTTACAGAACAAATTAGCCTGAAGTGTCTAGCCATGAGCTAACCAGCATCTGGAGAGATTGTTTTATCCTAAATAAATGCTGAATAGGATATCCACACACTTCTGAAAGGTATCTTCCACTGGTCGATAAACGGAGCTTGATTTTGAAGAACTTCTCCATTTCTTTTCTTCTAGATTTGCTAGGCAGATTTCATAAACATCTCCGTGAACAACCGCATCTCTAACTGTTCTCTATATTGTGGTTTACTTGATAGACAGGCCCAGGGTCCTCGTGTTAGTTGCACTGTCACTGGAATTTATGTGCTCAAACTAGCCTGCCAAGTTTAAGACCTTGTTTTCAGTAACAGTGCTCAAAGCTAGTAATGTCTAATCCACGTTTTTCAGATTCTATTCTAGATGGTTTAGTCCCAAATCCCAATACATTCTTATTGACAAAGGCTCTTTGACGCTTCATCGGTTTTATGAAGATAATGTGCAAGTTTTATATTTCTTAATCACTTTTTATGTCCCAAGGTTCTTATCCTAGGGGAAGACCTTCTCACACAAGCTGAGAAAACCCCCGAACCTCCGCTCCCACCCATACACAGTGGAACCATAACCCTGTGAGAACCAGGCCGGGCCTTAGACCTGCGCTTTGGTTGTGGGGACGGACGAGGGGATTTTTTTCTGCCCCCAGCCTGAAATTCGCTCGGGGAGTCAAACTCAGAACTTGGGGGAGGTACTGAGGTTCTCTAGCCGACTGAGCTAGAGCCCGTTCGCGTACTTATCCCAGGAAGCAAGCGAATATGCTCCTGACTACCTTGTCTTCTCTTCCCAATAAAATTATTTTCACACATATATATGACTGAATGACTCAAACATAGCCTCCTTAACTTCTCTAGTGATATGAATATTGGAGTTGATGTGTACGCTATTTTAGTTTATCACTGTCTAGCTAGCAATATTAGCAAGGTAAAACATCTATGATGATTTGCATATCTCCTGAACACGTGTTACTACGAGCTCAATATTGTGTTGTAGTGAGCAAATTTGAAAGAAACATCTATAGGCCATTTGATTGATTGATATGCATTGAAAATTATTTCCAGTTGAGAAAGTTTTTTTGGTGTGGGAGCTCTGGCTTATTTGGGTTTTCTTAAATGAGATACTAACATAACTCGTACACATCTGTTTTGCATTGTTGGAAGAAGAATCTCAATTGTTGTACAAAAGTCTTTCAAGATAGAAGCTGGCCTAATGTGGAGAATGATATGCTACAGGATCAACTCTGAGAATTTACTGATGAATCGCAGCTGCATGGAATCTTGTTGGGTCAACTTTGGTACCCCCTGATGTGTAACAAAATATAAGTCATTTTAGTTTTGTCCTAAGTCAAAATTTCTCAAACCTTGACTAAGTCTGTAGAAAAATATATTAATATCTACAACAGCAAAGAAATGCATTGTCAAGATATATTTGTTCTGGATACTAATTTGATGCTGTAGACTTTCTTTTGAAAGGATGACAAGAGCTTTGCCGCGAATTATATTAGACGAGAGAATGAAAAGTGTTGATGTTGTAGATGTTCGTGTATTTTTTCTAGAAACTTGTTCAAAGTTAGAGAAGTTTAACCTGTGACAACTAAAACGGTTTACATTTTGTAATGGAGGAACATGTTGCTCTATTGAAAAAGGAAGGTATCTGCTTATTGCTGCTGAAAGTTATATCATTTTTTTCTTTTGCTGACCTATTTTGTGTTTTTTTAACTTCGTTTCCAATATGACCTTCATTTGGAGCTCGCTTTTATTGTTTAGAGGGCAAGAATTTTGTATAGCAATAATATATATACTTATGTATTGATGTTTTCTTGTTTGAATAATTTGTCTTCACCTACTAGCCATATGGCAGATTTATTCACAGTGACATGTTCTTTACAGCAGGAACAGGAATAACATTCCGACAAATTATCTTCAGCTGCATCTTCTGGCATTGCTTTGCATCCCACGTACTACGTTACATTATCTGGTGTGATCTGAGTCAGTACTGCCTTTTGGTCATGGCTTATGTGAAACTTTCTTACTTTGACGGGTTTGTTTTCCAAGATAATTATGATGACTTCCAAGCTTACATATGGCTCTGAGTTGTTATTATATATGCATTATTAAGTTCATGTTTCTTATACCGACAAAGTATTGCGCAATTGCATTGTAAAACTTTGCTCTATCCCTTTTATTTGTTGTTGGTAAACGTGGCTTATAAGGGTCTATTCTGAGCAGATATATTGATGCATCGCAGACACAGATAAAGCATATATAAAATCTTATGTTAGGACACAGATGTATGCCACCGGTGCATTCCATGGCAAGGGCCAAAAAGGAATCCACAATCTAAAATAGGGTACATGCACATATCTCGCTGAATTATCTTCTGTTATCTTACAATTATCGTAACATACTGGCATGCAGTCCTTTTGTGTATTCGAGGAAAAAGAGAGAGAGCTAAAACTGGGCATGACATTTCGATCTGCTAGTCATTGCTAGGTTCTCTGTCACTGTTTTAATTTTGCATCTGTATGTTGGCGCTCACTTCCACTACCCTTGTGCCTGTGCACTCAGTGCCAGCGCCGTCACTATATGGAAATCATGAGCACAGCAAACAGGAGAATGAAATTAAATTTTTTTTTATCTCTGAGCTTGAAAGTCCATCTAAATTGTAGCATGAAGTCATTTCAAATATTGCAGATGTTATGGTGTTTTGGGCAGGATATATATATATATATATATATATATATATATATATATATATATATATATATATATATATATATATATATATATATATATATATATATTATACCCTGGGTACTGAATGGACTCGGGTACTAAATAATATTCAGTACCCTGGGTACTGTTTAGCACAGTCCTATATATATATATATATATATATATATATATATATATATATATATATATATATATATATATCCAAATTCTCCAATGCTTTTAAAGTTCTTGATTTCACCCAAAATTGTTAGGTATTACGTCTCTCTCTTCAACTGCACTGTATCTTCATTCCTGATTGTGAAATACTCAAGCGTAAATATGCATTGTTCATTATATTTATTCTGAGCTCCAGCAATCTGATATCAGTAACCTTTGCCTCATGCTTTTGCAGTCATCTTTGGAGATCGTCCTCTAAAAGAATATAGTGTGTGATCTTCAGACATCTGTTTTGTAAAATGTAACTTTGGTAGAACATGGCAGCGAAGATGCCATTGGTAATAAGTGTACTAACATGAGACTGGGAGCATCTTGACCTAATATTAGAGAGAATCCTTGATCTTTATTTCTTTGATTTTGTTCTTGAGATGGAATGGTTATTGGTCATTCCACTCCAACATGTTAATTATGTTGTTATTTATGTCAGAAACGTTTTGATGCCCGTGGGAGTGCACGGACCGACCAGAACACGTATAGTATTAATGCACTCCATCAGCATAATACCACTGTTTATTATTTATTTACATATCTCACCCTGCTCCTGATGACCTGATTTATCTATTTAGACAATGATACTTATAGTTCTGATCTATTTTTTTATATATAGCTCCATGTTTTTATCAATATGAATACAGAACAACTTTTGTTGATTCAATTTAATCTATAACCTTGGTTTCATCTGTAACAATACCAAATTTATTAGCACTGGCTAGCTGGACATGAGACACATAAATACAGAAGAACTTTGGGTTGAGCTTTTCTTAAAAGTAGCAAGTAAGCTGACTTACCAGATACCTCAATGGTTCGTGCACAGCTCTATTCTTGGGCATTCTTAGAGCTTGTTTGTATATATAGGCAGGGATTGAAGTATTGAACCCATTTCTTTCTTTTCCTGGACTCGAGCCTCACCCCTCTGATGCGCTGAAATTATTTTCATTCCTATGTAAAAGGATTGGGCTTAATTATTGTTGATCCAAACAACAGCTTATTAGTGGTGGGTTTTTTTAGAATACTTACTAAAAGCAAGCTTTTTTTAAAAAAAGAAAAGGTTGCAATAGGATTGGTGCCACTACCACCACCTATATTTGCAAAGTAGACCTATTATTTGTTGATCAGGCATTGGCTGTCTGCTTGCGGCCTCTCTAGAATTTTTGAGTCGTTGTTCTAATCTTGGAAGGATCCTACCTTTACTAATTGTTTCATATAAGGAATTGTTTTTCAAAGATTAGGTCTGCTAGGTCTAGATCCATATATAAGGAACCGTTTCTGCTACTTTTACTATAATTTAATGGTTGAGGCAATAACTTGGTCAGTTAGATTGTACAATGACAACTAGATGGGTAACTGACACTGCTGCACAACGGGGCTTTAGTCCCGGTTCAAAAGGACCTCTAGTCCCGGGCTGCGAGCCGGGACTAAGGTTTCGTGACTAAATGTCCCACCTTTAGTCCCGGTTCTCAGGACCGGGACTAAAGGTGCTGCCAGGCATCGACGTGGCGCAGCATCTTTTAGTCCCGGTTAGTATTACCAACCGGGACTAAAGGTTCTTTTTTCTTTTTCTTTTTCTTTTTTCTTTCCAATTCATTATTGATTTTGGTTTTCAGTTATATTGTTTTCTAATTTATTCTTCGCTGCTATTATTCGTATACGTTGCACCTATACAAGAGCGTTATTATTGCACACAAATAAAGTATGAAACTATATATATATATATATATATATATATATATATATATATATATATATATATATATATATATATATATATATATATATATATATATATATATTATAGAGCTATACATATACGTACATACTCATTACATTTACAATAATATACAAGTAATCAAGTGTAATGAGTTACACAAATGTTTGTCCGCCACTCAAAGCTCATACAAGTGTTCGTTCTTGTTTGGACTCTTCAAATTCAACCTAGGGTTGTAGTGGAACTCGCCGTCTTCCGAGATGACATGATCGTTGATGAAACCTGCGATCGTCTCCTGGATTGCGACGAGTATTGTGTACTTGAACACTTGTTCTTTCAATTCTCACTCCTTCCATTTGCATTAATTAAAGAAAAAGATATTAATATACATAAGATTTATTTAGTTTCAACAAATAAATAAGATATGAATTTACTGTATACACATGTTACTTATGTTTAGCATCTCTTTAGCAGGTGTAAATTTGCTACACCACATGTACTCGCAAACGTAGTATCCACATAAATTGGTTCCGTACAGTTGTCTGGACACCCATTTATGTAGAATAGGAGGGGGTGGCACTTTCAGATCTGTACGATATCTTTGTTGTAGCCAAGCCCAAGCCCTGTCCAATAAGTCGGTTGTTGATTAGGTATAGCATAGTAAATTAAAGGAGCAGGCAACGATAATTAACGAATGATAGAACTTACCCCTGGATCATGTCTATCATGTCTTGGTATATTGCCAGCTCTTTTCTCATTGAGTCCCACACATTTATAGTTTGTTCCTTGATCTTAATCTCAATGAGTATTCAGTGATCCCTGCATTTGTTTATAGAGTCAACTTATATATATATTAATGTTGGATTGACTAAGACATGATATAACACAACACTTTACCCCATATTGTAAGGGAAGAGTATCAACTCCTTATGCCTTTGGTTATAAAAGAACCTCCGGAGGTTTTTCTCCATTTCTTTGATCTTCAGATTGAATGGATCTTTAGTCTTTGTGTCCTTGTACACGACATACGGATCGATAAAACCAATTTGATCGTCTTGTTTCAATCTGAGTTCTCTCATCATGTGTCTGCACATCGTGAGCATAGTTATTACGAATACATACATATGCTAGAGT
Source organism: Saccharum hybrid cultivar R570 (assembly GCA_038087645.1). Taxonomy (NCBI): domain Eukaryota; kingdom Viridiplantae; phylum Streptophyta; class Magnoliopsida; order Poales; family Poaceae; genus Saccharum; species Saccharum hybrid cultivar. Next base: position 6,311,426 of record JAQSUU010000512.1, read on the forward strand.
GGGATTATTGATTAAAAGGAAGAATCACTTACAGACAGTAGCAACTTATGAGAGATTTGTCAAGAGCATCCATATAAAGAAGCTGGTGTACTTCACTAAACTGTACCCAGATGACATCATCTCCATGGAAGTAGTGACGGTCTCTGACTTGGACGCCCAGATATTGTTCACTTTGATGTTGTGCATAGAATCTCAAGTAGTACTCGTGCAGCTTGTACATTTGTGTACCAATATTTTTTACCTTTGCAGGGTCGCATAGACTCCTACCATATACGTACTTCATCCACCATTTATCAACAACTTCGGCCTCTTTAACAGTTGTCAGTTCCTCCCGACCGAGAAGTTGTTCTAAGGAAAGCCCAGTCACATTCATCCACTTGGCGAGTTCATCTAAGTCCACATCATCAGGTACCGACATTTGCATCAAGTTCATGTTGGAACCATATTGATTCTCAACCACTAGTGGCGGCACTGATTGCTGCGCTTGTTGGCTAAGCTGTGCAACATCTTTCCCGGTCGCCTTCTGTTTCTTTTTGTCCTCCTTGATTTTCTTTGTGATAGTACGCTCATAGTCTGATAGTGGCGGCGCTGGTTTTTTACTAGCGGCACGCTTCTCGTCTTGCATAGCCTGCACCACTTGATGTAGCTTTACACGAGGATACATTAGGTATGGCTTCTCTTGCTTTGCTCGTGCATCAGCTTTGGTCTTTTCGAAGAATGCTTTCACTTCTGCCTTGACTGAAGCATTAAGTTCTTCATCAGTCTTCTCGTATGAAAGCTTGGTCATCTTCGGGATCTTCGTGACCACAACTTGTTTCTTCGGCGGAGATGGTGGGACCGATCTCTATGGGCTAGCGGGCCTCTTGTTCCTTGATGGACCAGCCGGTGCTGATGAGGCGGTCGTTGTCAGCATTGGCGGAGGCGGCAGTGGCGCGATTGGAGCTTGCTGTTGTGGAGGAGATTGGGCCGCTGGCGGCGTTGGAGTATGTCATGGAGGAGATACGGCCAGCGGTGGGGATGCAGCCTTGTCATGTATGAAATCATCATCGTCGTCGTGTCCTACGACACTGTGGTCATGTGGTGAATGGATAGACGGACTTGGGGAGGTCCTGGATTTGAAAAAAAACAAACAAGGTATATATATAAGTGAACCGTAATTAGATACAGTACATAATTATTGAAAAGCAATTGCGTTCACAATCATCCACACCTAGGGTTCGGTTGTGGTGGCGGCGCCCCAGGAATAATGATGTACCTTTTCTTCCAACATATGAATGTCTTCTCCGCTTCACCTAGGGTCTTCTCCCCATCACCACCTTCGATATCCAGAGCCACATTTTCATAGCCTTTGACCACTCTATCCACTGAGACACTAGCATATCCGGGTGGTATTGTGACCGAGTGGATCCTTGGTGTCTTGGTGGGGTCGATAGGAGATATAACACCGGTAGCCACCTTGATTGTGGCATTCCCCTCCGGAATATGCAGCTCACAGGATGTCAACGGAGCGGTGACGTCATCCACCGGGAAGCGCATCCCTGCGTCATCATCTTGCCTCACAGGCACCTTCGTAGAAGCATAACTGCTTTTCAACTGAGCTGAGCCGGGGCTGATGTTGGCGGCCGGCTGTGACAAGCTCTGGAGGCGGAAACTTACAACTTCCTCCATGGCCTTTCTGATTTGCTCATTCATAGTGGCCTTAAGCGCTTCCTCCCGCTCTAGTATCTTATGAGCCACTTCACTGGTCTTCATAACAGCCTCCTCCAACTTGCGTAGCCGTTCCCTTTCCTTTTCCTTCTTTCTCTGGTGGCTTCAATAATTTTCTCTGTCCTGAGGGAAGGCATGCTCCCATGACACGGAGCCATAGCCTCTCATTCGTCCACCGTGCTCAGTGTTCCCCAGGGCGTATGTTAGCTCATCTTTATCTCTGTTCGGCTGCCACTCTCCACTTTGAGCGACTGAGTAGGCTTGATGAAATCTTTCTGCTACAGCTTGGATGCGTTCCCCATACACGACCTTTCCGGTCTCTAGGTCCAGGCGGCCTCCGTGAGCGAAAAACCAGTGCTTGGCGTGCTCAGGCCAGTCGAGGGATTCTAGCACCAACCCCCTGTCAATTAGCTCTTGCTCGGCTTCTTTCCACTTAGGAATGGCAGTAGGGTAGCCACCTGATCCCATCGTATGGTGGTAGGTCTTGTGTCGAGCATTCTCTTGGTTCCTTCTCGCCCATTGCTGACCCTCTTCCGATGTCTTGAACTATACAAACTCATCCCAAAACGGCCACAGCTTAACAAAGTGCTTACAGTTGAAATCCGGAGTCTTGTTCTTCTTGATATAGTCGTTATATAGATTCTTCTTATAACACTGAAATTGTGTGGCCATCTTATTCATAGACCAATCCCGAACTCTTTCCTTCAACTGTTCATCGTTTGTGTCTAGCGTGAAATGTTGCAACATGTCACCCCAAACTAGTTCCTTGTCACGGTCGGAGACATAACTGATTTCTGGGCGTTGCTTATTTTTCTTCCATTCACGGACATTGATCGGGATCCTATCCTAGGCAAGGTACCCTAAGTGGTTGACAAAGGCCCTTGCTTGGGGTCCACGTGGCTGGCCTGTTCCCTTGTCGAAATCCGTGATAACCAACCGGCCCTCCATCGGCTTCTTCGGGCCTCGTACTTTTCTGCTGGTCCCCATGGTTGTCGTTGTGACAGAGGGATATGTAGGCAAAAACAAGACAATTAATAAAGGAATTTTTTGAATTTCATGTATATAAATATAGGAGGCTGCATATATTACAGACCTCGCCAACATTGCCTTGGTCATTCGGGTCGACCAAGTACTGAGAACTGTCATCGATGCCCTCAGGGTTCTCATCGCCTTCACGATCGTCATAACGACCTTCTTCAGCGCTACCGCGGATCATGTTCAACAATATTTCTTCGTCTTCTCTTGGGTCAGCCATTTCTGCAAAAATATTTAGGGTTTAGGGTTTACAGTTTAGGGTTTAGGGTTTATGGTTTAGGGTTTAGGGTTTACAGTTTAGGGTTTAGGCATTACTAAGCATAAGAGATCGACTTCTACCGAAGTCTAAGCATTACTAAACATAAGAGATCGACTTACACATATTAGTGGGATATCATCTGGATATAAGTGTAGATCAAGGTAATCATGTAGCCATAGTATCAACCAACTCCTACTAACTTAATGCATCTAATAACAAGTAAGTCTATCACAAGACCACTAATTACTTACACAAGAAATCATTAACCATTAATGATCTATGTTAAACACATTAATTATTGTTAACAATTCTTAATTAATAAGTTAATCATAAACTCAAACAATTAATTAAAGTGCCAAGGGTCATCACATGTTAATGACCCAAAGTCATCACTAAATTCCAAAATCACAAAAATCCTAAATCATTAAGATAAACTTATGATTAATTAATTAAATATTAGAGCATAACTTAAGAATCTAATTTATATTTTTCAAAATAGTACCAAAATATTTGTGAAGCTAGACCTAGGCATGAAAAGTCTACTTAGAAAATTTCAGGATTTTTAAATTAATATTTAAGCCTATAAAATCCATTGAAGTTGTATTTCTTAATTAAAATGGATAATTTTAACTCATGGAAAAACTATTCAAATTTTAGGTTTAATAGTTTTCCTAGATATTACACATCATAGAGAGTCTACATAAAATTTTTCATAATTTTATTACACTCTTAAAATCTTGTACAAAAATAACAAAAAGCAACTCCAGCAATAGCTCTCAAAACATGGTACCTCCTTTTTATTTGAGGGCTCCCTACTTTTGAGGGTCCTATTTTCTAGGCTACACTCTAGCAGTGGCCCTTAAAATAGAGCCCTCAAACTCATTCCAATAGATAATGACACCTAGGGCCCGCTTGTCATTGACTTTCTTGCCCAAAACACTGGAATCTCTCTCTCTATATATAGCATCGGCCACCAAAGATATATATATATATATATATATATATATATATATATATATATATATATATATATATATATATATATATATATATATATATATAAAGAGCATCGGCCACCGGAGATCCACGACGTTGACGAGAGGAGCAGAGGACAAGATATATAAATGAAGGCCGAGGATGGCGGCGCAACCGGTGGGTTCGGCGAGCGCTCGTGGTACCTGGCGATGCGGACGCGAACGCGGACGTGGACAAGGGCGCGCGCCGGCGGTGCTCGGGGCGGCGGTGCTCGGGAGGACGTGGCGGCGGTTCGTGTGGCGGAATCGCCCAGTTTAACACACTTTCAGGGGCACTTGCCTTCCACTAGACACTAAGTGTCCTGAAAGTGAGCTAAACCAGATGGTTCCGTCGAGCACACCCAACGGGAGAACTCGAACACTCCATATTTAACACTCAGGATCCAATAATGAGTACAAACTTACAATACTTAGTCCATTTCATACAATACAGAGTCTCAGAAATAGTTATTACAATACCAGAGGTTCAGAGTGCAATAATTAATAGTGGAAATTTAAATAAACGTCTATGGAGCGAGATGAGAATTCATCTGTGCCCACCAGAAGAATTCTCCACACAAGGACTACCTGCTCAAGGTGCACCTGCAACAAGGGTAAAATAAACCCTGAGTACACAATGTACTCGCAAGACTTACCCGATTGGGAAGTATATTTCCTGACTCTCAAGGGTTATGATAGGCTTTCTAGCTGGTGGATTTTTCTTGCTTGCAGGAAACAACACTAAGAGTGTGTCCTTAATTTCGAACTTTTAGAAGCCGCATTTTATTCATTAACCAATAGTCTATGTAAGCACCTATGCTATAATCAAGCAAAAGTTGAGCAATTCAGGACCATTTCTCTATCTTTTCATTAGCCAATCATTACTACGATGCCAGAGCGTAGCCAAGCCGTACCGTCACGCAGAAACGGCGATTCGCGAACCAATGTGCCTAGCTGGGTACCCCGAAAAACACACGCCCCGCTTGTACCCTAGGCACAAGCAAGACCAACCTGCTCCCCTCCTGTCACGGGTTTCTAGGTCCCCGTCCAAACTTGGACTCCTAGCTCCCGTACTTGAGGCCCGGCCTCAATACGGTGCTAAGACCTCCACCTATCCCCGCCTCTAATCAGTTGGTCCAAAAAGAGCCGGAGCCCATGACAAGAGAGTAACAAGTCTTCCTAGCCCCCATCCGCTAGTATGTGCTCGGGATAAGAAGGTCTGTGACTTGACCAGGGTCCATGCAACGAACGGTCCTTAATTGACACGAACAGGGAAATAGTGCAACCCAATTGTGCCCCGTGGCCACGGGACACAACTTGCTACACCCACCAATACTCATACCACATCCCTGCCCGGTCACCATTTCCTTTCCACCATTTTATCCAAAATGTAATAACCATATGAGTAACTCTCTATTGTGAGTAACGACAGGTTCCTCACTCTACCGATGATCCTAAGCGAAGCAACTATGCGATCCTGTACTAGTAAGACTCATGGGTATATATATATATATATATGCATGTGGGTATCATAGAACTTCCTGCCATGTAAATGCACAACACTTAAATATATATAAGATTTGCAAAAATAAGGGTTATGCACCGGGGCTTGCCTTGGGCAGGCGTAAAGTCAGAGGTGTCAGTCGCGGGCGGCTCCTGGAACTCCTCAGGTACAAAGATTTCCTCCTCATACTCCTCGATGACTTCCTCGTAGTCCTGCTCCTCCGCGGCCACGTACGCAACCACCTCATGATCTACATGCATGCAAATATAATACTACACTTAAAAGGGTGACAACGGTAACTCTAATAACAACAACCACCAACTACTAGCTAACTCTAATGGCTAAGATGCTAAGCTACCATTACTTCTACTAATCAAAGGTCGGCTGATGTATCCCAACTCTAGCAACCAACCAGCACCTTAACTCTAGATTACCGATTTACTGCATAACACTACTAGGGAACTTAGCTACCCTAACAAACAAGCTATTCCAAGGATAAGAAAATTACAGCAAGCATCTAATGACATCACAAAGCTACTGTAAAAGTTTTAGAGCTAGAGCTACCCTAGATTAGCCACAACAAAACCTACAAGATTGGTTGCCTTAAAATTCACTTCCTGATGCATTGATTTAATCGACCTAACAACATCACAGCAACACATGAAAGGAAGGTACCACTTGATAGATCATGAATTTAGGAACTTAACCAAAGTTATTTCCTGATTTTTGGACACCTACCCAAGTTGCTAAAATTGGTCAAAGTTTGGCTCAAAACTAAATTACAAAAGCATTTCTAAAATTGCTAAAACATGAAGAGCATCCTCCCGGATGGCCCAACCGCGCGGCCCAAACCGCGCGCAGCGCGCGCCCGCACATGCGACCCACGGGCACGGCCCACGGCTGGGGAAGCTCGCGCGCGGCGGCCACATTTTAGACAAGCCCCCGAACTGATTGCTAATGCCACGACCAACCTAGGCACTATTCCCATCCTCAAGGGTTTTGCAAGAAAACCCTTCCGAAAAACTGTCTTCACCACCGGGCAGTCCCCGACGCGCCTCCGCACGCCGGCGCAGCGTTGGCTGGCACTGGCCGGTTGCACCGGCCAGAGGGGAGCTACTACAGCTAGGCTGAGGGGGAGATGCTCACCACGGTGCAGACACAAGGTTCGAGGCAGCGATTCGGAGGCCGGAAGCGAGGTGGCGTGGCCTCCCCATGATGACAGCCAATCGGTGAGGGCGGTGATGGCATTCCAGAGGGTCAGAGCTCTGCGAGGACGACCAAGGGGGTGGGTGAGCTTCAGGGGTTCACCACGGACCTAACCGCAGTGACAGCAAGGTTGGAGGGTACCTGAGCTGGGTCGGCCACGTGCGCCCGGGAGGGTGGTCTGGCGGCGCTCCGTGGCGGCGCGAGCGCGTCAGCGAAAACCCAGGGGAACCGAGGGCTCGAGACCGAGCGCAGGGTGAAGCCGAGGGCACAACCAGGCTGCTGGTACGCTCAATTGATTAGAGACCAATGACTCGGACCACCACGGCGGTCACGGTCGGGCATGGCCTTAAGAGCGAGGCAGACTGACGGCTCCAAAATTGGAGCACAGAGAGATGGCGTACGGGAGGAGGTAGGGTCGAACGGCAGTGACACACGATGACGGACCTATGCTGGGACCGGCACGGACGCGACGGCCGCCGACCACGGCGGCAACTTGCCCCCGCGCGCCATGCGGAGGGGGGAGGGCAGCGGGGCAGTGAGGGAAACGTACACGAGACGTCAATGGCAACAGCGGTCAGGACGAGGCGATATAGCCGACCACCCCCGACACCGCACGAGCAGAGCAGGGCCCGACGCGCTGTGCGGGGCGGTCCCGAGCGGTGACTGCGCGCACCCAGCGAGCGAGACCAGCAACGCGACGTGCATGAAAATTAAAGCTTCGAAAACGCCTAACCGGTGACAACCAACTACAAACCGACCTCACCCAACTCGAGACGACCTAAGAGGCTACCAACCCGAGCTAACAAACAGCCACCCTACCTATCCCGAAAACACACACGAAGGTGCTCAACACGGCAACGTCAAGCAGTCCCAGACTTGGAGTTTTAGTACGCCTAGGGCTGATTTATGTTGCGGGTTCACTTTTCGATCTACTGGAAAGACTAGCTAGCGATAGCATTACTAGACCACACCAGAAGCAACAACATCTACACACTCTGCACTTCACATTTTGTTTAGGGTTCACCTATATGTTTTCTAACAGTTTTGTTCAAAAAAAATTAGTTTCCAACCTAAGTTGCTATCTTCCGGTTAACACGTCAATTTTTGCAATTAACATTTTTACAACTATTAGGATTACCAGATGATTCTACTCACTTCAACACTAAACGAACAAAAGAAAAGATGCTCATGCTAAGCTTAGATGCATAGAAACGTGCGGTAACACCGAGGGTGTTACAGCTCTACCCCCCTAAAAGAAAATCTCGACCCGTGATTTCCCGTGCCTAGCGTGGCAAAGGGGTTGGAAACAACATTCACTTGACGCATCACCTTCAGGGATTAGGAAGAAGATGGGGATAGTGCTTCACAATATAACTCTCTAATTCCCATGTTGCTTTATCTTCTAAATGATGTTGCCACTGGATCTTGTAAAATTTCACCACACTGCTTCTAGTCACTCTCTCCTTCTCATCCAAAATTTTTACCGGATGTTCCACATAGGAAAGGTCTGGTTGAAGGGGAAGTCCTTCAATTTCTACTGCCTCAGTGGGAACCCACAAACACTTTTTTCAACTGAGACACATGGAAGACATCATGGACAGCTGACAAGATATCCGGGAGCTGAATGCGATAGGCCACTGGACCACGCCGGGCCAAAACCTTGTAGGGCCCAACATAGCGTGGAGCTAGCTTCCCACGAACACCAAAACGATGCACACCTTTCATGGGAGACACCTTGAGATACACATAATCCCCAACTTCAAATTCTAAGGGCCTCCTTCTCTTGTCTGCATAGGTTTTCTATCGGTTCTGCGCTGCCTTCAAGTGACTCCGGATAATCCCAACCTTCTCTCTTGCTTCAAGCACAAAGTCAGGTCCAAAATAACCACGGTCTCCTACCTAAACCCAATTGAGTGGGGTCCTGCATTTCTTGCCATACAGAGCCTCAAACGATGCCATCTTGATGCTCTCTTGATAGCTATTATTATAAGAAAACTCAGCCAACTTCAAACATTCGTCCCACTTTTTAGATAAAGAGAGGACACAAGCTCTCAACATATCTTCAAGCACTTGATTCACCCTTTCTGTCTGACTGTCGGTTTGGGGATGATAGGCTAAACTTCGGAGAAGGCTAGTACCAAGGCATTCTTGGAGTTGCGTCCAAAAACGCGACATGAAAACTGCTCCGCGGTCAGAAACAATGGTAAGCGGAACCCCATGGAGGGTCACAATGCAATCAAAATATAGCTTGGCATAGTGCGAGGCTATATACTTAGTACCCATAGGGAGAAAATGAGCAGTCTTCATGAGGCGATCCACAATGACCCAAATAGAATCATGGCCCTTGGCTGTGCGGGGTAATCCGGTAATAAAATCTATGGAAATATCCTCCCATTTCTAAACCGGAATAGGCAAAGGATACAGAAAACCTAGCCTTCGCATATGGTCTGCCTTGACTCTTCCACAAATATCACACTCCGCAATATACCGGGTGATATCCTGCTTCATGTTTGGCCACCAATACAACTGGCGCAAATCATGGTACATTTTGTTACTCCCCGGGTGAATAGATAACTTGGATTGGTGAGCTTCATCCAGAATCTTCCTTCTCAGCTCCTCACTACCGGGAACCACTAACCGGTTCTTATACTTCATCACACCTTGCTCGTCAATGCTGAAGTGCGGACCACGCCCTTCAGCCATCAACTTTTTGATGTGGGGAATCTCCAAGTCATCATATCTTTGCTCCGCAATGATTTGCTCGAGTAATTCTGAGACTAAAGCAATCTGTGCTAACACTACAGAGTGAGAGAGAGGCAAGGACTCTTCATCAGGCACATGTGACTTACGGCTCAAAGCATCAGCCACCACATTAGCTTTTCCCGGATGATAATCGACCTCTAAGTTGTAATCTTTAATCAACTCAAGCCATCTCCTTTGCCTCAGATTTAACTCGGGTTGAGTAAAAATATATCTAAGGCTCTTATGATCCGTAAAAATATGAACTTTATTCCCCAACAAGTAGTGTCTCCAAATTTTTAGAGCGTGCACCATTGCAGCTAGCTCTAAATCGTGGGTTGGGTAATTCACCTCGTGCTTTTTTAGTTGGCGCAAAGCATATGCTATCACACGGCCATCCTGCATAAGCACGCACCCAAGCCCAGTCCTGGAGGCATCACAATACACATCAAAAGGCTTCTCAATATTCGGTTGAGCCAGAACCGGAGCTGAGGTAAGAAACTTCTTCAATGCCTGAAGAGCTTCTTCACACGCCGGATGCCATACAAACTTTGCATCCTTATGAAGCAGCTTGGTCATGGGGTGAGCTATTTTAGAGAAATCTGGAATAAAACGCCGATAGTATCCTGCAAGACCCAGAAACTGGCGGATCTGATGCACTGAAGTAGGAGACTTCTAACTCAACACATCCTGAACCTTGCTAGGATCTACAGATACACCCTCAGGAGTTAAAACATGTCCCAAGAACTAAACTCGATCCAACCAAAACTCGCACTTGCTGAACTTAGCGTACAGCTTGTGCTCGCGCAACCGGGTCAGGACGGTGCGGATATGCTGTGCATGCTCTTCTTCATTCTTGGAATATATCAAGATGTCATCAATGAAGACCACTACAAACTTGTCCAGCTCCGGCATAAAGACTAAATTCATGAGATACATGAAAAATGCAGGAGCATTTGTGAGGCCGAAAGACATGACTAGATACTCATATAACCCATACCTAGTAGAAAAAGTTGTCTTTGGTATATCTTGTGGCCAGATCTTTATCTGGTGATAGCCCAACCGAAGATCAATTTTTTAGAACACCTTTTCCCCAGCCAACTGATCAAACAAAGCATCAATACGGGGCAAGGGGTACTTATTCTTAATGGTTACCGCATTGAGGGGACGGTAATCCACACACATGCGAAGGGTACCATCCTTCTTCTTCACAAAAATGGCAGGGCAACCCCAAGGTGAAGAACTGGGACGGATGAACCCTTTATTCCGCAACTCTTCTAACTGTTTCTTCATTTCAGATAGCTCATTCGGGGCCATACGGTAGGGACGCCAGGAAATAGGAGCAGTGCCAGGCTCTAACTCAATAGTGAACTCTACATCTCTATCCGGTGGTAACCCAGGCAAATCATCAGGAAAAACATATGGAAACTCACAGACCACTGGAATAGAAGTGAGATCAGGAGAGACTTCCACATTTGCAGCAACTGGCAAAGTGAGCTCCGACAGAATGAGAAGAGACATCCTATCCTCGGACGCAGGAAGTCACAACTCGACAACTCTCCGCTTAAGGTCCAATACTACCCCATACACCTTCAGCCAGTTCATACCCAGTATTGCATCAATGCCATGCCCAGGTAGCAACATGAACTGAAGGTGATAAATGTGAGTGGCTAGCGTTAAACTGACAGTATCCGTCCGGGTGTTGATAAACATCTTCGCACCCGGAGTGCAGATTCTATAGGCCTTAGGGATGGCCATAATAGGTAGATTATGTCTTTCCACATACCCCATGCTCATAAATGAATGTGATGCTCTAGAATCAAATAACACAAGTGCTGGGTGAGAGTTGATGGTGAACATACCAGCCATCACAAGTTGATCCTGCAATATTTCCTCAGCCTCCGTGTAGTTCACCTGTCTCGAACGGCTCACTGGGACTTTCTTCTTGATAACCGTCCTCTTGATCAAACAAGAGTTGGCGGATGGCTGGGCAGACTGAACAGGCCGGTTCTCGGGACACTCCCGAGCAAAGTGGCCCTCCTTGTCACACTTGAAACAGCCAGTAGACTTAACCATCTGCCCCAGACGAGGTGGAAATTGTTGTCCCTGTGGCTGTCGCACCTGCTGGGAAGGTGCACGGTACTGAGTCATCGGAGCCTAACGAATCTGCTAAGGCTGTCGAGACGGCTGTCCACCAGGAGAATGGTGGGACATCCTCTTAACAACCTGCATCTTATGCGCTTGCTGGTGACTAGGAGACCCAGAAATCCCCCGCTTGTGCTTCCACTCAGCCTGAGTGTCACGCCACAGACCCTCCATAGCAATGGCTGCATTCATCAGGGTGCCGAAGGTCTGGTAGTTCCCAGTGTACAGCTCCTTCTGTAAAATAAAAGAGTGGCCACGGTAGAAACGGTCCCTCTTCTTCTCATCTGTGTCAACGTGGGTGCCAGCATACTGTGCCAAATGGTTGAACTTGTTGGCATATTCCATCATGGACAAGCTTCCCTGCTTCAGGTCCAAGAACTCTGAGAGCTTCCTGTTCAGAACACCCACAGGAATGAAATACTCTCGGAAGGCCGTGGTGAACTCCTGCCACGTCACCCGGTGGTCCACCTGCTGCATGGCATTGAAGGTATCCCACCAAGCGCTGGCAGACCCCAACAGCTGCTGTGCGGCGAAGCGCACCTTCTGCTCATCGGTCACCGTGAGCAACAGGAACTTCTGCTCTAGCACATGAAGCCAGTGCTCTGCGTCTAGAGGCTCTGCAGACGACGTGAACGTGGGCGGGTTAGTCTTCAAGAAGTCCTGATATGAACAGGGCCTCTCAAGCCCGCGAGCACCGCCCCCGTTCCCACCGTTGCCACCGGGGCCCCCACAAGCGAGGCCACCGACAGCCTGCGCCATCAACTCCAGGGCACGAGCTATCTCGTGCCGAGAAGCCAACAACTCTGCCATCATCTCCGCCTGAGTCATCAGAGGCGGTGGTGGCGGTGGAGGAGGAAGAGGAGCCAAGCGTGGGGCGTCATGACTCTCCCCATTGGCATTCTCGCGACCACCCTCGCGACCATTCTCGCTGTGGCCCTCTTGATCATGGCCCACTCCAGCGCTGGTACTCCCGTGACCAGACCCAACTCCCACACGGCGGGACCTCAGGTCCATCTGTAACAGATAAGAACCAACCATTAGGGCACTTCTCTGGATTTAGGATACGAGACTGAGACGATGATACGACCTTCAAAAGAGTTGAAACAAATTAGTTTAATTCTTGTTCTACCTTGTTACTAGCTATGGTTATCGTGAAGGGGTTTTTAGATTAACCAGGTTATTATCTTTGGGATGCATGCATCTGAAGGGTCGAGATGGTGGACTAGAGGGGGGGTGAATAGTCCTTTCTAAAACTTAAACGTGTTGACTAACCAAAACAAATGCGGAATTAAACTTATCGGTCTAGCCAAGACTACACCCCTCTAACTAAGTTCACAAGCACCTCATAAAGATCCTAATTAAGCAACTAAGGTGCTTTCCTTAGCAAGAGCTCTCCTATTTAATTCTAGAGCAAGGTCACACAAACCTATGCACTAGTACTTTGCAAGCAAGAGGGAGCTCCTACACAATTCTAGTAAGCAAAGCGCATAAAGCCTAAGCTCACTAGCAATACTCAATAACAAGGCAACTAATGCCAAATTAGAGAGTGCAAATCACTTAGCTACACAACCTAAGCAATGTGACTAACAAGGTTACACAAACCAAATTAGCCACGCAAAGGAGATACTTCTAGCTACACAAGCAAGACTAGAACAAGAGCAACTACACAAGCACAAGTATTATGAAAGTAAATACAAGCTTGTGTTGCACGAAAGCAAACCACCGAGAAGAGTAGACAATGTTGACACGGTGATTTTCTCCCGAGGTTCACTTGGTTGCCACCAAGCTACGTCCCCGTTGTGTCGACCAACACTTCGTGGTTCGGCGGCTAATCGGTCACACACCCAGCCTCTCAAAAGGCACCGCAAGAACCCACCATAAAGTGTGGTAGCTCAATGACACGCTCAACTAGAGTTGCTCTTCGCGATCCCCGCGGGGTGAGCACAATCCCCCTCACAAAGCTTCTCCGGAGCCTCGCACAATCTTCTTGCGAGCTTCGACGGAGCCACAAGCCACCAAGCCGTCTAGGAGGTGGCAACCTCCAAGAGTAACAAGCACCACCGGCTTGCAACACGATCACCTAGTGCCACACGATGCAATCTCTCAAGGCAACACACTAGAATCGCTCTCTCACTCGATCCGATGAACACTATCAAGCATGAGTGAGTTAGAGGGCTCCCAAGCACTACCACACAAGTCACAAAGACTATAGTGTGCTCAGCTAACAGCCATGGCCGGCCAAGGCATCTATTTATAACCCCACGGTCAAATAGAGCCGTTACCCCTTCACTGGGTTCTTTTCGGGATGACCGGACGCGCCGGTCATAACTGACCGGACGCGCTCAACCGCGTCCGGTCGCCCTGCGACGTCCACGTGTCCCTCAAATTTCAAATGCGACCGTTAGATCCTCCAACGGTCACTGACCCCAACGGTCAAAACAACGACCGGACGCGCCCCAGGCAACGACCGGACGCGCCGGTCCCGATGACCGGACGCGCCTGTCGAACGACCGGACGCGCCGATCGCACTGACCCACGCGCCCACGACGCAACGACCGGACGCGCTCCTTGCGATGACCAGACGCGACAGTGCCAGCATCCGGTTAGAGTCCAGTAAGCTCCTTCAACGATCGGACGCGTCCGATCATGTGTGACCGGACGCGCCCCGCGTCCGATCGTCCTCTGCGAACCTCAGTTCCTTCTGGGCGCATGACCGGACGCGCCGGTCCCGCGAGTGACCGGACGCGCCGGTTACAAACCCTAACACCCGCGTCTGCGCTGTACTGACCGGACGCGTCCGGTCATACCATGACTGCGTCCGGTGCAGCGTCCGGTCACCTCTGTGACCTCCGTTTGCCTTCGTTTCTTTTCCGACTTTCGACGTAGTGGAAAATAGGCTTTTCAACTCCTCGAAAATGCCTGAATCCCGCGCTCGCAAGCTCGGCGGGAGGGAGAGAGGAACCCAAACCCTCTCTACCGCTCAAACTTCATCGCCTTCGTAAATGTACCAACACCAACAAGTGATCACCACCTTGTGCACGTGTGTTAGCATTTTCATAATCATTTTATTGAAGGAGTTAACCACTCAACTTACCACGCCACTCGATCCTAGCAATGATGCATAGTTAGATCACACAAGTGGCACTAGATGACCGATATGCAAACAAGTTTGCCCCTCTTGATAGTACGGCCATCTATCCTAAACCCGGTCATAAACTTCTCTACACACCTATGACCGGTGAAATGGAAATGCCCTAGGTTATACCTTTGCCTTGCGCATTCCATTCCATCTCCATTGATGTTGATGCAACACATGCACCAACCAATCACCAAATGATATGATCCACTTCATATCATCACATGACCGTATTGGTTCATCGATCTTGACCTCACTTGCTCTTCACCGTTGCGTCAGTCCATCGGCGCCAAGTCATGCTCAAGCTTCATCGTCACACACGGTCCCTCACTTCAAAGCCTCTAACTTGCCCTTCACACTTGCAACCGGTCTGTCGAGCCAAGCCTCATCTTGATCTTCTCCACCTTGGTCACATGACTCCATGTCATGTCTCATATGCAATGAGCTCCTTCATGACACCATCACATGTGGACTAATCTCCTGTGTATCTCACATAACCACATATTAGTCCACCTAAGTTGTCACTCAATTACCAAAACCAAACAAGGACCTTTCAGCATCGCCCTATACGCTCGCTCAAGCCGGAAATATAGCGGCCCTTCTCTAGCAACCTTTGGAACATCGCACACTCACTTCCGAAACTAGCGTTCCCTTACGCAACGTAAGTCAGTGTACCTGCAGAAGATGGTTAGATAAACCCATGCCACTATCCTAGTAAACCATATTGATAGGGCTGAATACTTAATTACGTCGACTTTACCGCATCCTAATTTTCATAAAGCTAATGTTGGTCAAAGTTTTACGCCTTTTGAAAGGGGTGATTAAGCTTGTAAACCCATTATTGGCTCTGGTACCATCTGTGGCGGAATCGCCCAGTTTAACATGCTTTCAGGGGCACTTGCCTTCCACTAGACACTAAGTGTCCCGAAAGTGAGCTAAACCAGGTGGTTCCGTCGAGCACACCCAACGGGAGAACTCGAACACTCCACATTTAACACTCAGGATCCAATAATGAGTACAAACTTACAATACTTAATCCATTTCATACAACACAGAGTCTCAGAAATAGTTATTACAATACCAGAGGTTTAGAGTGCAATAATTAACAGCGGAAATTTAAATAAACGTCTACGGAGCGAGATGAGAATCCATCTGTGCCCACCAGAAGAATTCTCCACACAAGGACTACCTGCTCAAGGTGCACCTGCAACAAGGGTAAAATAAACCCTGAGTACACAATGTACTCGCAAGACTTACCCGACTGGGAAGTATATTTCCCGACTGTCAAGGGTTATGATAGGCTTTCTAGCTGGTGGATTTTTCTTGCTTGCGGGAAACAGCACTAAGAGTGTGTCCTTAATTTCAAACTTTTAGAAGTTGCATTTTATTCATTAACCAATAGTCTATGTAAGCACCTATGCTATAATCAAGCAAAAGTTGAGCAATTCAGGACCATTTCTCCATCTTTTCATTAGCCAATCATTACTACGATGCCAGAGCGTAGCCAAGCCGTACCGTCACGCAGAAACGACGATTCGCGAACCAATGTGCCCAGCTGGGTACCCCGAAAAACACATGCCCCGCTTGTACCCTAGGCACAAGCAAGACCAACCTGCTCCCCTCCTGTCACGAGTTTCTAGGTCCCCGTCCAAACTTGGACTCCTAGCTCCCGTACTTGAGGCCCGGCCTCAATATGGTGCTAAGACCTCCACCTATCCCCGCCTCCAATCAGTCGGTCCAGAAAGAGTCGGAGCCCATGAAAAGAGAGTAACAAGTCTTCCTAGCCCCCATCCGCTAGAATATGCTCGGGATAAGAAGGTCTGTGACTTGACCAGGGTCCATGCAACGAACGGTCCTTAATTGACACGGACAGGGAAACAGTGCAACCCAATTGTGCTCCGTGGCCGCGGGACACAACTTGCTACACCCACCAATACCCATACCACATCCCTGCCCGGTTGCCATTTCCTTTCCACCATTTTATCCAAAATGTAATAACCATGTGAGTAACTCTCTATTGTGAGTAACGACAGGTTCCTCACTCTACCGATGATCCTAAGCGAAGCAACTATGCGATCCTGTACTAGTAAGACTCATGGGTATATATATATATATATATATATATATATATATATATATATATGCATGTGGGTATCATAGAACTTCCTACCACGTAAATGCACAGCACTTAAATATATATAAGATTTGCAAAAATAAGGGTTATGCACCGGGGCTTGCCTTGGGCAGGCGCAAAGTCAGAGGTGTCAGTCGCGGGCGGCTCCTGGAACTCCTCAGGTACAAAGATTTCCTCCTCGTACTCCTCGATGACTTTCTCGTAGTCCTGCTCCTCCGCGGCCACGTACGCAACCACCTCGTGATCTACATGCATGCAAAGATAATACCACACTTAAAAGGGTGACAACGGTAACTCTAATAACAACAACCACCAACTACTAGCTAACTCTAATGGCTAAGATGCTAAGCTACCATTACTTGTACTAATCAAAGGTCGGCTGATGTATCCCAACTCTAGCAACCAACCAGCACCTTAACTCTGGATTACCGATTTACTGCATAACACTACTAGGGAACTTAGCTACCCTAACAAACAAGCTATTCCAAGGATAAGAAAATTATAGCAAGCATCTAATGACGTCATGAAGCTACTATAAAAGTTTTAGAGCTAGAGCTACCCTAGATTAGCCACAACAAAACCTACAAGATTGGTTGCCTTAAAATTCACTACCTGATGCATTGATTTAATCGTCCTAACAACATCACAGCAACACATGAAAGGAAGGTACCACTTGATAGATCATGAATTTAGGAACTTAACCAAAGTGATTTCTTGATTTTTGGACACCTACCCAAGTTGCTAAAATTCGTCAAAGTTTGGCTCAAAACTAAATTACAAAAGCATTTCTAAAATCGCTAAAACATGAAGAGCATCCTCCCGGACGGCCCAACTGCACGGCCCAAACCGCGCGTAGCGCGCGCCCGCACACGCGACCCACAGGCACAGCCCACGGCCGGGGAAGCTCACGCGCGGCTGCCACATTTCAGACAAGCCCTCGAACTGATTGCTAATACCACGACCAACCTAGGCACTATTCCCATCCTCAATGGTTTTGCAAGAAAACCCTTCCGAAAAACTGTCTTCACCACCGGGCGGTCCCCGACGCGCCTCCGCACGCCGACGCGGCGCTGGCTGGCACTGGCCGGTTGCGCCGGCCAGAGGGGAGCTACTATAGCTAGGCTGAGGAGGAGATGCTCACCACGGTGCAGACGCGAGGTTTGGGGCAGCGATTCAGAGGCCAGAGGCGAGGTGGCGCGGCCTCCCCATGATGGAGGCCAATCGGTGAGGGCGGTGATGGCGTTCCGGAGGGCCAGAGCTCTACGAGGACGGCCAAGGGGGTGGGTGAGCTTTAGGGGTTCACCACGGACCTAACCGCAGTGACAGCAAGGTTGGAGGGTACCTGAGCCGGGCCGGCCACATGCGCCCAGGGGGGTCCGGCGGCGCTCCGCGGCGGTGCGAGCGTGTCAGCAAAAACCTAGGGGAACCGAGGGCTTGAGACCGAGCGCAGGGTGAAGCCGAGGGCACAACCAGGCTGCTGGTACGCTCAATTGATTAGAGACCAACGACTCGGACCACCGCGGCGGTCACGGTTGGGCTCGGCCTTAAGAGTGAGGCGGACTGATGGCTCCAAAATTGGAGCACAGAGAGGTGGCGTACGGGAGGAGGTAGGGTCGAACGGTAGTGACACACGATGACGGAGCCAAGAACGTGAGGAAACGGACGGTGGTTGTCACACCCAAAATTTCCTATTTTGGGTTGTGAATGAAAATACTAAATAAAATAAATAATTTCAATATTTGAATAAATTTATTAGATAAGTTAAGTTGCTGCTAATTTAAATATAGAAAATTGTGGTTTAAAACTTTTTCATATTAATTTGATAATGTGGTGTTTGTGTGATGCTTGTCTTTGGTGTTGGTGAGTGCTATCGTTTTCAAAATACCATAGGACGACGTTTACTTCTCACCGGAAATTTTTTTTTGGCATTTTCTGGATTTAAAATTTCAATTTCCGTGAGCTTAATCTTTTTCCTTGATCTCTTCATCAATCTTTTCATGAGCTCAAACTCATTTAGTTGAGTTCCTTATCTCTCCAAGAGTCTCCAGGATTTTTCCCGTGATTTTTCTGAGCTCCGGGCTATTTTTCACGGCCAAAAAGGTAATTCTATATTTTCTGGAATTATTTTATTCGCGGAATTAAAATAATCCTGAAATTAAGAAAATCCGAAAAGTTTCCAAACCCTACGACTATATATATGCCGGTGTAGCCCTCGACGCCCTGGTTTCAGAAGTACAACCCTTATCGCGAGCCGCCACTCGTAGCTCTCTCCACCTCTCGCCGAAGTTCTGCATCTACAGCTTGCGTTCCGGTGAACTTCCGACGAGCTTTTCCGGCCAAACCGTCGCGTTCCGACGCTAGCCACCACCACCAAGAGGCAGCTCTCGTCGTTCTCTACACCGTGGCATATCCGTTTGCACGAATCCATCGCTGTTTCATCGAGTTCCCATCTCATCTTGTTTTTCTCCGGCGAGGTACCACCATGGCTGACCGGAGCTCCTCCCAGCTCAAGATAGAAGATGATACTATTTACAGTTTTGCCACTAAACTTGTTTTGATCATAAAATCTTCGTTTTAACTCCGATTTGACCCGTTCAAGTTGTGTTAGGTTCGTATTTGCGAGCTCTACATGTTAGTATAGTTGTACAGTAGGTTTGGAAAGTTTAATTTTTGAGTTTATATTAAAATAATTATTTATCTATTGGAAATCCTAGAAAATTCATAACTTATACGTTTTAACTCCGAATTTGGTGATCTTTGCGTCTGTGTGATCGTAGAAACGTGTAGAAGAGTTTTATAAACTTTTATTACTGTTTTGTTATTGTTGGTGTACTGTTCTAATTGTATCTCTTTGTTTGCTTCGTGTATGTTTGATTGGATGCATGTGTGTTGTTGATTGATGATCGAGTATAGAAGGTGAGCAGTATCTGGACGATCAAGAGTATTATTTTGAGCCAGACCAGCAGCATCATCAGAAAAGCTTTGATTAAGGCAAGTATAACATGGGACCATCCTTGTTGTCCTATTCACTGAAATTATCATACATATGCATGTGTCTTCCTTGACAACCATAGAGATTATAACTTAGCTATTGAGATCTTGTTTCCTTGTCGCCTATGGGTTGTGCATTTGGGTAGCTACTGTTAGTGCTTAATTATGAACAATGATCTTGTAATTTGACTAATGGATTATGCAATCAACCATTAAGATGATTTTATTACTGTTGAAAGGGGGCTAGAGCAAGGGGTTATATTGTTGCTCTGGTTTCTCTCCGTAAGGACTTACCTGTAAGTGATAACCGGGATATACAGTACAGCTATGAGGGCTATATGGCTCTGGCTCTAGTTGTTCAAGAGACCTTTTCTAGCTTGTTAGATGTTACCTTAAATGGCGTAAGAAAGGCTTGCCACGTTGGGTGTAGTGCGAGCCCCTGGCCTAGTGTGTATAGGCTGCGGTTGTTGTGCCACAGGGAAGGGGGGTTCTACATCTGCCTGCCGAGTGAATCTAATGGCCCTAACTTGTTAGACGAACTTTTGAATGGCTTTATATGGTCTCTGATGTTTTGGGCCTTGCAAACCCATGCATTTAAAAATCATGACTCACAGTGAAAGTGTACACCTCTGCGCAGAGTTAAAAACTGGTATACTAGTCGTGCTCACGGATACGAGCGGCCTTGGGGATTCTTACAGAATAGTTGATCATCATTATTATATCATGCTTAATTATTGTTGATTATTATTATGCTCATGTTAATGCTATTCATTATCCTTATTACAATTGATCATTGATTCATTAATGGGATTTGGATTACCTTGATGCTACTCAATTGCTAATTATATGATGATTAAAAGCTAAACGCAGTCAAACAGTGTCTAGCCTTTTTGAGCCTCATGAACCCTGTGTTATATTTGTTGAGTTCGACATGGACTCACTCTTGCTATTTTCCCAACACTCCAGTGTGTAATAAGATGCTACTTGGAAAAAGGACAAAGGTGTAGTGGAGTTTCCAGAAGACTAGTAGAAGTGCTAGGCATATGTTACCCCCAGTTAGCCGTCCCTGAGAAGAATGGAGCCTGAAGTTTAGTCACCGTTCCGCGATACTCTGATGTAAGTGTTAATATAGCTATGTATATGTTATATAATAACATTGTTTCTGATACTTTTTCATTCTGGCATATGTGTGGACTTCCTGGGCACACATATGATTAGCCTGGTTTTGTTCTTTAGAAAACCGGGTGTGACAGAGTGGTATCAGAGCGGTGTTGACTGTAGGACGTATGCCAAGTAGCACTGGACGTATTCTAAAACTTATTTTACGATAAAACTATTTTGTCATCCCTTGACTCATTGATTTTGACTATTTTCTCTTCCTTGTCTTGTTGTATCCTCTCCTTGATAGCTTTCCTTTGAGCTAATATTTCTTACTCCCTTGGAATTTGTTTTACGTTGCTTTTACTAAAAGTTTTCTGATCTTACCTGGTTCAAAGATTTGATGGCCTTTCATCATCTCCAAGGTGCCATTAGGATGACCACCATTGTTGAAGAAGCACGTGTAGTATCGATGATGTGATGTGTGTTTGTTTTGCTTGATGTGTTGCTTGTGTGTTATCCTTGTTCTCATATTTCAAAGGTGGCTCGAAAGGTATAAGTCTTGAGGAGTAACTTGATCTATGCTAAGTGGGGTAGGTTTTACGTAATACTCCGCATGCTGATTTCTATAGTAGTCTGCAATGTTTCTGTTATATCTCAAAATATGGACATGAGAAATTTATGAAATTTTACTGGGAATAACTAGACTTCTGTATCTTTCCAAACCCACTGGATTTACCTTTTTACCTATTTTGAGCTAAGAGATATACATGTTCTAAGTTGAGGTCACTGCACAGTCTGGAATTCTAAAACAGTTTTGGTTAAGTTCAGTTTTTAGCCAATTATTTGACAGATTCAGAAAAAGTGTTGTGAATAAAAGTTGTAGATAATTTTGTAAGCTTTCCAACCATCTAAAGATCATCTGAATTGGACGTCTGTAGCTCGAGATATGACAGTTTTACTGAGTTACTGAAATTGGAATTTGCCCAGAGAAATCAGATTTTGCTTATCTATTGAATTGGAAACCACCTACTGATGCCAGCGAGATTCGCAGTTTCTTGGGTTTAGCTGGATATTACAGACGGTTCATTGAAGGGTTTTCTAAACTTGCTAAACCTATGACATCTCTGTTAGAGAAGAATGCCAAGTTTGTGTGGTCTGATAAATGTCAAGCTAGTTTTGAAGAATTGAAGAAGAGGTTGACTACAGTGCCTGTATTGGTTTTGCCAGATTTGAGTAAGAAGTTTTCTATTTATTGTGATGCTTCTCGTCAAGGTTTGGGATGTGTTCTTATGCAAGAAGGCAAAGTTGTGAGTGTTGCAAGATGAATGTTTCGTATGTCCTAGAGCTTCACTTGGAAGAAGTGGTTATCTCTATGATTGGAAGTCTATAGTTAGTTTCATGAAAACTTAGATGACATCACCCCCATATCAAGTATGTTTAGTAAGTTTTAAGTGAAGGACACATCGATAGCAGCAAGCCTTAGAGAAAGTGTTTCCTTCAATGACATCGCCAGGTAGAATAAGATCTTTGTTAATTGGGGTAACATCTGCTATCAACAACAGCAAGTCCTGAATATCTCAAGTGACGAGGCATGAAGAGGCATGAAGAACTAAAGATCAAACTTTATCTTTCTTGTCATCTTTTGGCTATCCTCGATCCATGTCTTATATCTCATCAACACAAATTAAAGAAGCATGAAGACTTAAAGATTAGTGTTATCTATCTCTCTAATCTCTCTGAATCTCATTTGTATCTTATCCTGTCCTTTTAGAGCAGTCTGTCTTCCGTAGCTTATATCTCTATTTTTGGATGCCCAAAAATCATGGATAAATTCTGGACAATAGTAGACTTCAATATATTTCTCTGACCGTAAGAACCGTCCTGATATCTATTATGGTTTGGGATTTATGAAAATCACAAGGCGACGCATCTGTGCTGTCAGCAATCTGGAATAGTTTCTGTTGTGCACAGTTTTCGACTACCTTAACTGCAGAATCTGGAGAAGAATTCTATAAGGAAGTTGTAGTAAATTTGATAAGCTTTCCAACGGTATAAGCTACAATATCATTGGATTCGTAGAACTCGAATTATAACTGTATTTCTGCACTGCCATTTTTCTGCTCGCAAAGAAGTGCAGGTTACTTGTTCTTGCATATGCTCATGAGTCTCTTTGGGATGCCAGAAGGACATGATGATAGTCATCACTCAGAAACAAATGCAAGTTATCCTTTGGTGTTCTCTAGTTGATCTCTTCTTAAGAGGGTTTGTCGAACTAAAAGACGATACAAGATGGAGGTTTATATGTTCTATTTCGTCACCTGGAAGCATCAGCCATCTACATGGTTGCAAAGTCATTATCGAGCGCAGGTATCCTTTCTCAGGGTGGGTAACCTGTTAGAACCATCTACAAGAATCATAAGGGTCTAAAGGAGACATTTACAAAGTTGGTTATGAGTTTGTGGCATCATCATTGGATAGGAGTTGACGAAAGAAAAGTGAAGACTTGCACATCAACTTTATCTTTCTCCCAAGTCTCTCCGAATCTCGGGACGAGATTCCTGTTAAGTGGGGTAGATTTGTCACACCCAAAATTTCCTATTTTGGGTTGTGCATGAAAATACTAAATAAAATAAATAATTTCAATATTTGAATAAATTTATTAGATAAGTTAAGTTGCTGCTAATTTAAATATAGAAAATTGTGGTTTAAAACTTTTTCATATTAATTTAATAATGTGGTGTTTGTGTGATGCTTGTCTTTGGTGTTGGTGAGTGCTATCGTTTTCAAAATACCATAGGACGACGTTTACTTCTCACCGGAAATTTGTTTTTGGCATTTTCTGGATTTAAAATTTCAATTTCCGTGAGCTTAATCTTTTTCCTTGATCTCTTCATCAATCTTTTCATGAGCTCAAACTCATTTAGTTGAGTTCCTTATCTCTCCAAGAGTCTCCAGGATTTTTCCCGTGATTTTTCTGAGCTCCGGACTATTTTTCACGGCCAAAAAGGTAATTCTAGATTTTCTGGAATTATTTTATTCGCGGAATTAAAATAATCCCGAAATTAAGAAAATCCGAAAAGTTTCCAAACCCTACGACTATATATATGCCGGTGTAGCCCTCGACGCCCTGATTTCAGAAGTACAACTCTTATCGCGAGCCGCCACTCGTAGCTCCCTCCACCTCTCGCCGAAGTTCTGCATCTACAGCTTGCGTTCCGGTGAACTTCCGACGACCTTTTCCGGCCAATCCGTCGCGTTCCGACGCCAGCCACCACCACCAAGAGGCAGCCCTCGTCGTTCTCTACACCGTGGTATATCCGTTTGCACGAATCCATCGTTGTTTCATCGAGTTCCCATCTCATCTTGTTTTTCTCCGGCGAGGTACCACCATGGCTGACCGGAGCTCCTCCCAGCTCAAGGTAGAAGATGATACTATTTACAGTTTTGTCACTAAACTTGTTTTGATCATAAAATCTTCGTTTTAACTCCGATTTGACCCGTTCAAGTTGCGTTAGGTTCGTATTTGCGAGCTCTACATGTTAGTATAGTTGTACAGTAGGTTTGGAAAGTTTAATTTTCGAGTTTATATTAAAATAATTATTTATCTATTGGAAATCCTAGAAAATTCATAACTTATACGTTAAAACTCCGAATTTGGTGATCTTTGCGTCTGTGTGATCGTAGAAACGTGTAGAAGAGTTTTATAAACTTTTATTACTGTTTTGTTATTGTTGGTGTACTGTTCTAATTGTATCTCTTTGTTTGCTTCGTGTATGTTTGATTGGATGCATGTGTGTTGTTGATTGATGATCGAGTATAGAAGGTGAGCAGTATCTGGACGATCAAGAGTATTATTTTGAGCCAGACCAGCAGCATCATCAGAAAAGCTTTGATTAAGGCAAGTATAACATGGGACCATCCTTGTTGTCCTATTCACTGAAATTATCATACATATGCATGTGTCTTCCTTGACAACCATAGAGATTATAACTTAGCTATTGATATCTTGTTTCCTTGTCGCCTATGGGTTGTGCATTTGGGTAGCTACTGTTAGTGCTTAATTATGAACAATGATCTTGTAATTTGACTAATGGATTATGCAATCAACCATTAAGATGATTTTATTACTGTTGAAAGGGGGCTAGAGCAAGGGGTTATATTGTTGCTCTGGTTTCTCTCCGTAAGGACTTACCTGTAAGTGATAACCGGGATATACAGTACAGCTATGAGGGCTATATGGCTCTGGCTCTAGTTGTTCAAGAGACCTTTTCTAGCTTGTTAGAGGTTACCTTAAATGGCGTAAGAAAGGCTTGCCACGTTGGGTGTAGTGCGAGCCCCTGGCCTAGTGTGTATAGGCTGCGGTTGTTGTGCCACAGGGAAGGAGGGTTCTACATCTGCCTGCCGAGTGAATCTAATGGCCCTAACTTGTTAGACGAACTTTTGAATGGCTTTATATGGTCTCTGATGTTTTGGGCCTTGCAAACCCATTCATTTGGAAATCATGACTCACAGTGAAAGTGTACACCTCTGCGCAGAGTTAAAAACTGGTATACTAGCCGTGCTCACGGATACGAGCGGCCTTGGGGATTCTTACAGAATAGTTGATCACCATTATTATATCATGCTTAATTATTGTTGATTATTATTATGCTCATGTTAATGCTATTCATTATCCTTATTACAATTGATCATTGATTCATTAATGGGATTTGGATTACCTTGATGCTACTCAATTGCTAATTATATGATGATTAAAAGCTAAACGCAGTTAAACAGTGTCTAGCCTTTTTGAGCCTCATGAACCCTGTGTTATATTTGTTGAGTTCGACATGGACTCACTCTTGCTATTTTCCCAACACTCCAGTGTGTAATAAGATGCTACTCGGAAAAAGGACAAAGGTGTAGTGGAGTTTCCAGAAGACTAGTAGAAGTGCTAGGCATATGTTACCCCCAGTCAGCCGTCCCTGAGAAGAATGGAGCCTGAAGTTTAGTCACCATTCCGCGATACTCTGATGTAAGTGTTAATATAGCTATGTATACGTTATATAATAACATTGTTTCTGATACTTTTTCATTCTGGCATATGTGTGGACTTCCTGGGCACACATATGATTAGCCTGGTTTTGTTCTTTAGAAAACCGGGTGTGACAGTGGTGCGCCCTCTCCTTACCGATGCACCAAACACGGCCCCCTCCCCACCGGCCAAGGCAGATAGAGGGAGAGTGGAGGTGCTAGGACAGCTCGGGGGGGTCACTTCCGGGGGTGAGGTGGGGTTGACGCGGACAGAACACACACAGGAACGCCAAGGCACAAGCGAACCGGGCAGCGGTGGCGTGACGCGCGCGAGCAGCCCCCGACCGGCCCGCAGCGGTGCTGGGACCGGCACAGACGCGACGGTCGCCGACCACGGCGGCAACTTGCCCCCGCGCGCCACGCGGAGGGGGAGGGCAGCGGGGCGGTGAGGGAAACGTACACGCGACGTCAACGGCAACAGCGGTCAGGACGGGGCGATACAGCCGACCACCCCTAACACCGCGCGAGCAGAGCAGGGCCCGACGCGCTGTGCGGGGCGGTCCCGAGCGGTGACTGCGCGCACCCAGCGAGCGAGCCTAGCAACGCGACGTGCACGAAAATTAAAGCTTCAAAAACGCCTAACCGGTGACAACCAACTACAAACCGACCTCACCCAACTCGAGACGACTTAAGAGGCTACCAACCCAAGCTAACAAACAGCCACCCTACCTATCCCAAAAACACACACGACAACATCAAGCAGCCCCAGACTTGGAGTTTTAGTACGCCTAGGGCTGATTTACGTTGCGGGTTCACTTTTCGATCTACTGGAAACACTAGCTAGCGATAGCATTACTAGACCACACCAGAAGCAACAACATCTACACACTCTGCGCTTCACATTTTGTTTAGGGTTCAGCTATATGTTTTCTAACAGTTTTGTTCAATAAAAATTAGTTTCCAACCTAAGTTGCTATCTTCCGGTTAACACGTCAATTTTTCCAATTAACATTTTTACAACTATTAGGATTACCAGATGATTCTACTCACTTCAACACTAAACGAACAAAAGAAAAGATGCTCATGCCAAGCTTAGATGCATAGAAACGCGCGGTAACACCGAGGGTGTTACAGCTCGTGTGTGTGCGCAGGTGGGGAGGAGGAGGAAGAAGGCCCTGCCTTTATAGGCCAGGGACCTTTAGTCCCGGGTCTGGCCACCGCCCGGGACTAAAGGCCCTTTAGTCCCGGGCGGTGGCCAGACCCGGGACTAAAGGTCCTTCCACCAAATTCTGGCGCCTGTTTAGGTGCCAGAATTTGGTGAATTTTATTTTTCACCTTTTTTTCTTTCATCTTTCTAAATGCATAGTAAATTAAATATTTATCATAATTTTTTTCAAAAATACACATTAGTTTAGTTTGACTCTATTGTGCATTACAAAAATTGTAAACACTATTTTTTTCAAATATTTCATATTATCCAAAATAAATGTTATTTATAATGAATATTGTGTTAATGCAAAAATATAATGGGCAATTAAAATATATAAAATTGTTGGCTTTCGATAGAATATTTGTTTTTGGGTCATTTAGACGTTAAGCTTTTGTTTCTTCAATAATAATTATCCAAATGCAAGACCTATATTTGACATTAATTGTCTAAATTTGAAAATTTAAAATTTTCAGAGATACACGTCGATTTTTGAAACCCTGGATGGTCTCGAATGGAAAACTCATGAATACAAAGTTTGTTCCACTCATCAAGACCTACATTTGGTATAATGGTCAACTTTTCATTTGTAAAAGTTTGAACCACTCAATTTTGAATTTTGAAAGAATTCATAGCTAAACGCCGGTTTTCGGAACCCTAGATGGTCTCGACTGGAAAAGTCATGAATACCAATATTGTTACACTCATCAAGATCTACATTTCATACATAGACCATTTTTGCATTTGACAAAGTGTTGGTAAAGTGTAGTTGAAAATCCACAATTCCCACATATAGTTTCATATAGTTTGTGTGAGATTCAAGATTTGGTGAGTATTGTTTATTTAAACTTTTTCAAATAGAAAAAATGGTCTATATAAAAAGTTTGGATCTTAATGAT
Organism: Saccharum hybrid cultivar R570; assembly: GCA_038087645.1. Classification (NCBI taxonomy): domain Eukaryota; kingdom Viridiplantae; phylum Streptophyta; class Magnoliopsida; order Poales; family Poaceae; genus Saccharum; species Saccharum hybrid cultivar. Next base: position 6,339,515 of record JAQSUU010000512.1, read on the forward strand.
CTCTAACAACTTGGTATTCCAAAGTTTTCATTTCAAGTCATTTAGTCTGTCATTTGACCAAGTCTGACCAAAACCCGTCTTCGATTTTGAAAACATGTGCCTGGGACTTGCTAAAATTTATCCAGATGAAAATATGGTCCATGTATCAAATGTATATCTTGATGAGCTCTAACAACTTGGTATTCAAAAGTTTTTCATTTGAAGTCATCAAATAGGTCATTTGACCAAGTTTGACCAAAGTCAAAACATTGGTTTTTAGAAACACACACTTTGACCGAACCCTGGATGGTCTCGAATGGAAAACTAATGAATACAAAGTTTGTTCCACTCATCAAGACCTACATTTGGTCTAATGGTCAACTTTTCATTTGTAAAAGTTTGAACCACTCAATTTTGAATTTTGAAAGAATTCATAGCCAAACGCCGGTTTTCGGAACCCTGGATGGTCTCGACTGGAAAAGTCATGAATACCAATATTGTTCCACTCATCAAGATCTACATTTCATATATAGACCATTTTGCATTTGACAAAGTGTTGGCAAAGTGTAGTTGAAAATCCACAATTCCCACATATAGCAAAGTTTGAACCACTCAAATTTGAATTTTCAACACCTAATGTTACAATTATATTACACAAGATGTCAAATACACATTATTAATTTGAGTTCACTACCTATATCAAGCAGGCACAGTGGTAAACTTTTTCTTGACGTAATGCCCTTGGTTATGATCATTCCGTAACCATGGAGTGTCCTCAGCAGCGAGCAGGATGCTTGGGGTCTTTGGCCACACAGAAGGGTGAGATTCGTTCGTCCTTTTCATAATCCTCTGACACGTCTGACTTGTCTTTAATTTCCATGATGTTTCTTTTTCCTATAAGAACTATGTGGCGCTTTGGCTCGTTGGTTTTTTTTCTCGTCGTGTTTCCCTCTCTTGGGTTTTGTAGACATGTCTTTCACATAGAACACCTAATTCACATCAGCAACAAGGATGAATGGATCATTTCTATACCCAATATTATTGAGGTCCACTATTGTCATTCCGTACTCCTTATCGACTGATACCCCTCCGTTCATCTTCACCCATTGGCATCGGAATAGAGGGACTTTAAAATTATGTGCATAGTCTAGTTCCCAAATCTCCTCTATGCGACCATAATATGTGTGTATGTTCCTATTCGGTTCCGTAGCATCCACGCGGACACCACTGTTTTGGTTGATACTCTTTTTATCTTGGGATACGGTATAAAATGTATTTTCATTTATCTCATACCCTTTGTACGTGAGGACGTGCCATGCTGGTTGTCTAGCCAACAAATACAGTTCATCTCCAATAGTTTTATCACCCTGACATTTTTTGTGCAACCAATCACCGAATGTCTCCATGTGATGACGCGTAATCCAAGCCTCATTCTTCCTAGGATTCTCGGATCATACAAAATTCATGTGTTTCTCAATATACGGTTCCACCATAGTGGAGTTTCGAAGAACTGTATAGTGCGCTTTATTAAAAGAATCATCACCCTGGCTGATATATATTTTCTTTCCTAGTGTACCCTTTCCACCAAGTCTCCCCTCATACCGTGATTCAGGAAGACCAATTGGGTCAAGGTCAAAAATGAAGTCCACACAGAACTCAATGACCTCCTTTGTCCCGTATCCCTTGGCAATGCTTCCTTCTGGCCGACCCCACTGGTGAACATATTTTTTCAGTACATCCATAAATCTCTCTAAGGGAAACATGTTGTGTAAGAACACAGGACCCAGGATATTAATTTCTTTGACCAGATGAACTAGGAGATATGTCATGATATCAAAGAAGGATGGAGGGAACACCAACTCAAAGCTGACAAGACATTGAACCACATCATTCTGTAGAGTAGCTAGATCAAAAGGATTGATTGCCTTCTCAGAAATTGTATTGAGGAATGCACACAGCTTCATGGTGGCCAGACGTACATGTGGAGGTAGAATTCCTCTTAAGGCAACCAGAAGCAGTTGCGTCATAATCACGTGGCAGTCGTGTGATTTTAAGTTGACAAATTTCTTCTCCGGGACATTTATTATACGCTTTATATTGGAGGAGAACCCAGATGGGACTTTGATGCTGCTTAGGTAGTCAAACATGCTTTCCTTCTCCTCATTGCTAAGATTGTAGCTAGCAGGTCTTAAGTAATGACGTCCATCATCTGTCTTCGCTGGATGCAGGTTGTCTCGTTCTTTCATTCGCTTCAAGTCCTCTCGTGCCTCAAGGGTATCCTTAGGCTTTCCAAACACACCCATGAACCCTAGGAGATTGACACAAAGATTCTTTGTCAGGTGCATCACGTCGATCGAGTGGCGGACCTCAAGGTATTTCCAATATGGTAGCTCCCAAAATATTGACTTCTTTTTTCACATTGGGACGCGCCCCAAAGCGTCTTTTGGAACAGGTTCACTGCCTTGTCCCTTTTCAAACACTACTTTCAAATCCTTGACCATCTTGAATACCTCTGCCCCATCTCGGTTGCCTAGCTTGGACCAGTGTTCTGCCGTATCTTTAAAATGTTTGCCTTTCTTTCTCAACTGGTGGTTCTTAGCAAGAAATCGACGATAGCCAAGGTACATGACCTTTCGACATTTTTTTTAAATAGACAACCTCAAGGTCACCAAAATAATAGGTGCATGCATTATATCCCTTATTTGTCTGTCCTGAAAGATTACTTATAGCTGGCCAATCATTGATTGTCATAAACAACAATGCTCCTAGGTCGAATTCTTCCTGTTTGTACTCATCCCACACACGCACACCTAGTTTGCTCCATAGCAACTGGAGTTCCTCAACTAATGGCCTCAGGTAGACATCGATGTCATTGCCAGGTTGCTTCGGGCCTTGGATGAGCACCGACATTATAATGAACTTCCGCTTCATGCATAACCATGGAGGAAGGTTGTAGATACATAGAGTAACGGGCCAAGTGCTATGACTAGAGCTCTGGTCCCCAAAAGGATTAAATCCATCTGTACTCAATGCGAACCTTAGGTTTCTTGCGTCATCTGTAAAGTCCGGGAATTCTCTATCTATTTCTCTTCACTGGGACCCATCTGCAGGGTGTCTCAATATGTTGTCCACCTTACGGTCTTCTTTGTGCCATCGCAACAACTTTGCGTGCTCCTTATTTTTGAACAGTCGTTTTAGGCGTGGAATTATTAGAGCATACCACATAACCTTGGCATAGATTCTCTTCTTCGGACGTTCTTCATCCTCAACATTGCCAGGATCATCTCGCAAGATCTTGTACCGTGACGCATAGCAAACAGGGCATTCCTCTAAATTCTCGTGAACGCCACGGTACAGGATGCAGTCATTAGGACATGCATGTATCTTCTCGATTTGTAATCCTAAAGGGCAGATGATCTTTTTTGCTTCGTATATAGTGGTGGGCAATTGAATAGGCTTCGGAAGCATCTTTTTTTGGATCTTCAGTAATTTCCCAAATGTCTTGTCAGATATACCATTCTCTGTCTTCCACTATAACAACTCCAGTGTCGTGCCTAGCTTTTTCTGCCCATCTTCGGCCGACGGGTAGAGTAACTTCTTGTGATCCTTTAACATTTGGTCAAACTTAGCCTTCTCCTTTTCACTTTCACAATCTCTTTGTGCGTCACGAATGACATCACCAAGAGCATCGTCATCTTCAGCGATACTGTTTTCTGCATCCGCCTCTTCTTCAACTTCCTCCATCACAAAGTCACAGTATTGAGCAAAAACATTGTCAGGGTCTGTTTGTTCTTCTTCACCTTCTTCCATCATAACCCCGGTCTCTCCGTGCTTGGTCCAACAAATGTAGTTTAACATGAAACCCGACTTGAACAAATGCAAGTGAATACTTCTTGAGCTACAAAATTCTTTCAAATTCATACACACGGCACATGGGCAGCACATAAAACCATCCCGCTTGTTTTTCTCTACCACTCTGCAGAATTCTCACACGCCCTCAATGAACTCGTTGGAGCGGCGATCGGCATTGTACATCCAATGGCGTGTCATTATCTGCATTATATGGCATCACATAATTAAAAGCCCAGCATGAGAAAAGAGTGCGGCACAACCTTGTCTAATTGAGTTAAAAATTTTATAAGTGGTTCATCATTTCATAAAATTAATTTGGGGACATTAATAAAAAGATAGCAAAATCATAAAATTTGTATTTTTCTATTAAAAGGTGTAATTTTATCTCTAAATAAAATTAATTTGAAGAATTTTTAAAGTTAAAATTACAAAGAATCAACATTATTTAATATTTTAAAATGAGAACATGAACAAATTAAAGTAAAAAGTATCCTAAAAATTATATAATAGAACTAAACATTATATGTGTATACTACTTTCTAGGTACTATAATTAGCATCGTTCATAAAAATTCAAACATAAAAAGTGATTGGAGCTAGCATTATGAAATAAAATAACCATATACAACATGGATTTACATATGGTGCTGCTAAAACATAGGAGGGTGAAGCTAGCAACCTTTCAAACAAATCGACGACGGCGTAGAAGCGTTTGAAGTGGATTGATCGCCGGAGATGAGACAAGCAAGAACAATGGAAGAACAAGCAACAAGAACATGAACAAGGAAGCTCGGGCTCGGACAGGGAGGAAGAAGAGGGAGGTTCAATTTATAGGGGGAGGTTTTAATCCCGGTTGGTAACACCAACCGGGACTAAACTCAGTCCTATAGTCCCGGTCGTTGCCACGGACCGGGACAAAAGTTGTAGTCCCAGTCCGTGGAACCGACCGGGACTAAAGGCAGGACTTTAGTCCCGGTTGGTGTTACCAACCGGGACTAAAGGTCTATTTAGTCCCGGTCGCCGAAATCGCCGAGACTAAAGGCATTTTGGGCGATCGACGAAAGATCAGTTGTGTAGTAGTGTGAACACCCCGCGTCTCAGGTTTTTAGAACCTTGGAAGTTGGAAGGGAAAGAAGACAATGATATCTCCATACCTCCTGACTCCTGTTGACTTGTCCTGACAATTAAAGTTGTAGATTCATGTAATGGATGACAGGAGTCCTGTTACAAGTTCAGGGCAATGCTTGTATTTAGAGACAAGTCTTTATTTGCCATTGAAAGAAAATTGCAATTCCTTATTTTTCGTTGGTGTGAGGACATGTGGGGTCCATCTATGTCACTGATTCTACCAAATTGCAATGACAGGCTAGAAATTAACCCTTTTATATACAATATATACATATCTTAAACTTGCCCTATTCTTCTGCTTCATTATTAGCAAATATTTTCTCATAACACTGTCATAGTTCACATAGATAATTGAACCACTGCAAAAAATATCATCATACAGTACATTGCAAACATTGATGTCTTCTGTCGTGTCTCAAGATTATTCTCTATCAACTTCTTGTCTAATGTCCCAAGAAAAAAACGCATATATGGAAATCTACCAAGTGTTCATACTTCATACATACCATACCTATCATCAGACCAGGACACTGGAGTTGTTGTGGGCTTGTGGCCATAATTGTAGCTCTGGTCTGTGGATACTGGATACAATCTTGACATGGATCTTATCTCTTAAATCTGAGTCACCTTTGGGGTAATAAAGGGTGTGCCTCAGACTGAAACTTATTTACATTGAAACGTACTATGATAAAAGTTTTAGGTATATACATTATATTGGCTGGAACTTTAACCCACTCCACTGGAAATCTTGAATTTTGATGAAGTTTAGATGAAGCCTTGCTTTCCATTGTCCTTTTAGAAATATATAAAGGAATGATCATATGACCTAATGATGTTGAGGCCACCATTAGATGCGCTAATGTGATGATGATGTGTTAGATCTCGTTTTTAGGCTTTGGTTGGCCAATCACTTTTGTGTTCATAAGATAGCCATCTTTTTCACATGAAGCAGGACCACAATTACTGATTACACGAGGAAAGCTTAACCTTTTGAGTAAAGGAATGCAACACTTTCTCAATATGGTACACATCAACTCCATGGTTGATGCTCGCTTCTGCCCCGATCTTGTCCTGCATGCTACATGTTTTCTTTTGTATACAACAATCTACTGTAGATACTATGACATTTGCTGTTGCTGAGCAGGAGGCTTGAGGAATCTTGTCGTGCAGTGCCTGTTGTACTTCACTTTATTTGGCCTTTCGTTTGTATCATCATCAGGCGATACAAAAGTAAGTAGTTCTTTTCCATTAAACACCAAAGATTAGCATGCATGCGATAATGGTACAAAATAGTGAGAATATTGTCTGACAGATGCACATATAAAATTTGACGTGTGATGCCAGATCGAGGTTGAGCTTGTATTATATGCAAGCCCTGTATATTTGGAATAATATTCATATGTTTCAAATTGCAGAAGAAATAGCAAGATGTTTCTGAATTTAGATAATATACATGCAGATGTAGGCATGTAGCTAAAGCTGCAAATATGTCAACTAGAGGTTTAGCTTGAGATGAAGACTTTTTAGGACTTGCATGCATATACTTGGCCTTACATTTCCTTAGTGGAGCCGATATGAATGCAGATCTTAGAGCTCTTGACGGTGCGTGAGGGCCATACACGAGAGGAAGAGAACTAGGTGTAGCCAAGGACAGACTTGCCGACTAAGTTTTTAAGCCTCAGCAGCTGAGACGCTTCAAATTCGAGGAGCCGGCAAGTCATCCTTGGCTGCATCCCGTTCTCTACCTCATAGCGCATGGCAACCCAGCAGTTCGAAGCCACCCTGGTATTGGTTCTAGCTAGAGCTACAAGGTCTCCTCCCTCTCCCTTCCCCTATCGTGGTTTCTCTGCTTTTTTGTGTGGAGTCTGCAAGTGTGTATTGCTATGGTGTGCGGTATGGTGTGCATTTATAGGCACGAACAAGTTGGATTTGGAATAATAGTGATTACTGCACATTGAATTCTTTATTACAAAAGTGTCAACGTAAGGCTTTCCGTTTTGGGATGCGATACGATGGCTTGGGTGGTCTGGCTGTGATTTTTTTTCATTTTGAAATTGTTTTGGTGGGTCCCATGGACTCAGGCATGTTCTGAATATGATGGTACCTAGTGCGGTGCCTGGGCCTGGTTCAGTTCCCAAAATATTTTACAAAATATTTTAGATTCTCGTCACATCGAATCTTTAGACACATGAAGCATTGAATATAGATAAAAAAATAAAACTAATTACACAGTTTAGTTGTAAATCACGAGACGAATCTTTTAAGCCTAATTATGCCATGATCGGACAATAATTGTCAAATAATAACGAAAGTGCTATAGTAGTGCTACATTTAGATTTTGCAAAAATATTTTGAGAACTAAACAAGGGCCTGGTTAATTTAGATGTACCCTGTCCGATCCAGAAGTGTATTTAATTTTATCCAAAGTCCAAACTTTTCAGCTATTTTTTTTCCAAACATGCCTTGGCAAATAATGGCAACTCTATTTATATCCTAAGTCCAAACTTTTTCAGCTATTATGGAATGAGTCTATTTATGTCCCTCAAGTCTTATATTTGTTTATTAATTTTGACCTTCAAGTGTGAAACTAGGTATTTTCGGCAACTCAACTACCAAAACATTTCAATTTCAACCTCCAAACCCGCTTCGAGTAGTTTTAGGTGGCTCAAGCCTACATTTTGTAACACCATGTGTTTTTCATCATATTAGAATTCACTAAAAATTTAAACTTTTAAAATTTTACAACAAACTGAAATTGTCTGTTTATTTTCCGTGATACCGTTTTAGAAAATGTTTTTCCAAAAACCTTGCACTAAAACTCACCATATGCATTTTAGTAATTTTGTTGAGTGCTTGTGTGCTTTTCTAGAATTTATTTATGGCAATAAATTATTTCCTTAATTTCCAAAACATTTTCCTTTTCTTCCAAAAACTCGTAATCCAATTCTCTTCCATAAAAAGAAATTCATTTCCTTTCCCTAATCCTCTCGGTCCTAGATCCTCCACTCGGCTCACTTTCTCTTCTGCGTGTACGTCCGCTCAATTCCCTTCGTTGTGCCTGAACACCTGTGCCTGCTCGGCTGTTCCAGCAGGCCCGCGTGGACACCGGCCACTGATGCAAGCTAGCACGCCCGGGCACAGCAAGATCAGTACACGCGTGCACATGGAGCACGCCACCCATGTCCCTTCCCTGTTGCTGGCAAATACATCTCCTCTAGCCATATTTTTCTCCCTGTGTCGCCTTCCTCCTCGCACACGCAAAGCATGCTAGGCAAAGGACATGGACACTAGCGTCAGCTCAAACAACGGCGCGTGCGCCACGAAGGCACTGAAACTCTGCCATGGCTGCCGCCAAAAATCTCCTTCGACGGAAAATATCGGCCGCCTTCCACACCGCCTTACTGCAGCCACGTACGGCTATAAATACCAGTCATGGCCGCCTCGGAGCTTAGGCCATGTATAGTTCGCAGAAAATTTTACAAAATTTTTCAGATTTTTCGTCACATCGAATCTTTAGACATATGCATGAAGCATTAAATATAGATAAAAAAAATAAAACTAATTACACAGTTTAGACGAAATGGACGAGACGAATCTTTTAAGTCTAATTAGACCATGATTGGACATTAATTATCAAATAACAACGAAACGTGCTACAGTGTCGTTTTGCAAAATTTTTTACAAATAAACCGGCCCTTAGGCAGTGGAACTGGATGCTCAGGCTCAGCGCCGAAGCCACCATCGCCGGAGCTGCTGCCTCACCGCCCCGCGTATCCGCACCGAAGCCGCCCTCAGCGCCTCACTTGGCGCGCTGGCCTGCCGGCCGCGCCACCGCAGCTGAGCGCCGTCGACGCCGCCTCTGTGCTCTCCTCTCTCTCTCTCTTCCTTTGCCATCCGGGATGAAGACGCCGACGACATCCGGACAAGGTTCTGGGATTCATTTTTGGAAAAAAAAAATTCGGAAAAATTCGGATGAATTTTGGACTCATTTCGGTGAATTTTCAGAATTTAAAATTTAAAATTCGTTTCGAATTTCACTGAAATGGACGAACTTCGCCAAAAATCAGACTGTCGGTCGAATCCCAGAACCTTGCATCCGGCTTTCTCGGCCCACGCCTTGCGACGCTGCCCCATTCTAAACCAGGCCAAAGACGCCAGTGGCCCGAGCCGTCTAACCAGGGTTTTTTTTACCGATCGGTCACCCCAAACCGCCGGCCTCCAGTTCCGGTTTACGGTAACCGATCGGTAACCGGTCGAATTTGAATTTGAATTCAAACGCGCCTTCGGTTCGGTTTGTCACCGGTTTACCGGGCGGTTTGGAGCGGTAACCGCTCGGTTTGAGCGGTTTACCGCTCGGTTTGAGTTTGGAATTTTCTTTTTTCTTTTTTTTTCAAACTTCTATACGTATAAATAAATACTAAACGAACTCGAATTTGAAAAAAATTTATACCATTGGCTTCTATAAATCATGAACTATTTTTAGGAATTTTTTCAGCATTTTTTGTTTTTTTTAATTTTAAATTTGAATTTGGGGGCCTTAACGGGGCAGGACCGGGATTTTTTTTCTTTTTTTTCAAACTTCTATACGTATAAATAAATACTAAACGAACTCGAATTTGAAAAAAATTTACACCATTGGCTTCTATAAATCATGAACTATTTTTAGGAATTTTTTCAGCATTTTTTTTTCAAATTTTAAATTTGAATTTGGGGAATACCTAACCGGACCGGACCGGAACCGGTCCGGCCCGGTTAGGCCGGTAACCGCGGTAAACCGCGGTTTACCGAGCGGTTTTTTAACCCTGCTGTGAAGTGCACGTCAGCATCTGTGCTAAATACTCTCTCCATCCTAAATTATAAGATGTTTGACTTTTTTGACATCAAGTTTGACCACTCATCTTATTTAAAAATTTGTGCAAAATATTAATTCTTCTATCGTGGCTTGGTATATTAATAAAAGTTCCTCAAGAATAACTTAAATTTAACTATGTTTGTTATCCTATGTCATAATTTGCCATTCTAGAAAAGAATACGCGCTCCCGGAAGATACACGTAGGAGCAAGCCCTTTCCCGTTCTTGAAAATTTTCCAGAAAATTCCTATAAATACTACTCCCTCTGTCCCTAATTAAATGTCGTTTTCGGTTTTTATGCCTGCAAGTTTGACTCAATTTGTATAAAATGTGTGCAACATTTGTGTCGGTGTTCGGACCAAGGGGGTCCTAAACCAACAAGTAAATGCTACGTGACTCTTTTCTAGATGGTGATGCAAGGAGAACACACGGGGGTTTATCCTGGTTCGGGCAAAAGAAGGTCTTACGTCCAGCGGGGAAGAGAGGTTTGTATTTCCTTGCACCGGGGTGCTCGTGTAGGGGTTACAAGCAGGCGAGAGAGGGTGTCGAGCCCAAGTCTCAAAGAGAAAAAGGAGAAAGGTGGTTGCTTGAGATGTTGATCTCTTGCTTTCGTTGTTCGGTCGGGTGGTTGGTTGTTTCGTCTGTCCGTGATGTTTCTTCTTTGTCCTCCCTCCTCTCTGTCGAACCCTGGCCTACCCTTTTATAAGGCGAGAGGAGGCCAAGCCGAGGGGAGCCCTGAGGTGATGCTTTGTCGATTCCTGTGGAGTTGACTGTAGCGACGTGCTTCAGGGATGGCCGGCCATCCCTGGGTGCCCTGACGTTGTGGGAGACAAGATGGCGAAATGACCCAGAGCGCCACGCCATACCGTCCTCCGGACTGAGCCGAGCATCGAGGCTGGGTCGAGGCCGGGTCGAGGTCGGATGGATAAGGCCGAATCCCTGGTATCGCGGGGGATGGACCTTGTCTTATCCTCCCTCGAGGGTGATTGACGGTGAATAGCGCGTGGTAGGGTGGATACAGTGACGGCTTTCACCTCCCATCACGGGATGGGCGGTAAAACAGTGAGACTCGACGTCGGTATTGTTCCCACGTTGACCCATGCCGTAGCCATGCCGGTCGGTGGTGGTAGGTAACCGCATTGAATGCTATGTCTTTTGTCCTGGGTAGGTGAAGAAAGGGTGTCGAGGAGCCGGGGCGCGGTCGAGGCACCCCGTCGAGCGGGCCTCGTACGAGTCAGAGCCGGAGCGAGGTCGAGGCGCCCCGTCGAGTGGGCCTCGTACGAGTCGGAGCCGGGACGTGGTCGAGGCGCCCCGTCGAGCGGGCCTCGCACGAGTCGGAGCCGGGACGCGGTCGAGGCACCCCGTCGAGCGGGCCTCGTACGAGTCGGAGTTGGGACGCGGTCGAGGCGCCCCGTCGAGCGGGCTATCTTTTCATTGTGGTTTCGGTTATGTTAGTTTCTTGGCGATAGGTGTGGGTACCCCCGTACTGTTGGTACCGACAGTAGCCCCCGAGCCTTTGGGTGAGTGTGTGATCACTCTCCCAGAGGTTGGTCAGAACTGGAGTCGTAGCGTCGTGATTTTTCCGGTGGGGGCGCGCGAGCGCACCCGCCGGGTGTAGCCCCCGAGGCCTCGGTGGAGTATGGAGACTCCTCCGAGGTCTTGTTCGCGTTTGATCGGGGGACATTTCGTTGCGGTCAAGCCCCCGAGCCTCGTGCGCGCGAGGTCGATCAGGGTCCCGGCCGTCTTTCGCTGTGCGACCCTCACGCTCCTTTTTCGAAAAAAGGAGGAGGGGTGGAGAATGTCGTACTACCCTCGTTTGGGCCCGAGTTACGACGATCTCCGGTGAGCTGCTAGCGGGGGAATTCGAGTGAGAACCCGTGCCCCGTTCGTTAGGGGTCGGCTAGTGGCCCGGAGGCGCCCTCAAAAATGCCAAGAAGCGGTCGTGTGGATCTCGATTCCCTTCGACAGGATTCGAGGGCTCGATGCCTCCCCCGGAGGGATTCCTACCACAACCTTCTCCTTCGGCCTCGAATACGTCCTGGGGTGCCTCGAGAGCGTGGCTCGAGCCCTTGGCCATGTACGGGCGCACCCTGGGTCGTCCCTAACTCTGTTGCTCGAGGGCAGCTGTCGAACCCCGTTCGAGGGCCAGCTTTCGCTCCCTCGAGACTTATTGCGAGCTTCGCACCCATTTTTGCGGTCGGGACCCCGAGCATCGCACGCACGAGGTCGATCAGAGTCCCGGCCGTCTTTCGCGACCCTCACGCTCCTTTTTCGAAAAAAGGAGGAGGGGTGGAGAATGTCGTACTACCCTCGTTTGGGCCCGAGTTACGACGATCTCCGGTGAGCTGCTAGCGGGGGAATTCGAGTGAGAACCCGTGCCCCGTTCGTTAGGGGTCGGCTAGTGGCCCGGAGGCGCCCTCAAAAATGCCAAGAAGCGGTCGTGTGGATCTCGATTCCCTTCGACAGGATTCGAGGGCTCGATGCCTCCCCCGGAGGGATTCCTACCACAACCTTCTCCTTCGGCCTCGAATACGTCCTGGGGTGCCTCGAGAGCGTGGCTCGAGCCCTTGGCCATGTACGGGCGCACCCTGGGTCGTCCCTAACTCTGTTGCTCGAGGGCAGCTGTCGAACCCCGTTCGAGGGCCAGCTTTCGCTCCCTCGAGACTTATTGCGGGCTTCGCACCCATTTTTGCGGTCGGGACCCCGAGCCTCGCACGCACGAGGTCGATCAGAGTCTCGGCCGTCTTTCGCGACCCTCACGCTCCTTTTTCGAAAAAAGGAGGAGGGGTGGAGAATGTCGTACTACCCTCATTTGGGCCCGAGTTACGATGATCTCCGGTGAGCTGCTAGCGGGGGAATTCGAGTGAGAACCCGTGCCCCGTTCGTTAGGGGTCGGCTTGTGGCCCGGAGGCACCCTCAAAAATGCCAAGAAGCGGTCGTGTGGATCTCGATTCCCTTCGACAGGATTCGAGGGCTCGATGCCTCCCCCGGAGGGATTCCTACCACAACCTTCTCCTTCGGCCTCGAATACGTCCTGGGGTGCCTCGAGAGCGTGGCTCGAGCCCTTGGCCATGTACGGGCGCACCCTGGGTCGTCCCTAACTCTGTTGCTCGAGGGCAGCTGTCGAACCCCGTTCGAGGGCCAGCTTTCGCTCCCTCGAGACTTATTGCGGGTTTCGCACCCATTTAAGACATACCTGGAGATATTTCGTTGGCTGGGCGCGTTTTTTCGGGAGACGAGATCGGCGCGTTATCGGCGTGTGGTTACGACGTGGGGAGCGGCCACGTGCTCAGTTCCTGCGAGATATAAGGAAACGGTTAGGTGAGCGGGTTTATCGCGAGAAACTGCTCCTTACTTCTCGCGCGGCCGTTGGGCTTCCGTCCGGGCATATAAAGCTAAGGCCTTGGGGTCTCCGTTCCCCACCGGTCACTTGCATCCCTGCAATCCTTTGCCCTAGACATCCCCTGCCACATCGCGTTCTCCGCCCATCTTGCCGCAGCCACCGCATCCTCTCCTTCCATCCCCTTCCGACGACATCGATGGCAGGAAAGAGCCAGATCCTTCCCGCCGACGACTGGGCCGCCTCCTCGGTGATGGAGAGGAGGTTGGAGGAGTTGATCGAGGACGGGCTGCTGCGGCCGAGGATGAACTTGGCGTGGCCAGAGTGGGTGGCGCCGCCCCCCGCCCACCAGGAGCCAGTGCCCCCTGAAGGGTACGTGGTGAGCTTCGTCAGCTTTCATGAGCGGGGGTTCGGCGTGCCGGCGTCGGTCTTCATGCGTGCGCTCCTCCACTACTACCGGGTGGAGCTTCATCACCTTTCCCCCAACGCCGTCGCGCAGGCCGCCATCTTTGCGGCGGTCTGCGAGGGCTACCTCGGGGTGGAGCCACAGTGGAACTTGTGGCTTCACCTTTTCAAGGCCGAGCTCTTCGCCAAGAGGGCGGGGGAGAAAGGCGTCCTGTGCGCGGCCCGAGTGGGGAGCTGCGTGCTGCAGGTGAGATCGGGTCGGACGGATCTATACATCCCGGCCCGACTCATCTCCTCGAATAGTGGGTGGCACGAGGGTTGGTTCTACCTCCGCAATGATGAAAATCAGTTGCCGAGGTACACCGGCCGCGTGCTGACTGCTCGAGAAGAGCATTGGTCGTACGGAGTGCCCGAGGCCGAGAAGACGCGCTTGGATCCGCTGCTGGCGGCGCTGCAGCAGCTTCGCCTTTGGGGCCTGACGGCTGCGGCGGTGGCTGTGGGCTTCCATCGCCGCAGAGTGATGCCGTTGTGCCAGCGTCGTCTCCGCCTGGACCAGATGACTCCGGAGGCGAACCTGGAGAGCACCCGGATGTCCCACGAATCCCTCACCCTTGAGGAGGTTCTCCGGCGGGCTCACCGGATGGTCGGGAACTTCAAGGCGGAGGAGGCCAATCAGGTTCCCATGAGGCCTACCGAAGGGTGCGAATCCGTGGTACGTATCCCGGGGCTGAGGTATTGCTATTCTTGTTTTTCCGTGGATTTCGCTGATGTGGTCGAGGCCGGCGTGTAGGATTTGTCGGCGTTGCGGGAAACTCGCCCACCAGTCCCGGAGGACCAGCCCGCCCGGGAGGCTCGACGCCTGCATGCCTCCCAGAAGAAGCAGGCCAAGGAGACGGCCAAGAAGCGGGCGATCCGCAAGGCCAAGAAGGCGGAGGCGTTGAAGAAGCGCCAGCGCCAGCAGGCCATCGACGGAGTGCCCCTGTCGCCGTCGCCTTCCGAGACAATCTCGGGGGAGGACGACAGCAGCAGCGACGAAGATGACGATGCCATGTCGCGGTATGAGATTGCGACCAGGCTTGGGGATCTCCCCGACATTCGCCCCCTGCTGGAGCCTATCAGGGGGGGTCCTCCTCGGTCGTCGTGGTCGAGGAGGTCGAGAAGAAGAAGGTGGAGAAGGAATCTGGCCGCTCGAGGGGAGGGGCCGTTTTACCCCGGACCCGGCGAGAGGGGTCGACGGGGAGGTCCGCACCAGCCGGGGCCTCGCAAGCTCCGGCAGGGGCGGAGACGGTTGTACCGACGTCGTCATCGGCGGCGGCGCCGGTAGGAGTAAGGACCCAAGGCCAGCTGGCCTCGGGAGCACAAAGGGCACAGGGCGGTGTGTTGGCCGGGGCTCCCAGGAGCGCTTGGCCTGCTGGTGAGGCCGCCGCGAGGCCACCAGCGGCCGTCCCGGGAGGCTCGAGCCGCGCAGGGTCGAGGTACTTGGTGCCGATTTCCGGGTAAGTATCTCAACTTGGTTGTCCTGCCTTTCCCAAAGTCCGTCGGCTGACAATTCTTCTCACTTCGCAGGCTGAAGCGGAAGGCGGAGCCAATGGGGCCTACCCCTGTGAAGTCGTTGCGAGCCAGCGCCGTTGTCCTCAACCGGACGGCGGAGCAGGACGCGGCCTGGGTCCGTCAGGTCGAGGCCGCGAAAGGGCGCCTGCGACATCAGCAAGGGTCGGCCGACGCCGCGGCGGTTGCCAGCCCGGAGCCCGCCATCGAGGGGGCCGAACCGGCCAAGGCGGCGGCTCTTGACGTGGTCGAGGCGGGGCCCAGGCCGTCGGGGACGGCCGAGGCTGCCGTTGCGGTCGCGACGAGCGAGGCACCCGTCCACGACGCGAAGCGGGCGGGTGCTGACGTGACCAGGGAGGAGGTCGCGTCGGTGTCAGGGCAAGAGACGGTCCTGGCGAAGGGGTCGCAGCCGCGACAAGGCCCGTTGGCAGAGCCAGCGGGCACGGTGGAGATCGGGGTGGTCGAGCCCCTATCCGGAGCACCCGAAGAAGAGGCGCCGGCTCCGGTGGTGCCGACGGTCGAGGCGAGGGTACCGGAGCCGTCGTCGGTCGAGGTGCCGGCTCCGGTGGCGCCGGCGGTCGAGGCGCGAGTACCGGAGCCGTCGTTGGTCGAGGCGCCGGCTCCGGAGGCGCCGGTGGTCGTAAGTGCCCGCCCTCACGCTCCCCTCGACAACATCTCCCTGGACAAGGGAAAACAAACGATAGGGGTCGAGGGGGGTGAGGTCGCGGACCAGGCCGGTGTCGCGACGGCCGTTGGAGAGGTGGATACCGCGGGCGAGGCCGGTCCTTCCGCGGGACCGGGAGACGCCCCGGCCGGGTCGTCCTCCTCGTGGCCTGACATCGCCGCGCTGGCGATAGCGCGGGTCGAGGCGGAGCTGCCGAAGTGGGGGGCCGTCCCTTGAGTTCAGGGACGCTACGAACCCCGACGCCGAGCCCGTCTTTGTCCTTAGCGACAAAGACGAGGTGCACCGATGGGAGTACCTCGAGGGCGTCCGCCAGCACCTCGACCGGTTGCTTCGAGTGGCGTCCGGCGCTGTGCGGAGTATGGGGGATGCCACCGAGGTATGATCGACCCGTCGGCTCGCTTGATAGGCTGTTTTTTCTTCGGATTTGTGACCTTTTTGAATCGCGTTCAGGAGCTGAAGGAGTACTCCCGCCGCAAGTCACTCTTCATCCGGGACGAGAGTGGCGTGTGGGGCGCGTTGTCTCAGCAACGGGTTCTGGTCGAGGAGGCCCAGAAACGGCTATCCGATCGGAACGCCGAGATCGCTGATCTGCGCGTCGCATACGCCACATTGAAGGAAGAGGCGGCGCAGGCATGGGCGGCCGAGGCCGTGATGCGCACAAGCCTGGACAAGGCTCGGGAGGAGGCTACCCAGGCGCGCAGGGACCTCGAGCCCTTGTCTGCGCGGGTGAAGGAGCTCGAGGAGGATGTTTCCCAGGTCAGTCTTCAGCGCGACGCCTTCCATGCCGAGATCACGACGCTGCAGGGAGCCGTCCAAAAGAAGGACGCAGCTCTCGAGTCTGCTCGGCAGGAGGTCGAGGCGCTAAAGGCAGCCATCCGTGACAAGGACAGTGCCTTCCTGGGGCTCGAGCGAACATGTGGGGGACTCCGCGACGAGGTCGTGGGCCTGCAGACCCACGTCGAGGGTAAGTGTGGTTGTCATAGTCACGACGTTGAAGGCCCCGCATTGGGCACTAATTTGTTTGTCGTGTTTCAGAGCTGGAGAGAGAGAACCGAGAGGCCCAATCGTGCGCCAACTCCTTCCAGAGCCTCTTCGAAGCCGAGGTCCGGAGGACCCAACTTCTCCAGGGCGCAATCACCACTGTGTGTGATGGCCTAGGGGTCGAGCCCGACACCGACACCGGGGAAGATGTTCCGGGGAACTCCTTCGTCCGACGGATGGTGGCGCTGGGCCGCCTTGCCCGGGAGAAGATACGGAACGGCCTCCATCACGGCGTGAAGAGGGCGCTGGCCGTCGTCCGTTCGGGGTTTGTGTTTGACATGAGGCTCGTTGCCGAGGGCTTCATCACAGACCCCGATCGGACGGACGAGGAGAACGAGGACGCCTGCGTGGAGCTGATTGAAGCCGCCAAAGAGCCTGGGAGTCGTCTGGCCTCGCTTTTTGAAGCCGAGGTGGTTCCTCCTGCCGACGACGAAGGCCTGTGAGCCTAATCTGGGCATGAAGGCCCATGTAATAAGTTAGTATTTCGAATTTTGATCGTGGTGGCCGCGGAGGCCTAAAAGACTCGAAACATAAACCGGTTCGCGGTTGATTTAGTTTTACTCGAGCTTTTCTTCCCTTTATCGCACGGATCGTGTTCTCGCGTGATTTACCTAGCGCGCAGCTACATCCTTTGGCGTAAGGGAGCGAGTGGAGGTACCATAGCCTCGGAGGCGTAAGTGATCTCGCGGCTCGACTGCCCTCGAGCTTCAGGGTGATGTTGCGGCCTAGTAAATCGTGTGAGAGCCTGATCTAAGCGACAGGGGGTATGTTCTTTTTTTAATTTTAGGAACCATTGTTTAGATCTTCTCAGCGTGAAGGCGTACCTCTAAAAGGCGCAAGGGTCGAGTGGAGGTACCGTAGCCTCGGAGGCATAGGTGATGCTCCAGGCTCGAGAGCCCTTTCGAACCTTAGGGTGCTCTTTCAGCGAAGTCGATCTAAGAAACGGTTCTTAAATTTAAAAAAGAGCACAAGTTTTTTTGGTTTTTCGGGGACCGGGGGTTCCCCCCTTGCCAGCCCCCGAGGGAGGGTCGACTCTGGGAGTGCAGGGTCGATCCTTCCTCATTACGAAACGAGAAAATTTGAACATCGCTGTATTCTTTATTGACGAAAAAGGAAATACAGAGCCTCGAGGCTTTTTAAGGAAAGAAGCGACGTAGCTGTTCAATGTTCCAAGTGTTGGTGAGGGTTTCGCCCTTCTCGTTGGATAGCTTGTAGGTGCCCGACTTTAGTACTTCTACGATGATGTACGGCCCTTCCCATGGTGGTGTGAGCTTGTGCCGTCCCTTGGTGTTCTGGTTCCGCCGCAGCACCAAGTCACCAACGTTGAGGTCACGCTTGCGGACGTATCTGTCATGGTAGCGTCGGAGACCCTGCTGGTACCTGGCAGAATGCAACAGAGCCACATCTCGGGCTTCCTCGAGTTGGTCGAGGGCGTCCTGTCTTGTGGCGTCGTTGTGCCCTTCGTTGTATGCCTTCAACCTCGGGGACCCGTATTCTATATCGGTTGGTAGCATAGCCTCAGACCCGTAGACTAAGAAGAACGGAGTGAACCCCGTGGCTCGACTCGGCGTTGTTCTTAGGCTCCATAGGACCGAGGGTAGCTCGGCAGCCCTTTTTTTCCATGTTTGTTTAGTTTGTCAAAGATTCTGGGCTTAAGGCCTTGTAGAACCATGACGTTGGCACGTTCCACTTGCCCGTTTGTTTTTGGATGAGCCACGGCCGACCAGAGCACACGGATGTGGTGGTTGTCGCAGAAATCCAAAAACTTCTTGCCAGTGAACTGGGTGCCGTTGTCCGTGATGATACAGTTGGGTACCCCGAAGCGATGAACAATGTTAGTGAAGAAGAGTACAGCTTGTTCGGACCTGATGCTGGTGATAGGGCGGGCCTCGATCCACTTGGAGAATTTGTCGATTGCGACGAGCAAGTGGGTGAAGCCGCCGGTCGTCCTTTTCAGTGGTCCGACAAGGTTGAGCCCCAAACGGCGAACGGCCATGTGATGGGGATAGTTTGTAGGGCATGTGCCGGAAGATGAGTCTGTCTCGCATAGTACTGACAACCCTCGCAGGAGCGTACTAGCTTGACAGCGTCAGAGACCGCGGTCGGCCAATAGAATCCTTGTCGAAAGGCGTTTCTGACAAGGGTTCGAGGTGCAGCGTGGTGACCGCAAGCCCCCGAGTGAAGATCGCCGAGCAGATTTCTGCCTTGCTCTTTCGTGATGCAACGTTGGAGGATACCGGTAGGGCTACGGCGGTAGAGCTCCCTGCTGTCGCCCATGATCATAAAAGTTTTGGCCCGGCGTGCGATCCATTGAGCCTCAGTCCTATCCGAGGGGAGGTCCCCCTGGATGAGGTAGTCGAGGTACGGGACGCGCCAATCAGGCTCGAGGTCAGGCGGTGACATCGAGTCTTCCACCTGCATGGCTTCAGCCCCAGTCGAGGGGGCTTCTGCCTCAGGTGGAAGGTCGATCGATGCGTCATCGACCCCCCCGTCTGGCCTGAGGTCGACGGATGGGCGCTGAAGGTCTTTCGCGAAGACGTCCGGTGGAACCGTGGCTCGACCGGACGCGATTTTTGCCAGTTCATCAGCGGCCTCATTATACCTGCGTGCGATGTGGTTGAGCTCGAGGCCGTGAAACTTGTCCTCGAGGCGCCGTACTTCTTGGCAGTAGGCCTCCATCTTGGGGTCGCGGCAGCTCGAGTTCTTCATCACCTGATCGATCACGAGTTGAGAGTCGCCTCGGACGTCGAGGTGTCGGACCCCGAGCTCGATGGCGATTCTCAACCCCGTGACGAGTGCCTCGTATTCGGCGATGTTGTTAGACGCAGGGAAATGAAGCCGGATGACGTAGCGCATGTGAACCCCGAGGGGTGAGACGAAGAGCAAGCCCACGCCTGCTCCCGTTTTCATCAATGACCCGTCGAAGTACATGGTCCACAGCTCCGCCTGGAGCTGTGCAGGTGGGAGTTGCGTGTCAGTCCACTCGGCCAGAAAATCTGCTAATACCTGTGACTTGATAGCTTTTCGCGGCGCATAGGACAATGCCTCGCCCATGAGCTCGACCGCCCATTTGGCAATCCTACCCGAGGCTTCCCGGTTCTAGGCTATCTCTCCCAAGGGGAAAGAAGAAACCACAGTAACCGGGTGACCCTTGAAGTAGTGTCGGAGCTTGTGCCGCGTCAAGATGACAGCATACAGCAGTTTCTGGATCTGTGGATATCGACACTTTGTCTCTGAGAGCACCTCGCTAACGAAATAGACCGGCCTCTGGACGAGCAAGGTGTGCGCCTCCTCGGCCCGTTCGACAACTAGGGCCGCACTGACTACTTGTGATGTCGCGGCGACATAGAGTAGGAGTGGTTCCCTCGGGGTCGGAGGGACGAGGATCGGTGAGTTAGAGAGGGTGGCTTTCAGTTTTGTGAGAGCCTCCTCAGCCTCGAGGTTCCAAGAAAAATGGTCCGATTTCCTCAAGAGACGGTACAGAGGGAGTGCTTTTTCGCCGAGGCGTGAAATGAAACGACTGAGTGCCGCCAAGCAACCCGTGACTCTCTGTACGCCTTTGAGATCTCGGATGGGGCCCATCTTGGTGATTGCAGAGATTTTTTCAGGGTTGGCCTCGATGCCACGTTTAGATATGATAAACCCTAAAAGCATACCTCGTGGGACGCCGAACACACATTTCTCTGGATTGAGTTTGATGCTTTTTGCTCTGAGGCAATTGAATGCAACGTCGAGGTCGCTGACCAGATCGCCGGCACGTTGGGTTTTGACCACGATGTCGTTGACGTAAGCCTCGACGGTCGACCCAATGTGCCCCCCAAAAACATGTTGCATGCATCGCTGGTACGTTGCCCCTGCGTTCCGGAGACCGAAGGGCATCGTAACGTAGCAATACATGCCGAATAGGGTGATGAATGAAGTCGCGAGCTGGTCGGACTCCTTCATTTTGATTTGGTGGTAACCGGAATATGCATCTAAGAATGAGAGAGTTTCACATCCCGCGGTGGAATCAACGATTTGATCAATGCGTGGCAAAGGGAAGGGAACTTTCGGACATGCTTTATTTAAACCAGTATAGTCTACGCACATCCTCCATTTCCCACTCTTTTTTCTAACTAAGACAGGATTAGCTAGCCACTCGGGATGATGAACCTCCTTGATGAACCCGGCCTCCAACAGTTTGTGTATCTCCTCGCCGATGATCCTGCGCTTCTCCTCGTCGAAGCGGCGTAGGCGTTGCTTCACCAGTTTGGATCCGGCCCGGATCTCCAAGGCGTGCTCGGCAACTTCCCTGGGTATGCCCGGCATATCCGAGGGACTCCACGCAAAGATGTCGACGTTCGCGCGGAGAAAGTCGACGAGCACTGCTTCCTATTTAGGATCGAGG
The DNA here is from genome assembly GCA_038087645.1 of Saccharum hybrid cultivar R570. Lineage (NCBI taxonomy): Eukaryota > Viridiplantae > Streptophyta > Magnoliopsida > Poales > Poaceae > Saccharum > Saccharum hybrid cultivar. Next base: position 6,360,730 of record JAQSUU010000512.1, read on the forward strand.
GTGGCGCTGACGTTCAACGCCCTCCCCTTGGGATCAGCGGGGTCGAGGGGTACGAGCTTGACGTCTTTGGCGGGCTCGAAGCTGCCGGCAAGGCGTTTTGGGTCGGGGATCGCATTGGCTAGACCGTCGAGGTCTGTGGCCAAGATCGCTGACCCAAAAACAGCCTCGCCGTGCTCGACGCACTCGACGTCGCACTCGTAAGCATGTTCAAATGAGGGCCCTACAGTGATGACACCGTTTGGGCCAGGCATTTTGAGCTTGAGGTAGGTGTAGTTCGCGATCGCCATGAACTTGGCGTAGCATGGGCGTCCCAGGATAGCGTGGTACGTTCCACGGAATCCGACCACTTCGAAAGTGAGAGTTTCCTTTCGGAAGTTGGCCGGTGTGCCAAAGCAAACAGGCAGATCGACCCGCCCGAGGGGTTCCGCCCGTTTCCCTGGCACGACTCCGTGGAAGCCCCCGACGCTAGGCTGGAGGCGCGCTCTGTCGACCCCCAAGAGGTCGAGGGTCTGAGAGTAGATAATGTTAAGGCTGCTTCCGCCGTCCATGAGCACTTTGGTGAGGCGTGTGTTGGCGATGACGGGGTCAACGACGAGTGGATAGACCCCCGGGTTGGGGACGTAGTCTAGGTGGTCATCACGGTCGAAAGTGATGGCCACCGCAGACCAATCAAGGAAACGGGGTACTGCCGTTTGTACGGAGAAGACCTCGCGCCGTTCTCGCTTGCGCTGACGCGCAGAGAGGTAGGTCGAGGGTCCTCCGTAGATCATGTAGCAGTCGCGGATCTCGGGAAATTCCCCGTCCTTGTCGTCACCCTTAGGGTCCTCCCCCTTGTCGTCCTTCTTGGCGCCGGCGCCCCCGAAGTACCTGCGCAGCATGTGACAATCCTCGAGGTTATGGTTAGTGAGTCCCTTGTGGTAGGGACATGGCTCTTTGAGCATTCTGTCGAAGACGCCCCCGCCGGGGGGGGCTCGAGGTTTCTTGTGCTCGGTAGCAGCGACGAGCTCGTCGGTCGGGGCCTCGAGCTTACCCTGCTGGCCTTTCTTCTTCTTGCGGTTGTTTCTCTTGGGGCCTCGGGTGGAACTCGCGGGGTCGTCGACCTTCTGCTCCTCCCTCGCCGGCTCGCCGCCAAAGATCGCACCAACCGCCTCCTCGCCGGAGGCGAAGTTGGTGACGATGTCCATCAATCCGTTGGCAGTGAGCGGGGTGTTACGGCCCAACTCCCGGACCAACTCCTTACAGGTGGTACCAGAGAGGAAGGCCGTAATCACGTCGGAGTCGGTGATGTTGGGGAGCTCGGTGCGCTGCCGGGAGAAGCGCCGGATGTAGTCCCGGAGGGACTCATCTGGTTTCTGCTTGCAGCCCCGGAGGTCCCACGAGTTGCCGGGGCGCATGTAGGTTCCCTTGAAATTTCCCTCGAACACCCTCACGAGATCGTCCCAGTCGTGGATCTGCCAAGGCGGGAGATCCTCGAGCCAGGCTCGGGCGGTGTCGGAGAGGAACAGGGGAAGTTGCCGAATGATGACCCGGTCGTCGGTGGCCCCGCCCAACTGACACGCCAAGCGGAAGTCGGCGAGCCAAAGTTCGGGTTTGGTCTCGCCGTTATACTTGGTGAGAGTCATGGGGGGACGGAACCGAGCCGGGGGCACTGTCTCACGGATTGCCCTACTGAACACCCGAGGGCCTGGAGGTTCGGGTGAAGGGCTACGGTCTTCCGAGCGGTCGTAGCGTCCGCCCCTGTGGACGTGATAGCCTCGAGCCACACCGTCACCGTGTTTGCGTGTGCGACGCTCGACGATGTTGCCACGGGTGTCTCGAGGCTCGCGGTCGTTGGCGATGGGCTCAGGGGCCGGTGCTACCCGGTTTCGCCGGGCAGGCTCGGGATGAACCGAGGCTTCCTTCTCCTGTCGGGAAGGCTCGAGGGTCCGCTCCGAGGCTGCTTCGCGCCGCCTCGAGGCAGAGCTCTCGGCCTGCTGCATGGCGGCAGTCTCGAGGAGTCCTCGGATTTCATCTCGAGCCCGACGGGCGTCAGGGTTTGACGGCTCGGGCATGTTGCGCAGGAGCATGGCAGCGGCGACAACGTTTTGGCTAGCTCGAGCGAAAACTGGGGGGTCGACCGCCCGGTCCTCGTCGATGCGACGGTTGACGTCGCGAGCCCTCTCACGAGCTCTCCCGCCAAATGCGTGTTCCGCACGCTCACGTTCGAGGGTTTGCTGGAGAAGATCCAGGTTTTCGCGTTCCTCGTCAAGCTGGTCCTGCAACTCGCGAAACTGTTCGAGCTGCGCTCCTTGATCCGCAAGGAACCAAGGCTCGTTTCGCTCGGCAGGAAGCTCGACATGAGGGGGCGTGTGCCTTTCTTCGACCGGCTCTTCGTCCTCTGATTCCGAGGTGCTTTCAACGTCGATGTTGAAGCACTCACGAGTCAGATCATAGGTGTCGTCAGCCGAGTCGGAGTCAGGTGTGCCAAAGTAGTAATATGACGGAGGAATGTATGGCTGATGCCAACCATCACCGAGGTGGTGACGTGGAGAAGCAGTCACACGAGGTTCTGTTTCAGGTGTCTCCGTAGAGTCCCGATAATCAGAAGCCGGCGTGGACGCGACTAGGTCCAGAGTGGAGCGTAGATGGTGTCCGGGGAGTTCCTCATAAGCGCTCATGCGAGTGCTCACGGAGGATGCATACACCCGGGCGACCGAGTCTAGTCCAAACGGGAATGGTGATGGGGACGTCACTGCCCGCGGCGAAATAGATGCTACGGACAGTGGTGTCTCACCGGACGGGGGAGCGGCGGGATTCCTCGTCGGCACGCGACCCTCAGCCAGGCTCATCCTTCCCAGATCTTCCAAAAGGAGATCTGGGCTGGCGCCTGTCTGGGGGGTGCCGGACCGGGGGATCCCACTGCCCTCCGCGAGGTGGAGACGGTGGTTGTACCGGGCTCGCCGTCGCCGGGCGGCCCGCGACCGCATGGAGCGACGGTGCCGGTTGACTGCTCCCCCGGGCTGGGAGAGCTCGTAATCTTCGTCGGTTGGGTGCCTGGGTGGGAGTAGGACCATGTCGTAGCCAGAGCCGAGCGACATGAACTCCAAACTCCCAAACCAGATCACCGTACCCAACGGGATCGGACGTTCGGGGTTAGCCATCCAGGAAGAACGGCGACAAAGCGAGGTTTGCACGCAGCGCTCCCCTACCTAGCGCGCCAACTGTCGGTGTTCGGACCAAGGGGGTCCTAAACCAACGAGTAAATGCTGTGTGACTCTTTCCTGGATGGTGATGCAAGGAGAACACACGGGGGTTTATCCTGATTCGGGCAAAAGAAGGCCCTACGTCCAGCGGGGAAGAGAGGTTTGTATTTCCTTGCACCGGGGTGCTCGTGTAGGGGTTACAAGCAGGCGAGAGAGGGTGTCGAGCCCAAGTCTCAAAGAGAAAAAGGAGAAAGGTGGTTGCTTGAGATGTTGATCTCTTGCTTTCGTTGTTCGGTCGGGTGGTTGGTTGTTTCGTCTGTCCGTGATGTTTCTTATTTGTCCTCCCTCCTCTCTGTCGAACCCTGGCCTACCCTTTTATAAGGCGAGAGGAGGCCAAGCCGAGGGGAGCCCTGAGGTGATGCTTTGTCGATTCCTGTGGAGTTGACTGTAGCGACGTGCTTCAGGGATGGCCGGCCATCCCTGGGTGCCCTGACGTTGTGGGAGACAAGATGGCGAAATGACCCAGAGCGCCACGCCATATCGTCCTCCGGACTGAGCCGAGCATCGAGGCTGGGTCGAGGCCGGGTCGAGGTCGGATGGATAAGGCCGAATCCCTGGTATCGCGGGGGACGGACCTTGTCTTATCCTCCCTCGAGGGTGATTGACGGTGAATAGCGCGCGGTAGGGTGGATACAGTGACGGCTTTCACCTCCCATCACGGGATGGGCGGTAAAACAGTGAGACTCGACGTCGGTATTGTTCCCACGTTGACCCATGCCGTAGCCATGCCGGTCGGTGGTGGTAGGTAACCGCATTGAATGCTATGTCTTTTGTCCTGGGTAGGTGAAGAAAGGGTGTCGAGGAGCCGGGGCGCGGTCGAGGCACCCCGTCGAGCGGGCCTCGTACGAGTCGGAGCCGGAGCGCGGTCGAGGCGCCCCGTCGAGCGGGCCTCGTACGAGTCGGAGCCGGGACGTGGTCGAGGCGCCCCGTCGAGCGGGCCACGCACGAGTCGGAGCCGGGACGCGGTCGAGGCACCCCGTCGAGCGGGCCTCGTACGAGTCGGAGTCGGGACGCGGTCGAGGCGCCCCGTCGAGCGGGCTATCTTTTCATTGTGGTTTCGGTTATGTTAGTTTCTTGGCGATAGGTGTGGGTACCCCCGTACTGTTGGTACCGACAATTTGTATCTTCAAATAAATTTATTAAAAAACTAGATTCAAAGATCTTTCCAATGATACTAATTATATACCATAAATATTAATATTTTTAATATATATATAATTAAAGTTGTTTCTCGAGAAACGTAAAGCGACAGATATTTAGGGACGGAGAGAGTAGAGCCTACTCCAAAACCTACCCAGACCTCTCCCACGCCTTCTCCACCATCTAAAATTCCATAAATAATTTTCAATATCCTTGCCATACGTCTTTCTTCAATAAACCTTTTTTTATGATCCGTATATCCACAATCCCAACTCTGAATCGATTGATTCTTCTACTAAGAATCTTCAAAAAATAAAATCCTACACGCCTATATCCTTTTTCACAATTTTTTGTGCCCATTTAAATTCTACGGCTTGTTCGCTTGGGCTGAAAATAAGCGGCTGAAAGTACTATTGACTAATTTATGTGAGAGAAAAACACTGCTGGCTGTCTGAAAATAAGCGCCTGAAAGCTCAAGTGAACAGTAACCTGCTAGTTTGTTTGTCTTCCATTTCTTTTATTTGTATTAACACTAACCTGTAGTTGCACTCGCCTGTTAATTCCTCTTTAGCACCTATATCTGCGTAAGCATGTACACTATGGCACGTACACGAATGCTCGAGTATACGCACACACGTCCTTCACATAGAATAATAGACTTGCACACATGCTTGGTAAGTATATATATACACACACATATGTATGTACTAAGCGTCATACCTACCGTATGGTTAACTTCACCTACCTTCAAACCCTGATCCTAGGCGTATACATGTGTATACACGTATGTGCCGCTAATCTTAGCCATCACCCATGATAACCTAATAACCATATAACCCTGCTTAGTCCATAACCCTTGTATGTGTATATGAATACATATATGCATACCTAACTACCTAAGCCTCTTACATGTATATGAGTATATAATCCACTTAATTAATCTCGCCAAACCCTGGTGGACTTGTAGGGGTCAGTCAAGTCATTTATGATGACTTGGTCAGATTTTCTCTTTCAGATTCATATAATAGTGAAATATAATAATGTGGTCTGGTTTTCGTCAAATAACCCTACCATCCCAACTAACCCGTAGGAGCCACACCTTGTTAGGTGGATTTTCTTCCATTCAACCTTAGTTTAAATTGACATAATAATGATAGCCTTAGAAGTAAACCCATCAAACAGATAGAGCCAACTCATCTAGGACCGTTTTCTCACTTTGATTGATTATGCTTGTTTGTTCTACTTGTTTGGTGTCTTCCTTGCTTGTCAACGCTAAACAGCATAGGATAGAAAACGTGGAGAGAATCTGATGGAATCCCAAATTACAATTACATGAAGACAGAGAAACAAGAAGCACATGAATTAGAATCTAAGAATAAGGATATTATCGTCAGCGAGCAGAGGCAAATCCTAACACCCACCTACCATCTCCCCTCCATATATTTTGCCACATATAAACCACCCCCTTTCCACCATCACATTGTCTTGCCACCTCCACCACAAAACCTACCACTTTTCGTTTCTACCCATTATCTAATAAATTTAATTTACATTATATATTCGTACCACCCACCTTTATGTATTTGTGAGAATAAATGATATATGAGCTCCTGTGATATGTTATGAGCTCCTTGTGATATGTTATGAGTTCTTTGTACATTGAAGATATGTTATGAGCTTTTGTGTATTATTATGAGATTTTGATGGTATGGATAAGCATAGGACAATGAACCGGGCTATTAATTAAATATAACCAGTGAAACTAAAATTTATATATGATGGGAGCCAATGGGGGTATTTCACGTGGTGTGGATTACCTCGGCAGGTTCGCCTAGTGAGGGTTCCTGTGGGAGATACTCGCTTTGGTCATGTAAGGACCGATTCATTTGCCATCTCGCCTAGCCAGAATTTCGTACAGCCACATGTCCATATGGGTAGACTTGATCTCACACCCCGCTAGATAGAAGTATAATTTCTACTAGGAGGCCGGTGTTGATAACGGAATATCAGGAGAAGACACGGATGCTAAGTGATCTTCCGTGGTCCGGTTGGCATGTGTGATCCTCCACGTTAATCCCCTTGATTTTGGGCGCGTTCGAGCCCATATTATTATTTATTTTGATGATTTAGTATCATCGGCACTGTTATGTTGGGATGATTTGGTATCCTCCCGAGATTAGTGTGTTTTTCCAACCCCTGAGAAGCCGCGGTAGAGTTATATGGAAATATGAGGATGCGTCCCTTCGGTACGAGGTCTCATTAGGCTTGTCTAGACCATGACGATGGTGTCGGACTGTGTCTATCATGTGGAAAAATGTGTACAACATTTGCAGAGTATATCAAATCTATTCGAATAGCCACGTCCTTGGAATAGGCAACCGCTGGGATGAGGTCTCAAATGATTAGATGTTTTTTATGTGTAATGAAACTGTGATAATTTAGTAAGTTGTAACCAATTAAGCTTGTAAGTTACAATTTATAAACCGCGGAAACTGGCGAGAAGGGTTAATACTCTCCCATGGCCCAAACTCTTATTTTATATATAACTCTACTCCTAATATATATATACACCTCCACCTCCACCATCATAAACCACTTCCACATACAGCCTCCGCCATTCACCTCACCTCTACCCCAAAGTATAGGACTTGCTGAGTACTTTATGTACTTAATCACCTCTCCATGTTTTTAGGAGAGAAGCTATAGGAGCACCTACAAGGATGAGACTATCGAAGCTACGTGAGGACAGGACAACATGAGTACACATGAAGACAAAGTCGTACGACTATGCAAGGGAGCTATGCGCTAGGACTACTAGAATTAAGATATAGAATTGAGCTTAGGGATAAGGTTTACATCCGCACTCCAAGTTGCCTGTAGGAATGGAGCCACAACTTCGTAGGACCGCTGTATTAAAACTCCGATGTATATTATAAGGCCAATGGCCCAAGCTATGTAAACATAAACTTTGTAATGTGTTTTTCCCTGTTATCAATAAAAAGTATGTTTTTATATCAATCTTGTTTGATCTGTGCGTATCAGCTACTGATCCATGGACTAATATGTGATGCACAATGGACCATAAAGTAGGGGTTGGACACATGTCAATACCCTCTTTGCCTTCCCATCTCTTTCACCACCACCGTCGCCGCATCCATATCTCCCCTTCTTGGCCATACTAAAACCCTAGCTCATCCTCTCTTCCCGTATGGTAGTGGAGTTGAGGTACTGTCATTGGATACTGTCCATGTGAGAACTTCACCGCCTAGAGAGTTGCCTTTCCAGGCAATGCGTTGTGGCATCCTCCCCCCTCCCCTCGTCTGCTTGTCTCACCCTACACTCAATGACTTGACCTTAGGTGCTTGCCACCGTCTACTGGGCTATGGCATCACCCTAGCCGCACCATTCTCTTGAGCGACCACCGCTTATGCCAACCCACCCTACCCACCCATCGTTGATTGTCCTCTTGCGTCACCATCGCTTACACATGTGCCTCCACCCTAGCATCGACCTCTGTTGTCAAGTCACCTCTCTCTTGTCGCAGTTCGCGCTCTCTCATTAGCACCATTGCTAATAATGGGCAAGCTAAGTGCGACACCGACCATGGCAGGCATGGTCGTCACTAACCCTAGTGTTTTTGCTGCAAGGACCCTCAGGAATATCAAAAGCTAACCCTAAAGTTCTGTCTTGGCAATCTTGCAAAAAACCTCCTGCATAAATGTTACATTAGGCTCAGGCTAACAGCAAATCTAAGCCATTAGAAAAACCACTTCAACCACGGGGTCAAATATGTTGGAATTTGATAGTTGAGGTGTCAAAGTTACTAGTTTTTGGACAAAAACACTTGGGGGGGGGGGGCGGTGTTGGCAAAAAAATGAGCTTGTTCCTTTTATTATAAATGACTAAAAAGTTTTATAGATTGATAAACACTCGGGTTAATATTTTGTTTTCTCATATTACTACTTTTGTAGTATATAACTCTCTATTCACAAATATTGTATAGTATATTCGTATAGATCAGTGTTAGTGACCATGTCGATGTCGACCAACTGTAGCGTCTATTTGCAGGGGTGCTAGAGAACGATTCTCTGGGTGCCGTCAAGTGTCAAGCATCACCTTTGCACCCGTTGCACAGTCCTACATCCGGTTCTTCGATTAAAAAAAGTTTGATGGCAACACACACATGTTTATTTATCTCAAGTCTCACCTTTATAACTGAAGATGGAGCTAAATATTGGAGACTTTGTGGTCACTAGGATCCTGTTCACGTGTCTCTCCCCTGGCCTCCTAGATATATACGCTATGGCTGTTCACGAATCTTTTGACATTATAATATAAACTTTAAACGGTTAGATTTGTGATCAAACGTACTATCTAATCTAACAATTATAAATTTATAAACATAAATAATATAATATAAAGTAAATAAATAATTAAAATGTAATATAGGAGACTGTATCTTATCAAGCTGCACCTTATAAAAGAAAATAGAGATAATCTTAACAATTACCGAAACATGTTTAGTTCGTGTGTCAATGTCAACAAGGCATCGTTATAGGGCTCCCCCGGGGGATTTTAGAGGCTCCGTACCAACTTTAATATTAGACCCCTAACCTTCACTGTAGAATATAGTGATGATATACGTACATGTGTATTGCTTGAAATATATCTTTACTTTCTTTGTTACCAAACATGTCTTCGAAATAGTATTTGACCTTCCAAATAGTATTTGACCTTCATGTCGAAACAATCATTCAATGAGTAACTCATAAATCTTTTCAGGACTATTTTCTTAATTACTAAAATGTTAACCATTTTAGAATCCGTTGCATCGCAATAAGTTGGACTAACTAATACCAGTCTGGAAAAAGAATATTGACGTTTATTTTATTATTCTTAACTGGGCATAGTTGAATGTAAAGGCTTGGATGCTATAGTGTTTTTTTCCTTATCCAATCATCGTCCCTTGTAATGTGAAAAAGGCAGTGCTTCGATCTTCTTTCTCATAATCAAGCATTGGTTTTTTCATGTTGTGGCTGCTCTGTTCTTTTCTTTAACTAATAAGACCTCTTACTTAGTGAATGTTTTATCTGAAATAAATAGGGTCCAGTCCATGTATATCACTTGGATATTTTAACCTTAGACCACCACCACCATTCACATTCCTATATACCTGAATTTTGGTCAGCTAGATCTCCGTAACACGTTTCATCCAACGACGCTCTTTTTTTCTCCTCCTGCCTCCTTTCTCACTATGGGCGTGACGCTGATAACTAGCAGCACACTGTAACCCTAGTCCCATTCTCCTTCCCTCATCCCTGACGTCTCCTGCCATTGCATTGGCTCCATCTTCGCTGTTGGCTGTGGTCGTAGCTGAAATATAGCAACAATTCACAGTACGAGCATCTCCAACAACTTGAAAAAAAATCACTTGGTAAATCTTGAGTTTTAGCAAGTTGCTAATTTATTTGGCAAGTGAAAAAAGATCTCTCTCCAACAACTCCTTAAAACTCACTTGCCAAAATAAAGAAACCCGCTAACGAACGAAGAGCCCTACTAAGCGAACGAAGAGCCCCGCTAACGAACGAAGAGCCCCGTTAACTTTTCTCGTCACAACGGCGGCCCGCGCTCGTCGCCGGCGCCTCACCGGCGGCCGTGGCACCTCCTCCCCGCGCCGGCGAGGAACAGCAGCACTGGCGGCGGTCGTCCTCGCTCCGGCCAACCCCGCCCCTCGGCTCTAGCCCCGAGGCCGTCCCGGAGCGCCGCCGAGGCCGCCCGGGAGGCTTCTCCTTCCATACAGTGGCCTCGAGATCGGGATAGCAAGTCCTTTCTGCGCGCGCGTATTCTTCCGCGCGCGAGGCCAGAGAATAGCAAGTGCGGATAAATAGCAAGTTGGTTTGAGTAGTTGTTGGAGAAGGAATTTTGTGTTTTTGCCAAAGTTATAAGAATAGCAACCTATTTTAAGGAGTTGTTGGAGATGCTCTCACAGTTTGGAAAGCACGGTTTATTTTGTCGGCACTATCTCCTAATAAATTACACTTTATTACTCCTTCTATTTCAAATTATAAGAAGTTTTAACATTTTCATTTCTAATTACTCCTTCACAGTACTAGTTTGATGGTGTCATATCAAACTGTGCTTTATAAATTGAATCGAATGGTGTACTCCCTGTGTCCAATAAATTGCACATCTAGGTTTGGACATGAATACCAAGATGATGCCACAATGACAAAACTGCCCCTACAGTATTTGCACAGTGAACATCAGTCCATCGATGCAGTGGGGCTGCAGCTGCTGCACTCCTGTCTCGGCGGCAGTGGAGACAGCCACGAGACAATGAGGCCATGTTTAGTTTCCCAAATTTGGATCTAAAATACACTATGCAAAAAGAAGATTCTTCATCATATCAAAATACCGGTACATGCATGGAGTACTAAATATAGATAAAATTAAAAACTAACTGCACAGTTTTGTTGTATTTTACGAGATGAACATTTTGAGCCTAATTAATCTCTTGGGCAAGCTTCTCAAGAACTTCATAGAGAATAGGTTGTCCTTGACCTCCTCACCAAGTGTCTTGAGCTCATTCACAATGACTTGCAATCTATAAAACATTTCCGGTACACTCTCATCTTCTTACATCTTGAAGCTAGAAAACTTTTCTTGCAAAATATATGCTTTAGCGGTCTTTGTTCCTTCGGTGCCCTCAAATGTTTCTTCTAGCTTGGCCCAAGTATCATGTGCAACTTCTATGTTCTTCACTTGCTCAAATGTCTTGTCATCTAATACCTCATGAAGAGCACTAATGGCAATGTCATTGTATTGGAGTTTCTTCTCTTCCATCGGTGTAGGTGCTTCCGGATTAGCAACCTCAAATTTTGTTTCGGCGACCTTCCACACTTCTATATTTATTGACTTGAGGTGTGCGGTTATCTTAACCTTCCAATATGCATAATTTGTGCCATCAAAGTGAGGTGTCTTCTTGGTGTTGTTGATGTGCAAGCTTAATTGAGCCATTTCTTTTTCACCGTAGGTTGTTAAGCCTCAAATAAACGGTGCCTCGGCTCTGATACCACTTGTAAGGTCCAAATGGCTAGAGGAGGGTGAATAGCCTATTTAAAAATCTACAAGCTTCACTAAACAACCACGTTATTATAAAAGATGGCTAAGCTAATTCTAGCACTAGCTCAACTACATTATGCAAGCCACCTATACAATTCTAGTGAAGCAATGCTATAATCTCTAATACACACCAACAAGACTAAGTCACTAAGCTACTTGCTCCTATGTGAAAAAGGCTACACTAAGCAAACTACACTAGGACTAGTACAAGAAAGTAAAGAGCAAGTAACTTGATTCTTATACCAACGATTTAGAGAAGTAATACACTCGAAGAATCAATCACAATGAGCAACCACAAGAGAAATCCTCGGTAAAGAGATGACACAAGATTTTTACCGAGGTTCACTTGCTTCCCGGCAAGCTACTCCTCGTTGTGGCGATGCACCCACTTGTCGGTTCGCGAGCTAATCGACTATCAAGAGTCGAGCCCACAGCGGGCGCCGCACAATCGCACACAAGATGAGGATCCTCCAAGCCACGAGCTTCACTAGAGTATCCAATTTGCAAACTTCCGTGGGGAAGAATCAAGAACCCCTTACAACACTTGGTGAGGGCTCCAACAATATTTCAATTGTGAGCTCAATCACCTCCGCTGCTCCAAGCCGTCTACCGTGTCGGGAAACACGGAAGAGTAACGAGAAATCCACAACAACTCGAAGATCAAGTGTCTCTAGAATGCAACTCTCAAGCAATGCACTTGAATCTCACTCAATCTCACTCAAGATGTGCAACCAAGCAAAGAAATGAGTGGAGGGGTTGTTCTCTAGCTCAAAGGATGTCTCTAGGTCTCAAAATGTGTAAGAGTTACCATCAAACCCCGGCCAACTTCTATTTATAGCGAAGGGGTACGCAGCTAGCCGTTACCGGACGACGCAGTGCAAATCATGCTGACCGGATGCGTCCGGTCACTACAGGACAAGCGTGAACAGTGCGCGTAAGAAGTTACAATTGCCGTGACCGGACGCGCTCTAGCGTTTGACCAGACGCGCTGTACCTGGCGCCGCGCGTCCGGTTAGCTCTACGACCAGTTCTACCCCTCTGGGTGCCTGACCGAATGCTCCAGTTCCGTGAGGGACCGGACGCGCCGGTTGGAAACCCTAATACTCGCTGAAAGTCCCTAGTTTGGTTTTGGCTAATTGATGAAACCTAGGACTAACCTTTGTATCTAAGTGGATGATTTAGATAAAGGTGGTCATTGCATATGAGACATGACATTGACTCATATGACCAAGATGGTGAAGACCAAGATGAGGCTTGGCTCGATGGACCGGTTGTGAAGGTGAAGGGCAAGTCGAGGCTTCGAAGCGAAGGACCATGCGATGGTGAAGCTTGAGCAAGACTTAGCGCCGACGGACCAATGCAACGGTAAAGAGCAAGTGAAGTCAAGGTCGATGGATCGAGATGGTCATGTGATGATATGAAGTGGATCATATCATTTGGAGAAACAAAATGGGCTCAAGGCAAAGGTATAACCATAGGGCCATTTTGTTTTACACTCAAGACACCATAGAGGGTGTGAGTGGTTTAGGATCGATAGCCGAACTATTAAGAGGGGAAGTCTTATCGGTTATTCGATGCACGGGTGCCACTAGGTGAATTCATGAAGTGCATTGCATGTAGGGCCTAGTGAGCTAATTGGAAAACCTTTGAAAATGATTGAGAAAAAGCTAACACACAAGCACATGGAGATGTACACTTGATGGTGTTGGCACATTTGCAAAGGTGGCGTTGGTCGCGCTGTGGTTTGCGGGTAGAGAGGGGTTTGGGTTCCTCTCTCCCTCCCGCCGAGCGTGTGAGCGCGGGATTCAGGCGATTTCGGGGAAATGAAATGCCTATTTTCCACTACGCCGGAAGTTGGAAAAGAAACGGAAGCGAACGGAGGTCACAGAGGTGACCGGACGCTGCACCGGACGCGTCCGGTTAGTACAGCGCGGTATCGGGCGCGCGGGCTAGGGTTTGCAACCGGCGCGTCCGGTCACTCGCGGGACCGGTGCGTCCGGTCAAGTGTCCAGAAGGAACTGCGGTTCGCAAGGACGATCGGACACGGGGCGCGTCCGGTCACACGCGATCGGACGTGTCTGGTCGTCGAGGGAGCTTACTGGACTCCGACCGGACGCTGGCACTATCGCGTCCGGTCGTTGCGAGGAGCGCGTCCGGTCGTTGTTTCGCGGGCGCGGGTGCTGTGCGGATCGGCGCGTCCGGTCGTTGCGAGGAGCGCGTCCGGTCGTTGCTTCGCGCGCGCGGTGTTGTGCGACCGGCGCGTCCGGTCGGTTGAGCAGCGTGTCCGGTCATAGCGTTTGACCGTTGGCGCGCAGTGACCGTTGGAGGATCTAACGGTCGCATTTGAAATTTGAGGGACACGTGGACGTCGCAGGGCGACCGGACGCGGTTGAGCGCGTCCGGTCAGTCTCGACCGGCGCGTCCGGTTGTCCCGAAAAAACGGTCAGTGGAGTGGCAACGGCTCTATTTGTTTGGGGTGCTTATAAATACTCGTTGGCCGGCCCTTGGGGAGGTCTCTTGGCATTTCTAACACTCTTGTGCATCCTTTGAGCTAGAGCTACTCCTTCCACTCATCTCTCTTGCTTGATTGCAAATCAAAAGTGAGATTGAGTGATCCCAAAGTGCATTGCATAGCTTGAGGGCATCTAGTGGCACTTGTGGGTGGTTTAGCCGGTGGATTTCTTATTACTCTTGGAGAGTACCGCTCCTAGCCGGCTTGGAGATTATTGGAGGCGTTGGCAAGAGAAGGTGATTGTTCTTGGCCACCTCCGGTTGTTTGTAAGAGGTTCTTGTGCTTTCCTCGGCGGGATGCCAAAAGCAACTCTATTACATTGCGCGTGTCATTGAGTTACCTCACTTGAGAGTGGTGTCTTGCGGTGCCTTGCGGGGCGTGCCTTGAGGGGCAAGTGACTTGAGGGTCGCACCGAGGAACCATCTAAGTGTTGGTCGACACAACCGGTGACGTAGCTTGTCGGTGCACAAGTGAACACCGGGTGAACAAAAATATTGTGTCTCTTGTCTCCCGGTGATTGGTCTCCATATTGTGTTGTTGTCAATATTGATTAATTGTATATCATCTTGGTGATTGGCAACATCTTCACTCCACCGTTGGTATAAGATACACAATCCTATCTCTTGCATTTACTTTTACTAGATTATCTTGTGTAGCTCTAGTAGTAGCCTTTACTAGTAGTTGTTAGCTTGCTCACTAGTGTATAAATAGTGACATAGCTCTTGTGTGAACTAGAGATCATAATCTACTAGACTTGTGGATAGGAGGCTTGCATCACAACCCTTGGCTAAGCAAAACTCGCTTTACGCCGTTTGTTATTCTAACAAGTTTGCTTAGTGGCTTGTGTAGAATTTTTAATAGGCTATTCACCCCCCCTCTAGCCATCTAGGACCTTACACTCGCGCGCCTGACAACTGCTGAGAACTGACTGGACGCGTCCGGTCAAACCGCGACCGCGTCCGGTGCAGCGTCCGGTCACCACAGTGACCGTTGTTCGCCTCCGTTTCTTTTCCGACTTCCGGCGCAGTAGAAAATAGGCATTTCACTTCCGCAAAAAGCGTCGAATCCCGCCTCGCAAGCTCGGTGGGAGGGAGAGAGGAACCCAAACCCCTCTCTACCGCTTAAACTCCACCGCCTTCGCAAATGTGCTAACACCACCAAGTGTACACCACCATGTGCATGTGTGTTAGCATTTCACAAACATTTTCAAGGCGTTATGTTAGCTCTCTACTAGATCCTAATGCATATGCTCAAGACATTGATCTAGTGGCACTTGATTCCCGAGCTAACCGTGATTGCCCCTCTTGATAGTCGGCTATGTATCCTAAACCCGGTCAATCACTTCTCTACTCATCTTAGACCGGCAAAAGGAAAACCCTATGTTTATACCTTTGCCTTGCGCTCTTAGATCCTTCTCCACTTGATCATCATGTCCATCATTTTATGTGTATCTCCATCATGATCATCATTTCATGTCCATGCACCATCTCTTTGTGATCTTGTGGCCACCACTCCTTGCCACATACACCTTCATCACATGTGTTGCTTATGCCTAACTCAAAACACTTAACACATGGCATTAGCAACTTGGTGTCATTAATTACCAAAACCAAACTTGGGCTTTCAAAGTCTAGTTTCTAGATTTTGGATCCAAACACCCCTCAACTAGGTGAGTGGACTTGGTGATTCTCCATAGTACGAGTATTATTACGTTTTAGTTTGTCTAGGGTTTGGTTTCTATGGTGGTATTGAGGTGACAACAAAGATACTGATGAGGAATAATTTCCTTTGTAGTTTGTTTGGTCAGCATAACATTATAAGGTAAGGGATACATGCTATTAGGGTGGGAGTTTTTAAAATCCCTCATTTGTTTGTTGGTTGGGACCATGGGAGTGTTAGTTTTGATGGGAAGGGGAATGACCTTTAGAGGGCCAACTTCCACCCACTTGATTCCTAGGGAAGGGTAGAATCGTTTGAGAATTGTGCTTTAGTGAAAGTTATGTTAGATGTGTGTCGAATATGTGTACAATTTGGTTATGTTAGGACTTGGGTTGTATTCATGGTTAGATATAGTTTGAGTAGAACTATGTACCCATGGGCCAATAAATATGAGGCAACCTCTATTGCAACCATGAGATGACTTGATGACTGGTTTGAGTGATAACAAGGACGCGGGAGTGCTTAGATGCTAGTATAGTTACTGTTTATGGGGAGAAGCACTCTTAATCATGTTGTAAGGATGTAGGCATATGGGTGAACCTCGTCAAAAGCATCATCTCTAAATGTTGTTATCATTTGAGTATTTTCTTCTATGGTGTTTATGTTTCCACAATTCGTTAGGATTTTGGTAACGTGTATTCTATCTAGTGGTATCAGAAATGGTTGGTAAACCTATAGCATGTCGGGGTCACATGGTTATGAAAGAGCTTGTTATCATCTTAGAGGGTCACATAGGTTGTGTGTGACACAGAGAGTTGGACTTGGATAACGTCTTTGAGAGATCACAAATGTCTACACGATGGGGTGATGTGAAGAGTGGGCTCGATGTCTGATGTGGGAGATTGTTAGACTTAGTCCTATAAAAAAATTGATGGTGGGCAACATAACATATAAGGTTGGGGTAATCCTTACTACTCATTAGACTAGTCTTTTGGATTGAATTAGGTTCAAGGTCTTGGTTTATTGTGGGCTCCAGTGGGATTAAGCCTTGTGTGGCACCAACTCATCAATACAATCGTGGGTTGGGCCGGATCTGCTACACACTCTAATAAGATAAATGCATTACATAGTTCATCATGACTTATGATACAATTTCTCACTCCAAAACCCACACACCAAAAAAGACGACAAGAATTCCATCGTAATCTATCCTCCTTAATTTCCTTCACTAATAAGTAAACAAAGGATCGAGGCTAAAAATCAAATCACCATTTTATCACTATTGCATAGATCTTTTTTGCAGATGAGTCATTTTTTTACGGAGATGGTTCACATAAAAACCACCTCTAACTAGGACGACGAGCACTGTAGCTTATGAACCGACACTAGAAACCAGTTTTCACAGGCAATTCAGTTATGAAATTTGTCATAGAAATAAATCCTTGTTCAGGGACGATTTTGTTAAGTGAACCGCCCCTAAATGCATTTTTTAGGGCCAGTCATGTTTTTCCATTTTTTCATCTGACACTAGCAATACAATATTATGTGATCTCCTGGACTCACCCAAAAGGATATTGAAAAAGTAAAAGATGATTTTTCAAGTTTCTGATGCGCGAGGTGATCAACAAGCAACAAGGATGGTTATTTCTATGATTTCAAATTTGATTATGCACATGATTCTAAGTACGATAGACTTCACGTCGCGGGCAATATGACTTTCTTCTCGTTGTTATCATCATGAAATATATTGTTAATAGTTTGCAATTATGTTTACTTCATTAACTAGTACATTAATGCATGCATAAATTGTCATGAAACATTGTATAAACTATCTGTGAAATGGTGAAATATTTGGTCACGATACGATTTCAAGTAGGCAATATGAAAAATTAGAAATATTTTCAGGGATGGTCAAATTTAAAAGAAACTGGCCTTGGAAACAGAATTTCAATAGTGGTTATGTTAAGCCAACAAACCCTAAACAGATTTCCAGTAGTGGTTCTATTAAGCTAACAACCTCTAACAATGAATCTTTAGGGGTGGTTGCTCAAGCATCTGGAAATCGGTTTCAAGCTAGGGCAGTTTCATTAAGCCAACCGCTCATGGAAATTTATTTCTAGAAACCATTTTCATAAAAGCAACTGGCCCTAAAAATCATTTTCCAAAGGCAATTTTCTTGCTCAAATGCCCTTGTAAATGGATTTCTACCATCTATTTTCTTGATTGAACCGTCCATGGAAATGGATTTCTAGAGGTGGCTTTTTAATGCAGTCGCCTTTGGAAATGGATTGGTAGAGAAGGTTTTCTTATTGCAACCATTCTTGAAAAAGTATTTCTAGGTTCGGTTGAAAGCCTGACAATGCAAAGTACACATCTTTACAATCAATGGCGTAGTGTCGGTTTTATAAATCGCCACTAAAAACCATTTGGACTGATTGTGGAATCATTTCTGCAATAGTGTTTAATTCTCTTTGTCAAGCCCTGCTAGTGGTTGCCAAACGGAATCACTCTTGTGGAAGCTGTCTCCCCAGTGTGGTTGTACGTCATATGAGGGTGTGACCTTACTCTTTACCTGTTTTCCCCTTCTAGTGCTGCGACATTTATGTATTTATACCTAACATTAAAGAGCAAAAAATTCTTTCTTCTATCTCTCACTCTCTCCACCTAACTCCTCTTCCATCCACTAGTCATTCATCCATCACTCTCACACTTCTCATTTTGTCATGGCCTGTCTTATTTATAACATGTTATAATCCCATTAGACCCTTATTTGCATAGTCATCTATACACTAAAACCTATTTGCCTTACATTAGTCGCTCTTTTAGTGCCCCCCCCCCCCTCTTCTAGAAAAGTAGATGAACATGTTGCTAGTCAATCGGACTCAAGTTTCACAGTATTTTCGTCCATGTAAAAGAAAATGGGAAATTGTATTTGAGTTGGAATACAAACTTAAATCAAGGACATACAACGGTTATGAATTTAATCACAACTTTGGGCCTTTGGGGTTCAAGATCTGGCTAGTTTGTCCTCCCAGAGAGAGAGATTTGGCTAGTTTGTGAGTGCATGTCTGCTCTTTATTTATTTATTTATTTATTTTGGCTAATTGGCTGGCTGACGCAGGGATCAAGATGGCAACGGGTACGTACCCGACGGGTAGTGCCCACCCGTACCCATACCCGCACCCGCAAAATTTTACCCGTCGGGTTACCCGTACCCGCATGCGGGTAAAAAAATAGTTCTATACCCGTACCCGCCGGGTAATTCTCACCCGACGGGTAACCCGTACCCGATAGCATACCCGAAAATTACCTAAAAATATCAAATAGTCACATACAAAAATAAATCATTCTAAGCTTCCAACAAGTTACAAACATGCTAACAAACATTATTAGCATCATTACAACAAACACAATCTACTAGAAATATAGTGGATGTCTCAATGGGCCAAATTCATGACTTATATGCGCTAAAATAACTGAGGTTGACTAGTTATTTTTGCGGGTATGTCTTACCCGCGGGTATGCGGGTATGAGTAGTATACACCCGCACCCGTACCCGCATACCCGATGGGTATAGGATTTTGTCCAATAACGTATCCACGGGTAGAAAATTCATTCCATACCCGCCTCTTTATCGGGTAATACTCGTCGGGTACTCGGGTTTCGGATACCCGTTGCCATCTCTACGCAGGGATAGGGGCCGGGGCCCGGGGGTGTCGGCTGTGCACAGATGCCTGTTTTGGCACCACCAGGTCGGCAATTTCTATTGCCTTTTTTTTTTTGGGAATTAGATTCTTTCTAATGCTGGTGCCATCCCAACCTCACCAGTGACCCTTGGACGCGACGCCTGTTGACCTTCACATGGTGTTAAAGCAGCAGGCAGATGGCCTTTGCATTGTTTTGTTGGTGGCCGCATGTGGTCATGTCTGGACTCGGACTCTGGAGCGTCGACACGTCGACCGCCGCTGCATGCACGACTGAAATGACACTATCTATCTACTATCTATCAGTGCCGCTAGTACCGCCAGTACAAAGTGTAACGTGTACGTGCATGCCAGACAGTGTCTGTGCCTGAACAACAGTTACGTAAGCAACAATCTAATGAAGATAAAAATGATTTAGATCCATTGAAAAGTGCAATATGCAAAAAAAAAAAGATTCTTCGTCACATCAAATTTGTGATACATATACGAAATACTAAATGTGGATAAAATCAAAAACTAATTGCACAGTTTAGTTGTACTTTACGAGACGAACATTTTGAGCCTAATTAGTCAATGGTTAGACAATTATTACCAAATACAAACGAAATGCTACAGTATATTTTGACACTCCAAAATTTAGATCTAAACACAGCCGTGAAACCGGTCAGATACGCGCGGCTGGGATGATTGTAGCTTAGCTATAGAGCCGGCCGGTACGGTGCTCCTTTTCTTTATTTTTGGCAGCACATATATAGAGCGATCGATCAAGGTGCGGCGCCGTTATTCCTCGATGTCTCTCCTCCATTCCAAAATTCCATTGCTGTGTGCGCCAGCTAGCGAGCCAGCGGTTCTTATATTTAAATAAATTATCTCCATCTGACGACCTTCTCTCTGTTGCATTGCAAGGTCGACGTGCGTGGCCTTGTCGGGTGACACGTTTTGTTTAATCCATCTCTGTGCTTGGCATCGGCATCTAACTCTGGGGCCGTAATCGTTGACGATGTTCTTTTCTGGATTCCGCTAGATCTCGTGTCGGCCTTGTTCAGTTCCAAAATCGGGCACCCCCGATTTGGAACAGTTCGCTACAGTGCACATTAAATGCGCACTGTAGCGATTCGTTTGTATTTGGTAAAAATTGTCCAAATTTTGACTAATTAGGCTCAAAATGTTCGTCTCGCAAAGTACAATAAAACTGTGCAATTAGTTTTAAATTTCATCTACATTTAGTACTCCATGCATGTGCCGGTATTTTGATGTGATGGAAATCTTCTTTTTGCATAGTGAAATTTGGGGTTGAATTTGGGAACTAAACAAGGGCGTCGTGTTTTTTCTGCAGAAGGACGGACGGACGAGACAGGCGATGGATCGGATCGATCACTCGCCGGTGCACATGCAAAGCTAGCTAGGATCTAATCTCGATCATGGACCATCGAGTGCACACCACGACCCTGTGCTAGCTAGCTGTGGTACGTACGTACGGTTGTTGCTATATGTACGTTTTGTTCCCATAGCAACGCCTGGGTCTCCCTCCTCTCTTTCATCCAACGCCCTTGCTGGTGTTTAGAGGAGTAGGGACCCGATTCCTCCGTATTTTTTAGTTTGTCATTGATTCTTGTTCTTCTGAGGTTTGGTTTCTGGCATGATCAATGAGGTGGTGGCGACGATGACGCACTAAAGTAAAGTATGTTCGGCCTCTCCCTACCGTGGACGTTCGCTCCAGCATTGACGAAGTGCTAGTGATGGTCTGTCAGATCTGTTGATTCTGCCCTTTGAAACAGAAGTGGCGCTCTTCTATCCTAAGGACCAGAGAGTTTGGGGGAGTTTGGTGTGAGTTGGTGTGAGTGTGAGTTTGTGTCCCTGGGCTTGCCTTTCGACTAGCCTAGAGTGTGTTGTATGGTTTTTTTCATTTTTATTTCTTAATATAGTGACACGTAGCTCTCCTGCATTTTTCGAGAAAAAAGATATATCAGTTCTCTTCAGATCTTGGTGGCAGTTGGTGTGTTTATTAGGAGAAACAGTCAGTTGGCTCTCTTTATAGCGATTTTGACCTCTTCTTTTGATTTGTTCTATTGTAAGGTCTGGAATCACCAATACTCTGATCTAATGGTGAAGGATTGTAAGTCAGTGTTCTTTGGAGGGTTCCTCCAACTGATGTTAATGCAGTGGGGTTCTAGATCTCTTTGTCAGCGACGAGTGGATTTTGTGGTCTTCAAAGCCTCGTATGTGAGGGTGTTTGCAGGTGTCCCTTTTCTTTGTTGTCTCTTTAGTGCATAATCTTCAACAGGCAATGGATGATCAAAGAAAATAATGACTGGTTTAATCTTCAATGTACTATTATTTCTGGAGGTCATTTTGTGTCAAGTTGTCCTTTGTATGAGCTATTGTTTTTGTTGAATGTGAGTGTCTCTCTAAAAAAAAGAGGGAGAACGAACGATCTAGAGCGCCTGTAAAGCTATTTTTGAGGGAAAGCCTGGAAAGCTATTGGGGATGATTATTTGCATTGGGTGCTGATGAAAGAGAAATCCTCTGCTTCAATCTTTGTTCACACCTTTTCAGATACTGTATAAAAAAAGGAACTGATGGAACGACCGGTGTCACTTCCATGTTTCATCTTCGAAGTAGTGCTTGCGCATCTATGCATGTCAAGCATGGTTAGTCATGTTTTCGATCGTGTCCACAACGAAGATGCTTTCAATTGTGCGTCTCTTTTCAAGTTTCAACGTGCAATGATGGACGGTTTTGTGCATAAGTACGTATTCCACAATTATTGTCGTTTTGCACAAAGACATGGTTCCCAAACATAGCTTTTGACGGTGGTTTTCTATCCTTAAATAGAAAAAAACAAATACTAAAACTTTTAATGTGGTTTTGAAAACTAATAGTGTCTACTAAATGTTTTCAGATTTCTTATAGTCATAGTTCTAGAATTTTGATCTTTATCATGTCCAAATCCATAAGAATTACTCCCTTCATCCCAAATTATAAGGCATTCCAAGAATCTTGGAGAGTCAAAGCATCTCAAGTTTGACCAAATTTATATGATAAGATAATAACATTTATTATTCTAACTAAGTATCATTAGATTCTTAATCAATTATATTTTCATAGTCTACCTATTAGATGTCATGAATCTTTATAATTATCTATATAATATTAGTCAAACTTGAGATGTTTTGACTCTCCAAGATTATTGTAATGTCTTATAATTTGGAATGGAGGGAGTAGAAATTAGATGGGAGGATATAGGATGAAAGAAAGAGAAGGACATCCTATTTGGTTGGGCGTGTGTGCTTTGGTTTTGTCATTGTCCCTAGTTTTACTAGGCTCACATATCGGCCCAAAGTCAGCGTCCTGTATTGGCCCAAGGCCCAGCTTTTGTTGCCTAGAATGTTAAATCGCAGCCCAAGCCTGGGCCAGGCTGCAACTGCAACTGCAATCGCAACCTCCCGCTGAGGCTCCGACGAGTTCGTCGCGACGGCGGCCCGCGTGGGTACATCTCGTCACCTTATATCGGGCCGGCCCATAGCCTGATGGCAGGCACCGCCGTCGCATCGCCGCCCCAAGCACTTCTGTCAAGTGGACTTCGCGGGCTATACCATCAGTTGCTTTCGCGTGCAAATTTGCTGCAGAATCATTCGTCGCCTTTCTTAGGAATTTTTTCTTGAGCTAGAGCTTGTGGCCTTGTGGGTCGCAAACGAATTCTGTAATATAAACCTAACTGACTACGGAACTCTTTAAGCCTAGCTAGGCTTCCTGAAGATGGAGTGTAAGTGTAACGCATTTGCGTTCTTTTCATAAAAAACATGCCACGGCACGGTCTTGAAAATATAAAGGCTGGATCTGACTTAATTTGGTTTGCAACATTTGCGCTCTTACTAGACTTCGACTTTATAACACAGATTGCACTTACTTTTCTTGTTCTTTTTACTGTAACTGTGGGCTGTGGCTTTATCTTTCAAATTCTTAAAGCCCAAAGACTATTATTATTATTATAAATAACTTCATCGCTCATGATATCTGTTGCTGTGGAACAAATGTGCCAGCATCCATACACAAAAGTGTAGTGGAGCTTTTATCTTTTTCGTTCCCTCCTTTTCTCGATAATGTATCGTAACCTCTCTGAGTGATTTAATCCAGTGTTCCCCCAGAAAGCAGTCTTCATGATGGCAGGTACTTCTAGATATATACTAAATCCGTTTCAAATTATAGTTCATTTGACTTTTTAATCTAAAGTTTGGCCACTTGTTTTATTCAAAAATTTGTATTAAATATCACTTCTTTTGTTGTGGCTTGCTTTATTAACAAAAGTTTTTCAAGAATGACTTAAATTTGATTATGTTTACACAAATTATTTAAATAAGACGAGCGGTTAAACTTAAGGTCAAAAAAAGTCAAACAAATTATAATTTGGAACGGAGGGAGTACAATATAAACTAGTCGCTACTGGATTGACATCTCTGTAAGCACGCACTGCAACAGATTTTTGTACATGGGTATTAAAAATTGCACGCGACCACTATAACATCCAGCATTCCTGGCATCGGGCAACTGCAAATGTTAAGAGAATCAGGCTAATGCCATATCTTCGATTTTTTTTCTTTCGTGATTAATTTTCTTTAGTTAACCTAATCTACAACTGCCAACACTTGCAGGTGCATCTGTGCAAGCGAGAAGAGAACAAAAGACATCTCTTTTTGTTTTGCGGCTTTGTGGATTTTTTTCATCAGACTACGTATATACCCACAAGCACCTGCATTGTGTATCAGTTGCTGCACCTGCACCTGCACCTAACTAAGCTTCCAGGCTTTGCCTCCTTTCATGCTGAACTTCTTAAGCCTCCCAAAGAACATGACAACAATGAGTATGAGTTTGCCAGAGTCGCTCCACCTCCCGGCAAAACCAGTCCATCTGTCTGTACAGAGCCCATCTGGATTGATCTGCCTGCTGCAGCTGTAGCCCATTGAGAAACCAACATTTCCATAAGCACTGCATGCAGAACGTAGCCAAGACATGTCAGATCAAAGGTAGCAAACCTTCCAAGAAACAATTCGTTTCAGTCTGCATTCTAGTCAGGCATGTGCATTTACACATATATTGTCGATTTGTTTTATATATGCATGGGAATTTTTTCTCTCTTCATGAACTACTCGGAGTAACGCTTACCTGACGACTTCGACAACAATGCTGAGCACGTTGAAGTTGAGGGGATCTTCTTTGAGCTTTCTCCTCTCTGTGACGCAGATGGCAATCACAAAGATGGTCAAGTAGGAGAGTTGTGACAAGACTGTGCTCTTGAGCAGCCTTATTCCTTGACTATCCGCGGAATAATGATCCCTTTTGGAGTTCTCTTCAAATGGAAACCATGTCGTGTATGGAGGAAGATACCTAGTAGAAGTAAAAAAAAAAACAAGCAGATGAGAAATACAAAACATCACTTCCTATTTACCGTTTTTACTCAAAGTTACAGTACATGGCCGGCACTTGTTTTATTTGGTCAGATGGAACTGCAGGTCAGATTGCTTTACGCAAATTGAAGGCCGTTTTTAGATGCCATGATTTTCTAGAACCGCCTTCATTTTCAGTAACTGCTCATGACAGGATAGAGTATCCATCCACATCCACTTTATCGAAGGGAGATGTATGCAATTTCGTATCCACATGAGAGAATTCAGAAAGTTTTGTGTGAACTATTCTGTCCTTATGTGTTCTTGATATCCTCTTGGTCTGCGGCTGCTGGCAAGGCCAGCTGAGCTCTTTAGCTACTTTGCCTGTCTACAAAACTAGATATTAGTGCTTGCCTTGGCTTGGCATCAAAGAGCCCACTTTTTTGGACAAAACTACCCAAACCAATCGTGGTGGACGCCCGATCCATAAATAAAACTGATAAGAGTACGTCTCTGTTGGATGCTGTCATTCTTAAATGGTAGGCTTCCGATCCATTTCACGAGAAAAGAAAAGTTGGTGTTCCTACCACCTGGGTCTGTCGTTCGTAAATGGTAGGCTTCCATTTCACGAGAAAAGAAAAGGTGGTCTTCCTACCACCTGGGTTTGCTTGGGATTGGCCGATTGGGACGCCACAGCATATTCTCGGAAGCAGCTGAACGAAGGTAGCATGCATGTGGAGGTAGCATGGGCCTTTTTTGACCTGGGAAACTATCAATCAACATCCTGAATTCTTGACTCTCTGTTGTCTCGACTGAATTTGAATGTTGCTTTGTGCTTACATGACTTCCGGTCCAATATTGGGTGCTTGCGAAAAAAAAACTATTTTTATGTGTTTTTTCGCTGACTCTTCCATTTTTTCTAATTATTTTGCTCTATTATTGGCAGAACGGTGAAGCCGAGGAGGTAACCCATGCCCTTGAATGAATAATAAGAATTGTGCCGTCACCTACCTAAGACGGAAACCTAAGTACGTACCAATTTGTCCTTCAAAAAAAGCAGCAATGATTCATGAGTTGAAAATTCGGTCCCAGTGCTTGTCCGTAGCACGGAGTAGATTCCAGGTTTGCCCAAGGATCGCAGATTACCATCAGTTTATTAGGCTTCACAGGCAAGTGAACATGCATCACACAACTTTTCCTAATCGTTTACTTTATATTGCATCGTGCATAATGATATATGGCCTACGTACTTCACTGTGTTCAATGATCCTACAAGAGCATTTTGCACTTTCGGACGGATGGAACTAGCTAGTGTACTATAGTGATATGCAAGTACGTACATGCAACGATTGAAAGTACACGCGTCATATTGTTTGGTTCTCATCTTAGACCTGGCCTAGCCTAGCTAGCCAGGGCAGCCAAAGCTATAGCTCCTGCAATGAAAGAGATTGTTATTTGGTTTGCTTGTCCTAGTTAAGCCTGGCTTATCTAGATCCTGTTTAGTTGACTGGTTATTTCGGATATAGTCATCCTGTACCTGTGAAGGTGAGCTCTAACTCAATTACCGCTCATGGAGTTCACCGTCACTACATCTCCCCGACGGACAGGGGCGGGAAGGCGGTGGTCCTCTAGCGAACTCCGTGTGAACGTCGGGGGCGGCCAGGACCAGGCGGCGACGATGCTAGGACCTCCGACATTAATGGAGGGAAACACTCGGAGGCCGTGAAGCCAGAGCTGGCCCGAACCTAGCTTAGGGACAGCACCACCTTCCTTGTTTTCACCTGGCCTGACTTTGGCGTGGTCAGTGCATAGCTGGGGCCTAGCATGGAAGCAAAAGCCAACCAAACAGATCCGCGGTGCCAGGAACCAAACACACCCGCGGTGCATTCTCGTAGGCATTGGCAACTGATAGCGTACCGCTGCTTCGTGAGCTCCAAAATCATAACGTGAACTGCGATGCACACAGAGCCGAGAAAGCGACGGAGTGAGAGCGGGGTGGGGGGTGGTCACGGAGACACTCACATCATGAGGACGAAGAGCACGAGGATGGCCGTCGCCAGTGTGGAGAGGTCGAGGGTAGACTCGCCGGTGTGCCGAGAGTTCACGGCGAGGAACAGCGCGTTGGACAGCTTCTCCCCCGCGCTCAGCCCCCGCAGCGCGCCGACCCACTCCATCGCGCACACCAGCGCCACCTGCACAGCGATGAAGAACGCCACCGTCCCGGCGAGCATCCAGCACCGCCGCGCCGGGAGCAGGTGGTAGTACCCCGTCGCCTCCCTGCCCTTCCTGACGATCTCCGCGATCTCCTCCCGCCGCGTGGCCGCGGCCGCCGCGCACACGCACGCGCCCAGCAGCGGCGGGAACAGCGTGTTGCCCACCAGCGCCTGCGGCACGAGCAGCAGCTGCAGCGGCACGTCCCGGTTGAACACCATCATGTTCTCGTTCGTCGGCATGAACCCGCAGCTGGAGAACGTGGACACCGTCGTGAACACCGAGAAGGTCCACACGTTGAGGGCCTTGCGCCGCAGCGTCTGCCAAGCCCTGGGCGCGGCGTAGACGTACGCCGCGACGGCGAAGGCGCCCACCACGTGCACCACCACGAGGATGGCCAGGACGATGTAGAACAGCGAGCGCACCGCATTGCGCCGCAGAATCTTCGCCTCTACCGGGATGTCGTCGTTCTCTTCGGTGACCGCAGTGGTTATCGACCTCGAGTCGGCGTCGGCGTCATCGGCCTCGGCGCCGGTGGCCTCGAGCTCGACATCGCCGTCGTGGCTCTCGACGCGCCGGGATCTGTTTATGATCTGCTTCCTCATCTTGGACCATTTGGATGCCAGGCCCACGAGCGACAGGAACACCTCGCCGCCGCCGAACATGAGAGCTGTGAGGACCAAGAGCTGGCCGTTGGAGAACACCTCCATCTCGACGGCGGACATGCTGGACACCGTCGCGGCCGACACGGCGGTGAAGAACATGTCGATGCCGCGGGGTCTCCTGCCGGACGCCCGCACCTTGATCGCCTCGAGGAGCCCCCACCCGACGCAGGAGATGGCGGCGAAGTAGACGACGTGGACGAGGAGCGAGCTGAGGCCCCCGGCGACGTCGACGGCGCGGCGCCACGCCTGGCCCGTGCTGCACCGGAGCGTGCGGCGCGACCGTGCCACGCGGTCCGTGACCTGGTGGTGCGCGTAGGCCTTGGAGACCGAGCACACGAGGGACATTGCGCTGTCGAGCACCGCCGCCGAGCACCGGCGCAGGTGCTGCAGGAACCCGGCGAGCTTATGCGCTCCGGGCATTGTAGTGCTGGCGCTGTTATGTGGGACTGGCCGAGCTATGTGTTATGTGGGACTGGCCGAGCTATGTGCATGTGCATGCGCGTTCTGTGCGTGCCTTGGGTGCCTTCGACACGCACCTGCACCTGTGTATATATAGAAGGGATGCGGAGGGCATCAACGTAACCTCCGCTTCTAGTTGCAACACGTGGATAGTAGTATTGCGTGCTCAACTTGCCTCCCTGCTATAAAGAAATTCACAACTGAGGGTGTCTTCACTTCCTTCAAAATTCTAAAAATTTTACAAGATTCTCCGTCACATCGAATCTTTAGACGCATGTATGGAGCATTAAATATAGGTAAAAAAATAATTAATTACACAGTTTGATTATAAATCACGAGACAAATTTTTAGAACCTAATTAGTCCATGATTAGACACTAATTACTAAATACAAACGAAAGAGTTACTGTGTTTCCAAAAATTTTACACCCCCATCTAAACACACCATGAGAGATGAACTACAATAGGCGTTGTAGTGAAAAATACCATCCCGCTTGTACGTCCCCACCACCCCCTCCTTTTTTTTGGAAAAAAAAAGACTTCCAGAAGCCACGAGTGAGATGAGAAAAATCATGCTGCACCAAACAGTAAGAATGAAACTCTTCCAATATAAGTCTTCATATTTGGAGTAATATATTTTTATATAGGTATTTATAGTCCAAGTGCCATATTAAAAACCATGTTGATGTTGTACCAGGTTTATTATGGATCTGTTTGGTTCAGCCGTGAGTTATGAAAAGGCTAATATGAGATATGAGCTATGAAGAAACTATTGTGAGCTATGTTGTGTTGTAAAAAAACGATAAAGCGTTTGGTTAAAATAACTATAAAACTTATCTCTCTTTATCTTCCTTAAGCAATAAAACATCACTTTATTTGTACCTATTTAGAAAAGCAGAAAGTTGAAAGTCAAAGTAGGATTTAAGGTGCCAAAAAATTATATTGCACAAAAATAGCCAGGAGCAAAGCCAAAGAAGTTGATTTTTTGAATGTTAGGGAGCCAGCGGTTGCTTTTTGTTTTACCAGTTTGGTTAACGTTGTGCTTTTGACAGCTTGGCCAAAATACAGCCTGTATCTTGGATCAAAGCAAAGTATATACCCATCCCGATCACGTTACTCCATCGTTTTTGTCAGTGCATGAATTAAAGGCAGTCACTCTTATGCAGTAACATTGGGGGTGTTTAGTTCCTAAATTTTTTCAAGATTTCCTGTCACATCGAATGTTTCGACATATACATGGAACATTAAATGTAGACGAAAAAAACTAATTACACAGTTTGGTAGAAAATCACGAGATGAATCTTTTGAGCATAATTAGTCTATGATTGGATACTAATTGATAAATACAAACGAAAGTGTTACGGTAGCCAAAGCCAAAATTTTTCGCAAACTAAACACGCCAATTGATGGAGTATAATGAAATGGCCACACTACTAACTAGCTCCGTTGAATGTGCACGTTGATATATCTTCTGTCTATGAGGTGAGGGCGTGCATTAATTTGGTCCTACAACAAACAACTGTGGCTGATGCCGATGCGGTGGTCAAGCTATATTCACTGTATAGTACAAATTCACATTTACAACTGTTTTTTTTCAGCGCCGTGCGCTACACTTCGGTCTATCAGACACGTGGCATTCAACAAGAAGTTCCGTTTCATATATACTTTAGCCTCCATGTGAATTGTGCGAAATATTTTTTTCGCACCTCGGAGACTATGCTGGTAATAATCGAACCAGCGTGTGGTCATAATTTCGTACATGTATAAGTCGTGGCTTGACCCAAAACGGTCTTTAGAAGTTAGTATATTTTAGAGATACACTTCTAGCAACAAAATCATAATCACTCAAGATACATAGCTAGCGCTTTCAAGTGTAAATCCAGTTATATATATCACTCTTGTACGACAAAGTTTACATCTTATATGACTAAATAATAGTGTAGTTGAAAAGTGCCAGGTTTGAAAATTGTTAAAGTACAGAGGCGCTTTATATAAACAAAAAAAGGAGGGAGTACCATGGGTATCCTCGTTTAAAACGAATGCGTGCATATTTTAGCACTCTGTTTGTTCTCTAGTATATTTATTTGCCGCTCAGCATGCAAATCTTGACGACACAAGGTTATAAAATGTCATTTTTGGTACGGTTAACCACCATTCTAAGGTTTTTTTTTATTGTCAGAACGCGCATTTTGCACTTTTGTTCCCTTGATGCAGCTCGCAAGAACCAACATGGAAGGGGGAAGCAGTGGCAGTACTACGCCGTACGCGCGGTCGGAAGCTTGAAAACACGTGACCTAGGCGGTGTTTAGATGGTGGTGTAAATTTTTTTGGAAGTATAGTAACTCTTTCGTTTTTATTTGATAATTAGTGTCTAATCCTGAGCTAATTAGGTCCGAAAGA
This sequence comes from Saccharum hybrid cultivar R570, assembly GCA_038087645.1. Classification (NCBI taxonomy): domain Eukaryota; kingdom Viridiplantae; phylum Streptophyta; class Magnoliopsida; order Poales; family Poaceae; genus Saccharum; species Saccharum hybrid cultivar. Next base: position 6,391,227 of record JAQSUU010000512.1, read on the forward strand.
TTTGTCTCGTGATTTACAACCAAACTGTGTAGTTTGTTATTTTTTACGTATATTTAATACTTTATGTATATGTCCAAAGATTTGATGTGATGGAAAATCTTATAAAATTTTTGGAACTTTGAAGCAACTAAACAGGACCTAGCTAATTGGCGCCTTGAGCATCCTTTGGGGCTCCACCATTCCCGCCGTGTGGGGTCCGCCGCTGCATGGAAGTGGAAGAGCGCAACACGCAGACGCAGTTTGGTGAGCCGAGCCGGTGTCCGTTCAGATCGGCGGCGCCGGTGCGTACGTGTGGTGTGGCCGCGTGCGTGTGGGCGGCGCGACCGCATCCAAAAACCCGGCTGGCCACGTATGTTCAGCAAGCAGGAACGCAGCTGGATCGTGAATTAACCACGCTCTTCACCGATCTGCCTTTAATTAGCTTGTGTGACATCCAGTAGTTAGGTGCTCCGCACGCTAACATGATCGTGTGCTTTGTACTGACTTTCGCTTCCTCTTAATGAAAACCGGATGAATGGTCCGATCGCGAAAAAAAAAAGCTTGCGCGGATCGTCGACCGATTCATCAGCAAAGGCCTTGTTTAGTTACTAAAGTTTGCACACCCTAAATTACTGTAGATCACTGTAGCGATTTTGTTTTTATTTTGTAAAAATTGTCTAAACATTGATTAATTAGTCTTAAAATGTTTGTCCCGTAAAGTACAACAAAACTGTGCAATTAGTTTTTGATTTTATCTACACTTAGTACTCCATATATGTGTTGGTATTTTGATGTGATAGAAAATCTTCTTTTTACGTAGTGGAATTTACGGTGAATCTGGGAAACTAAACAAGGCCAAAGTCATGCATTCACCTTGTGCCCTACGGCTAGCGGCCTGGCCCTGGCGCGGCGCCTGATCAAACTCTGCCATTTCGCCGGGATCGCGGTCGATCGTACCGTACCTTTGCCCACGGAGGCAGTGTACGTACGCAGGCACGGCGCGCGCCCGTACGAGTGCAGCAGCCCAGACCGGAGGTCAGGGATGACGACCTTGCACTTGCACGCGTGTGTCGTGGTTCGTTGAGTATGTACGGTAAGTACTCCGTACATACTATTCCTAGTAGAGTGTCAGTTGATCAGCACGCGTGGGCCGAACAAGGCCAGCGTGAGCGTGATAGTGGGCCGATGGATAGAATAGTCATGCATTTGTTTGTTTGTTGGATGTTGCCGTCGGATGGTACACCAAAGTGCAGGAGGCTTGGACGTATCTCGTTCCAGTTGCTGTTGGTCTCATGCATCGTCAGCCGGCCGGACGACGCGACAGTTGATGTGCCCTAGCTAGCTTTCGCTGGAATTTGTACATCTCGCATGCGGGTCTCGCTTCGCTCTAGCGCAGGGATCGTTATGCCGTCGCGCGCCGCTTTCAGTTGTCTTCCTGGGGATCTCTTGTAGGCTTCCTCCGTTTGACCAATCATGCCGTATTGAATATGGCGCCGTCCGGTGGGGTTTTATCTGATCTTGTTGGAATAATTAGAGTAAGTGGCTTAGCACTTTCCATTCATTGAGTGCATGGGCGGAGCTACATCGATGCATTGGTATTCCTGGGAATACCTACCTTTTTTGCACAACAATAAGTATATATACATGTATACTCAGATATATGATGTATATTGGTGTTAATTTGATCATTTTCGAGCACAAACTGAGTTCACAACCCATTCCCGTGGCCTTCTACCGTTTTCAGCTCCTAGGCCAGCCCGCAAGGGGCAAGGGCACAAGGCTCAGTGGCCCAGAAAGCCTTGCCTCTCCTCTGTTCGGCGCGGAGATGCTCGAGCCCCCGACAGTGACTCCATGCAGTCTGTCGTTCCCCAATCCCCAATCCCTAATCTTCTCGCTCTTCTCCTTCTATTCTTGAATCCTGGTGACGGCGAACGGCCGCCAGCTGGCGGCAACGCTCCACCTCTTGACCTCCTCATCTCCACACATGGCTAGTGGCGGCAGCAGACAGGGCGGGCCTACTGGCCTGGCCGGGGCGTCCAGGTGTGGTGGATCGGTAGGCCCCGCGGCTGCCGGCTGGCTGAGGCTGAGCAGAGGAGCATTGGAGCAGTGCTTAATGGCAGGGTAGCAAGAAAGCATTGTTTCGTACTTTCATCCCTATCTTAGGTATGAACAGTTTGTTATTTCAGTACTGTTCTGTTTTTATGACTTTAGTTAATACTACGCACTATACTTGAAACATATGCTGCTATGCATTGGAAATTTTTTCGGTTGTGGGAATACCCAAGTTCAATCCTGGCTCCGCCGCTAATTGAGTGGGAGTTTATATAGGGAAATTACATAACTCTTGACATTCTAAACTTATCACATTCTATACTTATTACATTCTAATACCCTCCTGCAGTATCAACCGGGAGAGGAGCGGACGTTGAGACTGGATTGGAAGTTGATGAAGACAGCAGTGGGCAGTCCCTTGGTGAATATGTTGGCATATTGAAGGGACGTCGGAACATGTTGAACCCGCACAGCCCCAAGGGCCACACGTTCCCGAACAAAATGTAGATCAATCTCCACGTGCTTGGTCCTTTAGTGATGAACTGGATTTGTGGACAAATAAACGGCACTGATGTTATCACAATATACAAGAGTAGCACGTGCTAGAGGGCAGCGAAGTTCACCTAATAGTTGACGAAGCCAACATGCCTCAGCCACGACATTAGCAACACCTCTATATTCAGCTTCAGCACTAGATCGCGAGACGGTGTGTTGGCGCTTGGAGGACCATGATATAAGATTATCGCCAAGAAACACGCAATATCCAGAGGTGGAGCGGCGAGTGTCTAGACATCCGGCCCAATCAGCATCGGAGTAAACAACTAACTCATGTGAGCGGCTGCAAGAAAGAACAATACCATACTCTATGGTGCCTTCGATATACCGCAGGATGCGTTTGATTAGAGCAAAATGGGACTCCCAAGGGTCATGCATATATAAGCAAACTTGCTGAACAGCATGAGCAATATCCGGCCGTGTGAGAGTCAAGTATCGTAAAGCACCAGCGAGACTCCGATATAATGTAGGATTGGCAACCGGCGGCCCATCTTGGGCGGACAGCTTGGAGTGAACCTCAAGCGGAGTTTGACAAGGATTGCAAGATGACATGTTTGCCTTGTCCAAAATTTGAGCAGCATATTTAGCTTGAGAAAGAAAAAGACCTGTGGATGAGCGCTGAGCTGAAACTCCTAGGAAATAATGAAGATGGCCGAGATCAGTCATGGCAAATTCGTGCTGCAGGGAGCCAATAATATGCCGAAGAAGGCATGGAGATGAATCCGTCAATATAATATCATCCACATATAACAGAAGATAGGCCATATCTGCCCCTTGAGTGTAGATGAACAATGAATTGTCACACTGAGAAGCCCGAAAACCAATTGAGGTGATGAATGCCTGAAAGCGGTATGGAAAAGCGTAGTTCAGCCCAATATGTCGGCGGCATGGAGGCTTGGAAAAGCAAAGTGCGCATGATGTTATTAATGGATCGAATGACCCGTTCGGCTTTTGTAGGGTCGAGATGGCGGACTAGAGGGGGGGTGAATAGTCCTTTCTAAAACTTAAGCGTGTTGGCTAACCAAAAACAAATGCGGAAATAAACTTATCGGTCTAGCCAAGACTTCACCCCTCTAACTAAGTTCACAAGCACCTCACAAAGATCCTAATTAAGCAACTAAGGTGCTTTCCTTAGCAAGAGCTCTCCTATTTAATTCTAGAGCAAGGTCACACAAACCTATGCACTAGTACTTTGCAAGCAAGAGGGAGCTCCTACACAATTCTAGTAAGCAAAGCGCACAAAGCCTAAGCTCACTAGCAATGCTCAATAACAAGGCAACTAATGCCAAATTAGAGAGCGCAAAACACTTAGCTACACAAACTAAGCAATGTGACTAACAAGGTTACACAAACCAAATTAGTCACGCAAGCGGAAGCTTCTAGCTACACAAGCAAGAAGACAACTAGCAAGCTACACAAGCAAACTAGTTACGAGAGCAACTACACAAGCACAAGTATATATGAAAGTAAGTACAAGCTTGTGTTGCATGAAGGCAAACCACCGAGAAGAGTAGACAAAGTTGACACGGTGATTTTCTCCCGAGGTTTACTTGGTTGCCACCAAGCTACGTCCCCGTTGTGTCGACCAACACTTAGATGGTTCCTCGGTGTGACCCTCAAGTCACTTGCCCCTCAAGGCACGCCCCGCAAGGCACCGCAAGACACCACTCTCAAGTGAGGTAACTCAATGACACGCTTAACTAGAGTTGCTCTTCGCGATCCCCGTGGGGTGAGCACAATCCCCCTCACAAAGCTTCTCCGGAGCCTCGCACAATCTTCTTGCGAGCTTCGACAGAGCCACAAGCCACCAAGCCGTCTAGGAGGTGGCAACCTCCAAGAGTAACAAGCACTACCGGCTTGCAACACGATCACCTAGTGCCACTCGATGCAACCTCAGGATGCAATCGCACTAGAATCGCTCTCTCACTCGATCCGATGAACACTATCAAGCATGAGTTAGTTAGAGGGCTCCCAAGCACTACCACACAAGCCACCAAGGCTAAAGTGTGCTCAGCTACCGGCCACGGCCGGCCAAGGCATCTATTTATAACCCCACGGTCAAATAGAGCCGTTACCCCTTCACTGGGTCCTTTTTCGGGACGACCGGACGCGCCGGTCGTAACTGACCGGACGCGCTCAACCGCGTCCGATCCTCCAACGGTCACTGACCCCAACGGTCAAACCAACGACCGGACGCGCCCCAGGCAACGACCGGACGTGCCGCTTCGAACGACCGGACGCGCCGATCGCACTGACCCGCGCGCCCGCGAAGCAAAGACCGGACGCGCCCCTGGCAATGACCGGACGCGCACTTTGCAACGACCGGACGCGATAGTGTCCGCGTCCGGTTAGAGTCCAGTAAGCACCTTCAACGATCGAACGCGTCCGATCATGTGTGACCGGACGCGCCTCACGTCCGATCATCCTCGTGAACCGCAGTTCCCTCTGGGCGACTGACCGGACGCGCCGGTCCCGCGAGTGACCGGACGCGCCGGTTACAAACCCTAACGCCCGTGTCTGCGCAGTACTGACCGGACGCGTCCGGTCATACCATGACCGCGTCCGGTGCAGCGTCCGGTCACCTCTGTGACCTCCGTTCGCCTCCGTTTCTTTTCCGACTTCCGGCGTAGTGGAAAATAGGCTTTTCAACTCCTCGAAAACGCCTGAATCCCGCGCACGCAAGCTCGGCGGGAGGGAGAGAGAGACCCAAACCCTCTCTACCTCTCAAACTTCATCGCCTTCGCAAATGTGCCAACACCAACAAGTGATCACCACCTTGTGCACGTGTGTTAGCATTTTCATAATCATTTTCGAAGGAATTAGGCACTCAACTTGCCTCGCCACTCGATCCTAACACGTATGCACAGTTAGATCGCTCAAGTGGCACTAGATGACCGATATGCAAACAAGTTTGCCCCTCTTGATAGTACGGCCATCTATCCTAAACCCGGTCATAAACTTCTCTACACACCTATGACCGGTGAAATGGAAATGTCCTAGGTTATACCTTAGCCTTGCGCATTCCACTCCATCTCCTCCGACATTGATGCAACACATGCACCAACCAATCACCAAATGATATGATTCACTTCATATCATCACGTGACCGTATTGGTTCATCGATCTTGACCTCACTTGCTCTTCACTGTTGCATTGGTCCGTCGGCGCCAAGTCTTGCCCAAGCTTCACCATCGCATGGTCCTTCGCTTCGAAGCCTCAACTTGCCCTTCACCTTCACAACCGGTCCTTCGAGCGAAGCCTCATCTTGATCTTCTCCATCTTGGTCACATGACTCCATGTCATGTCTCATATGCAATGAGCTCCTTCATGACACCATCACATGTGGACTAATCTCCTGTGTATCTCACATAACCACATATTAGTCCACCTAAGTTGTCACTCAATTACCAAAACCAAACAAGGACCTTTCAATCTCCCCCTTTTTGGTAATTGATGACAACTCTACAAAGATATGGAAATTAAGCTTTTTCAAGCTAGCACTTCACACAAAGTGTAAATTGCTAACTTGTTTTGGATTTAATGTTACTTATCCAACTTTTAAGCTCTATGTCAAGATTTGGATAAGTACCATAAAATCCAACTTGGTAGTGATAACTCCCCCTACATATGTGTTCAAATGGTTTGGTTTGAAGCTTGCACATATGCATAAATATGAAATTTGTGGGAGGGTTAGCACTACTAAGTGATGCTAAGGTGTATAGAATAAACCTTTGTAGCTTGATACCAATTAGTAGGTTGATACTATTTGAAAATCACAAGTTTGCCATCATCCTTAGCATCATGAGTAGCTAGACATCAAAAACACTAGAAACCCCATGAGATCACATTATAAGCATGGTTCTAGTTTTTGCATAATAATCACAAGTCTAGCTAACATTCTATGCATGCTAGATATCAAATCATCATTCAAGTTCTATAACTAGCATACACCACACAAGCAAGCATATTGAATTTAAGAACTTATGCAATGCAAGCAAGCACATGAATTATGCACATATCAAATGTAATCAATCAAAGTTCATGAGCTTGCTCCCCCTACTTGTGTGCTTTCTTTGTCCAAGAATGTTTGATCCCCTTTTATTCTTCAATGTTACTCCCTCTTTGTCCATGTCCATGTCCAATCTTTCCAATCTCTTTCATATCTTTGTCCAACTTCTCCCCCTAGTTTTTGCATAATAATCACAAGTCTAGCTAACATTCTATGCATGCTAGATATCAAATCATCATTCAAGTTCTATAACTAGCATACACCACACAAGCAAGCATATTGAATTTAAGAACTTATGCAATGCAAGCAAGCACATGAATTATGCACATATCAAATGTAATCAATCAAAGTTCATGAGCTTGCTCCCCCTACTTGTGTGCTTTCTTTGTCCAAGAATGTTTGATCCCCTTTTATTCTTCAATGTTACTCCCTCTTTGTCCATGTCCATGTCCAATCTTTCCAATCTCTTTCATATCTTTGTCCAACTTCTCCCCCTTTGTCATCAATTTCCATAAAAGGTATTCTTCTCAATTGATACAAATGCTTGCATTGGGGTAAATGGTTGAGACTTGAATATTGCATTTTTTATGGACATTACCACATATGTTGGAATGACAAACTTTATGGTTGCTCTTGAGATTCCACATAGGATCTTTGACCTTGATACCAATTGGTGGGGCTTCTCCCCCTATGTCATAGCATGTGTCATTCACTTGAGATATCACTTAAAGATGAGGGTAGCATTGCTTGATTTGATCACTTAAAGTTGAGGATCACTTGTGAAACCATCGTCTTGCATGAATGATACCACGTGAAGATACCATGAGTAGGAATGTGATACCATTTGAAAGAATTTTCTAGTATGGATCCACTTTGAAGGATTTGGCAATAATATTCACTTCTTGAACATTTGCTATCTTCATGAGTACCATTTGTAAGATATCACTTGTAGATCATTATCTAGACACCACTTGTACATACCACTTGGAAGATCAATTTGAGTCTAGATACCACTTGAAACAAACTAGATATCCATTTTCATTGTTGTCTTGTGCGTGTACTCTTATCATTGTCATGAGCTTCTTATATGACTTGAACTAAGTTGATTTGCCTAAGATTCCAAGTCCGGTTTGATCCAATGACAAGCTTCTTCACACCTCATGCTAAGGGTTATCTTGCCAATGTTGTACTTGTCACTTGTTAGCAATCCAAACTAGATCAAGTACTTAGGTTCACTAGCTCATGAACAAATTCATACTCATACCACTAGATCATTTAGACAATCAAGCAATAGTGGTAGGCAATGAGTCTAAAATTTTCATTTGTCATGCATGATCCTAATAAGCATGTACTATATGCACTAACCACATACTAGTAAGGAATGAAATGATCATGCACATTTCAATGATTAGGGATGAAAACGAAAATGATAATCTCCGATTTTTCGAAATCGTTTTCGAGTTTTTTCCGATTTTTATGCCTAAACGAAAATGATAGCGGTAACCGAAAAAACGAAAATGATAACGGTAAAAATAATCGGAAACGAAAGTGAAAATGATTTTGCCCTCTTCCGATCGTTTTCGAAGATTCCCGTATTTAACCGGTAATTTACCGTCTGTAATTATTGATTCAAAGGCCTTTAACTAATGAATCCTTATTTATTTAGAGATGTACAACGCATTACACATGCAAGCACACAAGGTAAATTTTTTTTTAGAAAGGATCACATCTGTACACGCAAGCTGCAAGCACATAAGACAATTTTTTTTTTGGAAAGGATCACATCTGCACACAAGGCAAATAATTTTTGGAAAGGAACTATCTAACGGAAGTATTTCATGTGTATAACAAGAAGGCAATCAACACTCGAGGTTCTTTTTTCTAGCCTTTACCTTGTATATGATGTGTTGGTTGCTACCTGCGACACATACATATATTGTGTTTGCTTCTTATTAGCTATATGTTTCGCAGATTTTTATTTCTTATTAGCACTATTGCGCTAATACATCTATTGCTACGAGCCTTACATATCTCCGTACATTAATATGATGCTTGTAACTAACTCATCTATAGTTGCCTTGTATGAGAACTAACATATGTATGTATCCATCACAAATTATGTAGGATGAATACTCAGAATATGTACGGGAAGATGTGGCCGGGGACGACGATGACATGCCTGACGTTCAGGCTATAGCCTCCACTGAAAAAAGAACTCTAATAATTCATGTTTTGATCACTATTTATATCGAGTCAACTTAGAACATGTCGTTTATTTGTATCTTTGTCAAGAATTGTCATACTGTTGCGTGGTTTGCCACTATTTGAGACATAAGATTGTGTGAATTATGTGGTTTCAGCTTATGATCTTGTCAATTGTGGCTTTATTTACTATTGTCATGTGAGATATGTCGAGTTATATGGATCTTCTCATGTTCTACAGTTTGGCGTGTTTATCGTTTTTTAGATACCGTTCTCATGGATTTCAATCGTTATCGATGTATTTTTCGATCGACTACTATCGTTTTCGAAATTACCGGAATATCGGCGCCGTATTCGTTTCCGACAATATCGTATCGATTTCGTTTTCGAGAAAAAGATGTGAAAACAAAAGTGATTTGGCCTCCTATCGATCGTTTCCGATCGTTTTCATCCCTATCAATGATACCTTTGCTATGTTGGAGTAGAGGATAGTCACATAGATTCCAATTCATTACTCCAATAGCAATGTGAAGTCCAATTTATAAGATTGGTGAAGACCAATTATCATAGATAAATCCATTCTTCACCCATATGAAATGAAAACCACTTATGATCAAGTGCACTTTCTTGTTGTGGTTGGCTTGCTTCATTATATCATCTTTGCTTGCATGAGAGAATCACTTAGAATATTAATTGAATTGCAATGACTAACTCTCTTTTGGGTGTTGTTTGCTCTTTAGATCAATCCTTTTGATTGCTTCAACTAAGCATCACAAGTTCCTCGGATCACCACTTCCATGTTAGCCTTCCAAGTCCCAAACTTGGTTTCACCTACACACGGCAGCAAGCCCCTCACTAGGGAGAAGTGACCTTTCTCCAAAGAACCACTCTTGATACTCACTTGAAATGATATAGTTTGATTGATCCAAATGATGAACTCAATCTTGATGAATAATCCTTGAATCTACATTTGAGTCCAACTCTTTCTACTTGTTTAAGTCCTTTTCTTTCTACCAAATGATCTCTAATCATCACTAGAACTTAAACTTCATCTTCATCTTAAGTTTGATCTTGATCTTCAAATTGAGTACCAAATAAGTACACCAAGTACATTCCACAATCAAATGTTCTTGTACTCATTGCTTTTCATGCTTATAGATCAATCCAAAACCAAACTTAGGTACCTCAACCACTTATAAACAAGTTTCCAACTTGAGGACCTTTCAATCAAAGTGACTCTAGATTAATCCAATAATTGTCACTTTTCTTGGCAGATTCTGTACCCTTCAAAGAATAATTCATATCTCACAATGTACGGATCTAAATGCCATGAAATTTGGTGGAGATGTGCTTCACTAAGTCATCTAGCAACTGTAAAAATTTGAACTTCTTTTGACTTCTAGATTGCTACTAGATTTCAAATCTTCTACCACTGCTACATGCTGAAAACTGCTGCACTATAGCTGACAAGATGCACTTCAAAACCGAAGCAACCCTTATCCACTTCTCATGAAATATCTACAGCATCTTCTATCATAAGTGTAGAGCATGTATACCAAATTTCAAGCCAATCCAAATAGATTTGATCACTCAAACATGGCTAAGATTACTGCTAGCTCAGATTTTTAATATAGGACAGATTTCAAAACATGAGCTATTCTTCATCAAAAGTGAATCAAACTTGAAACTAACTTGTTTGAATACTTTCATAAGATATATATCCATTCAATCCACTTACTAAAGGTCATCTCATGAACTTATCCAACCCAAATCAATCCAAACTTGATTGCTAAGCATTTAATCCATTCAATCATCTCATAGCAAGCAACATTGCACATTTATCCAATTCAATCAACTCATATGCACCCAAATGAAATAATCAACAAGAGATATACCTTGGTTAGCTCATGATTATTCATAGCAAGCTTTCAACTTGAACATTTGCAAGCCATCAAATAATTCCAAGAAATCATCCACAACTTGATCATGACACTTGTATGTTGTAGTACTTTGGACTTCACTCATTTTGACTTGGCATTGGGATAGAATTGCAATAAGCTTCAATACTTGAGTCAACATATAATAACAAATATGAAATCAATTTGAGTCAAGCCTCCAATGCCATGGTACCTACACACATTCATCCACTTTTTGATGGTACCCAAACAAGTTTGGGTCCTCTCAAGTTAGGTGCAACATACTTAGGCATTGCCTTAGTATGAGTAGCGGGATGTTTTGCAATAGCAACCATAGAGATACCATTTACATCCTTTCTAAGCATATTAGTATTATTAATTGAACTAGGCTTAGAATTATTACCTAGGGAACATGAATGTGCCATGTGTCCCCTTTCCCGACATGAATAGCATCTTCTCTTTGGTTGAGCCTTTTCTTCCTTGCTCATGTGATGCTTTTCATTGCCTTGCCTCTCATGAGTTGCTTGAGCCTTCTTCTCAAGCTTGGTAGGACACCTCGAGGCAAAGTGTCTCATATCTTCACACTTGAAGCACTTGATGTGAGCCAAATCTCTCTTCTTATCTTGAATCTTGCTCATCATCTTGGCATCTTAGATTTGCATTGGATGTCTTCCTCTTCCACCCCTTCTCGTTTTCTTCTTCTTCTTCATCAAGTCACCATCATTATCCTTGTGGTTGATCTTGACTTGAGATTGGGGTGTGGTTTCTTGCTCAACTTGTGGCTTTGGTTGAGGCTCTTCTTGTTGCTTCACTAGTTTCTTGCTTGGGCACATTGAGGTGTAGTGACCCCATGTATGGCACTTGAAGCACTTGCGTTTGAGCTTTTCTTCTTCTTTCTTCAACTTGAGCTTCTCTAAGTTGGGGCATGTTTGGTGAAAATGACCCACTTCATGGCATCGGTAGCACATGAAATGAGAGAGCTTCTCTCGAGCTAGCTTCTTCATCTTCCATTCTCTTTTCTTTTCCCCTTTGGTCATATTCCTCTTGCTCTTGTTGAAACCAAGGCCACTTTTGTCACCAAAGTTTCTTTGAGTTTTCAACATATGCTCAAAGGTGACTTTTGAGTTGTAGCACCTCTCTAACTTGTTGCTCAATTCCTTCACTTCACTTTTGAGCTCATTGTTCTCCTTCAAAATGTTAGTCTCACAAGACATAGAAGTAGAACAAGCATATATATGTGAAGAACATGGCATATATAATAAGTCATCACAAGAGGTGGATACATGCTTTCTCCCTACATCACTTGGGTTAGTCATATTTTGCAATTGATCATTTGATCCATGTGATGAGCTCTCACTATTTTTAATTTTCTTTAAAAACATCTTAATGAGAGAAGCATGTTTTTCTAACAATTCCTCATGAGATGCAAGTACTTTCTCATGAGTCAACGTTAGCTTCTCATGTGAAGATTTAAGATCATCAAGTAAGCTCTTATGTTCTTCACATGAGTTCTTTAGAAAAGAGTTTTCATTTTCTAATTTCATTGTTTTAGCTTTCTCATTTTCTAAAGACATGTTCATGCTAGCAAGTCTACTAACAAGCTCATCATATGAACCAACATGATCAATCACATTATCATTTGATACCTTTGTGTCACCTAGTGACATGAAGCAATGTGATGTAGTGGATGGGCTTGTAGTAGCATCATCAAGGCCTGAGCATGAACCAACGTTGTCACCATCAAGTGTGTTTGGGGTAGAAACATCACTTACAACACTTGATGCATCATCACCATCCTTGTCAAGTGAACTTGTGATATGATCATCTTTGTCATCACTTGACCGTGAGGTGGAGCAATCCTCCACAACCACCTTGTTGTGGTCATGCTCAACATCCTTATGTACCTCTTCCTTGGGCTCATCATCATTGGAGATCATCCCATATTTCTCATTTAGAAACACCCAAATTTCATGGGTGGACTCGAAGTCTATGATCTCACAAAGTATGCTACTATCCATAGATCGATATAAAGTATTAGTAGCTTGGCTATCGAGATGTAGGCATTTACTTTGCGCTTGAGTTGCATTCTTTTTATCAATTGCAAAGGAAAAGCCCACATCTACGATCCACCACATTTGAGGAGAAATAAACTTAAAATTGCATGTCATCCAATTTCTCCACCGTGCAAAGTGTGTGCCATCAAAAATGTGTGGACACTCAACATCTAGCCCATAAGCCGCCATCCTCTCGGGTCGGTGAAGACCATAAATGAGAGACCTGACTCCGATACCACTTGTAGGGTCGAGATGGCGGACTAGAGGGGGGGGTGAATAGTCCTTTCTAAAACTTAAGCGTGTTGGCTAACCAAAAACAAATGCGGAAATAAACTTATCGGTCTAGCCAAGACTTCACCCCTCTAACTAAGTTCACAAGCACCTCACAAAGATCCTAATTAAGCAACTAAGGTGCTTTCCTTAGCAAGAGCTCTCCTATTTAATTCTAGAGCAAGGTCACACAAACCTATGCACTAGTACTTTGCAAGCAAGAGAGAGCTCCTACACAATTCTAGTAAGCAAAGCGCACAAAGCCTAAGCTCACTAGCAATGCTCAATAACAAGGCAACTAATGCCAAATTAGAGAGCGCAAAACACTTAGCTACACAAACTAAGCAATGTGACTAACAAGGTTACACAAACCAAATTAATCACGCAAGCGGAAGCTTCTAGCTACACAAGCAAGAAGACAACTAGCAAGCTACACAAGCAAACTAGTTACGAGAGCAACTACACAAGCACAAGTATATATGAAAGTAAGTACAAGCTTGTGTTGCATGAAGGCAAACCACCGAGAAGAGTAGACAAAGTTGACACGGTGATTTTCTCCCGAGGTTCACTTGGTTGCCACCAAGCTACGTCCCCGTTGTGTCGACCAACACTTAGATGGTTCCTCGGTGTGACCCTCAAGTCACTTGCCCCTCAAGGCACGCCCCGCAAGGCACCACAAGACACCACTCTCAAGTGAGGTAACTCAATGACACGCTTAACTAGAGTTGCTCTTCGCGATCCCCGCGGGGTGAGCATAATCCCCCTCACAAAGCTTCTCCGGAGCCTCGCACAATCTTCTTGCGAGCTTCGATAGAGCCACAAGCCACCAAGCCGTCTAGGAGGTGGCAACCTCCAAGAGTAACAAGCACTACCGGCTTACAACACGATCACCTAGTGCCACTCGATGCAACCTCACGATGCAATCGCACTACAATCGCTCTCTCACTCGATCCGATGAACACTATCAAGCATGAGTGAGTTAGAGGGCTCCCAAGCACTACCACACAAGCCACCAAGGCTAAAGTGTGCTCAGCTACCGGCCACGGCCGACCAAGGCATCTATTTATAACCCCACGGTCAAATAGAGCCGTCACCCCTTCACTGGGTCCTTTTTTGGGACGACCGGACGCGCCGGTCGTAACTGACCGGACGAGCTCAACCGCGTACGATCCTCCAACGGTCACTGACCCCAACGGTCAAACCAACGACCGGACGCGCCCCAGGCAACGACTGGACGCGCCGATCGCACTGACCCGCGCGCCCGCGAAGCAAAGACCAGACGCGCCGATCGCATGGCATCGTGCGCGCAACGACATGACCGGACGCGCACTTTGCAACGACCGGACGCGACAGTGTCCGCGTCCAGTTAGAGTCCAGTAAGCACCTTCAACGATCGAACGCGTCCGATCATGTGTGACCGGACGCGCCTCGCGTCCGATCATCCTCGTGAACCGCAGTTCCCTCTGGGCGACTGACCGGACGCGTCGGTCCCGCGAGTGACCGGACGCGCCGGTTACAAACCCTAACGCCCGTGTCTGCGCAGTACTGACCGGACGCGTCCGGTCATACCATGACCGCGTCCGGTGCAGCGTCCGGTCACCTCTGTGACCTCCGTTCACCTCCGTTTCTTTTCCGACTTCCGGCGTAGTAGAAAATAGGCTTTTCAACTCCTCGAAAACGCCTGAATCCCGCGCATGCAAGCTCGGCGGGAGGGAGAGAGAGACCCAAACCCTCTCTACCTCTCAAACTTCATCGCCTTCGCAAATGTGCCAACACCAACAAGTGATCACCACCTTGTGCACGTGTGTTAGCATTTTCATAATCATTTTTGAAGGAATTAGGCACTCAACTTGCCTCGCCACTCGATCCTAACACGTATGCACAGTTAGATCGCTCAAGTGGCACTAGATGACCGATATGCAAACAAGTTTGCCCCTCTTGATAGTACGGCCATCTATCCTAAACCCGGTCATAAACTTCTCTACACACCTATGACCGGTGAAATGGAAATGCCCTAGGTTATACCTTAGCCTTGCGCATTCCACTCCATCTCATCCGACATTGATGCAACACATGCACCAACCAATCACCAAATTATATGATTCACTTCATATCATCACGTGACCGTATTGGTTCATCGATCTTGACCTCACTTGCTCTTCACTGTTGCATTGGTCCGTCGGCGCCAAGTCTTGCCCAAGCTTCACCATCGCATGGTCCTTCGCTTCGAAGCCTCAACTTGCCCTTCACCTTCACAACCGGTCCTTCGAGCGAAGCCTCATCTTGATCTTCTCCATCTTGGTCACATGACTCCATGTCATGTCTCATATGCAATGAGCTCCTTCATGACACCATCACATGTGGACTAATCTCCTGTGTATCTTACATAACCACATATTAGTCCACCTAAGTTGTCACTCAATTACCAAAACCAAACAAGGACCTTTCAGCTTTGCCGTTTTGCTGGGATGTGTGAGGACAAGATAGACGAAGATGGATGCCATGTTCAAGAAAGAAGGAGCGAGCTTGTAAGGTCCAAATGGCTAGAGGGGGGGTGAATAGCCTATTTAAAACTTCTACAAAAATTACTTAACCACAAGTTAGTACGAAAGGTGGCGAAGCAAAAGCACTAGCTCTAACTAATTAAGCAAGCCACCTACACAAGTCTAGTACAAGGCTATCCACTAAACACAACAACAACTACAAGCTAGAAATAAGAAGTAATGCGAGAGAAGAGCTTCGAGTGATTATACCGCCGTGTAGAGATGAGAAGTACCAATCAATCAATCACACAAGAGAAATCCTCAGGAAGAGAATGACACAAGAATTTATCCTGATGTTCACTTGCTTCCCGGCAAGCTACTCCCCGTTGTGGCGATACACCCACTTGTCGGTTCGCGAGCTAATCAACTATCAAGAGTCGAGCCCTCAGCGGGCGCCGCACAACCGCACACAAGATGGGGATCCTCTAAGCCACGAGCTTCACTAGAGTATCCAATTTGCGAACTCCCGCGGGGAAGGATCAAGAACCCCTTACAACACTTGGTGAGGGCTCCAACAATCTCCAATTGCGAGCTCAATCACTTCCGCTGCTCCAAGCCGTCTACCGTGTCGGGAAACACGGAAGAGTAACAAGAAATCCACAGCAACTCGAAGATCAAGTGCCTCTAGAATGCAACTCTCAAGCAATGCACTTGAATCTCACTCAATCTCACTCAAGATGTGCAACTAAGCAAAGAGATGAGTGGAGGGGTTATTCTCTAGCTCAAAGTATGTCTCTAGGTCTCAAAATGTGCAAGAGATACCCTTAAACCCTGGACACCTTCTATTTATAGCGAAGGGGTACGCAGCTAGCCGTTAGGAACTTAAACAACCCAAATCGCGCTGACCGGACACACTGGTCAAACTGACCGGACGCGCCGGTCACGCAACGGCTAAGTTGCGAAACACCGACCGGACGCGCTGGTCGCGCAGACCGGACGCACTGGGTGCGACCGGACGCGCTGGTCCAGTAACTGACCGGACGCGCTGGTCAAGCCTAAGTAGCGCACAACGAAACAACGACCGGACGCGCTGTAGAACTGACCGGACGCCACAGTGCCAGCGTCCGGTTGGAGTCCAGTAAGCTCCCTGAATGACCGGACGCGTCCGATCGATAGGACCGGACACGCTGTGCTTCCGATCATCAAACTGAAACACGCGCAGACGTTGAACGCTGACCGGACGTGTCCGGTCATATAGAGACCGCGTCCGGTCCAGCGTCCGGTCACCTCTGTGACCTCCGTTCGCCTCCGTTTCTTTTCGAACTTCCGGCGCGCTAGAAAATAGGCATTTCACTTCCGCAAAAAGCGCCGAATCCCGCCTCGCAAGCTCGGCGGGAGGGAGAGAGGAACCCAAACCCCTCTCTACCGCTTAAACTCCACCTCCTTCGCAAATGTGCTAACACTACCAAGTGTACACCACCATATGCATGTGTGTTAGCGTTTCACAATCATTTCTCAAGGCGTTATGTTAGCTTTTTACTAGATCCTAATGCATATGCTCAAGACAATGATTTAGTGGCACTTGATTCCCGAGCTAACCGTGATTGCCCCTCTTGATAGTCGGCTATGTATCCTAAACCCGGTCAATCACTTCTCTACTCATCTTAGATCGGCAAAAGGAAAACCCTATGGTTATACCTTTGCCTTGCGCTCTTAGATCCTTCTCTTCCAATTGATCATCATATCCATCATATTATGTGCATCTCCACCATGATCATCATTTCATTTCCATGCACCAACTCTTTGTGATCTTGTGGCCACCACCCCTTGCCACATACACCTTCATCACATGTGTTGCCTATGCCTAACTCAAAACACTTAACACATGGCATTAGCAACTTGGTGTCATTAATTACCAAAACCAAACTTGGGCTTTCAAGCTCTCCCTTTTTGGTAATTGATGACAACCATCACAAAGATATGGAAAGAAATCAATTTTCAATTTTGATAGTATTAGCTCCCCCTACATATGTGCTTCCATGAGTTTGGTTCAATTGTGCACATATGTATGGATTTGAATTTTGGGAGAGTTACTACTATTAAATTGATGCTAAGGTATATAGAATGGACCTTTGAAGCGTGATACCAATCGGAGTTGCCTTTATATACCATCCTTAGCATCGATGTAGCTAGACACCACTTGTAATACAGCACTTGTAAAGATCACAAACACTAAAGTACCCCGTGAGATCAACATTATAATCAAAGGTGTCTAGATACCGCTTGTAAAGCTACTCTCAACAAATCATCATTCAAGTTCTATTTCTAGCAATCACCATTCAATTATGAATATAAATTTAAGCTTTGCAATGCAACAATTCATCATGTTAATGCACATACAAATGCAACAAATAATTCATGAGCTTGCTCCCCCTACTTGTGTGCTCGATTTTAATTTCTCTCCCCCTTACTATATCTTTCTCCCTTTTGCAACTTAACTTTTCATCTTTGTGACTTTTCTCTCCCCCTTTGTCAACAATCACCAAAAAGGTGCTAATTTTAGTGAGAGATAAGTCAATCAATATGAGGGAGTCCAAATTATGGTTCCATCTAGATCACTTGCCTAGAATATGTAATTCGGTTTGATCCAAGGATAGGCTTCTTCACACCTCATAAAGTATAAGGGTTATCTTGACCATGTTGAATTACACATCATGAGCTCGTTTACTAGATTCAACACTAGGTTTGCAAGCCCACAAACATGTCATATGCTACCACTAGATCAATCAAACATAGACACAATAGTGGTACCATATATATACATCAAAAACATTTGATTTTGAATGAGTCTAATCGTCATGCAAATATGTCTATATGTTCTAAACATGTCCTTAGCAAAGTATGAATGATATGCCAAACAACTTTACCTTGCATTGTTGGAGGAGAGGCATGTCATATAAGAATGTGGGGGTGCACTCATTTCAAGTTGGAGAAGTCAAGTATGTTCAATTCATTCTTCAACTTGTAAAACCTTTTCTCATCAAGTGGCTTTGTAAAGATGTCGGCTAGTTGATCTTCGGTGCCAATGCTCTCAATGCTAATATCACCCTTTTGTTGATGGTCTCTTATGAAGTGATGTCTTATGTCAATGTGCTTGGTTCTTGAATATTAAACCAGATTTTGAGTCATCTTGATAGCACTTTCATTGTCACAAAATAATGGTACATTCTTGAACTTGATTCCAAAATCATTTAAGGTGGCCTTCATCCAAAGCAATTGTGCACAACAACTACCGGCACTTATGTGTTCGGCCTCGGTGGTAGATAGTGCAACACTATTTTGTTTCTTTGATGACCATGAAACAAGAGACCTTCCAAGCAATTGACAAGTGCCACTTGTGCTCATTTTATCAATCTTGCAACCACCATAGTCGGAATCCGAATATCCAATCAACTCAAAATTAGATCCCTTTGGAAACCATAATCCAACATCATGAGTGCCCTTAAGATATCTCAATATTCTCTTGGTTGCTTTCAAGTGACTTTCTCTAGGTGAAGCTTGATTTCTTGCACACTTGCACACACTAAACATCACATCCGGCCTAGAAGCGGTGACATAGAGCAAACTTCCAATCATGGACCGGTATAGCTTTTGATCTACCATGTTGCCACTAGCATCAACACCCAATAGATCATTTGTGCCTATTGGTGTACTCATTGGCTTAACATCTTGCAATCCAAACTTCGTGATCATGTCCTTGATGTACTTGCCTTGACTTACAAAAGTGCCATTCTTTATTTGCTTGATTTGAAGTCCAAGAAAGTAACTAAGCTCTCCAATCATAGACATCTCAAACTCATTAGCCATTATATTTCCAAACTCTTCATAAAAGTCTTGGTTAGTTGATCCAAAGATAATGTCATCCACATAGATTTGCAACACAAACAAGTCATTTCCAAGCTTCTTGGTGAAGAGAGTGGTGTCAACCTTTGCCATCTTGAACCCTTTAGAGAGGAGAAAATCCCTCAACCTCTCATACCATGCTCTAGGTACTTGCTTCAAACCATACAATGCCTTCTTTAGCTTATAAACATGATCGGGCTTCTTGTCATCTTCAAAACCAGGAGGTTGCTCAACATAAACTTCTTCATTGATGTAGCCATTGAGAAATGCACTTTTGACATACATTTGATAGAGCTTGATGTTGTGTGCACAAGCATATGCTAATAAGATTCTAATTGCCTCCAATCTTGCAACCGGTGCATATGTCTCTCCAAAGTCAAGACCCTTAACTTGAGTGTATCCTTGTGCTACTAATCTTGCTTTGTTCCTCACAACCATGCCATCTTAATCTTGCTTGTTTCTAAAGACCCACTTAGTTTCAATCACATTGTAGTTCTTTGGCCTCTCAACAAGTTTCCAAACTTGATTTCTAGCAAAGTTGTTTAGTTCTTCATGCATGGCATTTACCCAATCGGAATCCTTCAAAGCATCTTCTAATTTCTTAGGTTCTTCAAGTGACACAAATGAGTAATGCTCACAAAAGGATGCTAGCCTTGATCTAGTTTGAACACCACTTTGAATTCCACCAATGATTTGGTCCAATGGATGATCTCTTGCAATACTAGTAGGTTAGAGTATTGAGAGTTGATTGCTTCCACTTATTTGACCTTGAACTTGAGCTTCATCATGAGTATCACTAGAGCTTGCTTGATTTGTATCAATTTGCACACTTTGGTTGATCATATGAATATCATCATCATCAACTTGCCTTTGCCTAACATCACCAATGTCCATGTTCTTCATTGCATTTGACAATTGATCTCCTCTCACATCATCAAGGTTTTGAGCTTCATTTTGAGACCCTTGGGTTTCATCAAACTCAACATCATGAACTTCTTCCAAGGTGCCATTTGTGAGATTCCAAACTCTATATGCTTTGCTTGTGGTAGAATAACCAAGTAAGAACCCTTCATCACATTTCTTTTCAAACTTGCTCAATCTAGTGCCTTTCTTGAAAATATAGCATTTGCAACCAAACACTCTAAAGTATGCAATGTTGGGCTTTCTTCCATTTAATAGCTCATATGGTGTCTTCTCAAGCTTTCCATGACAATAGAGACGGTTGCTACAATAGCAAGCTGTGTTGATGGCTTCACTCCAAAATGAATGACTAACATTGTATTCGCTAAGCATTGATCCAGCCATATCAATTAAGGTTCTATTTTCCCTTTCAACTACACCATTGGATTGAGGAGTATATGTTGGTGAGAATTGATGTCCAATACCAAGATCATCACACAAATCTTCAATTCTTGTGTTCTTGAACTCACTACCATTGTCACTTCTAATCTTCTTGATGGTAGTCTCAAACTCATTTTGCACCCTCTTGACAAAAGACTTGAATAGATCATAAACATCACTCTTGTCATAAAGAAAGAACACCCAAGTGTATCTAGGGTAGTCATCCACTATTACAAAGCCATACTTGTTGCCACCAATACTAGTATATGTTGTTGGCCCAAACAAGTCTATGTGCAATAGCTCAAATGCCTTTGATGTGCTCATTTCACTCTTAGTAGGATGTGCATTCCTAACTTGTTTGCCGGCTTGACAAGCACTACATGGTTTATCCTTCTCAAAGGTGACATCCTTCAAGCCTCTAACTAAGTCATGCTTCAAAAGTTTGTTCAATTGTTTCATTCCAACATGACCAAGCCTTCTATGCCACAACCAATCCATACTTGATTTGCTAAGCAAGCATGATGTCAATTGTGTCTCACTATCATTGAAGTCAACCAAGTATAAGCTACCATGTCTAAATCCTTTGAATATCAAGTTTGATCCATCAACACTTATGACTTCAACATCATCACTACCAAATATGCACTTGAAGCCAAGATCACAAAGTTGTGTCACTGATAAAAGATTGAAATCCAAGCTCTCAACTAGCAACATATTTGATATGCTCATGTCATTTGAGATAGCAATTTTACTAAGCCTCTTGACCTTGTCTTTCTTGTTGTTGCCGAAAGTGATAGCATCAAAACCACCATTTTGACTTGTATCAATTGATTTGAACATACAAGAATCCCCGATCATATGTTGAGTGCACCCACTATCAAGCACCCAATGCCTTCCTCCGGCTTTGTAATTGACCTATAAGTTAAAATCAATTCTTTTTAGGTACCCAAACTTATTTGGGTCCTCCAAGGTTAGTGACCAAGCTCTTTGGTACCCAAATGGCTTTCTTCTTTGAGCCCATCCATAGTGCACCAATGAACTTAGCATGAACACCATTTGTACCCTTAGTAAGCATATAGAAAGAATCAAACTTAATTGAGGATACATTAGCATTGGATTTCTTATTCATGCAATGTTGCTCTATGTGACCAACTTGCTTGCAACTTTTGCAATAGCTACCATTGTTCTTCACAAAACGAGTCTTGTGAGGAGCAAAAGCGGCCTTGCCCTTCTTGGGGTTATAGCCCAATCCCTCTTTATAGAGAGAAGCCCTTTGGCTACCCAAGCACATAAGCAAGCGGTCCTCACCACCATAAGCCTTAGCTATTGTGTGATTGAGCTCTTTTACCTCCTTCTTGAGATTTTTATTCTCAACTATAACTGTGGAGTCACAAGTGAAACCATCACTACTAGATGAGGATGATGTAGTTGCGCTACATGAAGGGTTAGTGGGAGCAACAATAATAGGCTTATGACAAGATTCATCAATTATATCACATGATATGCCTATGTTGCAAGTTTTAGCTTTCTCAACATTAGTTGGCATGTTTTCACACTTTTCAACTAGAGAGGAATGGGCTTCTTCAAGCTTAGTGTGAGACTTTTGAAGCTTCTTATGGTCTACCTTTAGACTCTAATAAGATGCCCTAAGCTCATCAAGTTCTTGCATAAGGTTTTTCTTTTCCTTAAGCAAGCCCTTGCACTTCTTTCTAAATTCTTTAAAATATTGAGTGCAATCTTCTAGCATAGTGATTAGTTCATCTTTAGTGAATTCTTCTTCATCACTATCACTTTCACTAGCATTATCATGATCACTCTCATCGTCAGTTGATACCTTAGCAGCCTTAGCCATGAAGCACGATGGAGTGTCGAAGAGGGAGACCTTCTCTTGGATGACAATACTAGCATATCCCTTCTTCTTGCTCTTGTTGTCATCCTCATCATCACTTGAGGAATCATCACTATCCCATGTAGCAACATGAGAATCATTCTTCTTCTTATAAGAGCTCTCTTTCTTTTCTTGCTTCTTCTTTTGCTTCTTTCTCTCCTTCTTGATAGCATCTTCATCATCACTATCATAAGGACATTTTGCAATGAGATGGTCCTTGCTATGGCATCTAAAGCATCTCATGGTATGCTCATTCTTCTTAGATGAGTTCTTCCTCCTTCTTGCACGAAAGCCTTTCTTCTTCATGAATTTGCCAAATTGCTTGACAAAGAGAGCCATCTTCTCATCAATGTCGTCACTATCACAAGAGCTTAAGTCTTCATCACTTGATGATTCAATCTTGGATTTGCCCTTGGATGTGGTGGCTTTGAATGCCACACTCTTCTTCCTCTCATCATCCTTCTTCTCACTTTCCTTCTTCTTCTTTTTGACCAACTCCTCTTTCTCATCATCTTCTCTATATGAATCATCGGTCATCACTTCTTGAAATATTTGTTGAGGAGTTGAATCCTTCAATGTAGTCCTCACTAGCACGGTGATCAATGTATCGAATCTCTTGGGCAAGCTTCTCAAG
The DNA here is from genome assembly GCA_038087645.1 of Saccharum hybrid cultivar R570. Lineage (NCBI taxonomy): Eukaryota > Viridiplantae > Streptophyta > Magnoliopsida > Poales > Poaceae > Saccharum > Saccharum hybrid cultivar. The sequence goes on from JAQSUU010000512.1 coordinate 6,414,513, forward strand.
AACTTCATAGAGAATTAGTTGTCCTTGACCTCTTCACCAAGTGCCTTGAGCTCATTGACAATGACTTGCAACCGATGAAACATTTCTGGTACACTCTCATCATCTTGCATTTTAAAGCTTGAAAATTTTTCTTGCAAGATATATGCTTTAGCGGTCTTTATGCCTTCGGTGCCCTCAAATGTTTCTTCTAGCTTGGCCCAAGCATCATGAGCAACTTCTATGTTCTTCACTTGCTCAAATGTCTTGTCATCTAATGCCTCATGAAGAGCACTAATGGCAATGTCATTGCATTGGAGCTTCTTCTCTTCCACCGGTGTAGGTGCTTCCGGATTAGCAACCTTAAATTTTATTTCGGTGACCTTCCACACTTCTCTATTGATTGACTTGAGGTGTGCGGTCATCTTAACCTTCCAATATGCATAATTTGTGCCATCAAAGTGAGGTGCCTTCTTGGTGTTATTGATGTGCAAGCTTAATTGAGCCATTTCTTTTTCACCGTAGGTTGTTAAGCCTCAAATAAACGGTGCATCGGCTCTGATACCACTTGTAAGGTCCAAATGGTTAGAGGGGGGGTGAATAGCCTATTTAAAACTTCTACAAGAATTACTTAACCACAAGTTAGTACGAAAGGTGGCGAAGCAAAAGCACTAGCTCTAACTAATTAAGCAAGCCACCTACACAAGTCTAGTACAAGGCTATCCACTAAACACAACAACAACTATAAGCTAGAAACAAGAAGTAATGCGAGAGAAGAGCTTCGAGTGATTATACCGCCGTGTAGAGATGAGAAGTACCAATCAATCAATCACACAAGAGAAATCCTCGGGAAGAGAATGACACAAGAATTTATCTCGAGGTCCACTTGCTTCCCGGCAAGCTACTCCCTATTGTGGCGATACACCCACTTGTCGGTTCGCGAGCTAATCAACTATCAAGAGTCGAGCCCTCAGCGGGCACCGCACAACCGCACACAAGATGGGGATCCTCCAAGCCACGAGCTTCACTAGAGTATCCAATTTGTGAACTCCCGCGGGGAAGGATCAAGAACCCCTTACAACAATTGGTGAGGGCTCCAACAATCTCCAATTGCGAGCTCAATCACTTCCGCTGCTCCAAGCCGTCTACCGTGTCGGGAAACACGGAAGAGTAACAAGAAATCCGCAGCAACTCGAAGATCAAGTGCCGCTAGAATGCAACTCTCAAGCAATGCACTTGAATCTCACTCAATCTCACTCAAGATGTGCAACTAAGCAAAGAGATGAGTGGAGGGGTTGTTCTCTAGCTCAAAGTATGTCTCTAGGTCTCAAAATGTGCAAGAGATACCTTCAAACCCAGGACACCTTCTATTTATAGCGAAGGGATACGCAGCTAGCCGTTAGGAACTTAAACAACCAAAATCACGCTGACCGAACACGCTGGTCAAACTGACCGGACGCGCCGGTCACGCAACGGCTAAGTTGCGAAACACCGACCGGACGCGCTGGTCGCGCAGACCGGACGCGCTGGGTGCGACCGGACACGCTGGTCCCGTAACTGACCGGACGCGCTGGTCAAGCCTGAGTAGCGCACAACGAAACAACGACCGGACACGCTGTAGAACTGACCAGACGCCACAGTGCCAGCGTCCGGTTGGAGTCCAGTAAGCTCCCTGAACGACTAGACGCGTCCGGTCGATAGTGACCGGACGCGCTGCGCGTCCGATCATCAAACTGAAACACGCGCAGACGCTGAACGCTGACCGGACGTGTCCGGTCATATAGAGACCGCGTCCGGTCTAGCGTCCGGTCACCTCTGTGACCTCCGTTCACCTCCGTTTCTTTTCGGACTTCCGGTGCACTAGAAAATAGACATTTCACTTCCGCAAAAAGCACTGAATCCCGCCTTGCAAGCTCGGCGGGAGGGAGAGAGGAACCCAAACCCCTCTCTACCGCTTAAACTTCACCTCCTTCGTAAATGTGCTAACACCACCAAGTGTACACCACCATATGCATGTGTGTTAGCATTTCACAATCATTTCTCAAGGCGTTATGTTAGCTTTTTACTAGATCCTAATGCATATGCTCAAGACAATGATCTAGTGGCACTTGATTCCCGAGCTAACCATGATTGCCCCTCTTGATAGTCGGCTATGTATCCTAAACCCGGTCAATCACTTCTCTACTCATCTTAGACCGGCAAAAGGAAAACCCTATGGTTATACCTTTGCCTTGCGCTCTTAGATCCTTCTCTTCCAATTGATCATCATGTCCATCATATTATGTGCATCTCCACCATGATCATCATTTCATTTCCATGCACCAACTCTTCGTGATCTTGTGGCCACCAATCCTTGCCACATACACCTTCATCACATGTGTTGCCTATGCCTAACTCAAAACACTTAACACATGGCATTAGCAACTTGGTGTCATTAATTACCAAAACCAAACTTGGGCTTTCAGAGCTGCATTATTATCAAATTCACAACCATTGTCGCATTGAACGAACTGAATACGAGAATTGAAGTGAGTGAGCACATATGTGTGGAAGTTGCGTAAGGTGCTAAACGTTTCAGATTTTAGTTTTAGAGGGAAGGTCCATAAATAATGTGTGAAATCATCCAGACACACAAGATAGTATTTAGAATCGGATATGCTTATAATTGGAGACATCCACAAATCACAGTTAATTAATTCAAACGGTTTAGATGCACGTGACAAAGAATTGAAAAAAGGTAGACGACTGTGACGACCCAATTGACAAGCATAACACAAGGAGGTGTCATGATGACTAGGAATAACAGAAATAGATTTATTGGACCGTAAGCGAGATAGAACTTGAGCGCCGGGATGCCCCAATCGCTGGTGCCAAGTAGTCTCCAGGGCAGCGAACAAAGCGCTAGGAGTTGGGGTGGACGGCGGAAGGAGCGGGTAAAGGTCACCAGAGCTATCACAGCGGTGGAGCACCGCCCTGTTATGAAGATCCTTCACAGATAAACTAAAGGGGTCAAATTCAACTGAGCATGAATTATCTTTGGTAAATTTACGAACTGAAACAAGATTAGCTATGAGCTGGGGTGAAACAAGGACATTGGATAGGTGAAGAGGACGGTTGGAATTGGGAAACAAAGTGTGACCCGAACAAGTTATAGGTAAACGAGTTCCATTACCAACAATGATGTTGGAATTAGAAGGAAGGGAGGCAGTGATGGAAGTGAGATTACCATACGATGACGAAAGATGCGAGGACACACCGGAATCCATGTACCAAGTGGCGTCGGGCTGTTGTAGAGTCATTGTGTTGAAGGCGTTGGCCAGCGCAGCCTGGTTCTAGGACGCTGCCGGATCAATAGGAGGACCACCCGAGGGAGCGTTGTAGACGCCATACGGGTAGACGTCGTAGGGGTAGCCGGGCTGAGGAGCAGCAACAAAATATGCCTACGATGGCGGTGGACGATGATGCTGCTGAAATTGCCCAGCACCCAGACGAGCGCCCAAGATGCCTTGGCTAGGCATGGGCCACATTTGGAAGGCGCCACTCCATGGGTTGGCCCATGGACGAGGAGGACGCCAGTTGTTATGGCCCCTGCCTTTGCCCTTGCCGCGCCCCCCAAGGACGAGACGGAGGACGGGATGCTGATGATGCTGAGGAAGCAGCGAACTCAGCAGGCACTGATGACGCCGGTGCAGGCGCACGTGCGGGGGCACCTCGAGTCGCCGTGAAGGCAACAGTGGCGGTAGATGCTGGGAGCTCGAACTCCTCTAGGGCAAGGAGTGACTGGGCCTCGAGAAACGAGGGTAGTGGAGTCTTTGTCTTCAATATGGAGGCCATGCTACGAAGAGGCTCATTGACGCCGCGGAGGAGGGCGAGCAACAGGGTAGAATCGCTGATCGGCTGGTCCAAATCAGTGAGCCTAGCAGCGAAATCTTTAAGCCGCTGTGCATAGTCAAGGACCGGCAAGTCGCCCTATGACAGGGAGCGAAACTTGGCTTCAAGAGTCATGGCATGGGATGCCTTGTTGTCGAGGAAGAGGTTGGCCGCCTTGGTCCATATGGTGTGGGCGGAGGCGTTGCTCGCCATGATGAGGCGCATCACGCGGGGTGACGAAGAGGAGTAGATGAGGGAGCAGATCGAACAATCGATCGCCAACCAGGAAGCATCAGGAATTTCTGGAGCCGGTGTGCCATCGATGTGAGATAGCACACCAAACTTGCCGGCAAGGGTGAGGAAGAGTTCACGCCAAGTAGAGTAGTTGGGTGGATCGAGTTCGAGCGCGAAGGGAATATGAGTTTTCACGTTGATCGTGGCAAGCGCGGAAGCCAAACTTGGGCCGGGATTGGGAGGAGGCATGGCAGCGACGATGGCTGCAGCCAGGGCGGCGGCAGCCTGAGCGTCGTCGTTGGCCATGGCAGAGTGAAGAAGCTAAGTGGGAAGATGCACGGAAGAGGAACAACGCGGCACGGAAGATGAACGACGCGATGAAAACGTCGGGGAAAAGGAGAGGTCAAGGAAGGTAACCGGCTGATACCATGTTGGAATAATTAGAGTAAGTGGCTTAGCACTTTCCATTCATTGAGTGGGAGTTTATATAGAAAAATTACATGACTCTTAGACATTCTAAACTTATCACATTCTATACTTATTACATTCTAATATATCTGATGAAGAAATCAAAGACGGGCTACTCCGGTGGTAGTGGGTAGTGGACTAGTGGTGGCTTACAGCTGCGCCCAATTCCACCGCAATAATGCACATGACTGGCTAATCTGTTTCCAAATCGCGCATTACGAAGGCGTATAATACGATCAATCAATACGGAGTATACTACATATATATATACTCCAGTGGCAGCATCATCAGCATGATTGCAGCAAAGAACGAAACAATGTAGTTATTGACCCGGCGTAGAAACACCTTTTGTTTAATTTCTTGCAGGCCAGGCAGGAGGGAGTTCCCACATGTGGCTCTGCCTTAGCTTATACTCGCTCCGTTTCAAATCCAAATTAAAAGTCGCTTTAACTTTTTTGATACATCAGTTTAACTATGCATCTAGATATAATAACATGTCTAGCAAAATGGATGAACCAAAAAATTAAAAACGATTTATAATTTGGAACGGAGGGAGTACATAATAGGTTCGTCATTTCTCTTAGTCCATCAACTTGTCTTTTTGTACGGTTATAATTTTAGAAAACTAAACAATAGAAATTCACATTAATACCTATAAAGTAAATATTTTTCTTGGTACCTCTCTATGGGTATTAGTTTTTTCTACACACATATAGACAAAGAGACAGACAAGGTTTTGTCAACTAGTAAATTTTTAGTCGTGCATCGCTGCATCGGCTCTAGTTGAGCACTTGAGAACCCAGGGATTATACTAGTTTAGCCATTTAGGCAATCGGACCCTATGTCTAGTCGGGGTTCGTCCATGTTCCTGAGATCGAAGGGCTCAAAGTTTACGGTGAGAGTTACAAACAAGCACGAGCTAGGGCCAGAGAGCTAAGAATTTGAGGGGTTCGAACTTCGAAGTCCAAGAGTAAAAGGAGCCCTTGGCTAGCCTTATACAGCCGAGGGAGCAGGCTTACACAAGAGGTGGGTCCAACATGTCTGTTAGACTCCAACAGGACCCTCCGTTACATATCCCCTGCTACTATCCTCCCTCGCTGTTCGTTATCCTGCCCGAGCCCATGGTGGAGGACGTGGGAGGGGGCGCCACGCTGGTATGTGCCCATATCGTATAGTTGGGCCGCGTTCGCTTCCCCTCCCAACCCAAAATATTTCCTCTTACACACATCACATCAAATCTTTTGACGCATGCATGGAGCATTAAACGTAGGTAAAAAAGATAACTAATTGCATAGTTTGTCTGTAAATGTCGGGACGAATCTTTTGAGCCTAGTTAGTCCATAATTGGATAAATTTTGCCAAATAACAACGAGAGATGCTACAGTAACTTTTCAGCTACTTTTCGCGAAGTGAACACACCCTCGGTGGAATAGCACCACCACAGTTGCTAGTAAGGCATGTCTCCCGTCCCCTGCTCTGCACAGGGGCAATTGCGATGTAGGACGTGTCGTGCCTTGATCGCCATACCAGAGTGACATGGAGTGCGTGGAAGTCCCATCATGTGTTGTACAATATTTTGACCCTTGCTCCAAAAGGGTCTGATGCCGGACCACACCCTATTCGTGTGGGCCATGAGTAGCATAGGTGCATTTGGGGTTAGTCGGACCCCTGACTTATTGGTGCCAGGAGTCGGGAAAAGTTTCGTCCCTACTCGGAGGGTCGTACACCAGGTGAGCTCGAGATGCTTCCCAATGCAACTAGTCACAAGCGCACTCCATGAGTGTAAGTCGGTGTTTAGATCATTTCAAAATTCTAAAAATTTTACAAGATTTCTCATCACATCGAATCTTTGGACGCATGTATGGAGCATTAAATGTAGGTAAAAAAATAACTAATTACACAGTTTGTCTGTAAATGTCGAGACGAATCTTTTGAGCCTAGTTAGTCCATGATTGGATAAATTTTACCAAATAATAACGAAAAGTGCTACAGGAATTTTACACCAACTTTTACACCATCTAAACACTACCTAACTCTTGAGTCCCTTGCTGACTGGGCATAGTTGGTCGGGGACTTAATGTCGGTTGATTCTCTATTGCCCGATTGGTGAGAGTATATCTGCGTTACCAAGTACTCGTCAGTAGCCATGGAGCCTCCATGTGGTTTGGAGAATGGCATGGAGGTTTTAGCATAGTCAAGGTGTTCGTCCACTTTCCGGAGCATAAGAATACTAGCCAGTTTTATTAATAGTAGTAGCACCGATGAATTAGATATTAGAGTTACAATGGATTTATTGTCCCATTCATGATCCGAACTCGCAATCCATGCTTATATGAGTTAGGTAACACACCTGTACAACCACGATACATAGTATGATTCCAAAACATACTAGCACAAATGACAACGATATAAATTTTCAACCCACGGTGCTAGTTACTGAAAAGGTTTGACACCTAGAACTCCATGACCAATTGTCCGCGGCACGATAAGAGCACGTATAATAGCAGGCTGTAAGCCGGTTGATTGCTGAGGTGGAGGAGAGAGAGAAGGAAAGAGAAGAGAAGCGGGTTGTAAGCTTACAGTCAGCTTACACATAAGAACCGAAAAACTATGTGAGAGAGACAAGTGTGTCATGTATTAAATACTGAAGAGCTAACTACTATATAAATGACCTGAGAGAAGGCTATAAAAATCCTTACAGCCGGCAGGTCAGCTGTATTATTAGCCTTGCTCTAACCTAACTAGCCTAGACCGACACACAACCGGGGGCTTCATCCAGGCAAGTCAGCAATAGCAGACGGTTGAAACTGGAAAATATTGGATGTCTGCCTTATTCTGTGGTACATTATTCGACAAACTTAATTGAGGATCATTACATGCTACTGCATCATCAGATACCAAGTCTCATGAACCCACTCGCACAGAATCGAAGGCTTAAAATATATTTATGGTGAATGTATTGACTGCGTCGCCCTGCTTCATGCATTATCACTTATACTAAGATAGATAGATGCCCAAGCTCAAGCTCAAGCAGCGAGGTGTGAACTCTGGATTATTTTTGTTTAGCTCAGCTCGACTCAAATGCGTTAGAATTGACACCATTGTGTTAGTAGATCGAGTTTACTTAATTCCTTGACGCTCTCGCTCCGATCTGATGCAAGTCAGTATTTAATAGTCACAATTCCAGAGAACTCTTGCTGGGTTACTCTTAATGTGTTATGATATCTCTTCTAAGGCCTTATTTAGATTGCTCCCAAATTCAAAGTTTTTACACTCTTTCTTCATCACATCGAATCTAGAGACGCATGCATGGAATAGTAAATGTAGATAAAAAATAACTAATTACACAGTTTGATTGTGAATCACAAAACGAATTTTTTGAGCCTAGTTAGTCCACGATTGGACAATAATGACCAAATACAAACGAAAGTGCTACAGTACCATTTTTTCTAACTTTAGCAATCTAAACCAGGCCTAAGTCAAACTATCCTAGATTGATTAAATTTTATAGAAAAAAGTATCAACAATTAGGACACCAAACAAATATATTTCATGACAAATCTAATAATACTAATTAATTTGGTATTACTTGTTTCAATAAATTTGGTCAAGCTTACTATGATTATTTCACTAAGGGCTCGTTTGGTTCTACAGAAATGGGTGGAATTGAAATTGATTTCATGGAATAACCTGTTTGGCCGCTGTCCACGGAATCTGAAAGCAACATTCTAACCATTTCCACACTACGAATTTAACACGATTCTCGGCGTGTGAGACGGAAAAGGATTCCCAGCCTCTTCTTCCCGACTCCCCCGGCCCTGAGCTCCTAACTCGCCTCTCTCTCTCTCTCGATTCGTGTATCTGCTCTCCCCACGCCATGGCAACTAGGTCTTCCTAGGTCAGGGATGCTGCAGCTCATGTCCCGGGGTGCTGAGGGCCTCATCTTCGTACCCTACGGCAATGGGTGGCGGCAGCTCCGCAAGATCCGCACCCTCGATCGAGCTCCTCAGTGCCCACCGCGTCCACTCCTTCCGTCCCATCCGCAAGGACAAGGTCGGCTGCCTCCCGCTCAGTCGCATCCGTCACGGCGGCGAGGCTGCCCGTGATCCTGTATCACGGTGTTCGTCGCGGACGCAGCTGTGCGCGCCATCACCACGAAAGGATTCCATGTACATCCAAACATGAAAATTGAGTTGAATCAATTTCTGAGTAATTTATTTCTTATTGAATCTAATACCAAGAATAGGTTTCAATTCTAGGGATTCAATTGGGCCCTAAGGCCAGTCTCAGTGTGGGTTTCATAGCCCAGTTTTCAACACACTCATATTTTGGAAATAGTGGAGAAGAGTTTTATTCCCATGAAACTATCTCTACTCTCATGAAACTTTCATCATGTCTCTCTTAATCAATGCAGTGTCATGTCAATGTATTTAATGCCCATGAAACTCTATGAAACCCCGTTGAGATTGGCCTAAGAAAAATCTACTCCCTTCATTTCAAATTATAAGACATTTTAGCTTTTCTAGGTACATTACTTTTACTATGTATCGATGCATAGTGTATATCTAAATGCATAACAAAAGTTGTGTGTCTAGAAAAGTAAAAACATAATATAATGTCATATTTGTTGGAGGCAGTATTGTTTGGTTATATTCAATAGGCATGTATGCCATATCACCAAGGAAGCATTAAATATAATTGATATATAGAAATAAATTCCCACAATGGACCGTAGTAGGAAATATATTGTTCTTTTGATAAAGTACGATTATATTGTTATTTGTTAGGGCCTTTTTGGCACGGTTTTATCTGACTGCGGTTCTGTCTCCTTGCTACAGCTAGCGATGAAAACGGATAGAAACGGACGGAAAAACCCTATTTCTACTTCCGTTTCTATATTTTTTGGCGGAAACGGAATCGAGTTCGGAAAATACGGGTTCGGAAACGGAATCGGAATATGCGGACATACGGAAACGAACAAATACGGACGGAGAGCCGAAAAATTAAATTAAGATCACATAATATAATATTCTCAAAGTATACATATATAAAGTCATGTAATAATATATACAGAATTTAATATTCATTTACATGTTATGTACGTGAACATAACATGCATATTTGGTGATTCATAGTTATATTAACATAACATAAGGACATGTAATTGTTGAACATGTTGAGCATAGATTGAAAACGGGATAAAAACGGAATAAATACGGGTCTATTCCATATTAAAACGGGATTACTCGGAAACGGACGGAAAATACCATTTTCTACTTCCGCAAATATGAAAACGGGATCTCGCAAATACGGAAACGGACGGAAAAATATAGAAAACGGAACGGGACGGTACGGAAAAAATTCCGTCCGTTTTCATCCCTGGCTACAGCATGTAGAGGAACTAGAGCTCGTCAAGCAAAAAAAAAGTAGATTCACCGGCTCCTAATTCATTTTAAGAAGATTGATAAAAAAAACACAACCTTACTATAGTACACAAATTAAGGAGCTGGAGCCAACCAGTTTTCCACCAAACGAGACCTTAGGCCACTCAAGACAATTAATAATTATGAGTTTCTCTGTGTATATACAAAAGTGAACCTAAAACACTAACACAATTTCGTGGTTTTGATATCAAGGTGAAGCTCTCTCTCTATATATATATAGATCGATACTATCAAGGATGCTTTAGAAATCTGACCGGAGGGAGTATAATACAACTTCCTTAACTCTTCGATTAACTCTGTGTCATCATGTCACTAGATAAAATTATATGCGACACCCATCTAATGTGCATGATATGATGTACACACTGAGACTTTTCTCAGGACTAAAGACTGCATTATTTCAATTTTCAATGTTAATGATGATAGACTTGAACATTTGAGAATGCATGCATCACGTGGGTAATTAACTAGTAATCATTGTGTTGAGGACTTAACTACTCCTACAAGCTTATATATAGTCAATAATGAGAGTTTGATTATATCTTGATGAACAACCTCGAACACGTAACTAATTGAGAGCTTAGACTGTCAAGGGGTGAAACAACGGTTGAGCATCTCTCGCGTAAGCTGCAGCTCTGCCAGTCGCGCACTGCGGAATGAACAAACTCTCGACCAATGATATAATTCTCGTGTAGTCATGTTCATGTATGACCCGTTTGTGATGAACTATACTATGTATGGTCAACATCTATCCTCTCTAATTGCCTGGTAATGATTGGTGATTTTATACTACATAGGGTGTGTTCAGATGGTTGTAAAGTGTGCGTAAAGTTTCTGTAGCACTTTTTGTTGTTATTTGGTAAAATTTATCCAATCATGGACTAACTAGGCTCAAAAGATTTGTCTCGACATTTACAGACAAACTGTGCAATTAGTTATTTTTTTACCTACATTTAATGCTCCATGCATGCGTCTACAGATTTGATTTGACGGAAAATCTTGTAAAATTTTTAGAATTTTGCACTGCCATACACAATCTCAATCTGTGAAGCCAAATCCTCATGGCAGCCAACCAACAAGTAGTACGGCGGCGAAAATTCTGAAACCACACTTGAACTCAGCTGGTAACATGTGTCGCCAAGCCGTTGTAGGCTGCACCCGGACCGGCCAGGCCCCGGGACGGGAGTAGGCAGGAACTAGCTAGGATATGATGCCAGGACGCAACCGCCGCCGCCAGTCCGCTTTCCTGGCCGCCGGTTGCGTTCTAGAAACCACGCGTCTTCAGCTAAAACATAAAACTATACCTCTATTTCAAAGTATAAGATGTTTCTATGTCTTAGTGCACATTCGCATGAGTTTTCTATTAATATTTCAAAAAAATAATTTAAATCTCAACTTTTCAATATGAGCATATATGGATGAACTAAAATTTTCGAGTTAGTGAAGTATACTTTTAGTTAGTTTATATTTCTTGACTGAATTTAGTCTTCACCGAAAATCCTGTCGGTCACGTGATCACGCCTGCTCAGCTCGATCTTTAACCGGCCGGTTATGTATATTATTATATGCTGTCAATCAGTACTCATTAATTAAGATTCTTTTAGGTGTTTAATAATTCTATTATTGTCCAATCTTGTATTACCCTGAGCTTGAGGCAGTGTTTAGTTCCCCAAAATCCCAAAAAATTTACAAGATTTCCCGTCATATCAAATCTTTGGATGCATGCATGGAGCATTAATGTAGGTAAAAAAATAACTAATTGCACAGTTTGTCTGTAAATGTCGAGACGAATCTTTTGAGCCTAATTAGTCCATGATTGGATAAATTTTACCAAATAACAACGAAAAGTGTTACCAAAACTTTACACACACTTTACAACCATCTAAACACACCCTGAGTTGATTAACGTAGGACGAGTGGACAATTAGGCCCCGTTTGGTTTGAAGGAGTTAAAGTTTAACTCCCATCACATCAATGTTCCCTTAAATACATGGAGTACTAAATATAGACTAATTGCATGCATGTCGGCACAGATTAGGAGTAATTTATGAGACGAATCTATTAAGCCTAATTAGTACAAGATTGGAAACTTTTTGTCAAATAAGATGAAAGTGCTACAGTGTTTATTAAACTTTAACAACCAAACCAAACGGGCCTTATTTGGCCGGTAGCGAACACCTGACGCCCAATCATGGCGGGGATATAATTAATTAACCTCTTTAAGCTGCAGTTGAGTCCCATGCAGTTACCGTGTCTACGTCGCCTTAAATTATGTGATTGGTCCACCTCAGCGACAGATCATCATTCGTTTGGTTCATTGGTCCACCGTGTCATTCATTATTGCATGTTTATTTTTACATTACTTAGACTATCCGTAGTGGGTACTCTAAAACGATACTCTAAATCTTTAGAGTATGAATATAGAGTAAAAACTGCTGCACTGGTTACTCTAAAATGATACTCTATTATTTCTCTCCCTCTATATTTAGAGTTGTACTGTGCTTATTCTATACTCTATAGTGACGGGCCCCACTAACTCAACAAAGGAAAAAAATGCTATAACTCACAAACCAAAAATCCAAATTAAATTTCGATTTCACCATTAAATTCGTCTCAATAAATCCTTCAAAACTAGATCACACATGGATATATTTAGATAAAGTGATAAGTGGGTCCCACAGTGGATAGAGGATAATATAGAGGATGAATGAGTACGGGAGAATTGAGTATACAAGAGAGAATCTAGCTGATTAGGACGTACAGAGGATAAATTTAGAGATCCATGAGTGCGGGCAGTGTTATCTCGTTGCCTCCGTCCCGGTAAAAAAAGAGGGGAACCTTATCTACTTCGGTGGCTCCGTCCTGGTTTTCGCCCCGTCTTCTTTGTTCGTCTCTACCTCGGACCTGTCGCTGTCGCCCGCGGTCGCTCTCGGCCCTCGTTCTCTCCGCTCTGCCGTCCGCTGCAGTGACCTGCCGTGTTTGCTGCTGCCTCTGCTCCTCTGCTGCCGTTTCGGTCCATTTGGCCCGCGGCGGCGCCGCCGGCTGTCCGCGCGGGGGGCTTCGCCCCTCGTTTCCGTGCGGTTTTGCGGTCGCCGGCGTTTGTCTTTGTGGTTCCCGGCGTCCAATCGTGGCGGTGCAGCGGCGCCGGCCCGCTCCTTCCTCTCTCCCTTCCCTTCTCCCTGTGCTGGCGCAGACGCGGCGGCGCCCCCCGCCGCTGTGGTGCGGCGACGCGGGGCAAGCGCCTCCCAGCAAGGCGGTGTGACCACCGCGGCCACCCTCCGGCGCCGCGGCCACAGCCTCGGCCTCCTCCTCGCGCGTCCCTCCACCTCTCTCTCGTTGTCCTCGTCGTCGCTTCCCTCTCACAACTATCTACCAGCGCTGCTCCTTCTCCACCGGCCCAGAGCCAAATCCACCACCGCCGCCCTTGCAGGTGAGGTCCACGATGTGCCCTAGGGTTAGGGTTAAACGATGTTTTCTTGTCCGATTTTGTGCTTTCTTGATCGAATCGGCACACTTACAGTTTATTTTTGTGAATATCTATTTCGGTTTTTGTTGAGGTATCTTCGTTTGTTCACTGCAGGCCCTTGATTTGGTGTGTTGTAAACTGCAGTTCAAAGTTCTGGAACATGACCTTCCATGTGCAGTAGCAGTGCTTACAGTGCCCGATTTAGACCATGAGGTAAGCAACGGCATTCCTTAGTCCAAACTTTTTATTATTCGTGCCACACGTTATTTTAACTCATGGATGCCCACAACCTAACAATAGGCTGCTGTAACCAAATCTCTATGGTGCAACTACTATATTCCTCTTCACCCATTGTAACGATTCTTGAGCAAAACTTGAATATGGCTCCTGTCACATATTTTTGTGTACTGAATATTTTTCAAAACATGTTTTTGCCACCGCTGCACTTCTGTAATGAACCAAAGAAGACAGACAAACACAATCTTAATTCTTACGAGGACCTGTTGATGTTCCATTTTTTTACAGCTTCTTTCTCAACCCTTGCCGATGCTACTGCATGCTCCAGGGTTCCTTGGTGGTTGTTGAGCGGCCGTTACCGTGGTTAGAAGATTACATACAGGATTGCAGTTTGCATAGTTATGGTACCCTTTCTGGAAGGGCACTATGGTTCTGTACATGATTCTTTTATGCTGCATAATACACAGGCCCTTCTCTCCATGGTTGTTTTGCCAGACTACGACGGCGACGGTGCTCAGAGGGAGTTCGTCGCTGAAAGAGACAAGATGAAGGGGATTTTTCGGAGGCTCTGAAGTCAAGTCACTGGGATTATTTGTAGTTGACTTAATTGAAAATCATGTCAGTTTGTATTGCAATGATTACATGGCATCTCTGAGCTTCCACTGCAATTGTCTCTGGTAATAGGTGTTCTTCTGCTACAAAATAGAGTTTTCTTTTTTTTTTTTTTTGCAATCCACTTATATATACATACTTATGTCATATATTTGCATTTAGTATAGAGATGAAGCATATTTAGTGGTTGAACGCTACCTAAAGGATAGTTGACAGAATGGTGCTTCCATGGTTATCTGCTACTTTGGTCTGCCCATTATGTTCTCCCAGGTTAGATTTCTTCATCTACTTTCATTGGTTGGAATGGTTTGTGTATACCACATCATATATTTGTAAATTAGCTTTGCGCGTGTATCCAGTTTCTTAAGTCTTAACCGCTGAGAGAAAATAGTAGATAAGTCATACATGTCATTCTTCTTCCACTATGCAGGTTTCTCATATATTTTATCTACTGCATTTGAGTGCTGAAAAAAATGTCTCGGTTCTACATTGCTGTTTTTTCAATTTAGGTATGCGAAGAACTAGATGAACAATATTTGGAATTATTTGGAATTATGCAGAGATGCATTTACAAATATCAGCGGATGAAGGTTTTTGTCATCTGCATTATGGTAATTAAACTCTTGTGAATTCCATCCACTTTTCAGGTAACATATGAGCTTTTGTTGAAATAATTCTCAAGCCATATGTGCTATCCAACATGATCTTCCTAGGATGTCTCTAGAAAACAGGTGAGTTTAGGACTTTGTTTAGGGTCTTAGTCACTTTGCATCGGTGAGTACAGGACTGCAGGTACCATGTTAGTCCATGTGAATGGTTTATTGGTTTATACAGGATGCTTATTACCTTGGCTGCCCCATGTGTTACTGAAGGTGCCTAATTCTTATTTAGTTCATGGTGATTTCCATCTCCTTGTCTTCAAACTGTCAAATGGCTCAATGTCTTCAATTTGACCTGGTGCTTTTTCAAGAGAAATATTAAAATTGTATACTGTGGACCAATATTGTTATTGTTGATTGTTTGCTGGTTTATTTCACCAAGAGAACTATTAGTATTTTTCCCAAATTAGTTATTGAGATGCATTTTATGTGGATGCTGTCTGCTCCAAGTTTAGAAATAAGTTTTTTTGTTGCTAAGAAGCAAATAGATAGTTTATACACATTCAGGAGCTTCAATATAACGTTGTTGTTTTTTCCCTTCAGCCCATTTGTGATGCCATTATTTTCAAAGGCCCCTATGTTCGAACCTTTGCATACCTGAATGGCTTGCTTTTAAATTAGCTACTGAGAACTGAATGATGGCAATAGTCGATTTTAGATAGAAACTCAGTGTGTGATATGTGTACCTTTATGTTCTTACATGATTTTTTATTAATGTTGTATTGAAAAATCTAGATGCGTACCTACTTGCACATAGAGCCAGGTTCAGGTTGATATCAAAAATCATTGTGGTTCAATTTTCGTTTCCGCATACAAAATGATTTCGATATTACCGAAATGGAATTTAGATGTGCATACTTCTATTTGGGTTCTCTGTTTTTTTCCCCTACTGTATGGTGATTCTCACAAACCTACAGAAAGCAGGTTCCTTTTCAACACTCTGCATATACTCAGGTTTTGTGTCACTCTGGACTTTGTAAATTTTGTATGTAATTTTGCCATAGCTTAGCCATCTGATTAGCAACCTGCTTATGGATTATACGTGTGTTACTTCATTTCTGAATGTGCCATTCAACTATTTTCATATTTTACGTGTCTATTTTAGTGTATTCCCCATCCCATTGCAAACTCTGGTTATTATAATAAGTTGGATCATTCAGATACCTTGTCATTGTAATACATACAAATGCCACAATTGGAGCCAAAAAGTTACCTACATGTCCTTTTTCCCTTTACGTAACTTGCCCTTTTATTTGTTAAATCACCCTTTCCAGCTAAACGCAGAACCTCGGTATGACATGTTATAACCGTTGTTCTCTCTATCATGTAGGCAGGCAGGTGGTCGAATTGACATGATTTCGTGAATATGGCTTTCATGGACGGAACTTAAACAGCGACGACACCACATTCCCTTCCAGTTGGCAGGTACAGCACCAGGCGCAGTTATATGTTTCCTACCCATCACCCTTTCCAGCTAAACACAGAACCTCAGTATGACATGTCATAACCATTGTTCTCTCTATCATGCAGGCAATCAGGAGGTCGAATTGACATAATTTCATGAATATGGCTTTCATGGACGGAACTTAAACAGCGACGACATCACATTCCCTTCCAATTGGCAGGTATAGCACCAGGCGCAATTACATGTTTCCTACCCAACGTGTTTTTGTTGTAACATATCAAACATTGACTTCTTCTCTAATGATTGAAACGCCAGCTTCAACGACGATAATGCCATAGTCGTATGTGCTGGACCTTGCGAAGGGAGCTAACCCATCCAAATAAGGGGCAATATGTGATGCGTCAAGCTTTAATGCATCAATGGTCACCCAAATTAAATCCACACCACAGAAGGTAATGATTATTGAATCCCATTCCAACTGTTTTTTGGTGACATTGGTTTTCTGTGCTTGCTAAAACCCATCAAAATTCTTAGGAAAAATTCAGTGTGTGGGCCTGATGATTTCTTTACATGGTGCAGCCCATTTTTCTACCGGTTCTCTGTAATCATTACTGCATCATGTCTTTCGGCTGGTGTTGCCATGGCTATGTCCCTGCCAGTCTGCCGCAAGCCACCGTGATGGATGTGCTAAACTGCGATCATGCTCAGAGTCCAACTTCGATGGAGGTCTTGTGCAAATTTGTGGTTTCTCATTTGGGAATGGTGTATTACATCAAGTAGCAGGCCACCAATAGGTCTATTTTTTTGGGTCATACGAATACAACGCCGAGCAGTATAGTGATTGACCTTTCTTGTTTTTTTAATGATCCAGGGCAGGAATATGGTGATTCAGGTCTTCAGCAACCCGTGCACGACAAATACGCTTATGCTGATGTGGAGGATTCAAGTGGCAACAGTGAAAGATGCAATGCCTCAAATTAAAGCTCCACAAGGATCTACAAATCAAGGTGCCCTCCTTCCATACCAGATTGTCTCTACCCCTCTTGGAAATTATAACAAAGGTTTGCTACCAGTTATCAACTTGCTATTCTTCCAGCTTATAATGGCAACAGTTATTCTATTCTTTGTTATGATGTGCATTCACGTGATTGATTTACAAATGATGATATTATCTACAACCTATAACGCCAATTCTACCTCTGATGGTCATTCCAAATAAAAGCTAATTCATGTAGGACCCATGATTTGTGACATGTTTTCCACCATCCATACCCCCTTCTTCAGCGATTCTTTTTTTCATACCTTGCATCCATCTCGCAACTGATGAAATCACCCATCTCTGCTTACTTGACTAATGGAATCCTATAATGATGCTCCCAGACACCTTAGTAGTGTTAAAAGTTTTGTAGGTTTATAAGAGCGAATGAGCAAACAAATGAAAAGAAGATTGCTTTTCCTGATTTACGAAGACAGATATACAATGAAATATGAATTCCTTTATTTTATCCTGCCATCTTAGTGTCTTATAGGTTGTAGGTTTTTAGTTACCTTTATTTTTCCTCTCTGATTTTCTCTCTAGATTTTCCCTGCTTTCTTTGGTTCACTTCAAAAAAGTGATTTTTCTTTCTTCTTTTAGTATGCAAGCTACACATTTGGAAAGTCGTCTACGTTTTGCATTTATCATCACGACTTATTCTTCGTAGCCATGATCACTGGGAAAATTGGATGGATCAAAACCCATATGCCAGACCCATGTCCTTCAATTATGAGATGAAATGGGCTTCATGCCTATGTTGCAGGTGATAATGTTCGTGCATGCCACATTTTTTTGACAACTTTCCCTTAAATATAGGACTTGATGCTTTGAAAAATAGAACTTGATGGCCCGCATGCTCCGTAGTTGCCACATAAACATTACCTTCTATTCCTGTTGTGTTTAGTTCATCTTCCTTTTGTTAGTTTTCAGCCCTGCATACCTTCTTTTGCATTTCAGAGTCCTGCTCATGCAGCAGATCCATTTCTCCTTACCAAGATGTCTGGTGCATAGAGCATAAGCAGAATTGAATATATTTTAGATATATCTAAATGCATTAATTTGTTTGCCAACACAATCTATGCTATATATATATATATCTTAGTTAGTTCACTCTTGTACGCATGTGTGAAAAAAAGAATCTAAAGAGATATTTCTGGTATGTATGTCCATTTCATTGTTAAATTACAAAAATTACCATCAAGATGTTCTTGTCTCTACATTCATTGCCAGACACTCAGGTACTTGCTGGTGCCAAGTTAGA
This sequence comes from Saccharum hybrid cultivar R570, assembly GCA_038087645.1. Lineage (NCBI taxonomy): Eukaryota > Viridiplantae > Streptophyta > Magnoliopsida > Poales > Poaceae > Saccharum > Saccharum hybrid cultivar. Next base: position 6,433,181 of record JAQSUU010000512.1, read on the forward strand.
CTGCTAATTACCGAGTCTAGCAGCTACATCTTTCTCATTGATACTTTGGATGTTTCAGGCAGTGACAGCCATTTCATAGAAGCCGAGGATGGCAATTGTATAAATGAAAAAAAGGTCATCTATAAAGAAGTATTTGCTTCTATTACGTCTGGCGACGCATCCCTATGACACATATAAATGTACAGAGCATATTAGACTTATCTATTGTGTATATCGTGTATACATAGTAGACCAAAAAACATATTGCTCCTTCTGCTTCATTGTATTTTATAGATCACAGGTTATGACCCACGCTTTATATATATATATATATATATATATATATATATATATATATATATATATATATATATATATATATATATATATATATATATAGACCTGTACACCTATTCAGACAATTACCGCTTTTTTATGAGACTAAACAGCCTATTTGCTGCCTATGCAGGTGCCCAGGATGCAGATGCAGCAATTTCTTGTCACAGTTGGCAGCGCAGCCAACAAGAAAGCCAGCTATACGTGTCCATGTCATTAGAAAGTATACCTTTGATGCCCCTAAACTATTGTAAATTGCCAGTGACTAAGCAATGTATAAAATACCCATAAGTTGTGTAATGACGCTCTGTATGGTACATATGAACATAGGCAACATGACCGTGTTCGTTTCCTCTCTGATCCTATTACCGTGCCAAAACTAAACATGCATATTTTGCCCCAGCATTCGCCTATTGTTTTCCCGCGCGATGGCCACTGTTCCATCCTATAATAATTGTCTATGCATCAATAGACCTCAATCATATACATGACCACTATATGCAACATGTGTATCTTACATGTATAAACTTAGAAATACACATGACCACTCGCGCGTAGGGGTGCGCGCTTCCTACTGGTACTCTGTACATAGTATAAACTGGTCAGTGGTCACCGCATGATTGCCGTACTATATCCTACAGTAGCTAGGAAGAAGATGCCAAATCCGTTGGTTTAGTGTGCGTGCCCTTTTCTGAGCTTGAAATGATTGCACAAAGTACGCGCCTGCACGTTGTCGATGTACGGTCTAGAACACACGCCTTGTAGACGTACGTACTACGCTGGTCCGAACAGAGCTGCTGCATACATGCACATTCAGTGGATCAGTGCCTTCGATTCCTTCGGTGCAAAATGCAATCACAGCGAGTATGTGTGTAGCCTGGTAAGTACGTACTTATCAGGAGAGACGTTACTAGGTTAGTATCACTCACACTAGTCAGTGTCTCAGCAAGGCTTCGTTCGGTTTAGTGGAGATCGAAAAAGATCGAAAGCTTAAGAGAGATTAAATCTCCTGCAGTTAAAATCTTTTTTAATTCTTTCCAATCAGCCTCACCAACGTGACATTGTAAACTCTGTAGGCTAATTTCAACAACAAAACGGGAGGTTGCATTGAGAACTACTCCATCCATTCCAAATTATAAGTGATTCTAAGAATTTTAAAGAGTCAAAGCATCTTAAATTTAACTAAAATTATAGAGAGAATTACAAAGATTTGTGACATCAAATAGGTATACTATGAAAATAACATTAATGAAGAATCGAATGATACTTAGTTGGCATCATGAATATTATTATCTTATCATATAAATTTGGTTAAACTTGAGATGCTTTGACTCTCCAAGATTTTTGGAATGATTTATAAATTGAAACGGATGAAGTAGAATTTTGGTATATGCGATATCGACGTCCAAGATTGTTTGAAAATTCTAAATTTTAGATTTCAAAATTTGAAAACTTAAAATGAATTTTTTAGATTATAAATAATTTAAAATAAAAAGTTATCAACTACAAAATCACAAATCGCTAACAGTCGATTTATATAGGTGGCATCCTTAGGATGTCTATCTTTGTCAGCGATTAGCACACGCAACCCATTTAGAGCGCACATTAATACAATATCGATCGTTGCTATGATTCTGCTGCTGACACAGCGGGCTTCAGCAACCATGCCCCTCACCTGATTAGCGTATGTGGTTGGACTCGGACTCGATCACTAGCACCCGGCCTCTCAATGATTCGGCCTACGGCGTTCCTAAACTAGCTCCTCAAGTTTAGTCAGCCCAGGTTTAGTTTGGTGAACTAAAAGATGTCTTTTAGTCCCTTTTAGTCAAAGTGTTAGGCTGCAAAGTGACTAAAAGGTGAGACGGCCTGACTAAAAGGTGGGATTTAATCTTATTTAGCAACATTTAGATGACTAGTTGGCTAATGCACTTTTAGTCATATTTAATCATAGTGTTTGAATAAAAGTAATTAAATAAGACTAGATTTAGAAGGTAAGGAGTGAACCAAACACCCCTTACTTCATCCCTAGAGCTAGCAATAATGCACATTATTATTATTGTTATTAAGCGTTAACTCGAGTGCTCTATCGTCCGCGTGAGCAGCATATATGCCGGAACGATGCCATTAGCAGCAGCATGGCATCGACATCGATCAAGCAATCAACTCACACCTGCTCTGCCACGTGCCCCGTCCCTCTGTCGTCCTTGGTAGCACAGTCCGGTCTTGTCCTTTTGCTTCCTCTAGTTTAAAGAACAGCAACCCAGTCAACCACCAAGAAAAAAGGACAGGTTAACAAACTCTTGAGGCCGCGCGTCGGGGCATCCAATCCGCCGCGCCACCGGGCGAGTGGCGCGTAGCATGTACGGATAGTTCGCGCAAGTGTGGGAATCGGTCGTGGTCTCGTGGATAGCGACTAGCGAGCGGGGCTAGTGAGATGAGATCACGCCCGGGAGGCACGAAATGCCTGCCCACAAGGATATATGAATCGGAAATCCTACGTACAGGGCGTCCATCCATCCAAACGCTTCTTTGTGGGTTTGCATACCAACCCAATACACCGTTGCCTTGTGCCTTCTCGTTGTTTTTATTACGGTATCCGCGTCTGTCTCTTCCGTTGCGCCGGTTAGATAAGGAAATGAGAAGGAGACAAGAGACTTGCTCCGCTCTGCTCCGTGCGTCGGCGGTCATCCCGCTTGTTCTTGCTCCGTTGGTCGCCCCGCTGCTCCTGCTCTGTGGCCCACTCCGCCGGCGACGATCACCCCACGCTGCTCCTTTTCCAGCTCCACCACACCGCCCCGCTGCTTCTGATATGCGGCCCACTTCGCCTGACAGCGAGGGCGCCGCCACGCCCGATGGCGGAGGCGGCCGCACTGAGATATGATGCATGTTGCAAGCATTCGAATGTTTTAGATGTTTTAGAGGTATGTTGCACGTGTTCATAAGGATGTCGCGAAAGTAGATCGTGATGTTGCACATGTTGCAATGGGCTATACACGCATGTTTCAAGTGTATGTTCTAAATGTTTGTTTCAGACGTGTGTTGTGAAAGGATCAAGATGCCCAAGAGGGGGGGGTGAATTGGGCTTTTCTAAAAAATAAATGCAAGGAATAAATCCTACAAGCTGGAATTCACCCCTAGTATCTACTTGTGTTCCTAGAGAGTCTACCGATACAAAGTTTTGCACCCTAGTTTCCAATCCTAGTCTAGCATGGCAAGTCTAGGAATGTAAACAAGCAATGTAAGTAAATACGAGAAAGTAAATGCTTGAATGTAAAGGGGCAAGGAACACGGCGATATTTTTCCGAGGTATCGAAGAGTCGCCACTCCCCACTAGTCCTCGTTGGAGCACCCGCGCAAGGGTGTCGCTCCCCCTTGATCCGCGCAAGGATCAAGTGCTCTCTACGGGTTGATTCTTTGACACTCCGTCGCGGTGAATCACCCACAACCGCTCACAAGATGAGTTGGGTCATCCACAAGCTCCGCCGGATGAACACCAAACTCCCAATCACCACCAAGCCGTCTAGGTGATGGCGATCACCAAGAGTAACAAGCTAGAACTCTCACTTGACCACTACGAGCCTAAATGAGAAAGTGGATGCACACTTGTTACTCTCTAATCGCTAGTGAGGAACTCTCAAGCTTTGATTCTCAAATCTCTATCCTCACTAGTGCTCTTGCACTACCTTGCACTCCAAAGGTGTTTATCAGCTGATCAAATGAGCAAGAGACCTCTAAAAGAGGTGGTGGGGATGTATTTATACACCCCACAGACGAAACGAACCGTTACCTGCTGACTCAGCAAAACTCGAGCTGATCGGACGCGCCGGTCGTACTGACCGGACGCGCCGGTCGCTCGTAACGGTCAAAAACCGAAAAACACCTAAATGACCGGACGCACCGGTCAGGGGTGACCGGACGCGTCCGATCGTGCGTGGAGCTTACTGTACTCGCACCGGACGCGCGACCGCGTCCGATCAGTGATGACTGGACGCGTCCGGTCGTCTCAGGACCTTACTGGACTATGACCGGACGCGCCGATCACACCCAGGTCGCGTCCGATCGGGTGTTTCCCTTAAGTGACACGTGTTGACTTCTGACCACCGCGTCCGGTCCTCGCGAGGACCACGTCCGGTGCTCAGAGCTGAAAACCCCAGCCGCGGAACTGAACTGACCGGACGCGTCCGGTCATGCCGAGGACCGCGTCCGGTCACGTGAAAACGACCCGAAACTCTCCGAAAAGCGTTACAACTTCAACCAAGTTGCTCCCAACTGAACTTTGAGCTATTCTAGAGCTGCCTAGCGCCAAGTTTAACAAGTGTGCACCACACCTAAACATAGGACTCGCCTAGGTCAAGCTACCCGCTCATGCCCCCCTTTATAGTACGGCCAAAAGAGAAAAACGAAGATCCTAACGACTATTCCAAATGTCTCTCAACACCTCGACATCCGGAACTAACCGCCCTTAATCTTGACGTCACTCTTTTGAAAACCGAAACGATTTCCATCAAGGGGCATGAATACCATGGTGCCCAAAGCAGTTAAAACCTCCATGACCTAACTTACCAAAGTTTCTGCAAAACACACGTTAGTCATGGTAATAAAGCGTTGTCATCAATTGCCGAAACCAAACCTCGGGGCCTAGATGCTTTCAATCTCCCCCTTTTTGGTGATTGATGACAACACTCATATATGAAAGATTTGAGTTGAGGTTTTTGAGCATGCATGGTTCACATAAGCAACAAGCAATAGGCAGAGAAGTGAAAGGAATTGCTTATGTGTCCCAAGCCAAAAGAGTGTACTCATAAGATAAGACAAAAAAAGCGTTAGTACACAAAAGGATATAGCTCATAATATAACGGAGTAAGGCACGGAAGCACAACCTTAGAGCTATAATTAACAATGGTGACAAGAGATAACACTAACAGGATAAAACATTAAGATTCAAGGTTTATCTCACAACGACATGTCACACGAATGCAATGACTGAAAAGTAAACATGATGCATGAATGTAGCACACAGGAAAAAACGAAAAAAAAAACAACTCTCAAAACTCCCCCTGAAACTACTCTCTCTCCCCCTTTGGCATCAAGCGCCAAAGAAAAAACTATTCTAAGGATCTGAAGGGGGGACAGACGGAGTCGTGTCGGGTGCCGAGGTGCGCGGAGTAATCATGAAGTGTAGAGAATCGCCCTCGGAATCAGAGCTATCTGGCTGACCCTCTGATGAAGCATGTGGTTGTGTAACTGTCTGGGTCTGAATGGCAGGAACAGGTACTGTCGTAGTAGAAATGATAGGATCCGTCTGAGTGACCTGAGCCTGTAGCGAGCCAGTAGCAGGAGGATCTGTGGAGGCAACTGACGAAGGTAGAGTCTCTGTAGTACCAGTCCCTGCTACTGGAGGAATAGCTGCCTCTGAAGCTGACAACCCTGAAGAAGTAGCAACTGTAGTATGCGAGGGCGTCGGCTGACCAGTCAACTCGCTGTAGGTAGCACTGAAATCACTGAAAGATGTGCCTGTCAGGAGGTGAGGGCGAGGCTGGTCTGATGGTGTAAACCCCGTGTGAATAGGAGTGAAGCTCGGGGACTGGAAAGACTGGGGAACCTGCTGCTGTGGAGATGTGAACTGGAAACCCGGCTGTCCCTGACTCGATGGATCAGAAGATTGTAAAGTAGAAGTCAGGACGGAAGTAGGCGGAGGAACCCCAACCGTGACTAGGTGGCGCAGGAGGTCCAAGTATTGCTGCTGACTAGCTACAGTCTGTCGCTGAATCTCATATTGCTGTCGCTGCATTTCGACTTGCTGCCTCTGGATCTCAAGCTGCTGACGCTGAAACTCGTCCTGACGAGCCTGAATCTGTGCAAGTGCTGCAGCTGTGTCCTGAGCCTGTCGCTGTATTTGCTGCTGCTGTTGCTCCTGTGCCTGGGTCAACCTCTCAAGAATTGCCACCATGGCTGGGTCTGTGCGGGAGGCTGAACCAGAGCCACCGGCCTCATGGTCGTGGGACCGAGGAGACCGGTACCTGGGGATGGGCTGGTAGTCCTCATCAGTGCTGTCAGATGTCCCATCCTCAGGAAGATCAGCAGGCTGAGCGTCAAGATCTGCAAGCTCTGCCTCTGCAAGCTCATCGACTGTGGCGTCCTGCTCAGCTGCTGTCTCAGGAACCTCAGGTCGCACACGCTGTCCTGGCACTGGGGCCTGATCTCTGGTGACTGATGTCCAAAGCTGACGGATATCATACTCAGGAAAAGCAGTGGTAGTATCTGATATCTCAGCTCGGATCTCTGCTGGCAGCTGAATAGATGATCTGATAATGAAGCAGATCCAGTGAGCATAGGGCAGCTGACGATTACCCTTGAAGCCCTCAGCTATGGTGTCCTCCATCTCACTAAGTATGAGATCCCATATATCAAACCGTGTCTGTGAGAGGAGGTGGTGAACAACCCATAACTGCATCCGAGTCAGTCCCTCTCTGTAGCCAAGTCTGGGAAGAAGTGTGCATCTGACTATAGCATCCAAAACTCTGGCCAGTGGTGTCAAACTGGCGGGCGGGCGTCGAGACCCTTCGCCAAAAGGCTCACGGAAGCAGGGTCGAACCAAGTCGGTAGGTGGCACTATCCCGCCGTGAGGGCGTCTCGGAGGAGGAGTCTGACCATAACATAGCTGATGTATCTTTGTGTCAAAAGCTGGGAGTCTGAGAATCTCCCGCACTCTGCTGCTGTATAGGCGGTGATCGCGGCCTCGGAATGCAAAGTGAATGAACTCATGGGCAGGATCAATCCATAGTGAAGCATAAAACTCTCTGACCCATGTGCCGCAGTATGCACCTGTCCGTCCAAGAAGATCTGACAAGCCTGGCAGAAAGGACAGGTGCGGACGTAGCTGCTCTCCCACAACCTCGACTAGTGACTCAAGTCGACAGACCCTCTGTGGTCGGAAAGCAATACCGCTGTCAACTAGAGCTCTGTAGAAATCCTTCTGAAGAGGGGTATAGAATCCTTCGGAAGCTCTGGGATCCCTCACAGGTGGAAACCACCGACTGACCTCCACGAACCTCAACCCCTGCACCTGACGTGCTGTAGCACCCCTCAAGTCAAAGTGCTCGACCGGGGGTGAACCTCTAGCTCTGGGAGGAGGACGTGCTCCACGTCGCTGGCCCTCTGGCCTAGGAGACACCTGAGTACGGGCGCGTGTGGAGCGGCGACGTACTGGAGACTGAGCTGGCTGCTCCTCTGTATCTGCTGTAGCCTCTGGAGCCTCTGTGGTCTCTGTGGGTGGATCAACTGACATATCCTCTGCAGCTCTAGTATCCTCAGTGCCCTCAGTGGCCTCTGTGCCGAGCTGTCGACCTTCAAGATGAAAGCGACGCTCGCCTATGCGTATGCCACTGCTCCTGCCACCTCTCTCTGCCTGCTCTGCTGCATCTGCCACGGCCTGAGCAATCTCTGCCTCTGTGAGTGTCTTCTTCTTCTTTCTGGCCAATACCTTAACACGCTTCCCACGTGCAATCTCAGACCGACGAGGAGGACTGTCGTCCCCGTCACCAGGAGCACCACCGGCGTTCTTGCAACGCACCATGCTGACAAACTGACTGAAAACCTCTAAAAGATGGTGAACTGTCACTCAAGAGGCTTGGCCTCAATCCGTATCTGCAAGCTTGGCCTCGGATTCAGCAGACTGATCTCACCCGACACACGGACAGACTCGCTGCAACGACGGAATAGAGAGATCTACTATAAGCACATATACGACTAAAAGGTACGAAACCCTAGAGAAAGCAAGCATATGTGATACGATGAGAATCGAGACGTGAAGCTACCTCGGATCGACAAGACGACGGTGACAAGATGAGGTGACCTAGATCGCGAGATTCCCCGAATCCACCGGACGAGCTCTCGCGAAGAAGACGACTCGCGACGAAACTCGTTGACGAACGATCGACCGACGAACCCTAGGGTTAGGGTTAGGGTTAGGGCAGATCGATGAAAAACGATCGGTGGCAAGCACGAGTCGTACCACTGTCGGAGATGAAGCTGGCTTGCAGGAGCGCGGCTCACCGGCGGTGGTGGCGCGGTCGGGCGACGGCGGCGCGGCGGTGGCGCGATGGTGGCGGCGCGGCTGCGAGCGAAGGCCGGTTCGGCAGGAGGCGCGCAAGGGCGGCTGGCGCGCGCGCGAGCAAGAAGGCGAAGCGGTGGCTCACCGGCGGCAGGCGGTGCGGCGGTGGCGCGAAGTGCGGCGGTGGCGAAAGAAAACGGCGGCGGCGCAAGGAAGCTCGGGTGGAGAGAAGAAAACGGCCGAGGACGAAGCGGTATATGAAGGGTCAGATCCGCTCGACGCGTGATGACCGGACGCGGTGGTCGATATGACCGGACGCGGTGGTGCAGCGTCCGGTCATACTCCAGTAAGCTCCTGGAGTGACCTGACGCGTCCGGTGCGGACTGACCAGACGCGGTCTGAGTCCGGTCGTTGGAAGTTCGGGAAAATATCGCGAATGACCGGACGCGGTGGTGGTAACCGGGACCGGACGCGGTGGTCAACAGAGGCGCGTCCGGTGCAGCGTCCGATCACTAGATCTGGAGTTGGTCTTCTGGATGACCGGACGCGCTGCTGGACGCCGGGACCGGACGCGGTGGTGAAGCATTACTGCGTCCGGTGCAGCGTCCGGTGCAGCGTCCGGTGACTGTTCTCCGCCCTTCTTTGATCCAACTACGACGCGACTTCTCCCAATCAGGTTCCAATTCAAAGAGACACAAATAAACACCAATTGGAACACGAAATGAGAGACCTCACTCAGACCCTCAAAAATTTTTAAAATAGATTGCCTTAGGCTAGTATTATTTTTAAGAAAATAGGCAATAAACACCCAAGGAGCAACGTATGGCCACGCAATAGAGTTTTTGAACCATTAGGAGCGTCAAAATGCTCTCTCTATCCATGGACGAACACAGAGGTTGCTCAAAACTTAACCGAAGAGAAACGACAAGAACAACAACCATGCATATGCAATGCAATACAAGAAGGTAAAACTAGAATGCTTGTCAAGTTTGATCCACGGTTAGGCTTTTTCACTCCTCCAAGGAAGGGTTATCGTAACCGTGTTAGCCAAGCCCTAAAAACAATGCGATAAAAAAATGGTATATAATACAATGCAATGCAAGGGACAACACACGCTCATTTTTTAAAGTTACTAGAATCAAGCACATTGAGTTCACTTCTTAACCTACAAAAGGTTGCCTCATCCAAAGGTTTGGTGAAGATATCCGCTAATTGATTTTCACTTCTTACACCTTCTAGTGATATGTCATTTTTAGCAACGTGATCTCTTAGAAAGTGATGGCGGATATCAATGTGCTTGGTGCGAGAGTGTTGTACCGGATTGTTAGCAATTTTAACGGCACTTTCGTTGTCACAAAAAAGTGGCACCTTTTCAAGAACAATTCCATAGTCTAGGAGGGTTTGTTTCATATATAGGATTTGTGCACAACAAGCCCCCACGGCAATGTATTCCGCCTCGGCGGTGGACAAAGCCACACTATTTTACTTTTTAGATGACCAAGATACTAAAGATCTTCCAAGCAAATGGCACCCTCTGGATGTGCTTTTTCTATCAATCTTTCAACCGGCATAGTCCGAATCGGAATAGCCAACTAGTTGGAATCTAGCTCCTTTGGGATACCAAAGACCAATGCTTGGGGTGAGCTTAAGATATCTTAGGATTCTTTTTACGGCACTTAGGTGAGGTTCTTTAGGGCATGCTTGAAAGCGAGCACACATGCACACACTAAACATGATATCGGGCCTAGATGCGGTAAGGTATAACAAGCTACCAATCATAGAACGGTAGAGAGTTTGATCAACCGGTTTACCTCCCTCATCTAGGTCGAGATGTCCATTTGATGGCATTGGGGTCTTGATTGGTTTGCATTCTTCCATCTTGAATCTTTTGAGAAGATCCTTGGTATACTTTTCTTGAGAGATGAAAATCCCTTCTCTCATTTGCTTTACTTGAAAGCCAAGGAAGAATGTGAGCTCACCAATCATTGACATCTCGAATTCCTTTGACATCAATTCACCAAATTCCTTGCAATAATCTTCATTTGTTGATCCGAAGATGATATCATCAACATATACTTGACAAATGAAGATCTCCCCATTAAACTTCTTGGTGAATAGTGTGGTGTTGACCTTCCCAATGGTGAAGCCCTTCTCAATGAGGAAGTCCCGGAGGCGTTCATACCACGCTCTAGGGGCTTGCTTGAGCCCATATAACGCCTTGGACAACCTATAAACATGATTAGGATATCTAGGGTCTTCAAACCCGGGAGGTTGATTAACATAGACTAGTTCATTTATAAAGCCATTTAAAAATGCACTTTTCACATCCATTTGATATAGTTTCATATCATGATGTGATGCATAAGCAAGGAGGATACGAATGGCTTCAAGTCTTGCAACGGGTGCAAAGGTTTCTCCAAAATCAAGACCTTCAACTTGAGAGAACCCCTTTGCAACTAGTCTTGCCTTGTTCCTCACCACTATGCCTTGGTCATCTTGCTTGTTTCGGAACACCCACTTGGTTCCAATGACTCTTGCACCTTTGGGATGCTCTTCAAGTGTCCATACTTGATTGCGGGTGAAATTGTTCAATTCTTCATGCATTGCAATCACCCAATCCGGATCTTGAAGAGCTTCTTCTACATTCTTAGGTTCAACACAAGAGACAAAAGAGTGATGTTCAACAAAAGAAGCTAGCTTTTGGGATCGAGTCATTACTCCCTTTGTAGGACTCCCTATGATGAGATCTTGTGGATGTGCTTGAAGTAGTGGTGAATTTCTTTTATCAACCACTTGAGGAGGTGGATGAGGAGCATCAACATCTTGAGCTTGTGCCTCGGATTGTTCATGAGAGACATAAGTGTCTTCATTTTCAACTCTCTCATTCTTGTCATCATCTTGAGGCACACGTGATGAAGATGGTGGATCAATAATTTGTACATCGTCATCATCATCTTTTGGCTTGATGTCTCCCACCGGCATGTTCTTCATGGCCTCCCTCAAGGGTTCATCACCTACATCATCACAATTCTCAATTGCTCCTTGGGAGCCGTTAGATTCATCAAATTCCACATCATATGTTTCTTCAACCAAACCGGTGGCATGGTTAAATACTCTATATGCTTTGGACTTTGATGAGTAACCAACAAGAAAACCAATATCACAACGTCTTTGAAACTTCCCTAGGTGTTGACGCTTCTTGTAGATGTAACATTTGCAACCAAACACCCGGAAGAAAGAGACGTCCGGCTTCTTGCCATTAAGCAACTCATAGGGGGTCTTGCCAAGAAACTTTTGTAGGAAGAGGCGATTTGAAGCATAGCATGCGGTGTTGATTGCCTCGGCCCACAACTTCTCTGGAGTGTTGTACTCATCTAGCATTGTTCTTGCAAGAGTGATCAAAGTTCGGTTCTTTCTCTCAACTACACCATTTTGTTGAGGAGTGTAGGTTGAAGACACCTCATGCTTGATTCCAATTTCATCACAATAAGCTTCAATGTTGGTGTTGTCAAATTCTTTCCCATTGTCACTTCTAATCTTCTTTATCTTGACTTCAAATTCATTTTGAGCTCTCTTTGCAAACTTCTTGAAGCAATTTGCCACTTCGGATTTGTCATGAAGGAAGAAGGTCCATGTATACCTTGAGTAGTCATCCACTATCACAAGACAATAGAGATTACCACCCAAGCTCTTGTATGTTGTAGGCCCAAACAAATCCATGTGTAGAAGTTCTAGCACTCTTGAAGTTGACATGAAAGCTTTGGTTGGATGAGTGTTTGCAACTTGTTTGCCCGCTTGACATGCACTACAAGGTTTGTCCTTTTCAAACTTCACATCCTTCAATCCTCTCACTAGTTCTTTCTTCAAAAGCTTGTTGAGAGTGTTCATTCCAACATGAGCAAGCCGCCTATGCCAAAGCCAACCAAGTGAGGTCTTGGTGAACAAACATGTCATCAAATTTGCATCTTCGGAGGTGAAGTCAACAAGATAAAGATTATTGTATCTAAAGCCTTTGAATATCACTTGCTTGTCATCTATCTTTGAAACTTCCACTTCATTTGGTGTGAACAAGCATTGGAAGCCAAGGTCACAAAGTTGCCCAACGGACAACAAGTTGAAACTCAATGAAGCAACATAGAGTACATTTGAGAGTGAGTGATCATGTGATATTGCAATCTTGCCTATACCCTTGACTTTGCTCTTTGAATTATCCCCAAATGTGATCTTCTCTTGACATATACCATTCTCTTCAATGGTGGTGAACATACGAGGATCACCGGTCATATGTTGAGTGCAACCACTATCAATAACCCAATGAGTTCCACCGGTCTTGTAGTTCACCTACACACAAGAGATCAAGCCTTTTGTTTAGGGACCCAAACTTGAGAGGGGCCCTTGACTTTATCCACTAGTGACTTGGCAACCCATATTTTCTTTGGCCTATTCTTGTTTGGGGGACCCAAAAATATGACTTTCATCTTTCCATTTGAATCTTTTCTTAGCATATAATGAGCATTGAAAGCGAAAGGTCTAGCATGCTTGGGCAAGGGTTGTGGTGGTGGAGTTTTGCATTCATGAGCAAAGTGACCTTCTTGACCACACTCAACACATCTCTTTGGCTTGGGCTTTGACTTGCTTTGTTGTTGAGCTTTTGCTTTCTTCTCTTGATTTGCCAAGTACCCAATACCACTTCTATCCATCTTCATTACGGTGTTCATGAGGAGCTCACTTTGCAAATGTTGGCCTCTTGTGAACTTGCTTAGGCCGGTCTTGAGATGCTCTTTTTCTTGCTTGAGCTTTTTATTTTCTTCAATGAGTGACTCATTAGTTGGTTGCTTCTCAAGAGCCATCAAACCTTTTAGCTTCTTGTTCTCACTTGCAAGCTTCTCATTTTCACTCTTAATCTTGGCATAATCATGATGATTGCTTGACTCAACCACACTCTTGCCTTTGCTACTAGAACCTCGCTCAATGTTTTCAATGATCAAGTCATCACATGATGTAGCTATATCACACTTAACAACATGGTTAGTAGCATCATGTGTCTCAAGAGCAAGTTCATTTGCAACCACAAGACTATCATAATCAATTTTTAATGTGGTATATTTGTCCTTTAGAGAATTGTGTCTAGTGATGAGCTCATCATGCTTCTTCTCAAGTTTATCATGTTGATCTTTAAGCTCTTTATAGGAGGTTTTGAGTTCCTTGAGAGTAGAAGACATCACTTCATTTTGAACTCTAAGCTCACCACTAGTCTTTTGAATATTTTCAATCTTTGATGAGAGTGATTCATTTTCATTTTGAAGATCATCATTTTCACTTCTAGTTCTTCTTATGATTTTAGTGTATTTTTTTAACAATTTTACAAGTTCATCATAAGAAGGTGAGTCATATTCATCATCACTATCACTATCGTCATCATCATCACTATCATGGTTTTGTACCTTTCGTTCACCCTTGGCCATAAGGCATAGGTGAGTAGTGGACGATGATGGTGAAGGAGGCGGTGAAGGTGGTGATGAAGATGTTGGTGAAGATGATGGCCCCATCACAAATGCGGCAACCTTCTCTTTCTCATCATTGCTCTCATCTTCGGAGGACTCACATGATGATTCAATGTCGGTGAGCCAATCACCAACAATGTATGCCTTTCCTCCCTTCTTTTTCTTGTGGAACTCCTTCTTTTTGCCATCCTTCTTCTTGTATGGCTTGTTCCTCTTCTTCTCTTCTTCTTTATCACTTGAATCATTTTTCTTGCCCTTGTTTTTGTTCTTGTACTTGTCTTTTGGTGGTCTAGGGCATTGATGAGCTAGATGACCAAGTTCACCACAATTGTAGCAATCCATCTCCGAGATTGGCTTTCTCTTGCTACTTGTGAAGAATTTCTTCTTCTTGCCATCGAACTTGATGCCACTCTTGTTAAGCTTCTTTAACATCTTGGTGGTCTTTCTCACCATGAGTGCAAGTGATTCATCATCAACATCACTATCACTTGAGCTTTCTTGCACCATCATGGCTTGGCCTTTCATCTTCTTCTTGTCATGACTAGCTTTGAAGGCCAAGTCTTTCTTCTTGGAAGATGATGAGCCCTCTTCCGGAGTGATATGCATGTACATCTCATGAGCATTGATTTTCCCCAAAACTTGCGTTGGTGTTGCGGTGGAAAGATCACTTTGGTGAAGCACGGTGACAATATGTCCATACTTCTCAACGGGAAGCACACTCAAGATCTTCCTTGCAACATCCGATTGGCTCATTTTGGTGAGCCCAAGAGCATTGAGGTCCTCTACAAGAACATTCAAGCGAGTGTACATGTCATTAGCACTTTCTTTGGGAAGCATCTCAAAAGAATTAATTTTCTTTAAGGCTATGTGATAGCGTTCCTCACGCTCACTCTTAGTTCCCTCATGGAGAGCACAAAGATTTTCCCACAATTCATGAGCGTTCTTTGCATTACGCACGCGATTGAAGATATCTTTGCCTAAGCCCCGGTAGAGTGCATTTTTGGCCTTTGCATTCCACCGGTCGTACTTCTCCTCGTCACCACTTGGGTTAGCGGGATCCCTTATGGGGGAAAGCCCTTCGGTTGCGGCTCTAAGGCACCCAACATCTATGGCTTCGAGGTACGCCTCCATACGAATTTTCCAATATGGAAAATCGTCTCCCTCAAAAGTGGGAGGTGGTCCTTCCCCATTAGACATCTTGCTCTAGGCGGTAAAGCCTAAAAGTAGAGCAACACGGCTCTGATACCAATTGAAAGGATCAAGATGCCCAAGAGGGGGGGTGAATTGGGCTTTTCTAAAAAATAAATGCAAGGAATAAATCCTACAAGCTAGAATTCACCCCTAGTGTCTACTTGTGTTCCTAGAGAGTCTACCGATACAAAGTTTTGCACCCTAGTTTCCAATCCTAGTCTAGCATGGCAAGTCTAGGAATGTAAACAAGCAATGTAAGTAAATACGAGAAAGTAAATGCTTGAATGTAAAGGGGCAAGGAACACGGCGATGTTTTTCCGAGGTATCGGAGAGTCGCCACTCCCCACTAGTCCTCGTTGGAGCACCCGCGCAAGGGTGTCGCTCCCCCTTGATCCGCGCAAGGATCAAGTGCTCTCTACGGGTTGATTCTTTGACACTCCGTCGCGGTGAATCACCCACAACCGCTCACAAGATGAGTTGGGTCATCCACAAGCTCCGCCGGATGAACACCAAACTCCCAATCACCACCAAGCCGTCTAGGTGATGGCGATCACCAAGAGTAACAAGCTAGAACTCTCACTTGACCACTACGAGCCTAAATGAGAAAGTGGATGCACACTTGTTACTCTCTAATCGCTAGTGAGGAACTCTCAAGCTTTGATTCTCAAATCTCTATCCTCACTAGTGCTCTTGCACTACCTTGCACTCCAAAGGTGTTTATCAGCTGATCAAATGAGCAAGAGACCTCTAAAAGAGGTGGTGGGGATGTATTTATACACCCCACAGACGAAACGAACCGTTACCTGCTGACTCAGCAAAACTCGAGCTGACCGGACGCGCCGGTCGTACTGACCGGACGCGCCGGTCGCTCGTAACGGTCAAAAACCGAAAAACACCTAAATGACCGGACGCACCGGTCAGGGGTGACCGGACGCGTCCGATCGTGCGTGGAGCTTACTGTACTCGCACCGGACGCGCGACCGCGTCCGATCAGTGATGACTGGACGCGTTCGGTCGTCTCAGGACCTTACTGGACTATGACCGGACGCGCCGATCACACCCAGGTCGCGTCCGATCGGGTGTTTCCCTTAAGTGACACGTGTTGACTTCTGACCACCGCGTCCGGTCCTCGCGAGGACCGCGTCCGGTGCTCAGAGCTGAAAACCCCAGCCGCGGAACTGAACTGACCGGACGCGTCCGGTCATGCCGAGGACCGCGTCCGGTCACGTGAAAACGACCCGAAACTCTCCGAAAAGCGTTACAACTTCAACCAAGTTGCTCCCAACTGAACTTTGAGCTATTCTAGAGCTGCCTAGCGCCAAGTTTAACAAGTGTGCACCACACCTAAACATAGGACTCGCCTAGGTCAAGCTACCCGCTCATGCCCCCCTTTATAGTACGGCCAAAAGAGAAAAACGAAGATCCTAACGACTATTCCAAATGTCTCTCAACACCTCGACATCCGGAACTAACCGTCCTTAATCTTGACGTCACTCTTTTGAAAACCGAAACGATTTCCATCAAGGGGCATGAATACCATGGTGCCCAAAGCAGTTAAAACCTTCATGACCTAACTTACCAAAGTTTCTGCAAAACACACGTTAGTCATGGTAATAAAGCGTTGTCATCAATTGCCGAAACCAAACCTCGGGGCCTAGATGCTTTCATGTTGCAAGTGTTTCATTTAAATGTTGCAAACTAGATCGAGATGTTGCATATATATGCAAGTGTTTCAGGTATTTTCATACGTATATTGTAAGTGTTTTATCTTAATGTTTGCATATGTTTGCAATGGCTACACACGTGTTTTCAAGTTTTTTTTCTTCTAGTGTTTTGCAAGTGTTTCAGACTTATGTTGCAAGTGTTTCAGCTATTTCGGACGTATGTTGTAAATGTTTCATATGCATGTTGCAAAAGTAGATCGGGTGTTGCACATGTTGCAATGCGCGTGAGAAATGGAGGGGGCACAAGCGGTTCGGCGAGCGGTGCGGGCCCCGCGTGAAATACGGGCTTGGGCGGGGACATGCTGGCCCGAGCGCAAGAAATGGAGTACAGCATGGGCGTCCGTCCGGTCGTCCGAGCGCTTAGCACTACCGTATATGAATATATGATGATGATGCCAGGTTTACCTCAGTAGTCAATGCTGCTTATTACTCCTAAGGTGACACTAGCTTCACCATCCATCATCTATCCATGCAGTATTTAGAGTTTTCTATAAAATAAAAGCGGTCTAAAATTATCCATTTGATTCGAAATAACAATACAACACTTAAAGCCCTTTTTCGATCAATTCGGGAAGTTGTCCACCTACTTTTTTATTGAACGAATGTGCACCGGACACTGCATATGGCTGATAAAGCTCCTCGGCATACCAGGAACCTCACGTGTCTACAAGCTGACATTTTATGGCTTCTAGTTAAACATAGCTTCTTAAAAGCTGGAAAAGATGTCCTTGAGGATTTGTTTTGAATGAATGTAGTGCATACTACAAAAGAACTAAGACATTGGGTGCATTTGGTTCAACTTATTGGTACGTTTAAGCCAGAAGAAACGTTATTTAAAAAAAAAAAAAGGTTCGCGTCTCGGCTCCGCCCTCGCATGCGAAGAGAGATTTGAATTGCGTGACGCGTCCTCGTGCTCGCGTCTGGCTTAGACACGGCGTGCTGCTGCACGCAGTGGAAACAGACAGGGCCGCCGGCCACAAACGAACCGGCAAAGCCACGCTTATTGCTTTGTACTACGAACGAATGGATGGAGTGGTCAAAACACGTACACGAATGCGCTGCACCACATACAACTGCACGAAAGATCTAATCGAGGCGCGAAGCAGCAGGTCCGTTCCGTTTATACCGTACCGCCGGTCGCCCCGGTCTCCGTCTGGGCCGCGAAATGCCATCAGGAGTGCAGGTGAGGATCGGGCAATATGACGCGCGCGGAATCCCCGGGCTCGCAGACCAGCACGCGGCGATCCGCGGGGATCCTGGAGGCCAGCTCGGGCTGGGCCTTTTCGTACTCGGCCCGGACGTACGCGGCCGCATCCTCCGCGCGCTCGCTCTCCACGATCGCCAGCCAGCAGCCCCTGAAGCCGGCGCCGCTGAACCGGGCGCCGAGGACGCCGGGGGCCTTCAGCAGGATCTCGTACAGCATGATCATCTCTTTGCTCCCTGCGGTTTCAGATAAATCATTGCATCACGTACTGTTTACCTGACGATCAACAAGCGCTAGTGGGACGATTAAAATTGTAGAGTGAAGCACATGGTGCCAAGTGTTTCAAGTACACAAGTAGCATACCACATTCGTAGTTGAGTATGGAGCTGCGACCAGATGCAGTGATCAGCTGTCCTAGTTCGTGCAGGTTCCCATGAGCCCATGCATCCGTGCCTGAACAAAGATCAGCGATGAACTATCAGGCCATTGCAGAGCCATTTGACGCTTGCGTGGAGATACAAGTAAAAGAGTGAAGTGTTAACTGTTGCTGGATAGTATTAGCATACCCAGTGAATAACTGTATTGTGAAAGGGAAACAATAAGTGGTCAGTAAGGTTATACTAGAAGTCCAATTCATTCATGAATACAAGGTAGAGTAGTACTTATGCAAACAGTACATTTATGCAGAAGCCGGAGGTGGCCTAACTGTATTTCTTTTCTTTTTTTTTTGAAACGAACCTAACTGACTTTCTTTGTTAAGATTGCGGTGTTGATGAGTGGTTGACATGGTGAAATGATCTTTGAAACAATAAACAAACAATTTGTAGTCGCGACCATGGAAATATGTCATGAACAAGTAGTTTACACACTGCAGGAACACATACACCAATATGTGATTAGCTCACCCTTAGTAACCCGCTTCATTTCAGAAAAGTAGTGCTCAGCTCTCCTGGAAAGATTTTCTTCTAATACACACTGCAGGAATAAATTATGTTGGAATGACATGAAAATGTTAAGAAATTGGACCTAGAAGTGATAAGTACCTTCTGGGCCTCATATACAACTGGATCAACTGTAATAACAAAGAAAATGTCAGACAAATTATACTTTTGCATTGGGTAACGACAAGAAATATTACTTACAACATGTACCATTGCAAAGTATATTTGGCATATCTTCACAGCCTGAAGCACTGAGGATTCAAACAAAAACATAATCAATGAATCAGACTACATTGAACATGACAATGAATAACAAACACTGTAGAAGAACGACAAATGTCAACCCATATAAAATTGAAAAACATAAGAGTATATCTGTTTGCATGATGAAATATAGCTATATTAAGTTACTAACAGAGGAACTCACTGCAAAAGAGCACGGGCAGCCTCTTTGCACTCAAAAACCCGCGTATTATATCCACTCTTCTTTGGCAGATTATGTTGCAGTCCTGAAAATGCCAATAAAATCTTGAATGGTAGCTGTCCCTGAGGCTGTTGGCTTTTACTCAGCTCCGAGAAGCAGACGTAGGAAGGTGAAGCAGTCTACTCAAGTAAGAGAGTCTCAGTCACAACAAATACAAATACTCTCTCCAGTCACAAATACTTAACACGTTTAACTTTGCACGGTTCGATGCGTATCTTTGACCACTCACCACTGGTTACTTCTAGAATAATGTTGTAAAATCCTTATAAGAGATTTTGCAAGTATCTTGAACACAAATCAACACGTATAACTTCCACGCTTCGAAACTAAATAATGTAATAGTTATTGATGTTTGTAGTAGTTTTTAAGGTATGACCAAATCTTGGCCTAAACAACAAGTTCTTTGTAACTGGAGGTAGTAGAGAAAGAGAAACACTGCAATGAACACTATCTAACAAAGTATGTGCATGTACAGCACAAACAAACAGACACTTGGCAGAGTTAACCCAATTAAAGGGGCTCAAAGTTTAGTTTATCAACAATTGAGCTTATGGAAACATATATCCTCATGTGTTTTGTGGCACTAGTTCATCATGCAAACATATCCTCACATGTGTTTTATTAAATAACTCAGTGGCCTTGAAAGTTGAAACATTATAAGAAAAAAAAACTCTTCATATCAATAAGAAATTAAATAAACTTCGTATAAAATGCAAAAGTATTACCTTGCAATCCATGAAAGTGAGATAGCCATACCGTGAAAGCAAAATGGCAGATGGATCTAGAATGCCATTTTTGAGACCTAAGTATTTAAATTCAATGTACCTGACATATAGGAACAGAGTTAAGTGGACAGCTGAAACCCTAACAACCATGAATATCCTTCTAAGAGGGTGACAACAATTAATTTATTATAAAGCAAGTAGTAAAGTCTAAAGTACAAACAGTACTTTCTTGCATTAAGACATTGCTAAGGCATTAGCTTATGGTAGCAGGCTTGCAGCGAGTTCAACAAAGCTGTTTGTAATTAAAACAGGTATCAATCAGGTGCATGCACCCATGAAATTTATCCTTGTAGGATATTAACGGGAATAAAAAAAAACTTACTTGTCTAACTGAATGTTATCCACTGGTGATAGAACCAGATCATTTACATGTTCTAAAGCCAGCAAGTAGGCGATGCCAACCTGTTGAAGCGAACAGACAAACAGTTATCTTATAATCAATATCATTGGTCAAATTTTCTTAAAATTCATTTTGAGGTTGTAGGATAATGGAAATGTACTAGAGAAAATCAGTGATCTGGGACAAATTTCAATCTATATGCTTGTGAAGTTACTCAGGTTATATATCAGAGTTTCATTGAGATGAAAACACATATAAAAATTTACTGCCACCTTCCAGCACCTAATTTAACACTACCAACAAACAATAGATAGGCCTAGAAGTAACACCCTCAGTAAATGTATACAATATGTCAGTACGCTTACCGCCGCAGAAGAACTGAGCCCTGAACTATCAAGACCTTTCACACCAGAAATATATCCTATGATACCCTACAAGAAATCATTTGCCAAAAATTTTAAAGTACAACACAATCTGGACTGTTTAAGACATAAATGTGATGGGTTACCTTCCTTAGATCATATCCACTATTATGCAGTGCATAAACGGCACCTCTTGCATAACTTTCCCAGTTTATGTTCTCAGGTTTATCAATAGGCTTTTGCAAGTCATCAACTCTGTTGGGAAAGAAAACGATGGAATATGTATGATCATCTTAGCTTGGCGGTACTGGAAGCTTAAATAAGCAAGGATTCAGGTATAAGAACTACAGCTGTAACACAGAGTGACCTTGAGTATTTCCTAAGCAATGTTATCCCACAGATGGGGCTAGTTTTCAATAATATGCAGTGTTAGAAGTGCTGAAACACAGTGGAAACTGTGATCAAGGAAAAACAGTTTTTTTTACGGTGTTACCTGAATCTTATAACACCTTCAAATTGACCAGATTGAAGTAAAACCTGAAAGAAAAATAAAGTTTGCTGACTTTATAGATAATATAGCACTGTCCTGAATCATGAATGATAGTGCACAAGAACTTCAACTTTGCACAGGGACCATAAGTTCTGCTTGTGATGCATTTTTACCAAACATGTAAACAAGCAGACATGAATACAGAATACCAAAACACGGAGTGACGAGGAGCCAAGGCAGTGTAATATATTATTTCAGGAAAAAGAAGCCGACTTGATTTTTTTAATAAGAAAATTAGGTAAATTGTAGTAATTTGACCAACCTCGGAACCATTAGAGGGAACAAAACCAAGGAGTACTCCATAATTTATGGTCATAGCTGTGACAACTCCACCCTGCCAGATTGCAAACCAGAATTTAGATAACAATTATGGTGTGATGACTGTCTATACACTGTTTGAAGTTAAAATCAATTACTACTGTAATAGTATAACATTCAAGCATTAATCAAACTGAACTTATGGGTTCATGCACTCTGATCAGTTGGACTGTCTTTGCCATAGGTTTTAAATTTTTTTACCAAATTAGTAGAAGGCATAGTGTATTCAAGCATAATATTCTAAATGAAAATACCAGAACATGTTCCAAACAATACTCAAATGGTTTTTTGTTTATTGGTGGTGATTAGTTACCACCACAATGTTAAGCCATAAAGCTCGTTCATCACTGTCAATATACATAGCTTGATGCAACTTCAAACATTTGCACAGGGAGTGGCCTAATGTTGTCCTGGAAGTCATCTAAGCCTGGTCCATATCGGAGATGGCACTAGGTCAATATATGTACAGAATAATACATTTATATGGCAACAACGTGACCTCTGGAACATGCTCTGTGTAATCTGTGTTGTCTGAATAACGACTGAACTAATATCAACGGCCAAACTAAGATAAATTTAACTAAGACGTACTTTAACTTCCCGATTCTAATCGTGACCTTATCTTCTGGGGAATAAAATATGAACAACATAGTAACACAAGGTCACCTGATGATCAATGTGAGCCCCCAAAGGGCAAATTCTGTAGGGGCAAGCAGCAACCCTAACCTCTTGTTCATCCCTTCCACTAATCTCCACCACCTTCTTCCGTACAATGTCAAGCTGCAATACCAGCAACAAGATGTATTAAGAAAACATTGCCATACACTAACCAACAAGATGAACTCAAGGTCAGCCACCCTGCACTAACATGGGGTTTCCCATTTGAGATCATGCAACTTTGACAAAGATCAGTTTCAGTCCCATTTGTTCAGCTAGGTACACGAGCAGGTGGGGTCATCAAAAAATTAAGATAGCACAATAATATGCACACATTCTTCGTGTCCACAGAAATGGCCAGCCATATGGTCCTTGCTCACTTGGAAGTTGAAACCAGGAAGATTCAGGCTGTATAGAAAGGTACAGGTCATTATAGCCAGACTCGAACCAACAATGCGAACCCATTATCCAAACAAAGCATACTGGATATCCTTTTTGTTTCATCAATCAAATCAAAAGGGAAATAATAGCACCTTACTTTCCTCTACCGGACACATCATCAGAAAGCAAAAGCAGGGCACGATCTTATCCCAAATAAGTCAGGTCTCACTAACTACCACCCAGCATTCTAACATTCAACTCGAAGCTAAGAGAGACGTCTCAGGAGCATAAGCTTAATAATCAAAAGAGATGCATCTGCAACAAGCAAAAACGGCATGAACGGATCCAGATAAACTACTCCGAGATTAATTAAGTGACAAGTAAGTCGAGTAGTGGCAAAGGCTGCCAACTGGAGCCGCCTTCGATGGGCGTCCCCGGCCCCATACACGGGACACGGCATCCCATCCCACAACACCCAACAATCTGAAATCGCCGGCCCGCGGCTTCACCCCTGAATCCCCCCGAGGCGGCCGCGAGATCGCGACCCAACAACCTACGCCCGCCGCCCGCAGCTCCATGCGAATCCCCCCGCCCCGCCCCCACCACCATTTCGGTGCAATGCCGCGCGCAACGCAACCACTCACCTCCTCCGCCGCCGGCCACCGCGACGGACCTCCTCCTGCTCCTCCCCCCGGCGCCACCATTCCTATTCCACCCGCCGATGGCTGTGGCTGTGGTCTCTCTCTCCCGCGCGCGTGGTGGCGGCGCCGGCGCGGCCGCAGTGGCCAAGGCGCAACGTGAGCTGTGGGATGTGGCGCGTGCGACAGAGTGCGGTGCGGCCGTGCGGGTGGCCGTATATACAGTACGTGGTGGGTCGCGTGAGTCATTGGCGTCTCCGGGTTGGGTCGAGGTCCATGGCTACAGGCTCCCGTAGAGTTAAATACTCCCGCGCCGCGAGTGGATCCGTGAGATACTGAGATCCCAACGAGCCCCATGTTTAGATCACCTCAAAATTCCAAGTTTTTTCACTCTCTTTCCATCACATCAATTTTTAGCCGCTTGTATGAAGTACTAAATGTAGGTAAAAAAATATCTAATTACACAGTTTAGTTCAAAATCACGAGATGAATCTTTTGAGCCTAGTTGGTCTACGATTGGACAATATTTGTCAAATAAGACGAAAGTGGTACTATTCATCAAGTTGAAAAAATCTTCAATCTAAACGAGGGCAAGGTTGCTTTCTTTTTGTTGGGGTGGATTGGATTGACGCCGCGAGCGGTAGCGTCGGTGGGCTGTGGTCTTTTGGCGATGTGGGGCATCGACGGACGGATAAAGGTTTAAGGGTTAACGGTGGAGCCATAAGGACTAGGTGCGCCGCTGTGCTCTCTCTGTTGCATTACACCCACGCTGCCATCGGCGGACACCTGGCTGGCATACCTCGCTCACAGGATGTAATTGTAGGCCATGCACGACACATGACCGCGAAGCGGATCACGGGCACGGGAACAAACGACAAAGGACAGAGCAAACGGTCGGTTTGGTTCTTTGTGCCGTGAGCCCGTGATCCGCCGCCGCCGCATACGGCGATGGTCCTTGTTTCTGTTCTCTTCCTTCAGAAGAGATCATGCCAAATGCAATTATGCGCTCGTTTTCGTTCCCCTTTCCGGTGGGCATCATCCTCTTCTTGCTCGTCAGCATCAAAGACCCCACTCTTGCTCGTCGCCACGGAGGCCCGCTCCAGGTTTGCTTTGACGCGGTCATGGCCCAGTTGGACCGAGACTGTTCTGGGCCGTCACGAGTCTACTCGGCTAGCTTACGCAGCGTACGCAGGGAGCGCTGGTCTGGTTTGGCCCACATGTGTGATGCCCAGAATGTTTGATAAAATAAGGCCCAGGCGGCAAGAGCTAGTAGCAGCGAGACTGGGCAAACCTGTGGAAGATTTAAGGTTCCGTCTAAAGTCCGGAACTTCCTCCGGAGGCTAGCCAGGCAATCTATTCCAACAGGTGATATTAGATATCACAGGAACATGGCTCAGGATTCCAGATGTTCGATCTGCGGCACTCAGGATTTTTGGAGGCATGCACTATTGGAATGCAATATGGCACAATATATGTTTGGGCACTACAACGGGACGAACTATTGGAGTTCATCAGCCGAGCTCAACATGGTGATGCTCGGGCTTGGCTTCATGAAGCTATAGCAGTGCTTCAGCATGACGATCTAATTCGTTTGGTTGTCACGATGTGGTCGATCTGGTATACGAGGAGGAAGGCTGTGCTTGAAAATATATTTCAAAGACCCCTATTGACCCACAGCTTCATAGAAAAGCTACATAGCAGACTTGGAACCTGTCGTGCCACCGGTGAAAGAGAAAGTGGTAGAGCTGGGCCGGGGAGGCGCGTGAGCTCCTGTTTGTCCCTGGATACCACCACCAGCTGGCGTGCTGAAGATAAATGTGGATGCAGCATTATCTAAGAATACGTCGATTGCAGCAATGGCGGCAGTGGCGAGGGACGACTCAGGCAGATTTCAAGGGGCGTCGGTGATAGTGATGGAAGGGGTTACTGACCCCGAAACTGCTGAGGTGTTGGCATGTCGAGAAGGTGTGGCTTTAGCAGATGACCTCGCCCAGCAGTGAGTCCGGATTGCCACCGACTGCATGAATGTAGTGAGAAATATGCAGGGCTCTGGCATGGGTGTATATGGTCACATAATCAAAGAGATCAAAGCTGGATTGACTTGTTTCGCAAAGGCGGAAGTCGTTCATGAAAGAAGGGCTTCGAATATTGACGCTCATTGTCTAGCTAGAAGTTCGATTTATGAATCACTAGGTAGACATGTGTGGTTTTTAGCTCCTCAAAATGGAGTTTGTAACAACTATTGTAACATTTGAGTAATTCTTTGGTCCCCTCAAAAAAAAAAAGCAGCGACGCAGACGATCAAAGGAAATAGCCTTATGTGCTAATGAATCGACGGGATTCAACTTTTCTATAACAAACTCACTCCATTCTAAATTAAATTATAAGTCGCTTTAACTTTTTTGGTTCATCCATTTTACTATATATCTAGACATATTATTATATCTAGATACATAGCAAAATGGTTATACCAAAAAAAGTCAAAGTGACTTATAATTTGGAATTGATTGAGTATTAAAGAAAATCGTAAGCTTTCCATGTGGCCTGAATGGGGATAAAATTTACATGAAGATTCTAGTCGATGAGTTATATAACTTTGTGGTATATAAATTTTTTTTGCTAGCCAAAATAATCAAATATGATGTTCAAATCTACAGATACATAACCGAGCACTATCAGGTCAAGATGGCTTCAAAAGAAAAGGTTATGGACTTTAAAACTGAAGATTTGACCAATCCCTATAGTTTTTTATAAATTATATTCATACGAGGTCATATGATATAGATGTGTTATGCTAGTGAGCGGATACAGCGGGGGCTTTTTTTATTAAATATACCCTACATAGCAAGCTTCCAAGAAATTTATAACTTTTTTATATGACCTAGTATGAAGATAGCATTTTATATAAAAATTACAACGTCTGATTATGATCTATAACTTATAACATTTTTGTGTGAAGGTATTTTGGTAGCGAAATAATTTATACAATGTTCAGAGTTTTAAGCATGTATTTATACATATGAATATCAAGGTGACTCCTAATGAAAAGGTTGCAAGCTACAAAACTATACCCCGATAATTTTCATACCCATTTTGGGTTTGTTTGGAACTCAGGAATTTCATAGGATTTACATGATAATTTCACAGGAATCAGTTTAATTTTATAGGAAAAACACAGGAACGGGAAAAAATCTCGTGTTCCGAACAGACCCATTATCTCTATCAAGTATAAGGAAAAGTCATGATCTCTTCAAGATAGGACGCTGTGCAGAGAAGAGAAATTTTGCCCGTTGAATTTGAATGGGCAAAAAATGGAAATTCCGTGAATTTAATTGGTGCATGCAATTAAAATATGGACAGTTCAATTTATATTTCTGTATTTTTTCACTCAGAAAATTTACTTTTTTTAGAATTAAACAGTATAACTTAGAATTTGAATGGATTGATGAGAAAATAAAA
This sequence comes from Saccharum hybrid cultivar R570, assembly GCA_038087645.1. Classification (NCBI taxonomy): domain Eukaryota; kingdom Viridiplantae; phylum Streptophyta; class Magnoliopsida; order Poales; family Poaceae; genus Saccharum; species Saccharum hybrid cultivar. Next base: position 6,460,087 of record JAQSUU010000512.1, read on the forward strand.
AGGTCATTCATTGTGTGGGCGTTTTTTATTTACAACCCAAGGCAGGCAAGCGGACCCGCGAACACAAGAGCGGCCGTGGCGTCAGCCCAAATTCACCGCATCTCCTCCCAGGGCTGTTTAGTTCCCAAGAATTTTTGCAAAATTTTTCAGATTCCTCGTCACATCGAATCTTTAAACACATGTATGAAGCATTAAATATAGATAAAAATAAAACTAATTACACAGTTTAGATAAAATGGGCGAGACGAATCTTTTAAGCATAATTAGACCATAATTAAACACTAATTGCCAAATAACAACGAAATTAGTTACAATGCCATTTTGCCAAATTTTTGGCAACTAAACGCTACCCTAGCCAGAAGGCAGCCCGCAGCCCAGCGTGACCCAAAGCGGACGTTCCGTTTCCGGGTCAATACACACACACGCGTCATCAGAAACACCAGAAGTCTCTCGGCAGGGGAAAAGAAAGAAGCGTCGGCGTCGGACGTTCTGCGCACGGGCAAACTGCGGCGATCGACTGACTACGACGAGGACGACGAATGTTTGGCTCTTTGCAGCGGCCCGCGGACGACCGGCTCGCTTAGTATCCCAGTCCCAGGGTTGAACGGCGAATACTGCCGAGCGGTAAGAACACGCGCGCGGATATTTCCAAAAGATATGAGAAGATGATGAGCTCGCACGCTAAGCTAGCGATGGAATCTGTGCTCTGCATTCCATGTTCATACAATCATTCTACTACCAAGTTACCCGTCTTCGTCCTCGACGTGACGATTGGGTCACTGGTAGTGACTGCTGACGTACAACTCTATCTATCCGTGCGTGACCTGAACTCTAGGTTCTCGGTTTGTGCCGCATGTTGAGTGTCTCGTCAATCTATTACGTAGCTGGTATCTCTGTTAGCCCCTTCGAAGCACCCTCTTTTTTTTAATTCTACGTTTTTCCCTATAATAGAATCGAAGCGATTTATGTAAAATTTAGCGTTCCAGATGAACCCTTAGTTTTGTGCATGGTTGGTTGCCCTGCACTGCTTTCTTCGTATGGATAAAGAATCCCTTGCCAACGTATCGACGCTGAAAGCTCGAGCAGCAGTCGGAGCCTCGGAGGCCAGTGCTGTGTTGTGGTGGACTGTTACTACTCCAGTACGAGGTGACGGTGAAAAGGTGAGGGAGGGTAAAAGTGCAGAGATGACAAATGAGTGGCGGCCATTGCTTTTGCTTTCCACCAGTTCTTGCCTGCGTGCGCTTTTTCCTGTGCATGTACCAGTCGATAGTGAACACTACTGAAGTGAGTATTGACGGAGGGACGCAGAATGCGGCATGCTGCCTGCCTGCCTCTGCCTGCGGACCAGCGACGCGCGCGCGAGTCGTCGGCTCCTCGCAGCTGTAGCAACTAGGAACTGCATGCATTTTGGACTCGGGAGAAAGCTCGTCGCTCGACAACTTTTGCCCGCAAAATCAAACGCACATGCTGGACATTTTGCATGCATGCCCATGCCTTTAGGGTTGTCGCATCAATTGCCCCCCAAGCGCGAGAAATTTGGTGCGAGCGCGCAAGGTTTCCAACAGACGTCGACGATCAGTCTCAGCAGCTAGGCTCGTCCTTCTAATTTTTTTTCGAGAACACGACGTCCTTGATAGCTGTGGTCTGTGGAAATGTGGATTGTGGATGGCTACAACATTTAGTGTTGAGAGAATAATTAGCTAGCACAAAACACGTGCCGGTGATGAGCCAAAGACTCAAACTGTATATGGACATGATGCTATTTATTCAGATCTATTGGTCAACCTTCTTGAGCACTAGGGGCGAAGCCACGTTAGCCTTCCCCGGTGCACGTGCACCAGGGTAAAACAAAAAATTCTTAATACCTGTTTCAAATATTCCATGTATTTTCTTTAAAAATGTATACACTCCTTTATATTCAATAGAGTGTGCACCAGGCTCATTTTTGAGCTGGCTTCGCCCCTGTCGAGCACAAATAATTTTTGTCAAATTTACATGCAACTCTCATGCGTCACCTTTTAGCTAGCATGCAGGCAGATCAACCAATTTGATTCTCACAAGACCCAGAGAGCTTCTAGAGATCGAACGAGAGATCTCCCTCCGATGCTTATATGGATGCAAGCATCATGGCTTTGAAAGTAAGCTACGTCATTACGTGCATGTTTTCTGCTGAAAATTTCAGTAGCAAACACACACATGCGCCTCAGCTGAAGAAACTTGCAACAATGACGTCTCGTAGCCGCCCAACATACTATTCAGCTTTCAGATTTGTCACATCATTATATTTTCGCTCGTGCGGAACCACCTCTCGCTGAACGTTGTGTTGGACATATATTCACAGGAGGAGAATAGTATAATTAAAGAGATCTCTTGTATAGGCATAAAAAAAAAAGAGATCTCTTGTATACTAGCTCTGTGGAAAATTAAAAGATACGTAAAACTATAGTTTTGTCCTAAAATCAAACTATTTTAAGTCTAATCAAGTTTACATATTTTATATAATTAATTGACCAAATAGGTATATCGTGGAACTAATAACGCTTATTTAGTAATAAAAATATAAATATTCTTGTATATAAACTTAGTCAAATCTAGTATCAATGTTCTCAGCGGGAGTACTGTATGGTCGGAGAAAACTATAAAATGCTTCGTCCAATCAAAGAAGGACAAAGACGAACGGGACCCTACGATGTGATGGGGTGTCCACACTTTCAAAGTCCGCTCATCAGATTGACCGTTGGTTGGAGACAATCAGATAATAGACTTTTAGGGCCTGTTTGGTTTCGTTGCATTAAAGTTTAACTCTCATCACATCAATGTCCCCTTAAATGCATGGAGTACTAAATGTAGACTAATTGCATGCATGTCGACACAGATTAGGAGCAATTTACGAGACGAATCCATTAAGCCTAATTAGTCCAAGATTGGAAATTTTTGTCACATAAGACGAAAGTGCTACAGTGTTTGTTAAACTTTAACACCTCAAACCAAACACCCTCTCAAACTTCTACCTAGGGCCTGTTTAGTTCTCAAAATTTTACAAAATTTTTCAAGATTTTCCATCACATCAAATCTTTAGACGCATACATGAAGCATTAAATATAGATAAAAAAATAAAATTAATTACATAGTTTAGACGAAATTCATGAGACGAATCTTTTAAGCATAATTAGACCATAATTAAACACTAATTACCAAATAACAACGAAAGTGCTACAATATCATTCAAAAAAAATGGCGAACAAAATCAGGCCTAGGGTTGCCAAACCACCAGTGGGCAGTGGTAGAACTGCTGCATGCATGCTGTGCAGTCTCGAATTTCAATGCTTTGGAGTTTGGCCTCTTCCTGCGGCGGTACTGTTGCCTTTGCATGCAGCGTGCAGCGTGCGCCGGCCTAGCAGATGAAAAGTCAAATTTAGGTCACCTTTGGTTCCCAAAAATTTTTAAGATTTTCTGTCACATCAAATATTTAGACACATATATAGAGCATTAAATGTAGATAAAAAAATTAATTACACAGTTTGGTAGAAAACTATGAGACGAATTTTTAAGTCTAATTAGTCCATGATTAAATACTAATTAACAAATACAAATGAAAGCGCTACAGTAGCCAAAGCTAAAAATTTTCATGAACTAAACACAGCCTTAGACCGGGCAAGAATCTCAGATAGCGTAGGATACTGCTGCCTCATGTTACCGATGATGCAGGTACGGATCATATGTAAATTAGCAGCGCTGCATTACCAATTATTCCTTTCATTCCTGTCTAGGTATATAATTAGAAGTTGATTTATTTTGAACTAGCTATTTTAGGTTCGCAGTTGCAGATTATTAGTGATGTCGCTAAATAAGGCACCAATTAACTAGTAATAGTAGTTAACACTAAACATATGCTGATCACCGAAAACTTTTTGAGACCTAATCTGAATTCTGATCCTAGGATAGGGCCTGGAGGTCGATGTGGGTATCACTGTTCACTGGCCACCTTTCATTTTCATTTCCATTTAGGATTTATGGATTATGGTCTCGGCCTGCATCACTAGTAACTTTGGGCTGGAAATGGGTCAACCTAATTCTGGTCTTGGACCCAGTCCCGTATCCTCAAGGTTACTTTAGGGGCTATATGGATCGACCCATTTAACCTAAAGCAAGTTATATAGTTTTTTTTGTTACTATGGTAAGTACTAAGTCCGACTACTAACGATATATTGACCTTGCTTTGTAGGTCGGTCAACTACCCAACCGGCCCATTCCCATCCCTTGTTCTTCGATCTACACAGATTTGCAGAGAGAGTCACGGTGTTCTTAGACATAGATTAGCATTCGGGGAGATTGGATTAGAAGAAATCCTAGTGAACTATAGCAGCATGCATGACAGTTGTTACTTGTGACGGTCTGCAAGAGAGAACATATTAAAGTACAGCATCCTCGCGCATCACGAGAGAGGTTGTTAATTCTGTTTCCGCTGGATCTCAAAGTTTTAACAGTACTACTCTTCTTTTAAGTAGTGTTGCATTGTCTAGCTAGCGGAATAGTTCCATGTTCTTTGCTTTGCAAATTGTCGTGTCACGTTTAATTTCCGTTCATAAATGTCTCAATTAGCAAGGCCGGCTACCAAACAAAGTATAATTCAGAGGAACGTACGGTACTGTACCCGCCAGCAGGGATCATCGTGATGCCAAGGAGGAATCCACATGACCTGCATGTTGTGTGGACCAAGAGAAACTCTCTATTCACAGGGTATAGAAGTAGTCCTATTTGAACAACTAGCCATGTTAAAGCTATTAATTATAGTGTCTCATTTTTTTCAAGAACGTGCATGACACGTGTTTCTAATTAGTGTCTCATCACTCATGTCTTGCTGATATGGTTATGGGTTGAGCTAGTTCGGGTTTATTTCACCCAATGACGTGTAAAGAGCTTGTTCATTTTGGTTCATGCGAACAAGCTATAAAGTGGTTAAATACAATGAGACCAGAAGGGGACCAGACAAACTGCCAAAGTGCTTCATTAGGTTTTGCGAGAGTAATGGCTCCAATGTGGGCTGCCTAGCTAGGTGGAACTACCCACTCTCCACTAGCCAGTTTAGTAAGTCTAAGAGCGAGAGTCTTCTAATAATGATGGCTCATGTTAGAGTAATCAACTATGCAAATTATTGTGCTTTGATCGGATGATGAGTCGCCTATATGATAATGGTGGTATGTTAGTATTGGGAAAAAAACACATGAACTTTCTAGGGATGACCAAGCCTAAAGAATGATGTTATATATATAGGCATACAACAGCATTATGAAGTGGAAGTACTTCCACTTGCGCTTGACTAGCGATAATCAACTGTGTTTGCTTAGTTGGTTTAGCGATGAAATATAGATGCTCTCATTAGTGCCAATCTTACTGGAGCATGTGCCTAAGTCTCTCATCACGTGCCTCACCGCAGTTTGCGAGTAGTTTACGACGAAGAACAGCCCGGAAATGTAATGGAGCCAAATATGATTGCACATTGTATTGGCTGGTTGTCACAGTCGTACAAACCATCTCGATCGTCGCCGACGCGCGCGAGCGCTGATCACAACGCATAACATACAAGCCTGGCCGCCTGGAAGAATACCCTAGTATACTAGTGTGCTCTACTAGTATTAGTAACAGGAGCAGCCACATGTCAACTAGTCAAGGCAGTCAAGTTGCGATCACCCATGCAGGTGTCGATCATGTTACCTCGCTCATCTCTGGGTTCAGGCAAGAAGACGAACGCAGATGCTTTGTTTCATCTGTGTGCTACGGGCCAGGGTTATCATTAGGCGTACACGTTGGCAGATGAACATGTAGTTTTAGAATATACTTCCAAATTACACCTAGTGTACTCTCTATTTCAAACTATAAGTTGTTTTGTCGTTCATCGGTACATGTCAAGCTATATACCTAAGATATATGTTCTGTTTAGATACATAACAAAATCAATATATGTAAAAAAGATAAAACGCCTAAAATTGAGGGAGTAGCTTGTAGCTTATCGATCGACCGATAGCTAGGAAGAGGCCAAATTCTCAGAGCAGACTAATAACAATGCAGAAAGGTGGAAGAGGATCGGAATCTGCCGCTCTCTAACTAACTAACCGAACGCGGCAACAAATGATTGGTTTGTTCTGCCTCCCGTCGTGGCCGCAACTCGCAAGTAATCGATCTTACCAACTAATGCAAATGATGACCTCGATCGCGAACAAAATCCGTCACCACCAGCCAGCAACTCCTTGATATAAGAAGAACAAGACGACGACGATGACGACGCAACGAACACGAACCCGTTGGCGTTGCGATTTGGGACACACTTGCCGTTGCGCCGGCCCGCTTAATTAACCACCGCAGTGCGTGGCGGTGTTCAGACTTTGGTTAACCAACCGATCTGAGCAGACAGGCTAGAGAGAGTAGAGAATACTCCACCGATCATGTGGTACGTTTCGTACGGGACAGCACGCGGTTGCGCCGGTGCACACAGGACGACGACGGAGAGAAGGATAGGAGGACGGCGCCGTAGATGCCGAAATCTGATGGAGAACATTTTTAAAGTAAACCAGCGCAGGCCAACTTTTTTTTTCTTTATCCCAGTCAATGCTGCCATATTGCCAACCGCCAAAATGATCAGGGCAAGGCAATCACAGGCCGCAGCAGGTTGGCTAATTAATTAAGCTTAGGAAATTAGTGCTAGTAGTATAATGCTCGGCTTGGCTGGTGCATTATTAAGTGTGCTCATCACATGCATGTAGCTAGTAGTAGCTTCTTCCACCTGCCGTGTGTTCATATTCTGATCCCGGCCTCAGGAAGAAGGAGACGTCCTGTACGATGGAGCGACCCCGTAGACACGACACGACGCATATGCATGCAGTGCAGATCTCGCTGGTCGCTGGATTCCTGGCCGCCCAAACCGCAAGAGGTTCTGACACGCCCGACCTGCTGTAGACCTGTTGCAGCTGCAGCAGAAGCTAGGGGGGGGCTGTTGGTTAACTGGTGGTTTTCGGAGTAAGGCCTCGTTTAGATGCCAATTTTTTTTTCAAATTTTATTATGAAAAAGAAGATTTCTCATCACATCAAAATGTCGGCACATGCATGGAGTACTAAATGTAGATGAAATCAAAAACTAATTGCACAGTTTAGTTATACTTTACGAGACGAATCTTTTGAGCCTAATTAGTCAATGTTTGGACAAAAAATTCACAAATATAAACAAAATGCTACCGTGGAGAATCTGTTAGTGTGCAGATTTTGCACCTCCAAAACCGGGCTAACTAAACACCGCCTAACGCCTTGTTTAGATGCCCGAGTCGGGGTGGCCAATTTTGCACAGTGCCACCCCCGAACACTGTAGCATTTTGTTTTTTAGTGCAAAAAATTGTCCAAAAATTAATTAATTAGACTCAAAACGTTCGTCTCGCAAAGTACAACAAAACTGTGCAATTAGTTTATAATTTCATCTACATTTAGTACTCCATACATTTGCTGACATTTTGATGTGATGGGGAATCTCCTTTTTGCATAGTGGAATTTAGGGTGAATTTGGGGAACTAAACAAGGCCTAAGGCGGCCGGGCTGTTGCTTGTTGGCAAAACGCTCTGGAGATCGGCAACGCTTCGTTTGACTGAATATTTCAGTTCAGGTGACGGTAGATTTGCGGTGGTCTTGGATCCATTCATTTTCCCTTCGCTAGATCTGACTGAGCCGCCGTCAGAAAAGCGACGAGTTTTGGATAACTTTTGCACATCCACAGACGGACGCAAAGGTCAGCATTTTTGTCCAAGATGGCAATGGCATGCATGGCGCGAGAAATCTACCAGCGTCTCCGACACGTCAACTAGAAGAGAGCACCGCTAGTTCTCGTTCACAAGTTAACATTACTCTGCAAAACAATACATGCGGGTTTATATCTATTCCGTTCGTTCGTTCTAAGACTTATCCAAGTATGGTTAGGGCTTTTCTAAAAATATATATTAACATTTATAAATTTGAAATAAATGCAATATCAAGATGTTAATATATTTTATTTGATTCATCTCAATATATATGATTAGTTTGTTTATTTAGGCACTCTCAAATTTAAGGGATTTGCTAAAATTTAGATGTAGGAAGTGAGCCTAGCTCAACTGGTTGGGTGAGAGGTGTGTGCACCCAACCACTCAGGTTCAAATCCATTCTTAGACTGAATTTGGATGTTTATTTCTTTTCTTAATCTATATCTATACCTAATATATCTATATCTATACCTAATAATAAAGAGACAAAATTTCAAGCTCTTTTATTTCGTCCATCCATTTGTTTGGTCTGTCTTCCCCTAACTAACTTCGTGAACGATGAAAGGTTTCTTCCGTCCGGACTTATATATATAACACATGCTTATACGAGTTAAAATAAATCTTATCTAGTGCGATACGGAGTCTGAGTTCAAAATGTATTGCACCTTGTATGTTGACACCTAAATTTGAAAAAAAAGGCAAGCACGACATGCGGAGGTCCTAATTATGTGGTGACAGACAATAACAGAGTCTCTGCATCGATCTCCATGAGAAAGACCTAACTAAATAGGAATTTTGGATGGTACGTCATGGGAAAAGCCGATGGACCAAGTCCGTTTACTATTAATTTTGGACAGCGGTGATTAGACCATAATACATGGTATAACGTGCACAAGAAGGCAACAACAAGGTACACGTATGTGATATCTAGGTTAGGAGTTTGTTAAAGTTCGAATATAATTATGAAAAATTAACGTGACTAATCTAGTCTAAAAATTTTATATTATATTCTATATACCAAAAATGCTAGCTGCCCTATTACGTGACTAATCTAGCCCAAGAATTTTATATTCTATTCTATATACTGGAAAGACTAGCTGTCCTATTATATTTATATCTATACCTAATAATAAAGAGGTAAAATTTCAGACTCTTTTTTCGTCCATCCATTCTTTTTTTTATCTTCCTCTAACTACCGAACAGCAGAGTTTTTTCCGTCCAGACTTATATATATCTCGTGATTCACATCTAGATTGATATGGAGTCAGATTCTGAGATATAAACCGAATAGGAATAGATATCCTAATCAAATAGAAAAAAAATAGATAAATACGACTGTTTTGTGGCCGGTTGGACTACGACACGTTTGTCATGGCCGTCGTGATCTATTTCGCGTTAGATTTTCTTCTTTGGCTGTTTTTCATCTATATATTCTATTGATTGTTCGTTTCTCAATTTTTTTATGGCTTTTCTCAAACAAAGAAAAAGGAAATAATTATGGACTACAATGGATACAAAGTCCGATTTCAATACGCATTGGTTCACGTTCTTCATATCGTTTTGTGATTTGGACTCCGTGAACCGCGCAACAGCTCACGTCGCCCATGCAGTGGTGTGCTCTGGTTGTCCAACCTCGACCTCGCCGCATGTAAGGTCCTAGATGGCTAGAGGGTGGGTGAATAGCCTATAAAAATTTCTACAAGAGACACTAAGCAAACTAGTTAGAACAACAAACGGCGCAAAGCGAGTTTTGCTTAGCCTACGGTTGTGATGCAAGCCTCCTATCCACAAGTCTAGTAGATTATGATCTCTAGTTCACACAAGGGCTATGTCACTAAACTTATACTAGTGAGCAAGCTAACAACACTAGCAAAGGCTACCACTAGAGCTACACAAGATAATCTAGTAAATGTAAATGCAAGAGAGAGGCTTGTGTATCTTATACCAACAGTGGAGTGAAGATGTTTCCAATCACCAAGATGATATACAATCAATCAATATTGACAACAACACAATATGAAGACCAATCACCGGGAGACTAGAGACACAATATTTTTGTTCACCTGGTGTTCACTTGTGCACCGACAAGCTACGTCACCGGTTGTGTCGACCAACACTTAGATGGTTCCTCGGTGTGACCCTCAAGTCACTTGCCCCTCAAGGCACGCCCCGCAAGGCACCGCAAGACACCACTCTCAAGTGAGGTAACTCAATGACACGCGCAATGTAATAGAGTTGCTTTTGGCGTCCCGCCGAGGAAAGCACAAGAACCTCTTGCAATTAACCGGAGGTGGCCAAGAACAATCACCTTCTCTTGCCAACGCCTCCAACAATCTCCAAGTCGGCTAGGAGCGGTACTCTCCAAGAGTAACAAGAAATCCACCGGCTAAACCACCCACAAGTGCCACTAGATGCCCTCAAGCTATGCAATGCACTTTGGGATCACTCAATCTCACTTTTGATTTGCAATCAAGCAAGAGAGATGAGTGGGAGGAGATGCTCTAGCTCAAAGGATGCACAAGAATGTTAGAAATCACGAGAGATCTCCCCAAGGGCCGGCCAACAAGTATTTATAAGCATCCCATCCAAATAGAGCCGTTATACCCCTTCACTGGGTCTGTTCGGGATGACCGGACGCGCCGGTCATAACTGACCGGACGCGCTCGACCGCGTCCGATCCTCCAACGGTTACTGCGCCAACGGTCAAATCCCATGACCGGACGCGCCTCTCAAAATGACCGGACGCGCCGGTCCCGAGTGACCGGACGCGCTCCAGTCAACGACCGGACGCGCCGATCGCACAGCACCGCGCGCCCGCGAAGTAACGACCGGACGCGCCCCTCGCAACGACCGGACGCGACAGTGCCCGCGTCCGGTTTGAGTCCAGTAAGCTCCCTCGACGATCGGACGCGTCCGATCATGTGTGACCGGACACGCCTCTCGCAACGACTGGACGCGACAGTGCCTGCGTCCGGTTTGAGTCCAGTAAGCTCCCTCGACGATCGGACGCATCCGATCATGTGTGACCGGACGCGCCTCGCGTCCGATCGTACTCAGTTTCCTCTGGACACCTGACCGGACGCGCCGGTCCCGCGAGTGACCGGACGCGCCGGTTGCAAACCCTAGCACCCGCGCCTGCGCTGTACTGACCGGACGCGTCCGGTCATACCATGACCGCGTCCGGTGCAGCGTCCGGTCACCTCTGTGACCTCCGTTCGCCTTCGTTTCTTTTTCCGACTTCTGGCGTAGTGGAAAATAGGCATTTCAAGTTCCCAAAAACGCCTGAATCCCGCGCTCGCAAGCTCGGCGGGAGGGAGAGAGAGACTCAAACCCTCTCTACCGCTCAAACTTCATCGCCTTCGCAAATGTGCCAACACCAACAAGTGATCACCACCTTGTGCACGTGTGTTAGCCTTTTCATAAACATTTTTGAAGGTTTTCCAGTTAGGTCACTAGGCCCTACATGCAATGCACTTCATGAATTCACCTAGTGGCACCCGTGCATCGAATAACCGATAAGACTTCCCCTCTTAATAGTTCGGCTATCGATCCTAAACCACTCACACCCTCTATGGTGTCTTGAGTGCAAAACAAAATGGCCCTATGGTTATACCTTTGCCTTGAGCCCATTTTGTTCTTCCAAAAGATATGATCCACTTCATATCATCACATGACCGTCTCGATTCATCGACCTTAACTTCACTTACTCTTCACCGTTGCATCGGTCCGTCAGCGTCAAGTCTTGCTCAAGCTTCACCATCGCATGGTCCTTCGCTTCGAAGCCTTGACTTGCCCTTCACCTTCACAACCGGTCCATCGAGCCAAGCATCACCTCGGTCTTCATCATCTTGGTCACATGAGTCAATGTCATGTCTCATATTCAATGACCACCTTTATCTAAATCATCCACTTAGATACAAAGGTTAGTCCTAGGTTTCATCAATTAGCCAAAACCAAACTAGGGACTTTTAATCTCCCCTTTTTGGTAATTGATGACAACCCTCACAAAGATGATTTTGATAATAAAAGTTTTGAACTTGTCATACTTGTCCAATCATTTTGCTCATAAGTAAAGTTTGGACAACTATCACAAGCTCGGTTTTGGTAGCATTAGCTCTCCCTACATATGTGCATAGAGTTTGGATTGAAAGCTTTGCACATATGCATTGATAGAAGTGTTGAGAGAGTAATTCTACCAAAATGATACTCAGGTGTAAGAAATGGACCTTTGAAGCGTGATACCAATCGGAGTTGCCTTTTACACCATCCTTAGCTTCATGAAGTAACTAGACATCCATCACAACTCAAGAACCCCGTGAGATCAACATTATATGTAAAGGTTCTTGGACCACTTGTACCACTTGTAGAGCTTTAAGCATGTCTAGAAACCACATGTAAACTATTCCTATGCATGCTAGTAGATTATTTCATCATTCAAGTTCTCTACTAGCATTGCACCACACAAGCATGTATATTGAATTTAAAAATCATGTGCAATGAGCAAGTCATATGAGAATGCACAAACAAATGCAACAACTTTGTTTATGAGCTTGCTCCCCCTACTTGTGTGCATCAAAATTTTATTTACCCCTTTATCATGTTGAATCAACTTTTTCTCTCTCCCTTTGTCAACAACTTACCCAAAAATGGGATCAAATTGTGGAGAGAAAATCAATGTTTGATGGAGTAGGTTAGAATTTATCAAATTTGGTTTAACCTATAATACTTGCCAAAGATATTTAATTCGATTTGAACCAAAGACAAGCTTCTTCACTCCTCAAAATAAGGGTTATCTTGCCTATGTTGAATTAAACACTTATACCAAATCTTCTAGATTCAACACTAGGTTTGCAAGCTCACAAACATGTCATATGCCACCACTAGATCAAAACAAGCATAGAAGCAATAGTGGTAACATATATTCATCAAATTCATTTGATTTATCATGAATGCTCATGCATACCACTTATTATGTCTACATGCTCTAGCAAGTCCTTAGCATAGGATGAATGACATGTCAATCAATTTTACCTTGCAATGTCGAAGGAGAGGCATGTCAATAAGTGGGTGGGGTGCATTCAACTCATGTTTGAGAAATCAAGAATGTTCAATTCATTCCTTAGCTTGCAAAACCTCTTTTCATCAAGTGGCTTGGTGAGAATATCGACAAGTTGATCATCTGTGCCAACACTTTCAATGGCAATATCTCCCTTTTGTTGATGATCTCTAATGAAATAATGCCTTATGTCAATATGCTTTGTTCTTCCATGTTGAACTGGGTTTTGTATCATCTTGATTGCACTTTCATTATCACATAGCAATGGCACATTCTTAAAGTTAAGGACATAATCCTTCAAAGTTGATTTCATCCATAGCAATTGTGCACAACAACTCCCCGCACTCACATATTCGGCTTCGGCGGTAGCCACACTATTTTGTTTCTTTGAGGATCATGACACAAGTGATCTTCCAAGTAATTGACATGTGCCACTTGTGCTCTTTCTATTGATCTTGCAACCCCCATAGTCAGAGTCCGAATATCCAATCAATTCAAATTTTGACCCCTTGGGATACCATAGTCCAACATCTTTTGTTTGCTTCAAGTACCTCAATATTCTCTTTGCGTCCGAGAGATGACTCTCTCTAGGTGAGGCTTGATATCTAGCACACATACAAACACTAAACATGACATCCGGCCTTGATGCAGTGACATAGAGTAGGCTTCCAATCAAAGATCGATATTCCTTTTGATTCACCATTTTCCCATCAAAATCACTATCTAAATTGCCATTTGTACTCATTGGAGTTGAAATTGGCTTTGCATCTTGCATTCCAAACTTCTTCAACATGTCTCTTATGTATTTCCCTTGACTCACAAATGTCCCATTCTTCAATTGTTTGACTTGGAGACCAAGGAAGTAGCTAAGTTCACCAATCATAGACATTTCAAACTCTTTGGTTATCATAGCACCAAATTCCTCACAATAAGCTTGATCGGTTGATCCAAAGATGATGTCATCAACATATATTTGCACTATGAATATATCATTCCTAATCTTCTTGGTGAATAGAGTTGTATCAACCTTCCCCATCTTGAATCCCTTAGAGAGAAGGAAATCCCTTAGCCTCTCATACCATGCTCTCGGTGCTTGCTTTAAGCCATATAAAGCCTTCTTCAACTTGTACACATGGTTGGGTTTCTTGCCATCTTCAAATCCGGGAGGTTGCTCAACAAAGACTAACTCATTGATGATCCCATTGAGAAATGCACTTTTGACATTCATTTGATATAATTTTATGTTGTGTGCACAAGCATAAGCCAAAAGAATCCTTATTGCCTCCAATCTTGTCACGGGAGCATATGTCTCATCATAGTCAAGACCTTCTACTTGAGTGTAACCTTGAGCAACTAGTCTTGCTTTGTTTCTCACCACAATGCCATCTTGATCTTGCTTGTTTTTGAACACCTATTTGATTCCAATCACATTGTAGTCATTTGGCCTTTCTACCAACTCCCAAACATCATTTCTTATGAAATTGTTAAGCTCTTCTTGCATAGCCATGATCCAATCGGCATCCTTCAAAGCTTCTTCTATTTTCTTTGGTTCTAAGGTTGACACAAATGATGCATGCTCACAAAACATAGCCAATCTTGATCTTGTTTGCACACCACTTCTAATATCACCAATAACATTGTCAATAGGGTGATCTCTTGCAACATGTTGTGGTTGGAGTACTTGCACTTGATTGCTTGAGCTTGGTTGATCACTTGATGTATCTTGATGAGATGAACTAGCACTATGATCTTGCACTTGAGAGTCACTAGCTAGCTTGAATGGAGAATTGAGCACTTGATCTTTATCATCATCTTGAATATCAATTACTTGCTTTGCTCTAATGTCTCCAATGTCCATGTTCTTCATTGCTTCCACCAATTGAGTTCCACCAAAATCATCTAGATTCTCTTCTTCATCTTGTGACCCATTGGTTTCATCAAATTACACATCATGGACTTCTTCTAGAATGCCACTTGAGTTGTTCTAAACTCTATAAGCTTTGCTTGTAGTTGAATAACCAAGTAGGAACCCCTCATCACATCTCTTGTCAAACTTTTCCAATCTAGTGCCCTTCTTCAAGATATAACATTTGCAACCAAACACTTTAAAGTAAGAAATATTGGGCTTTCTTCCATGAAGTAGCTCATATGGGGTCTTCTCTAGTAATGGATGACAATATAGTCTATTGATGTAGTAGCAAGCGGTATTGATTGCTTCATTCCAAAAAGATTGACTCACATTGTACTCATGAAGCATTGATCTAGCCATATCAAGCAATGTTCTATTCTTTCTCTCAACTAGGCCATTTGATTGTGGAGTGTACTTGGCCGAGAATTGATGTCCAATGCCATAGTGATCACAAAGTTCTTCAATTCGTATATTCTTGAACTCACTTCCATTGTCACTTCTCACTTTCTTGATTCTAATCTCAAACTCATTGTGAACTCTAGTGAGAAAGGTCTTGAAGGTGTCAAACACTTCACTTTTGTTACTAAGAAAGAATACTCATGTGAATCTTGTGAAGTCATCCACTATGACAAAGCCATACTTGTTGCCGCCTATACTTGTGTATGTTGTTGGGCCAAATAGATCCATGTGCATCAAATCAAATGCTTTGCATGTGCTCATTATACTCTTCTTTGGATGTGAGCTTTCAACTTGCTTCCCGGCTTGACATGCACTACAAAGCTTATTCTTCTCAAATTCAACATCTTTCAAACCATTGACAAGATTGTGAGTTGTAAGCTTCTTCAATTGTTTCATGCCAACATGACCAAGCCTTCTATGCCAAAGCCAACCTATGCTTGATTTGGAGATTAAGCAAGTTGTCAAGGAAGTTTCTCTAGCATTGAAGTCAACTAGATAGAGATTCTCATATCTAAAACCCTTAATGCCACATTTGAACCATCCATATTAATGACTTCCACATCATCAACCCCAAAGATACATTTGTAGCCTAGATCACATATTTGTACCATGGATAGAAGATTGAAATCCAAGCTTTCAACTAGCAACACATTGGAGATACTCATGTCATTTGATATTGCAATCTTGCCTAAGCCAATAACCTTGCCTTTCTTGTTATTGCCAAATGTGATAGAATCAACACCACTATTATTGTCGTTGATTGAGTCAAACATTCTTGATGTACCGATCATGTGTTGAGTGCACCCACTATCAATAATCTAATGCCTTTCTCCGGCTTTGTAATTGATCTACAAGCAAATCAATGAAGTTTAGGTACCCATTTTTGCTTGGGTCCTTGTAGGTTAGTAACTAAGCTCTTAGGTACCCAAATAGCCTTCTTCTTTGGGCCAACAATGGTGTACCAATAAACTTAGCTTGCACACCCTTCACACCTTTGGTAAGCACATAGCAAGAATCAAAAGGTATAGCATTAACAAATTTCTTGCTTTGGTTCTTTTTATTACAATTATGCTCTAAGTGCCCAACTTACTTGCATCTATTGCAAAACCGACCATTGCTCTTCACAAAGCTAGGCTTTGGAGTTGCAAAGGCTAACTTGCCTTTCTTGGGGGTGTAGCCCAATCCCTCTTTGTTAAGAGAGAACCTTTGGCTATCCAAACACTTAAGCAAGAGGGCCTCACCACCATAGGCCTTGCCTAGGGCATGAGTGAGCTCATCCACCTCTCTCTTGAGAGTCTCATTCTCAACCATTAGTGAGGTATCACAAGTGAAACCATCACTAGTAGTGGAGGTAGAGTTGGTGGTGGTGGATGAAGAGCTACAAGAAGGGTTAGCATTTGTCATGATGATAGGTTTATAAAAAGATTCATCAATTATATCACATGTAACACCTATATCACATGATACAACAACCTCCTTCTTTGCTTGTTACTCAAGTAGCAATGAGTGGGCTTTTTTAAGCTTGGAATGAGCTTTACCAAGATCCTCATGGTCTTCCACTAGATTCTCATGAGTGGTCTTAAGCTCACCTAGAACTTTCTCAAGTATTGCTACTTTCATTGAAAGCTTCTTACACTCCTTGTTCTTGGCAATAGCTATGTCTCTAGTTTGTTGCATCAAGTCATATAGTTGTTCTTTAGTTGGTTCATCATCATCATTTTTATTATCATTATTATTAACATTATCACTATCATGAACATATTCCATTTTACTTTCATCATCACTCTCATCATATAATACCTTAGCTTCTTTGGCCATGAAGCACGAAGAGGATGAATCAAATAGTGAAGGCTTCTTGTTGATAGCAATGGAAGCAAAAGCCTTGTTGGATGATTCTTCTTCTTCATCATCATCATCACTTTCCCAAGTGACCACATAGGCTCCGTTCTTGCCCTTCTTGAAAGTCATCTTGGCTTCTCTCTTTTTCTTCTCAAACTTGCCCCTCTTGTTGTTCTTCTTCTTCTTGTCATAGGGACATTCGGCTTGAAGATGTTCGGTGCTATCACAATTGAAGCACTTCCTTTGTTGCTCATTGCTCTTAAAGTTGTCATTTCTCTTTTTGAAGCCTCTTTTCTTAATGAACATGTGACCCATTTTCTTGACTACAAAAGCAAATGCCTCATCATCAATTTCATAATCTTCATCTTCACTATTGTCTTCTTCTTCTTCAATGATGGTAGATTTGCCCTTGGAGGAGATGGCCTTGAATGCCACGGTCTTCTTCTTCTTTTCTTCTTCCACCTTCTCCTTGTCATCAACATCTTGATCATATTTGTCATAGGTCAATACTTCACCAAGTAAATCATTAGGCTTCATTGCTTCAAGCCTATCTCTTTGCAACATCATGATCAACATCTTGAATCTTCTAGGTAAGCTCAATAAGAACTTGTGACAAAAATCTTGATCTTGAGTCTTGTGCCCTAAACTCTTGAGATCATTGACTATCACTTGCAATCTATGAAACATTTTAATGATTGTTTCATCATCCTTTTTCTTGAAGTTCTCAAACTCACTCTTGAGCCCATATAGCTTGGCACTCTTCACAACCTTAATGCCTTCATATGTCTCACTCAACCTTGTCCATACTTCACTAGCCAATTCCAAATCCTTGATGCCTTCAAACACTTTTGTGTCAATACCATTGTAGAGTGTATTGAGAGCCATTCTATTGCATGTTCTATTTGCTCTATTCTCATCGGTGAGATGATCGGGATCAATGATAGCAAAATCATTCTCGGTGACTTGCAATACTCTCTCATGAATAGAACCAAGGTACATTATCATTTTTCTCTTCTAATGAGCAAAAGAACTAACACCATCAAAGAACGGTGGCTTGCCCCCAACATGATTGAACACAATTTGAGCCATTTTTCACACCGAAGGATGTTAAGCCTTGATTAAAACGGTGACCACGGCTCCGATACCACTTGTAAGGTCCTAGATGGCTAGAGGGGGGTGAATAGCCTATAAAAATTTCTACATGAGACACTAAGCAAACTAGTTAGAACAACAAACGGCGCAAAGCGAGTTTTGCTTAGCCTACGGTTGTGATGCAAGCCTCCTATCCACAAGTCTAGTAGATTATGATCTCTAGTTCACACAAGGGCTATGTCACTAAACTTACACTAGTGAGCAAGCTAACAACACTAGCAAAGGCTACCACTAGAGCTACACAAGATAATCTAGTAAATGTAAATGCAAGAGAGAGGATTGTGTATCTTATACCAATGGTGGAGTGAAGATGTTGCCAATCACCAAGATGATATACAATCAATCAATATTAACAACAACACAATATGAAGACCAATCACCGGGAGACTAGAGACACAATATTTTTGTTCATCTGGTGTTCACTTGTGCACCGACAAGCTACGTCACCGGTTGTGTCGACCAACACTTAGATGGTTCCTCGGTGTGACCCTCAAGTCACTTGCCCCTCAAGGCATGCCCCGCAAGGCACCGCAAGACACCACTCTCAAGTGAGGTAACTCAATGACACGCGCAATGTAATAGAGTTGCTTTTGACGTCCCGCCGAGGAAAGCAAAAGAACCTCTTACAATCAACCGGAGGTGGCCAAGAACAATCACCTTCTCTTGCCAACGCCTCCAACAATCTCCAAGCCGGCTAGAAGCGGTACTCTCCAAGAGTAACAAGAAATCCACCGGCTAAACCACCCACAAGTGCCACTAGATGCCCTCAAGCTATGCAATGCACTTTGGGATCACTCAATCTCACTTTTGATTTGCAATCAAGCAAGAGAGATGAGTGGGAGGAGATGCTCTAGCTCAAAGGATGCACAAGAATGTTAGAAATCATGAGAGACCTCCCCAAGGGCCGGCCAACAAGTATTTATAAGCATCCCATCCAAATAGAGCCATTATACCCCTTCACTGGGTCTGTTCGGGATGACCGGACGCGCCGGTCATAACTGACCGGACGCGCTCGACCGCGTCCGATCCTCTAACAGTTACTGCGCCAACGGTCAAATCCCATGACCGGATGCGCTCCAGTCAACGACCGGACGCGCCGATCGCACAGCACCGCGCGCCCGCGAAGTAACGACCGGACGCGCCCCTCGCAACGACCGGACGCGACAGTGCCCGCGTCCGGTTTGAGTCCAGTAAGCTCCCTCGACGATCGGACGTGTCCGATCGTATGTGACTGGACGCGCCTCTCGTAATAACCGGACGCGACAGTGTCCGCGTCCGGTTTGAGTCCAGTAAGCTCCCTCGACGATCGGACGCGTCAGATCATGTGTGACCGGACGCGCCTCGCGTCCGATCGTACTCAGTTTCCTCTGGACACCTGACCGGACGCGCCGGTCCCGCGAGTGACCGGACGCGCCGGTTGCAAACCCTAGCACCCGCGCCTGTGCTGTACTGACCGGACACGTCCGGTCATACCATGACCGCGTCCGGTGCAGCGTCCGGTCACCTCTATGACCTCCGTTCGCCTCCGTTTCTTTTTCCGACTTCCGGCGTAGTGAAAAATAGGCATTTCAAGTTCCCAAAAATGCCTGAATCCCGCGCTCGCAAGCTCGGCGGGAGGGAGAGAGAGACCCAAACCCTCTCTACCGCTCAAACTTCATCGCCTTCGCAAATGTGCCAACACCAACAAGTGATCACCACCTTGTGCACGTGTGTTAGCCTTTTCATAAATATTTTTGAAGGTTTTCTAGTTAGGTCACTAGGCCCTACATGCAATGCACTTCATGAATTCACCTAGTGGCACCCGTGCATCGGATAACCGATAAGACTTCCCCTCTTAATAGTTCGGCTATCGATCCTAAACCACTCACACCCTCTATGGTGTCTTGAGTGCAAAACAAAATGGCCCAATGGTTATACCTTTGCCTTGAGCCCATTTTGTTCTTCCAAAAGATATGATCCACTTCATATCATCACATGACCGTCTCGATCCATCGACCTTAACTTCACTTACTCTTCATCGTTGCATCGCCAAGTCTTGCTCAAGCTTCACCATCGCATGGTCCTTCGCTTCGAAGCCTTGACTTGCCCTTCACCTTCACAACCGGTCCATCGAGCCAAGCATCACCTCGGTCTTCATCATCTTGGTCACATGAGTCAATGTCATGTCTCATATTCAATGACCACCTTTATCTAAATCATCCACTTAGATACAAAGGTTAGTCCTAGGTTTCATCAATTAGCCAAAACCAAACTAGGGACTTTCACCGCGTGAAATGGCTACACCCTGGTCTACTTGTTCCGCTGCCCAGGGAGGCAGTGACCAGCCTCAACCGGACTTCTTCTCGCCCAACGTGGGACTGCAATGCCGTGGGCGCGCTTCTTCATCATCGCATGGTCCGTGGCCACGCTCAAGGACTTCGATGACTTCGTGCCGTCCAAGGCCATGAATGACACGTTTGTGCCGAAGTATGACTCCATGGGCCCTGACGCACCTCCTGCTTCAGGTTGCTGCATGCGCTGACTTCCTGTTTGTTGGAACAAATCATCGCTTTCTCGATGGAGTTTATGCATGCATGGCATGGTTAATGAATAGAATGATTCAACGAGATAAGGATGGTGGTAAAGATGAAATGAGGTTGCCTTTGGGATTTGGCAGATCACCTTCTTTATGTGCGGCGGCAAGCGCTCGTCACGGAGATGCACCACTTCGTCATCGACGGCAGCAGTGTCATCCACTTTGTCCAGAGTTTTGGACGTGGTCCAACATCGCCGGTGGAGACATCATCGTCGTCGTCGTGCCCCAGCCTCTTGACCGCATTCCTCACGCCCCTCTAGGAGTTCGGGCACGCCCACGGCTGAGTGCCGTGTTTAACCACACCCACGAGTACGACGCGCGGTCGTGCCTCCAAGCTAGCAATAACCGATGGCAACAAGGCAGAGTACGCCAGCACGATCCTACGTGTGACCGGCGCGGTGTCCACCTTCCATGCGCTTGTGGTCCACGTCTAGCGTAGAGCGTGCTGGCTCTCGATGCTGAGTCCCGCCTCGGTGGTGCGCACCTGGCTCAGTGTCTGGCCGCGTCGGTGACCTCCTGACCAACCCGCTAGGGTTTTGGCGCTCGTCAGCTTCGCGGGGCGATGGGGCACGAGGAGGAGTATGCGCGGTCGCTGTTGGACTACGCGGACCTGGCTGCGCTACCGCAGAGCGGGCTATCCGGCATGGACCTACGCGTGATCAGCCTGGGGATGCTGGGTGGGGCGAGCCAGCTCTACTGGCACCGGTGCTCATGTACTTATATACCAAGTTATACATTAATTTGATATACAAGTTTAATAAAACATTGTCATATTATTGATTTCAGCTTTAAAAGTAAAATACAAATAGATCTACATCGTTCATATTATTATTTCCTATGAATATTCAATTGTTAATGTTTTTCGTTGCAACGCACGGGCATATTTGCTAGTAAATATAAAGGGTGATAGCCAATTAAGATATACAACACCCAATTGTCAAAAAAACACATCTATTACTTTTATCTTATACCTCAAGCTTTTTCAACCCCTGCTGTCTGCCGCATCTCTCGACAAGATATGACCGCGTTCTAGGTGGACTAGCCGATCCTAGAACACCCCATCACGCATTCTTACGGCGGGCGTTCATGGGTTTATCAGGTGAAGAATGAGCGTCTGATCGGCCTCGTCAACCTGTTGGTCGGCCTTGCCGTTTGGATTCACAGAGATTCAAGGAGGTCGGGCCGCAGACGTCTATCCAGCTAATACAATGAAATAACAATGCGCTTTGATCCATAGGATAAGGAAGAAGGAACATGTTAGCTTCACAGGGAGGGGCCATTGCCGACGGCATGGTTCGCGCTCAACGCTCACCCTGAAGGCCACCCTGCCTCCCGCAACTGCGAGACGCGTTGCCTGCATGGTGAGCAGCAGCCCCGGCAGTAGGCTCATGTTGAGCTCCGGAATGAGGCACACGAACGTGAGCACATCATGGTTGTCGCCCGCGAGGCGGCGTACGTCAGTGTCATACTGCGTGGCGACAAACTTGACACAGTCGTTGTCGCCACCGCAGCCGATGGAGTAACAGACAATGACTCGCCGATGTCCGCAAGGTAGTAGAGCTTGCCGATGAGCCGGACATGGATGGCTAGGGTCGTCACGAGGGAGGATCGAAGGGAATGGAGGATGTTGTCGAAGGGTGGCAGATGGTCACCCTCGAAGAGCAGGAGGTGTTGGAGCAGAACCAGAATCCACTGCGCCTCCATGGCGTTGAGCTTGATGCTAGGCTCGGACGGTAGTGCACCAGCCGTCACAATGATGTAGGTGACGTCGGTGATTGTGAAAACCGGAGCCATGGGTTCTGGGCGATGCCTGACTGCCTGAGTAAGAACTGTGCCGAATTAGAACCTTTGTGTAGCTTAGATGCTTAGCGTCGTTGGTGGTGTTTGCTTGCGCTCAATCTTGAAGTGTGTGAAAGTTGTAGAGAACCCGGTTGCATCTCGCTGGCGGGTGGCGGCTGGGTCCCGTAAGGTGTGTTTGCATTGCCTGACTCCATCCCCATGAGTGTGAATGGGTGAATCAATTGCCCAATTAATCAAATCAAATAATTAAATAATATAAAAATTAAAGTTAAAATATTTACAAGTAAATATTTCTTTATTTTCGAACCAGATAAATTTTTTCAACGTTGTATTTTATTTCAATACAGCTAAGTAGGACATTATCATATAATGGCCTAGGATGTCATTATCATTATAAATAAGTTATAGCTTTTAAATTTTGTAAAAAAAGTGGAACATAAATAGATATATAGTATTCTGTTGTCATTTTCTACGAATGCTTAATATTGGACCTATTTGCTAGTGATTAATAAAAAAACCATCTAGTTGGATCTCAATTTTTTTTAAAAAAAACAGATGCCTGAATTTTAGTTTCCTTTCCTGCGACTGTTATTGCATATAATAGAAGAACACCCCGCGCATTGTGTGGGAATTTTTGATAAAATTATACTACTTATATTTACTAATATGATTGAATAAACATCATAATACATGCTAGTGGATGATTTTTAGCATTCTGATATGGACAACTAAATATATATTAGTAGATGATATGGTTTGTTAATGTGAATAGCTTGAATGAAGACATCATGTGTTAGTGGATGTTGATGTGGACACTTTTGCATGGCAAGATAAATTACTCGTGGAGTTTATCTTTATAAGAGATATAGATTTTATACTAAAATTATAGATTTCGTCTATTGCATTTTCTGTAAACGCAATCTGCAATTTTCGGAATCGAGAATAAAAAACTCGTTACACAAAACCACAAACCCAATAAAAACTAATTTATATTGGCACAAAGACAATTAATAATTAACAATTATTTTTATAGAAAAACAAGGATAAAATTTAATATGTTACGACACAACGACGAATAAGAAACACATCAACCGCTGTTTTTTTCTGTTTGTGCTTGTTATAAAAGGTTGTCATTCGGTGGATCCACTTCCGTCTCCAACACGAACATGGGCAGGTCTTGTTGTTCTATATAATAGTAGAAAATGAGGCAATTTAGGATGTCTCTAGTGGTAAAGTCATTATCTATAAGAAACATGCACATCAACAGCTGTTTTTTTTTGTTTGTGCTTGTGCTGGAAACTGGTATTCCCAATCTGAATCAAACTATTATTGAATTTCTTAAAAGCCGAGTTAACCTCCTTTTCAAAAAAAAAACACATCAATCGAAGATGTAGACAACATATCCAATGGATAAATTATAACTTGTTCTTCAAAGTTAACATGGGTCCACATGTCATAGAACTTTATTAATTACTTCTTTAATACGTACTAAAATAAGAGATGATTTTCAGTTATCCTAAATCAAATCACTCTGAGTTTGACCAAGTTTGATAAAAAGAACAATAATATTCACTACGAAATGTATTTTCATGATTTATGATTTTGATATAGTAGACATTAATAATCTTCGCTATGAATCAGATTAAATTTAGGACATTATTGTCCTCTCTGGGTTTGAAAGGACGGACGAAATCATGCCTTAAGAAGATGGAGAGAGAAGAGCAGCTTTCTTGACCAGTTAAAAATCATGCCTAAGAAGATGGAGAGAGGAGCTTTCTTGACCGGTTAAACTAATCGACAGTTTGCTTGAATCAGTAGAGCTTAAGATAATCGGCAGGGAGAAATTCATCCAAAAAATAAAATACTAAAGTGGGACCCATCCGAGAAAGAGCCTTAAGCTGGGGCGGTGGGGCCCATCGCTCTCCTGCCTTTAAAACCCCCTCGATGGGCGTGGCAAAGCTCCACCACACCATCAAAACAAACTCGTTGAGAGCGCCTCAAAACCACCCGAAGATTTCCCCAGATCGTCCCCAGCACAAAGAAGCAGCGCAGATGGAGCAGTCCGGCGCCAAGAAGTCGAACAAGATCACCGAGATCGTGCGGATGCAGCAGATGCTGAAGAAGTGGCGCAAGCTCTCAGTCACCCCCAAGGAGCCAAGCTCGCCCACCGCCGCCGGCGGCGGCGGCGGCAATGCCGGCGAGAGCAAGGCCAAGAAGTTCCTGAAGCGGACGCTTTCCTTCACGGACGGCCCGCCGTCGGGCTCCCCTCCGCCGCCGCCCAAGGGCCACCTCGCCGTGTGCGTGGGCCCCGCGATGCAGAGGTTCGTGATCCCGATGGAGTACCTGAAGCACCGTGCCTTCGCGGCGCTGCTGCGGGAGGCCGAGGAGGAGTTCGGGTTCCAGCAGGAGGGCGTGCTCCGCATCCCCTGTGAGGTCCCCGTCTTCGAGTCCATCCTCAAGGCCGTCGAGAAGAACAAGAAGGATGCCGCCTTCTGTTACTGCAGCGTCGAGTACGCCGCCGACGAGGTCGGACTTGGCACGCCCAACAACCCGCTCTGCAGATAGGTGGAGCTCAAGAACAAAACAAAAAGGAATATTTTCTTCCTCTTTTTTCCCCTTGTTCTTTGTAACGTGGTGTGGTGAGGGATGAGTCGATAGTATCTCCCCCCGCGGATTAGAATTACTGCCTGATTTTTATTTCTGCTGAACTGAGCTGATCTGGACTGGACAATGCAGCCCTCATGGATGCAACGAATTATGGAAAAATTGATGTGGAAACGAAGGGTTTTCTGTGTTCTATGAAAGGCAATGAGGAGGAGCTACCTCTAACTGAAAGATTCGATTTTTCCCCTTTCCGTTTGTCCTTTGTCATCCTTGATTTGCAGTAATTGCTATTCTATCTTTATGTAGTACATCACTGTTTGTTTATAAAGAATCTTGACTAGTTGGGCATACTATAAAATATAATGTACATTATGTACTTCATCAGTACATTTATGTAGCAGTGATATCGTAATGAAATGGTTACTACTTTAAAATTAAATTGTGCATAGTTTGATGGACTCTGGAATATCAGTTGTTCACCCTGTTCGGCAGGCTATTTTTGCGGCTTATAAGCCGGCGGTGGCTGTTTTGCTGTGAGAGAAAAACATTGTTCCACGGCTGATAATCCGTGCTGATAAGCGCAGTCGAACTTTTGTTGTTTTTTGTTCGGATGAGAGTTTTGACTACTACTTCACATGAAGGCAAAGTATGAGGTATAGTGTTCAAAAAAAAGTATGAGGTATGCATCAGTCAAGACTTACCTGAGCGAAGAAATGAGCAACAGCTCTGATACTGATATGCTGCAAATTGGCAGCAAGTTGTTTGATATAGAAAAACACAGCTTTTGAATTCCTGAAGAGATACGCTGGTACCTGATGTATACATGTTTGTTCCCATGAGGCCATGACACACCTAGTATGTTTTCTCAGAAGGGTTTGAACACCGAAGTTGCATGAGACTTCACCTCCTCTTTACTAAGCCTATTCAATCTCCATATTCCTGATGAATGCATATTTGTTTTTTTTTCAGGATTTCAATCTATTTCTAAAGAATTTCTTGAAAATACTGAATTCATCGATTTGCTGCTAGAAAAGTTCTTACTCATGCGCTGTTGCTTGACATTTTTCTTCCCTTATATGCCACTGTGGCTATGACGGACTTAATTCTAATAATGGCACATAGGGGATGACAAAGCTTAATTCTTTTCACCCTTTTGTACCGTTGTCATCTATACAATTTGACGGCAGTGACATAGAGGAGAAGGAAAATTTGATGTACTGTATATGAGAGATGAGAACTTTTGCGTTGGCAACCAAGGAATGGTGGATAAGAAATTATCTCAAGATGATTGGCACAATATCTTCACTTTGAAAATGGAAAAAACTTTGTAAGCACAAGAGATCTGAGAAAATTCACTCTTGTAAAAGTATGATGTTTTTTTTTCTCTAAAACAATCAGGAGATCTGAGTTTGATGTTTCTTTGACCTTATTTTGTTTCATTTTGCTGTTTTATTTTTTTCCTTTTCTTAGTGGTGATACTAGTTATCTAATGGTCTATTCCTACTTATCCTTGAGAGTTCTGTACTATTTCTGCACCTTTTCAGGTCAATGTTTTGTTTTTGTCCGTTGTTTTCCTCCTTTCTCGTTGGCTTGAACCCAAAGGAAAAGCGAAGGTCTTTTTTCTCAATTAAAAGGAACGGCCCAATGATTTCATCTGTCGTCTTACTAGTGCATTTTTCCCATTAAACGTGGCGAGAAAATTAGTCTAAATTATGAAGAGATCTCTATGTTACTCCAAGAAAAGTACTCCAGCTTCAAATGATCAAGCTTCGGATCGCTTCTCGTGCTTATATCTTGGCCTCTCAAAAAGGTCCATCCATCAGCTGGTCCAACAATTCATCTCGATAAGGTGCGGCTTCGCCTCCCAATGCAAGCGCATGCAGTACCTCACCCGGAGGTCTACTACGCCTAGTCGCCTACGTTGAAATTCGGGTTAGAAGCACAAGGTCGTTCGCCCCGAGGAGCATAGATGCCGCGATCCCCTGAAGTCCAACCCAATTATCAGCTTCTACAGTATATTTTGAAAGCTTCAGTCCAACCCAATCATCCAGTGCATATGTTATACGAAATTGTGAACAAATGAGCCGTTTGTCAAGAACTTGCCGCAAATTCTTCGCACATGCTTCTCAATGAGCAAGAGGATTTCGCCTGTGAAAGGAATGACTTGTGCCGGGTCAATTATCTATCATTTGTCAAGACTGAAAGGTGAAGCTGTCAAAGATTTCTGAACCATTCAAATTTGTGACTTTAATCGCACTGTGAATTTCCTCGTTTACCCGGTTCTTTAACCACCGCCATCTTCGACCGTTACACATCTGAGAAAGAAAAGTGAAAACTTGTTAGGATTTCATGCCGATCCCCATGAGCCTTTCGAAACTGCAAGAACCACCGGCCATGTGAGCGCGGGCGAGCATGTGCTCGGCACGTTGCGAAGTGCCAAGCAAGCAACGGAGAGCGTCCCCGTAGGTTGGGGCGGCAGGCAGACTTGTTTTATTTATGGCCATGGATGGATCGCCAGCCATTGCCCAGGTACCTGCAAGGACGTACCTGCAGGTGCGGCTCCAGTACTTGCATTGCGTCTGCGTTGGATCCCACGGATCCATTGAATCGCATTTACCAAGGCGCGCAGTGCAGTGCACATTGCACCCACCCGCAAACTACCAGTGGTTGCCGGCTGCCGCTGCTTGTTTTACGGCAGCCGGGTCGCCTCATGTGGGATTCACCGCTCACGCGACTGTCGATGAGGAGAACCGGCCGGGCCGGCCTATTCAATCGTAGACAATAGGATAGTAGTACTGAATTATCTGCTCTAGCTGTCGCTGCCTGAATATTGCTGATGATAAGGAAATAAGAGCAGCATTGCTCGGCAGGCACAACAAAGATGATGAGAAAGTTTCTTCGTTTTCTTGTGCAGAGAGAAGTATGAAATGTGAAAACAAAGTTTGAATTGTGAGACGTAACTGACGTGTGAAACACTGTCGCGGTTGCAAAAAAATCCAACAGAGTTGGAGCTGGAATGAAGTACTGCATGCAAAGAAAACACTGTCGTTTTCTTCGTTTTTTTTATGGTAGCTGTTGACAATTAATTCAAGGCAAAGAACGACGGTGGGTCACCATCTTCAATTGTCAGGCAAATGATCGTCATGTTTCGTCTGTCTGAAAAGAAGTTTCTTGTTGTAGCGTGACATTGCAAACAAAGGGTGGACCACAGCAAGGTAGCAGCAATTAACAAACAACTGTTAGAGTTGATCTCCTCCAGCCTGGCCCAACGGCCGAGCTAGGCCTTGATCCAACGCCCTGATAGGGGGTGTCCAGCCTTTCAAGGTTGGTGGGGCCCCCGTCGCACTGCGCAGTATAAAGAGGAGGTGGGGTATGGGGCATAAGTCACGAGGTTCATCGCGGCTACAGTACCCCACCCACAGAACCCTAAGCCGATCTGAGGAAGCGCAGCCAGCGGCGGGAAGCGCCGCCATTCCACAGCGTCCCACTACTTCACCGCGCCCGGACTCCACTACAGCGACTCAATGACGGACTCCTACTCTCAGGCCAACGGTCGGTAACGCCTCCCCGTTCCCACCCTCTCTGTCTCTCTCTCCATTCCTCTCTCTCCCTTTCTCCAGTGAGTGTTCTATAATTCTACTGGTTTTATCTCAAATGCAAAGACAAGTTCCCACTAGATCCACTGCTAGATGATATGGCAAGCACTATCAATGGTACCGGAGCCAGTTTACCTAGGTGTGGATCTAGATCTCGGGAAAGAAGAAAAGAGCCGATTCATTTTTCAGATCGGATAACACACGAATCCCTAACCCTAAAAGAACAGAGAAAGAGAGAAGGGCCGGCGGGACCTAACCTACCTGCTGGCCGCCACCGCCGGTTGCCGCATGGCGCCACGCGGGAACGACAACCCGAGCCACCGCACGATGCTTTTTGCCGATGCTAAGCTGGGAACAGGGCACTGTCTCGCGGCCGCTCGACGGCGGCGCGCTCACCCTCGGGCGAGCGCTCGCGCCGGCGAGAAGCCTCGTGGTGGCGCCGTCGTCCTTCCTCCGGCCGTCACGCGCGGCCACCTTGCTCTTCAGTTGCTTCGTCGAGGCGCTGAATGAGAAGAGGATGGGAGAGACCAAGGAAAAGAAAAGGAACAGGGGGTGCCGATGCGGGGGCTAGCACCGGCCATCCCGGCGGTGACCTCACCGGCGTCGGTGGCCGACGGCCACCATGCTGTGTTGCTTTGTGACTGAAGAAAGAGGCTGCGGCTAGAGGAATAGAAAGGGAGAAGCGAGATGGGGAGCCGGCCGGACCGGCGGCGCCTTTTGCGCCGGCGGCGACGCCATCTCCGGAGGCTGCGTGCGGCTAGAAAGCAAAGCAAATAGACTTAGGGTTTTGGGAAGTCGCCACCTGCTGTTTTGTTCCACCGAAAAGGCAGCGCAGCCGTCCAATCTTGATCTGCGGCTGCGATTGTCCCAGCATTAGATGTGCCAGCGGTGAACAGAGGCCCGAAGGCAGTTTCCTGGCCCAGGCCCAGGTTGCGGCCTGGGCGCAGGGGAGGGCCGCGCGCTGCTGCCGTTTGGGCCGCGCGCCCGCACTGCTGGGCCGCGGGAAATGACAAGCTGGCTGCTGCTGCGCTCTGGAAAGCGGCAGCTCGCGCGGGCCGAATGGGCCAAGAGCGCACAAGTGCGAATGGGCCGCAGGCTGTTTTCGGTTTTGGGCTGCGGCAAAACGCCAACGCGAGCAGGCCTCGGGCCGAAGAAACAGTTAAGAAGAGAATCATATTTTACTAATTTTTTTCAGAAGCATTTTTTGAACGAATTTTGTTAACTTTAAATGCTAATCTCTACTCAAATTTGAACCAACGTCATAATTTGTTTAGAGAGAAGAAGAGTAAAGTACAATGCTTCTGAAAAGAGAATAAAGTATATTTTTTTCAGAGAATAGTAAAGAATTCTAAGAGTATCTGGAAAATAGAATTATGGAATTTATTATCGTTTTCCGCTGCAAAGTTAAAGATGATTGTCTTCTCATTAAATCCGAACTAACGGAAGGATTTAATTTGAAGAGCAGTTATAGTCATTCAGTAAATGATGAAAAGATTATCCTCTAATTAAAAATTGGAGGAATAGTTGATTTATGGTTAATATAAATTATAATATTGTTATTTTCTGACCAACGTTGATGATAACAATATTATAAGTTTATTTATGAGTTTGTGTTTAAAGATTATTATGATATTGTTATTTTCTGACCAACGTTGATGATAACAACATTATAATTCTATGAGTTTTATGTTTAAAGTTTAAATCTCTGATGAATTTTGCATCATAGTGACCAATTTTCAGAGAATAGATAAGAGACAATAGATGCTCCAGAGCGAGCAGAATGTAATATATTTTTATGTTTCCGCTGCAATGATGATGATGATCTTCAAAATTAAATTCGAACAAGCAGGAGAATTTAGTTTTGAAGAGGGTTATAAGATAATTGAGTTTTCATATGTTAATTCCATTTCTGCCCAACGGTGATGTGGAATTGATGTATAAGATTGATGATTTTGTTCTATTTCTGTCCAACGGTGATATAGAATAGAACTTAAAGTTTAAAAGTTTAATATGCATGTCTTTAACCAAACCAATGTAGGGTTATTTTCATGCTTATTATTGTTGATTACTGATTAATGTTTTCAAACAAAGAACTTCATGCCTTTATTCTTGAAGGGTGAAAAGGAAATGAGCTGGGTACTTGTGACTCAGAAAATGAAAAGTGCAAATTTTGCTGAAAGAAGGTCATTGTATAAGGGACTGTGTTCTCTTTAAAGAATGACTTCAAAAGAAAGATTTCCAGGATATTAATCCAAGAAAGAAATAGAACAATAAGAGCTTAGTTTAAGAGATGTATTTTATGTACTCTTTAAAATAATAATAATAAGTAATATAATTTTTAGTCTTAATCATCATGATTTGAAATGTAATATGTGACATGCATGTTTAATTTGACCAACGTCGGATTAAGCATGTGTGTTAAAGAGTATTTGAATTTATTTCTAAATTTGTTGATTGAATATGAGCCAATATTGACTTTTATGTCCCTTCAAGAAAATTATCTCGCATGGCGGGAAAAAGTTTGTGATAGTACCCGCATGACGGGAAAAGTTTGAGAAAATATCCGCATGACGGAGTAAAGTTGGCATAGTACTTATGTTAATCAATCCTGCATGGCGGGAGAAATTTAACATAGTATTTATCCTGCATGGCGGGAGAAAGTTGTGATGACTCATGTGCTTTGAGTGTATTCCGCACAGGGATAATAGTTTAGGGTAGCTCTTATGCTATCCTAGTATAAGTTTAAGGAGAACAGAAAGTTACGGACGAACCTCAAGATAAGAATGACATGCAAGCGTGACTTGCGAAAGTATTAATGATAAAAGACTCTATTGAGTTCTTGAAGTGAAATGAGGAAAAAGTATTCCCAATGAATTAAGAAATAATTTCATTTGCATGATGTAATCATGTGGATGAAGAAAGTAATCAAAGTTTCCTCATTCACAAGAGTTCTGAATAGTTTTCGAAATTGTGGTAGAAAAGTTCGCACCACATTTCGAGGGGGAGAAAGGTAAGATCAATTAAGAAAGACAATTAAGAAAGATACTTCCCCATAATTCAGACAGTACGATGCATACTAAAGTGATCTATAAAAGATGAATATGATCGTCGGGGGAGTAAGACGATCATAATATCGATACCCCTAAAAGTAAAGAAATAGCTAAATCCATGGACCTTTGACAGTTCCAATAGAAAGATAGCATAGTCAGCCAGTATTCATACTGGACGTGTTCAGAGTTTTAAAGGCGGTGCTAAATGCACCATATGAGTTTTAGCAGATTAAACCCAAAATAAGAAAATTAAAGATGGGACAATCTGGGGGAGCATGGTACAAAGAAACCTAACTCCGCAAGGAGGGTGAATAATATAAACAAGGATCTTGTTACACAGGACCTTGTAGAATCAATTACCTTTTGACAATAAAGGTCAAGAAATGCTAGTAGCTGAGGCCCCAGAAAGTCTCAAAGAATAAGAAAATCAGATATTTCTGATGATTATAAAGTCTATATTAGTGAAATTCAAATGGAGGGTAATCCCACCTAATTTAAAAAAGTCATGAGAGGCGTTCACTCGTCCAAGTGGCAAGAAGTAAAGGAAGATGAAATGAAATCGATAAAACCAATAATTTGTTGGGATCTAAAATAAATTCCTAAGGAGCCAAAACAGTAGGCGGTAATGGGTCAACAAGATAAAATATGACTCCAAAGAAAATATGTAAAGATATGGAGCGTGACTTAAATCAAAAGTTTTTGCGCGAAGCGAATGAATAGATTACGATGAGTGCTAGTGGCACATCATGATCTGAGTTACATCAAATGAAAGTAAAGACAATATTTTCCAATGAGATTTGTATGAAAATAATTACGTGGCACAACCCAGAGGTTTTGTCATGAAAAGAAAAGAATATAAGGGATACCACCTGTAGAAATCTCTTATGGACTGGAGCAAATCTCTAGACAGTGGCATTTAAAGTCGAAGAGTCAATTAGAAATTTTAGGTTAAAGAGAATGAGAGAACAATTGCGTTTGTACAAAGTTATAGAAGAAGAAATTCATTTCCTAATCCTGTGTGGATGACACCCCAATTGTTAGTAGTGATATCAATCTACTGCATGAGAAGAAGTTCTTGTCCTCAAGGTTGAATAAGAACATTCTCGGTGAAATGTATCTCGTTAAAGGAATTGAAATTCACCGAGATAGAAGGAAAGGGGTATTATGATTATCGCATAGGCATGCTAAGAAAAGTTTCTAAAGAAATAAAGTACCTATGTAGGTAAACCTACGCCTGTTCTCATGGTTAAGGGTAATAGTTTTGAGAACTTTAGTGTTTCAAAAAGCAATATGAGATTGTTATAGATGGACGTCCTATATGCTTCAGCTGTTGGAAGCCTAATGAGTACAAAGATAAGACCTTACCCTGATACAGTTCACGTATCCGGGTTGTTTTGGCAAAAGTCCAGTCCAGATATAGATCACTGGAATGGAGTTAAAAAATGTCGGCCTCATGCTAAAAGAAAGAACAAGTACTCTCAAGTAGTTGTGGGTGCAAATGTTATATTTTGGCGAGATGTTTAGTGAAACCCACATAGTAGCTGACACTCACAGTTGGAGTTTTATTGTGGAAAAGCTCCAAAGAAACAATTTTAGTATCATCAGTGATGTAATATTATAATATAGCATGATATGAGGCTGAGGGACAGGCAAAAATGGTTAAGAAACTTGTACCCGGAATTGATAATGGTTGTCAACAGCAATAACCATTTAAGTAGTTTTGCTCCTATGACAACGAGTCAAGTGTGTTGTCAAACACATTGACATTAAAGTTATACGTTGTAAAGGAGAAAGTCCGGAATCATACTAAAAGTATTGAACGCAAAAGTAACAAACACTTGCTTGATTGCGGATCCGCTTACCAAAGGCTTATCACCCAGTGTGTTCAGAGAACACACAGTTGACATGGGTTTATGGTATAGCCTATGATTTTCGGACAATAAACGGCCCGAAAGTTGAAGAATCTGTTTCGGATCAGAGATGTGTATTGTAGCTGTTAAATCTATCGGCAATTGACCGTGACGATGAGGCACGCTCTATGCACTGATCTGTGATGAAGTGGTAAAAGAAATAAATGTAAAGTTAAGTCTAAAGTTTAAAGTATAAGATGAGATCAAGGGGGAGAATGTTAGAGTTGATCTCCTTCAGCCCGGTCCAACGGCCGAGCTGGGCCTTGATCAACGTCCTGATCGGAGGCGTCTAGCCTTTCAAGGTTGGTGGGGCCCCCATCGCACTGCGCAGTATAAAGAGAAGGTGGGGTCTGGGACACAAGTCACGAGGTTCATCGCGGCTACAGTACCCCACCCATAGAACCCTAAGCCGATCTGAGGAAGCGCAGCCAGCGGCGGAAAGCGCCGCCATTCCACAGCGTCCCACTACTTCACCACGGCCGGACTCCACTACGGCGACTCCATGACGGACTCCTACTCTCAGGCCATCGATCGGTAACGCCTCTCCGTTCCCATCCTCTCTGTCTCTCTCTCCATTCCTCTCTCTCCCTTTCTCCAGTGAGTGTTCTATAATTCTACTGGTTTTATCTCAAATGCAAAGACAAGTTCCCACTAGATCCACTGCTAGACGATATGGCAAGCACTATCAACAACCACTCCTGTTCAGTCAGTGCTCCTGGCCTACTGACAGTTATTCAGCTGAAACCATACGTCGGATTGGAATGGTTTCATGTTCCGCAAACTGCAAACATCAGAGCGTGAACGAAATGATGTTGCCATGCAGGCGCATGTGACAAGGCACCTCGAAATGAAGGCAGCATACAACTCGCATTACTTGCTCTGCCCTACGGAGGATGGCCAGGGAGATCTTGTTCATGTGCAGCTGTTTTGCAACTGTCCATAACACAGGAGCATCAGAAGCTTATGCAAAGCTGTTGTCATTCATCTGCACGTGACGGGATATGGAGAAGGATTTTGCTCGTGTTTTGCTTCCAACTCGTGTCAGAGGTATGTCATATGTGTGTCTGAGTTGCAGCATGCAGAACCAAGATCGACAACTGAAGAGAGCGAGCGAGCGAGAGAGATGACAAACGAAGGCACACATGGTTTTACCAAAGAAAGAAGATATGGATGCACATGACCTAAATCCTATAACACGTTTTGTGCCCAAGTTTCATGTGCGAAAGGAAGAATAAGAAGGCTTGATCCCGATTTTCTAATCATGTGAGATTATGAGAGGGTATCAAAGGCTTCAGAACATGTTTGGTATGGTATGGCTGCTTGCTATGTCTCTGCAAATGGAATATAGAAGTATTGATTACGACCGCATTTTCCTTGGTCGCTTTGTTTTATTTTCGATGCCAATGTCATCCAAGATATAGAAATTAAAAGAAGAACAAGGTGACAAGCATACGTCGCCTAATACTAAGACTGATATCGTTCATGTGACAAGATCTTAGCTCATGTTTCCTGCATCTTGCTGTCGTAGGGATGCCTAAAATCCTGTAGCCTAACCATGGATCTGTGTAGTTTCAACCGCTATCCAGCGCAGACAAGACGGCTTCGCACGATACGCTATCAGAATCACCACATCAGACTGACCGAGAAACGAAGATAGATGAATCATCTGACAGATCTGCACTTCGTTCCCAGCTGCATCGACTCATGAACCCACACATGGATTCAGACGTTGTGGCCATGCCATCCATGTGCCGGAGGTACGCCAGAGGTTTTGGCTCCACGTTTTGCTGTCCTGAGCAACCTGTTATATGGACGCTTTGAGTAACTACACATGTCCAGAGACCAGAGAGATAGGCAGGCAGAGAAGCCATTCAGAAATGGGTTCACAACAGCTGCTTTGAGCAAATACAGCGTTTCGCTGAAATTTGGCTTATGCTGAAATGCTGTGAGAGGAAAACACTGTTGGTTAGGGTCGTCTCATGAATCATGATCTGCTCCCGCTGCGCTGTCATCAAGAATTGAAGATGGCGAAGAGTAGGAATCTAGGAGATTATCATACGTTGTTGTTTCCATTTTTTTTTCTCTAGAGACAAGGCTGCTGTTGTATAGATGGGCCGAATGGGCGCATGATGTGTCCATATGAGTTCTATAGATGGGCCTATGACACAGTTGGGTTTGTTGTGTTGTGACGTGTGACCCACTTTGGATAATCTCAACCAAAACTGCAACTTCAGCCCAAATAACCTGCTCCCGAGTCCCGACCGTGTTCCACTACACTCGTCGTCCTCGTCGCCGCCGATGACTCGCATCACCGCGCCGCCGCCGCCGTCCTCGCCCCCGGGGTCCCCGCCACCCATCCGCCACTCCCCATCGCCGGCAACCCCGCCCTCTCGCCGCCGCGGACGCCACTCACCTTCCCCATCCCTCGCGCTCACCCCCTCCTCCGCTTCCACCTCCTCGAGGACGAAGCTGCGGCCCACTCCGAAGCGGGCCTACTCTCCGGCGCAGTGGGTTCCTCTGAACTCTCACCCCGTATTCTCCCGACGCGACGGCGGTGGCGGCGGTGCCGCGTGGGACGCCGCAGCGTCGCGGCTGTACGCTTGGGACCCTTCAGCGTGCGGCGCCCACCGGATTGGCGTGCGGACTAGGGACCCGGACGCGGAGAATGGTGAGGTGGATGTCGCCGTGGAAGCCGCCGTGCCTTCCGAGGTGAGGTGTTTCCCCGTTGTTGTTGCGTTTTGCTGCTAGTGCCATACTGCCATGTGAAGTGCTAGGATAGCATCTGTCCTCCCCGTGTTCGATCTGATAGGGGACGTATGCTTGAGGAATCGACCTAGGGACGAGCTTAATACACAATTCACTGCCACATGGATATCCAATTTGATAGCATGTTGGGATTTTAGTGTTCTGAGGGGTATTATAATTCAGACACTACTTTTTTGCTCTATATTATCTTCTGTGGTAGCTTGTACTTTCGAATTTGTAGAAATGGGAAGCTTGTTTTCAGCATCATACATAGCAAGATGGGGAAGACTGGAAGAGGCAGGACTACCTTCCTATCTCTGTTACCATATGGCTTTAAGGGCCCTTTCCCCTCTCCCAATCATGTTGAGTGTGTCATAAAAACAGGTCAACAGCACTAAGTTTCAACGAGGTCATTGTGTTAGTTCAAAACTGGATAACTAGTGTCGTTCAGTAAAGGGATAACTAGTGGGCCTGTTTGGTATGCTCCAAGAATATTTGTAGCTGGTCATTCCTAGCTCCAGAAAGTCTTGGAGCTGGAGCCTTGGGCAGACTAGGGAGGGCTTTTAGTTGAGCCATTCTGTTGCTTTGGATTAAATACAGAAGTTTGGACCACTTTTATCTATCATACAAACTCCAAATCCTGCATGGATCTAGGAGCTGGAGCTCTGCCAGACAGCCCGTAGCACTGTACAGTAGTAGTTTGTGTGCAACATGAAGTATTGAAGTTTACACATGAAACTTGCACTACTTATTGTGATTTGACTCCAACAAGGATGCAGCATCCCTCCCCATCCTTATTACTTTTGCAAAGAAATTTCTCATATTCCCTCCTTGTGCTGGTGTATTTGTGATATTCCTCATGGGAGCTGAAATTCGTCGCGTTTAATGCAATTCTTCTGTCTACCCATTTGAATTATCTTAGCACTTTTGCCCCATCTGACCTCAGTTTTGTACATGAAATTCTTTCATAATTATGCATCGTTTGTTATTGAGATCATATTCCATGTTATCTCATTCCGATATGTTGCTTTTGCTATACAGTTGTTGACACCAGAGTCTGATCTTGGTTATACGGTCACTCACATATCACTTAACACTGACGGTTCATCACTGCTACTTGTTGGATCACATAACTTAAGTGTCCTGTATGTACATGAGAGGGTGTCTGAAGATGGGGATACAATCATATGCAGGTATGTTGCTCCATTATGATTTTATCACATGCTGACAGCATTCTCTTTTTACTTCATTACCTAATAACTGCGGTTATGTAAGTTACAGAACTAAAATCAATGGAAAACTTGTGTCCCCTACATTCCGTTGGTCATGCACTAGATTATTAATTATTTGAAGATTGTGCTAAAAAACTTGCGATCTTCTGCCCTATAGGTTAATGAGCTGTTTAGCTATCTCTTTGCTTCATTTGACTTGTACATATGAAATTCACAACAGGACTGCACCGGTTGCTTCTCAGATCCTACCCAGTGACAGTGATGGCATAAAAGTTCTCCAGGCATCTTGGCATCCCTTTAGCAACAACCATTTTGCAGTTTTGACATCAGATGCTGTTTTCAGGTATGCTACATGGATGAGTGCCATATAACCTCATTTGTCCAGTTTATAGTTGGCGTGACTGAGAAAGATAAGAAGTGTGTCTCACCCGTTTTCTTATATTTTTCTGAATAACCCTTTTATTGAAAATCAAGAAACCATTCTGCAGGTTATTTGATCTCTCATCCGATTTAGAACAGCCAGAACAGGAATTTTATTTGCAGCCAATTCTACCTGGGAAATGTCAAAATGCTTCAGCGATTTGTCCAGTGGCTTTCTCTTATGGGAGTGATCATCTATGGGATAGATTTTCGGTATGTCACAATTCACATAAATAAGCATATCAAGATCTTATAGAAGTCCTTTAGAAAAAATTACTTACCACTTACCAGGAGCGTTGATAACTTATGTTAGGTGCCAAGGAGAAAAAATAGAGTTGATTTCACATTCCTGGATTATTATGGTAACTACTAATGAAGATTATAACAAAGTTAGTTCCTACTTCAAGTAGATAGTGGCCTTGTTCAAACCATCCTTAGGTCAATTTACTTGTAATTTTTTTAAGTCTAGTTAGTTCCTACTTCAAGTAGATAGGCCTTGTTCAAACCATCCTTAGGTCAATTTACTTGTAATTTTTTTAAGTCTTAAGGTTTTTACAATATTAATCTACACGATTTGCATAGTGACATCTTTGTAAAATGAACATGGGAATGTCATGCTGTTTTTGTTTGTTTGTGTGTGTGTTTAGATGGTGCATGTATTTTTTTTTCTTTTTGGCGTGAATCTATGCCCACACTGTAAGTCATAGTAGAGTTACACAAATACATGACATGATTGCCGTGTATCAGGTTTGGTTTTAAGTTACCATTTGGACATGCGTACTCTTTATAGCTATCATTTAGTTTTGTGTTGGATGGTTCGTTCTTCTGCTTGATTTCACAATTCACATGCAAACCCATCTTTTATGCAGGTTTTCATCTTATTCAGTGATGGTTCAATTTTTGTGCTCTGTCCTGTTGTTCCATTTGGAAGGTAATATGACGTTTTTCTGTTTTATTTGTTGAATTCTTATGATTTTCTATAATGCCTGGCATTGTTGAAGATACAAATTGTTGAGCTGATTTTCTTTTGTAAAAGGCAAATATGGTGCATCAATTAGGCAATGATATGGAAATGTCTCAGTATTCTTAAATCCGTAATATACATTCTCTTTTATCTGTGGCCTGTGGATTGGTTTTTAATTTTGAAATTTCTTTTTCATGATGCAGTGACTATAGCAAGAAACAGATTCAAGAGATATATGAAGATGTTAATGCATTTGGATTGAAATCTTCAAATCCAAATGTTGTCACTAATTCACATTTGGCCATAGCTTGGTTGGAGGCAACATTTCCTGACCTGTTACATCAAACAACAGATACCAGTTTTCTGATGTCAAAAGCTCATGCATATGCGCCAGTAGATGATTCTCTAACATTACAGGTCTTCTTCTACTTTGATTTTATGAGATATTTGTCTGAGAACAACAGACCTTGTGCTATGCATCAATAACTGATAGACTGCGTGTTGGGTAACAAGATAGTTTTTCAATGGATTAGTATTGAAAATGGTGAAGAAATTCATTGTTTATTTTGGAGTATGGACTGGTATTTCTCACCTTTAATTTTAGCTAGTTTTATCAAATGTTGGGGTGTGGGATGGTTAGCTTTGTAACATGTCCTCATACTACATTATTGAATCTATTTGTGCATTGACAGCAAGTCAATACTTTTAAAAGGAAAGAAGGGGATGGCTATGTTCCCAAATTATAGATGGCACTTCATTTTGTGTAAAAAGAGGATATAATCTCTACCAGTTTGGGTATATAAAAATCTACACTTTTGGAGGTTCACAGTATTTATGGATAACCGAACTCAAATAGTAGAAGGTCACCTTACTTTCAATAGGTCTAACATCTATAAATCGATCTATTGTAAACCTGAAGTTTCTTTGATTGCCATTTATTTTTCTCATTGGTGTATCTTAATAGTTAAAAACATATATGGAATTTACAGTTTTTATTAAAAGGAAAGTTTTTAAATATCATGGAACTGAAAAA
The DNA here is from genome assembly GCA_038087645.1 of Saccharum hybrid cultivar R570. Lineage (NCBI taxonomy): Eukaryota > Viridiplantae > Streptophyta > Magnoliopsida > Poales > Poaceae > Saccharum > Saccharum hybrid cultivar. The sequence goes on from JAQSUU010000512.1 coordinate 6,500,212, forward strand.
CTACTCAAAAAGTGTTCATTCGTTTAGATTTGGCATTCCAAATTTGAACATCCTATTGTGTATAACTTGTGTTCTTTGCTTTTAACGTGAAGCTCATGAATCACGATCTATGTTGATCTGGTTGAGAACCTATGCAGGGGCCTCTTTGTAGAGTTTGTGAGGAAAGTAATGAATCTGAAGGCAAGAGCAGCAGTTGCGAAGGAAAAGCTGTAGGTTTTATGTATAGTTCTGCTGGCAAAGATTCAGTTCTTGTGACTGCCTGGGGTAGTGGGCAGCTCCAGATTGATGCTCTTGCAGATGAAATTCAACCGCAATGGAACATTGGGGTTCCTTCTCGCCTTAATGTCGATTCACATGGACAAATAAAGAGTGTTGCCATGATATGTGACTCCAATTCACAAGATCCATTGGCTTTGAGATCACATCGACCATCTAGTACAGGATCAAACGTGAAGAGCAAGAGCAACATAGAAGCTGTTTGGATGGGGAACTCTCCTCCTTTGCTAAGGCTCGCAATTGTGGATTTGGCACTACCAAAAACTCCTAATGATAACTCTCTGTTATTGTTTCCTGACCCCCTTGTTCCAGAGAGATTTTATTGTGCGCATGGTGGGGGGCTTGACATGGTCACACTGCACTTCCTACCTTTTTCATACCCCGAAATGTCTTCAACACCACCTTCTGTGCATCCTGTCCTCACTACGGGCAACAGCGAAACAAGTTCTCCTTTTCTTTCTGGATTTGTTACCATAGCTGATGCATATGGTCATGTACAGTTAGTTGGCATCACATGCTTGGGTGAGTGTTTTGTGGTGGAGATGAAGGGTTGGAAGGAACCGACACCTCTTCAGCTAGACATAGAAAGCAAGAGCACCAAGGATGTAGAGCCTCCTGCAACTGGGATGATCAGCAAAGAGCTTATTGCTGGTCCAGACCCACCCATACTTCCATCTTCATCAAGCTTGAAATCATTGACCCCTGACTCTATTGAAGGAAAATCCACGCTTCATCACTATATTAAGGTCTTCCATGAGTACTATGTGGAGTACGGGCACAAGGTAAGAAATTGCTACAATGATATTTCTGTATTCAACCATTACCGTTTTTGGAAATTTTTTTCAGGCCGTAAAACATGTTATCCGGAATTATTAGCCAAAGTTTGGTGGACAACTGAAAATCACTTGATTCTGTACACCATAATATAAATGCGTCATTACTGATCCAGTAATAATAAATGAAGGGATGAAAGGAAAATGCGCTGATCAAGAGGTTAATTTATTGATAATTAGGTTTTCATTGAACTCAAGGAGCATGCGGACTATTTGAAGACAGAAATGGAAGACAAACAGAAACGCTTAGAAGCAGTGAAGAAATCACTTATGTCCATAGAAGCCAAAGACGGAGACATTAACAAGAGGATAGATCGGGCCTTCAAGGTGTATGAACTGTTGGAGAAGCGAATAGATAGCTTCAAGATGCTTCCTGCTGCAAACAAGAAACCATTATCCCAGGCAGAGCAGGAGTTCAAGGCACAGCTTGGTCCGTTTATGTGTTATCTGATTTCGCATTCTTCACCTTGCAGTTTCATGTGCTAACTGAATTTGTATCTGCTAAAACCTTTTGCAGATAGGTTTGCAGATGTGGAGTTGGATGCTTTGCGCTCTTCCATTGCCGCCCTGAGTGCTAGGATGAAACGGTTTGCTCAGCAATCCATGGGCGGTGCAGCTAGCACAGGAGTGACACCATGGCAGGCACCAAAGGCTGGACGGAGCCATATCTCAGAATCCCAGATGTCACTGCTGAAATCTTCGCTTGAGAAGCTCTCTCTCCTCAACGAAGAGAACAATCTGAAGCTGCGCCTTATTGATCATGAACTCAAGAACCAGGAACAATAGGTTGGCAGGTCCATGCGACTTATTGTACAGGATCCATAGGAGCCTGTTTGCTATCACTTTCTGTGGGGGCGAAACCGCGGAAGGGTTGGGCCTGTGGACTGCCCTTGATTGCAGCAGCAGAACCTCTACACATGTCGCGAACTGCATTTGCATGTCAGCGTGATGTAACTAGCACTCCAGAAGCACGTGCAAACCGCTTCACTTTTTCCTCCTGCAGATCGGGACCGGTAGGTTTGGTATTTCTGTGTACTGCGTGGTCTGAAGCTGCAGACTTACGATTGTCGATTGAGGGTAATGAGTAATGACAGCAAATGGTACTGGAAAAGTAAGTAGTACAGGTGAGATGGCCTGTGCCTGAGAAATGAGAACAGAGTGATCGAACATGATTCGAATACTGCTATCGTTTAGGGGACATTTTTACTTGCTGCTCTTGTGTCATTATTTGGCTTGTTGGCTTGTACTAGGATTTAGTAGCGACGCTTGTTTATTTTGCCCGTCAGGTATAGTCTGTTTGTTTGTCATTTAACGTGCTGCTCTTTTCCCACTTTTGTGTCGGTACTGCTACTGTTTTTGCTACCGTAAACACATCTGCGTAGAGTCAAGGCTGAAGAAGGCAAAATTGGCAGAAGGTGCATACACGTGGCAAATAGCTCGCGTGGCCGATCGTTGCTACACATTGCACTCTCGGCGAAACTTTTTTTTTTTCTTTTTTGGAAGGTTCTCGGCGAAACCTGGAGAGACAGGCGACGACGTGTTTAGAAGTTGTAGAGTGCCCATCGATGTCTGCAGAATGCTGAAAGGTGGTGGGGGGCAGCAGTGGCACTGTCGGTGCTCGACTGCTACGGCCTACGGCACGTGCCTTCGCGCTTGGATCAATTTCAATGGTTAGCACGTTGCCAGTTGCCCATGCTCAGAGTCACAGCACATGCGCCTCTTGTTCGTTTTCCGGTACACCTTACATTGAGGCTGACGGACAAGAATGCTATTTTCCGGTACACCGACCTGCTCGCTCTCTCCCGGCAACCTGAACCGGGGCACGACGGAGACGGGGCGAACGAGACATCGGAGGGGAGCACGTGCACTTACGCCGTCACGCGCGCGGCATGGGTAGGCCCGATACGCGATCGCACAGCCGGCCCGTCGCGAGCCCTCCTCCTATCGTGGCCCGCCTGCGCGGAACGGCCTGACTTGGACCACGACACGCGAGAGGATGCCAGGCGGAGGCCGCGGTGCTCTGTGGTCTGTACAGAATGCGACTAGGCCACACCGGTGTCGTTTCAGCTGAGATCGCACACGATTTCAGACGCAAAACTCTTTGACAAGGTGAAGCTGCAACGCCAACGAGTGCTCTTTAACAAGCTGGAGACCTGGAGTACATATAAGCGTTGGGCAGAATACTGATGTCTGCTCATCCTGCCATCTGAAAACAGACCTCGTCCAACCCAAGATACGCGATCAGGTACCAATTCATCCACAGTTTCACACACAGATAAGTTGGCGTTCGAATTAAATGTCAGCAATTCCACAAGTGACTTGTGACTGTAATACTGTGTAATCAAACTACAAAAATTGCATTTGCTTAGCAGATAGCAGGGCAACTCTGCGGCAGCACACAGCATACATGACAGCAACCGCGGTGAAAGGAATTTGCACGGGGTGGAGCAGCTTGCGGTCCGCATCATCGGCATCCATGCTGATTGGAGGATGAGCACATTCTGTCTTACCTTCTCATGCCTCGCCCCAGCTCGCTGTCCATCTTTATCCTTAGGCTTACATATATCCAAAGTAACCTTGATGTTTCCACCACGGCTGCTCCCTCCGCTGGGATACTGGAAAGCATATTGCTAGAATATTACTCGACCAATCGCACACACAACATGCCGAAGATGCTATTCCTATCCTATCCTAGCATACGGTAATCTTTAAAACCCCAAGCATCGATGTTTACAACGAAACCACAAAGCAGCAGCAGTTTTTCTTGTTCCGTTGTTAGCGCCACACAGACATACGGGAGAGATGGGAGGAGGGGAAGAGGTGAAGAAAGAGGTCAACATGTCACAGTTGGCCGGTGTTCAATTTCTTCTCTCCAATGAAGGAAAGGTGAGAGGAATCATATAGTGTTTGGCAGCCCTGAACTTCAATCTTCTGTTTTGTTCCTGTTTTCTATATATGATGTATTGTGTTTTCTAGCTCTCTCATGAGAATTAATCATATGCCAAGAAACAAAGCTTGGCTTTTCAGTTTAGTCTGCGTCACTAGTTCCTACACCAGTTTGTGGTTACTGTTCCAAAACATGTTCTGTGAGCAAGCCTTTACTACAATGAACAAGCATCCAACTTATATGAATCTTTCTAGAGAACTTTTTGTAGTGCTCCTTCCTCAAGCGTAAACTGAAATATTTGCTAGTTTAACATTGAGACATGCTTATCTGACCTGATTTTTCTAAAGTAATAGCACTTACTGACTTACTGTTTCATTTAAACGACACTATAGTTTAAACAGTGCCACAGCACACGAATCTCCAAAGTTCTGATGTGCTAGTTCTAATAAGAAAATGATTTCTTGTTTGTGAAAAAACAGGAAGTACCTCTGTCCTCCATTGAAGGGAAGACGACCTGCCTCTTCTTCTCAGCTCACTGGTGCAGGCCATGCAGGAACTTCACCCCAAATCTTGTCCAGATCTACACGGCGCTCCGGAACACCGGCAAGAATATTGAAATAATCTTCATATCACTGGACCGTGACGACGCAAGCTTCTGGGATCACTTCAAAGGCATGCCGTGGCTTGCGTTACCATTTGACACTGGCTTAAGGCAGAAGTTGTGTGCACACTTTGGCATTGAGCATATCCCAGCATTGATCCCTTTGTCAGCAACGCCATCCAGTGGGGTAGGATTTGAAGAGGATGCAGTGAAGCTGGTTGACGAGTATGGAGAAGATGCATACCCCTTCAGTGCACAGAGGAGAAGGGAGCTGGAGGCCATGGATGATGCCAGGAGAAAAGGAGGTAAGCTTCAGGAGCTTCTTGGCTGCAAGGAGAGAGACTATGTCATAAGTGCAGATGACATAAAGGTGAACAAAAAAAACTCATGAAATGCCTCTGTTAATAGGAAATATGTTTAATACTACATACTACATTTGCAAGTTTGATAAAAAAAATAGGACATGATTCAGGTGAGGAAATTGTCTAGATACAGACTTGAGAAACTATGTCAGTAGGTATGTCCTATGACAGGGAACAAGAACAACACACAATCTTGCAAATAAAAGAAAGACATTATAGCAAGAATCCCAATAGTGCACATAATAGAAGCTAGTATGCAAGCACAATCTTGTTCTTCCTAATATCTCTCTAATTTTATTGTAGAAGAATATATACCATGTAAATTGGAAATGGAAGATTAATAAATATTGTTAATCTAGCTATGCTTAAAGCTGTAATCATATAAAGAATACAAAACTAGAAATGGGGAAAAGGGTGTGATATCTCAATAATACATTTGCAAACTATGTAGCCACCATTGGGGCACGACAAATCTGCAGATAATTAGATTGTAGAGCATCATTAACCAAAAACACTTCTATAGATGATATGCAATTGTTGGTAATTGTTTGCCATACTAAGTCAATCCATGATCCATGTCTCCTTTGCATTTTTCATTCTGACCATTTAGTTAATTTGGTTTAATTTTACAGTTCAATTTCTCCTATGACAATGTTTTTTCAGATTCCTATAGCTGACCTTACTGGCAAGACAGTCGGCCTGTATTTTGGAGCACATTGGTGCCCACCTTGCCATGTCTTCACCAAACAACTCAAGGAGGTGTATAATGAGCTGAAAATCTTGAAACCTGGAAGCTTCGAGGTCATCTTCATTTCTATAGACCGCAATAAGGGGGAATTCCAAGCAAGCATGAGTTCAATGCCATGGCTTGCCATCCCTTATTCTGACACTGCCAGGCAAAAGCTTACAAGAATATTCACTGTCAAGGGCATCCCAGGACTCCTGATACTTGGTTTGGATGGTAAAGTTCTAAAAACAGATGGCAGGACAGCAATATCAACTTATGGTGCAACAGCATTCCCATTCACGGAATCTAGAGTTTCTGAACTGGATGAAGCGCTCAGAAAGGAAGGAGACAAGCTGCCTCGCCAAGTGAATGATCCAAGACACAGACACGTGCTTGAGTTGGACATGGCTAAGGCCTATGTTTGTGATGAATGCCAAAAGAAGGGGGGGTATTGGGTGTTCTCTTGTAAGCAGTGCAACTTTGATCTTCATCCCTCTTGTGTATTAGAAAATAAAGTAGACATCATCTAAGATATGTATATAGTTAAAAGTATGAAGTTCTAGCATCAAAGTGGACTGGAAAATGTTTCTATTGTACTCTAAACTCTATAGGACTCGATGAAAGTAATGGGCAAGAGTCGTAGTTCCTCGAATGCCATATCAACTTGGCATAAAAGGATGGATTCTAAAGACTTAAATAACAATATGTTTACATGATGGTTTTTAGGAACATTGCTGGATTCCTCATCAAATACAATGGACATTCAGTAGTTCCCCCATACGGTCATAATACCCCATGGAAAATCTTTTTAGAAAGGCGGCAAGAGCTTTGCCGGATTTTTATTAGACGATAGAAAAAGAGAAAAACGAATTACAACCAAATTACAATAGGAAATAGGCCACTAAACAGCACACTAACTCCGCACCCCTGCCACCTCCCTGGCCTGCTCCCCCTCCCCAACGACTGAAAATAGAGATAGCCTCCTATAAAAAATGAAGATAGGAAGACACGCCACTGAACAAAACCTGGCCGATCAAAACAGCTAAAGCTAAGAATGTTGATGCTGTTGGATTCCCCGATGATTCCTCGTCGCCAACTGGTACTGCTCTATTTCTTCTTTGCAAAGGAAAGCTAAAGGTCTTGGCTGCATTGATGTGTTCTGAAAAATTATTCGGCTGCGCTCCTTCCACACATTCCACCATAGATATATCTTTATTCCATCTAAAACACGTCTATGGTCTTTATTAATTTTTGCACGGTACTTTCTCCAGTAATTGTGAATTGAGCCCCCCATTGGCACCGTGTCTAACACCGATAGTCCAAGCCATTGTTTTAAAACTGACCAAACTTGCTTTGAGAAAACACAATCCTTACAAAGGTGTGTTGGTGTCTCCGGATCAATACCGCACAACTTGCAAATTGGATCATTTGGCCAGTTTCGCTTGCTCAAGTTGTTTGTTGTTAGGATTTTCTTATGTAGCAATGTCCACGCGAAAAATTTGCATTTGGACTCCGCCTTCGTGACTGCCAGAAACTTGCCCTGTTTCCATCCCCTATTGTGACCTCTGATGATGTGGCGAAGAGATCCCTATCTCTACTATCAACTGGTAGATCTAGGTCGTTCCAAGCCCTCTCCCTATGCTACCACTGAAACCATAGCCATCTTAGTCTAAGAGCCCTTGCAAAACATTCAAGGTCTAGAATCCCTAATCCTCCCTTTTCTTGGGCTGGCATGTCGTTGGCCAGTTGATGATAGAATGTCCTCCATATACTTTATCTGGCGTTTCGCCCCTCCAAAGGAAACTCATTCGCAGTCGATCAATCCTCTTGATTAGCCATTTGTACTCTGGGAACGCGGTCATATGGTAAATAGGTTGCGATGATAGAACTGTCTTTACCGGTGTTTCCCTACATGCTGTGGAAAGAAACCGTCCTTTCCAACCCGGCAGCCTAGCCCCTATTTTGTCTATCAACGGCTACACTTCCACTTTCCATAACTTCTGAACATGAAGAGGGAGTCCTAGGTATTTTCTGGAAAATTTAACTATCTTTCCCAGAAAGTTCTATAGCAATTGATTCACCACCGAGATGTCTACTCTTATTGCGAATATTTCAGTCTTAGAGATATTGATTCTTAGTCTGGAGCACTCCCCAAAAAAAATTCAGAATATTGTAGAGATGATCGAGTTCCACGCTACTTGGGTCAGCGAAAATTGCCACGTCATCGGCGTAGAGGGAGCAGCGTAAATTGGCTGCCTTTGGTAGCACCGGTTTCAGAATGCCTCTTTGTGCAGCAGCTTCGACCCCATGGAAAATCTCATATAGCTATTTCATCAAACACATGGCATGCAGCCATTAACACACGGACAAACATGAAAGTTGTACCTTTATTTCTAGGAATCATAGTATGACTGAAGACTTGAAGAGTTCTAATAGCGCTACATATTAGTTTCCAAGTCGCAGTTTCAGAATCATAAGAAAAACAGTGGCTTCAAATTTGAAGAACGCAAACAAGGATTAACAGTTAACTGATCAAATGTGGCCATGTATGGAAGCTTCGCAAGAATTCTATGCTAAGATAAGAGGAATTCCTTTCCTTGCTCCAAGTAGCAGGCGGGCAGATTTGACGACAGGGAAATCGGGGTCCGGAATGGAGACTGAAGATTGAAGGGAACAGGATAAAAGAAGCCGAACAAATCACATGGATAATTGCACTAACGCCCTCGTCACTCAATTCTCATGGCAGATGTGCCCTTGCAGTTTTTACGGATGGGCATGGGCCTCCCTTGCAGTTGGCCACCTGGGCCTGCCTGTCGGTGACTCAAATGGAGCCATCAGGTGATTTTTAACGTTAGGGAAACTGGTTCCAGCTTTTATATGAAAGAGCTTTTCATTGGTTTATTTAATGTCAACTTAGTCTTTTTCTTTATTTATTAGAAATCTCTCTCATACTCCCTTTGTTTTTAATTATAAGATATTTTGACTTTTATAGATACATTGTTTTTACTACGTATATCTGAGTGCATGGCAAAAATATGTATGCAGAAAAAATTAAAACGTCTTATAATTGTAGCAAGTTAAATCACAACCTTATTTAACAAGTTGCCTTCTTGTGTTTGTTTTGAATTACTCATATTTTATATAACAACATCATGGACCGCAAAATAACTTTTTTTTGCGAGGCCATGTTGATATAATGGTAGAGCACGATAATAACCAGCGGGTAGTGACAACTGGTTTATTATAGGAATTTTGATAACATTCTAATAAAAATGTTATTTCATAGATTAAACAAATATGGATTAGTGGTTGCATTTTGATACTTGGACCTAGGCAACACATCATCGTCTCAGAGAGTTCGGTATCTCTTGATTTGCTCTTTACCTTAAATTTAAGCTTTTGCATTGTATTTGTCTCGTGTTGCATTGACATTTCCCATATTACCACATGGTAGTTCATAGGATTGACTCTAGATTACAAATCTCTTCTTGGGTTAGTTAAGGTATAGTGCAGTATAACAACCTATGATGCACTCCATGGTAGTTAGTTTATGCACATCATATCTGGGGTGGACTTAAATTAAATATGGAATGGATCTCCAACTTGGCTTTGACGCCCATGGTGGTCTTTTCTGCCTCCATGCCTCTCTCCAAGCAATAATATCATTAAATAGCAGTCTATTACCATAGTCATAAAAAAGGACTTAGGAACTGTCACAGAACCTCCTAATTATGATGGCCCACAAGTACACGTCATTGCCATAATGACCTCTGACAGTCGTACTTATGTTCACCATAACTTAAAAGGTCTGTTTTCCTCCGAACAGGATCCAATCACAGGAGTATTGCAATATTACAACAGTTTATTCAAAATATTCAACAGAGTAAAGTAGCGGAAGTCTTACAATAACTTAGGTTACAAACCAGTTTTTCAAATCTCAAACCTTATATAACATTATTACAAACCCGTAGTAGAGAAGTATCGTAGTAGCTTTATTACATCACACAAGCGAGATGCCTTGCCCAAAGGCCACATAGTCTACTCGTCGTCACTTTCTTCAAACACGACAGTCATGCAACAAGGCTCGAAGCAGACTTGTTCATGAACTGCACCTGCAACAAGGGGTTCAACAAACCCTGAGTACGAGAGTACTCAACAAGACTTACCCGACTAGGACAAAGACTCCAAGGACATGCTAGCTTTAGGGAATCAAGTTACGGGTAAATCAGAATCAAGATTTTCTTTTGCAGAAAAGCTTACTAAGGTAAGTCCTTATCTTCAACATTTTACTTTTACCATTGATGGTTCATTAACCAAATCTAGGTGATCCTAATCTAGATCAAAGTAATTATCATCAAAACCTTTCTCACTCTTTCTTTCAATTCCAGTTCTTAACTACGATGTTGGTGCAAGGCCAAGACTCCTTTCTCGTGGAGTAACGACGATTCGAACCGCTTCATTTACCCAGCTGGGGATTCCTAACCACATGACATATGTAGAACCGAATCTAGCATATATCAACTCTTACCCGAATAACCCAAAACCAGAACGTGTCCATCGCCACCCGAGAGCACAGTACTCCTCGAACCCGGCCCAATTCTAGCCCCGAGGGTACACGTTACTCTCGCCATCTCTCCACTCCCAGTGCGAGGTTAGATGTTCTCGTAATGGACTAACCAAAGTAAGGCTTACCCGACATGGGCACATGGCTAGTACTAATAAAAACTCCATGACGCGAGGGCCAACAATGTACGGTCCTTAACTGATAAGGCGGAAACAATACATTGAAACTCCTTTCCCAATGCATGTTAGCAGTGGCCAAACCACCCGCCCGATCTTTCAAATTTATTCTTATATTTCAATATTCATTTGATATGCCGTCATGGCTATGTAAACATTTCATTTAAAAGCTTAACTTCTAAGCATAGCGAAGCATACTACGTATTTTCAGTAAAACAGGTATCAAGGTTGATATCGCAATAATCAAGGATGATAATGCAGCAATTAGGTTATCACTCAACTCCTAATTACTTAATGCAATCAACCATAGCATAAATAAAACATTTGTAAAAATTCAAGGTAGGGTTTAAATGCACCGGGGCTTGCCTTGCTCTGACGAGACAAAAGATTCGGACTCGAGAACTCCACCGCCTGGTTCGGAACCCACTGACGATCGCTCTTCTCCGGAGACCTGCCCGACGACTTCGGCTTCCTCGAAAGTGGTGACTACACGAATACATAACATGCTTTAACATGATGCTCAATGATAAACATGATGCTTAATGATAACATGCCATGGTTACTATTTGAGTACAACTTCCCTTCACAGTACAAACGTAAACAGAAAACCTACTAACTAGTAGCGACGTTTTCCCGCGATACCAGCTTTTAACCTAATAAGTTACTAACGAGCTCAATCATAAAATTAAGGTGCCAGAGATCACAAAAGGGTAGTGACCTAAGGACATCACTCAATCAAAAGGCACACAACACTTAAAGTTATCAAATTAACATTTATTTTCTATTTAAATAATTAGGGCATAATTAGAAGTTGATCAAACTTTATCTAAACAAGCTCAAACTTTTTCTATGGGTTAAGAATGACTTATAACAGTGTCAAAATAAATTTCATAATTTTTGGATAAATAAATTAATTATTAAAATTACTAGAAGTTGCATTTAATCTTTAATGAAACCAATTAATTCTACTGCCCAAAGTATTCAAATTCATGATTTAACATTTTTCCTAGATAGTTTATACATTGAAAAGCTTACACAAAAATTTTCATGAATTTTGGAACTCTACATAATTTTTAATGAAATAAACAAATAATAACACTATTCATTTATTTGAAAAAGAAAAACAAAAACGAAATCGGGCTGACTTTTCTTTCCCTCCGGTCCGGCCCAACGAACAGCCCGCTTGCCCGTGCGCTCGCCCGCGCTCGCGCTCGGCCCAGCAGCGCGGCCCAGCAGGCGGCCCGCCTCGCGCGCTCGCTCGCTCTCCCTCTCTCTCGCTGACAAGATGACCCCACATGTCATCGCCTACCTCCGCTCTCTCGTTCTCTCCCGCACGCTCGGCCATGCCCGCGCGGTGGCCGGCCGGCGATCACACCGCTAACGACTCAACCACCATGACCAAAACGATCTACACCACCCTACGACTCCACTACGCCCTTCTACAGCTAAGCTTGAGCTCCGGCGACCCCTCACCGACGACGATGACGGACCACGGTCGACGGTGAGCCGCGAAAACGCGTCCCCAACGGAGTAGCGGCTAAATTAACGCGAGGAAAACATTCAGGGGCTCACAGCGGTTATGGTGGTGCTCTTGGTGACGACGGCGACGAGCTGGAGTGGCCTGGCCACGTGGGGGCGGTGGTGGCGGTGCTCCGACCGGAGTTGGGTACGGGAAGTGGTGGTGCGGTGGTTCGGGCGAGAAAACGGCTAAACCCGTTGGACCATGAGGTGCGCGAGGGCGAGACGAACTTGCTGGTGCAATTTGCGTGGCTGGTGGCGGCTCAACGGCGGCGGCAGCGAGCGGCGGAGCTGCGGTGGCGGCGGCGGTAAAAACAGAGAATAAACGGCTCACGGTGAACTCGGTTATATATAGGGCGACGGTCATGCTGAAGGTCACTGGAAGGCGCGAGACGTACAACCATGCCGCGCGCGCGAGAAGCTCCTGGACGTCGCCCGGCGGCTCGCCGGCGCCCATGCCGCGCGGTGCCCGGCGGCGATTGGTCGCGGCACTGTAGCTGCTCCCCTCAACTTTTGAAATTTAAACTGGTTTTTCAAATTACTTTCAAATTTATATAGCAACTTGAAAATCTTCCAATGTATGAAATCTTTAGATTTTCAAGATCTACAAGTTTTGTATTGAACACTTTTTCAAATTCTAACTGGATTTTGAAATTTGAGTTTAAATTCAAAAAGGGACACATTTTTCAGATTTGGTAATTTAGAAATTACTTTTGATTTTATAATGAAACTTCAAAATCTCCAAACATCAAAGTTGTATATCTTGACCAGACCTACAACTTTGCTGTTCAAAACTTTTTCAAAATCAGCCTCCATTTTGAAATCTTAGTTTGGGGACAAAAATGAATTAAATCTGAAATTTGCTTATTTTCAAAATTGCTCCACATTTTACACTAAAACTTTGAAAACTCGAAACACCAAAGTTGTAGCCCTTGAAAAGTTCTACAAACTTGGTTTTGAACTTTTTCCCAAATTTTGCTTAGATTTTGAATTATTTCAAAAAGGTAAAACAGGGTTTTGAAATTTAGGATTTTCGGAGGGATTTTAAATTGGAATTTGTTGCTACTTTGATTTGTGATTACTTAGTGATCAAAACCTCACCAAGGGCATCATTTGGACCAACATGACATGGTTGACCAAATGTCACTCTTGGTAGACCAATTTACTTTTGAAATTGTTTTACATTTCTCCCCAGATTTTGAATTCGAACTCGAATCGGAAAACTCACGACAAGTTTTGGGACTCCAATTCAAACTCAAATTTGGAGCTTCATTTTAGATGTTTTACTTGAGCTCATACCCTACACTTGACACTAGTGTGCAACACAGTCGCACACCTCAAATTACGCAGGGCATGGACTAAGTATTTGCGGTGGTCTTCGAAATTAGGGTTTTCGGTTTCGGAGCACACCACTGAGAAACACATTCAACCTAGATAAGTAAACTTGTTTTAGTTGATGCATAACAATGTTAACCTAATAGAGATGCTTTGCAATGCATTATTATGACATGGCAGATTAATTAGCACTATAACACCCGGGGTGTTACAGCCCTTCCCCCTTAAAGAAATCTCGTCCCGAGATTTAAAGCCTTGAGTTAAGTAATGGAAAAGGAAACGTGTCAAGCAAACACGTCCAAGACTTGTCTACAAAACAGGTAGGGGTTTTCTGCATTATAAAGATTTTTAAAAGGATATGTTACAGTTTAAAGAAGAAATTGCAAACTAGATAGAAGCAAAGAACTCCAGGAAATTCTCCAACAGGTAATCCTCCGATTCCCAAGTGGCTTCCTCTTTTGAATGTTGATCCCATTGTATCTTGTACCATTTAATTGTTCTACTCCGGGTAACACGATCCTTTCGATCCAAAACTCGGACAGGATATTCAGAATATGTCAAATCAGGCTCAAGTTCAACCCCTTCCACATCAACAACTTGATCAGGCACTTGCAGACACTTCTTCATTTGTGATACATGAAATACATTGTGCACGGCTGACAGTTGTTCAGGCAGCTTTAATCTATATGCCACCTTCCCACATTTTTCAATGATTTGAAAAGGACCAATATAACGTGGTGTGAGTTTGCCTTTGACTCCAAATCTATTAACTCCTTTCATGGGTGACACTTTCAGATAAACATAATCTCCCACTTTAAACATCAAGGGTCTACGCCTTTTATCTGCATAACTCTTTTGTCGAGACTGAGCAACTTTTAAATTCTTTTGTATCTGCCTAACCTTTTCTTCCGTTTTCTTCACCAGATCAACTCCATAAAAACCATCTTCTTTGTCTCATATTCAATTCTGACTGAGTAAAGATATACTTTAAACTCTTGTGATCTGTATACATGTGGCAAGTATTACCTAACAAGTAATGACGCCAGATTTTTAATGCATGAACCACAGCTGCTAGTTCAAGATCATGTGTCGGATAATGTTCTTCATGGCGCTTCAACTGTCTGGAGGCATAAGCAATGACTCTGCCTTCTTGCATCAATACACAACCAAGGCCAATACCCGAGGCATCGCAGTAAACATCAAATGACTTTTCTATATCTGGTTGTGCCAAAACTGGAGCAGTTGTCAATGACTTCTTTAAAATTCTAAAAGATTTCTCACATTCTGTAGACCATATGAACTTAGTTTGATTCTTCAACAACTCTGTGATTGGCTTAGCTACCTTTGAAAAGTCAGGTATGAATCGACGGTAATAACCCGCCATTCCCAGAAAACTTCGAACTTCATGAACTGAGATTGGTGGCTTCCAATTCAGAATATCTTTCACCTTGCCAGGATCCACTGCTACTCCTTCGGCTGACAACACATGGCCTAAGAATTGCACTTCTTTTAACCAAAACTCACATTTACTGAACTTGGCATACAATTGATGATCTCTCAGACGAGTCAGAACAACTCTAAGATGCTCAACATGCTCTTCTTCACTTTTGGAGTATACTAGAATATCATCAATAAAAACAACCACAAACTTGTCAAGTTCCGGCATGAAAACTGAGTTCATCAGATACATAAAATGTGCCGGTGCATTGGTGAGACCAAAAGACATAACTAGATACTCATACAGTCCATATCTGGTGGTGAATGCAGTCTTTGGGATATCTTCAGGTCGAATCTTAATTTAATGGTATCCTAATCGAAGATCGATCTTTGAAAATACCTTTGCCCCCGCAAGCTGATTAAAGAGTAGATCAATGCGCGGCAACGGATATTTATTCTTAATGGTTACTTCATTCAGCGGTCGATAGTCAACACACATCCTTAAAGTCTGATCTTTCTTCTTGACAAAAAGAGCTGGACATCCCCATGGTGAGGAACTGGGTCTGATAAAACCTTTGTCACGTAACTCTTGCAATTGATCCTTAAGTTCTGCCAATTCATTGGGTGGCATTCTGTAAGCTCTCCGGGATATTGGGGCAGTACCCGGTTTTAACTCAATCACAAACTCTATATCTCTGTCCAGTGGCAGACCTGGTAGATCATCTGGAAACACATCTGGAAATTCACAGACTACCGGTATATCACAAATCTCCTGTACTGAAGTTGCACATAACCTTTCAACTGTTCTCTTTGGGATAGGAAGTTGGATAAGAAGATGAGATTTATTATCTGACAAGTTCAACCTTATAGTCCTGTGCAGTTTATCTATAAGGGCTCCTCTTTGGTACATCCAATTCATACCCAGGATTACATCTATATCCTGTTTCTGTAATATTAACATTGAGGTAGGGAATATATGCCCACCTAACTCTATAGGTACGTCACGTACCATCTCCTTAGTACACAGTCGTCCCCCGGGCGACTGGATAAAGAAATCTTCTTGTGTTCCCATAATTGGAATGTCATGCTTAACAACAAAGGTGCGATTTATGAATGTATGCGATGCACCTGAATCAAATAACAGTACTGCTGGATGATTAGCAACAGGGAACATACCCATCATAACAGGTTCTCCCTCTGGGATTGCACTTGCTTGAGTATAGAATACACGTCCGGTCTTCTTCTTCTCACCCTTACCCTTCTGAACATTCAGATTATTGTTCTTGCTCTAAAGTTGTTGCTGTTGTGGTACAGGAGCTCTGGGATAGTTAGGGTTGTACTGCCTTGGATACGGGCAGTCCTTGGAAAAGTGACCTGGCTTTCCACAATTGTAACAGGGAAAGTTATGGGTTACTGGAGTCTGGTTTCGAATACCAGGGGCATTCGGCTGTTGTATATATTGCGGGGTTGCGGCAGGACGGAAAAACGTCTGCGGCTGAGCTTGGTATTGCGGTGAACGATAAGTTGGGCGAAAATGGTTCTGAGGGTGGTAAACAAACTTCTGGCGTTTCTTAATGCCACCAGACGGGCTTGAAAACACCGGCTTCTTTTTCTTCGACTCTTTGTACAGTCGGGACTTCTCTTCTGACGCAATAGCCACATTGACTATCTCATGGTAAGTGGCATTATAACAGGTGACTAATGCTTCCTGGATTCTGGTACTCAAACCTCTCATGAACCAACTTTTCTTCTTCGCATCGGTGTTCACATATTCCGCTGCATACTGGGACAGATGATTGAATTTGCCCACATACTGCAGAACTGTCTGGTTCCCTTGCTTCAGCGAGAGAAACTCCTCTAGCTTCATGGCCAAGACACCATATGGGATATAATGTAACACCCCTGGTGTTACTAGCTTATTTAGCACCGCGATTTAGGCCTAAGAAAAATTTCCGAAACGAGTTTCTCGGGTTTTTAATTTAAAACGTACTTGCTGCGACAAGTGAATCCCGTGTGACTTAGTTTCGTGGACTCAAATAAACGCTCAGGATAAATTACGCAGTGCATAGAAATATTCAGGAATGTTCGACAATGATTTTAGAGAACGGTTTGTCCTGTTAGATTAAGCATGAAAATCAACTTTTATAAATAAAATAAAATCCATTAATAAATAGAACGATACCTATATATAAACTCACGGGTTTATTTTGTTAAGCACGAACTGACGAGAAAGAGAGCGTGACAACTTCGTTTATTTTGCCGGCATGCAATGTACTCGCCTGGCATTACTTTTTACTGTCTCGTTCTCATCGTGGCCCAGCAATTCGCTGCATTGCAAAGTCTCCTCATCCATCCGCATCCATGCTCTCTGGCTTTTGCTTTGCTTCTCTTTGACTTGATTACTTGCTAACCCTTTGTTGTAACCATGATCGTGTTGGATAATCCTGTCAAGAAGCTAGTGCTTATCGTTGATGATCATGTGAGGAAGTGAAAATATTACTGATCATGATCATTGCTTTAATAATGACAGAGTTAAATCGTGCACGAGGAGCGCTTTTAATAATGGCAGCGGAAACATTACAGAGCATGAGCTGTAGCACCGTGGAAATAACTGTAGCATGAGTCAACACTGCCACTGAGTCTTGCATGGAGTGCACACGACACGCAGAAAACACTGTAGCGGTGTGAAAACACTGTAGCACCATGGAAACACTGTTCATCCGAAGCATCACGACTTGCGCAGCGACGTTTTATTGCCTTTAAGCAAGCTAGTTAGCCGCTAATCTTACGACGCGTCGCGCCTTCGCGTCGCCTGCCTTTAAAAGGTTACACCGAGCCGTTCCGCTCCGCTACTCACTTGCTTCTCTCAAATCAAGTTTCTCTGTTCTTGCCCGTGAAAGTTGCGTATATCGATTTCTCCCGAGCTGCATTAATCAGCTGAGGTAGCTAATCTGTAATTGATCTTCTCATTCTCTAATGTTTCCTTGACCTGTGGTCTCCTCCCCCCATTAATTCCTTGACCTGCATGAATGAATCAGCACCCCACCACCAAGCACGTTTAGCCCAAAGCACACTCTAGTCCTGATGTGCTCGTCAAGTCCAAAGACCACTCAAAGTCTATCTTTTGAATTAATGCACTCATGACCAAAGACCCACTCCAAGTTCATCACGTGAAATCCAATTCACATGACTAGCTAGCCAAATGCCAGCTCCACCTCCAGCCCACATCTCCTGCCTATAAAAAGACACGCCAAGCCTGCCAAGCCATCCCACTTCGCCGCTCACCATCTTACTCTCTAAATTGAGTTTCTCTGTTCTTGCCTGGGAAGGCTACGCTCTGTTGATCTCCTTCCTCAAGCTGTAATTGACCATGGTAGATAGTCCCCATACATCCCCTACCTCCCTTCTACCTCCCCATGCCCTTAGATTTGGAAGTCATGGCCAGAATCACCATCAGGTGAAAGTCCAGCAGCTATCCATGGTGGACGAGCTGAGGAGCACAAACGCTCGGTGCTCTCTGTGTCTCTCTCAAAGAATCCTAGCCGTATACCCACTTTGCTCTTTGTTTAAGTCCACAGCAGCAGCTTGTCCTATGCCATGTGCTAGTAGCAAAGCCGAGAACCAACTCAGCTCCTATACACGTAAAGTCAAGAGTCTTGAGCCATTAATCCACTCCACCAATTTCTTTATTCCTTTTCCCTTTCTAATAACCAGCGGCAGCTCGTGGCCACTAATCACATTTCATTTTCTCTCCTCGTGATTAATTAGCGGCCACCTTGCACAATTAATATCTCCACTATGCTAACTCTGATTCCATCACTTCTTCTTCCTAAATTCATCTAAAATCGAACCCCACCTATCCATAAAGTTTCATAATTTTTGGAACACAGTTGAATTTATGTGAATATTTAATTGTGTATGTTTGCCGAGTACCGCGAGTTCGACACCGACGGAGGGACGTCGATGGATTGTGGAGTCATCGGGAGTTGCTGGAGAAATGGTACTTTTGGAAGCGTGATCGGATTTCTAAGAATTTCGGCTGTCATTGATTATTTACATCTATGCATTTGCATCAATACATATCATAATAGGAATGATGGTGGATCGTGGGATCAACTGGAGTAGCTGAAAGATGATGCTATGGTGATCATATCACGAAGATGGAATGCTAACTTTTGGTTATATTTTACCCAGGCAAGCCCCGGTGCATAACCTCTATTATGCTGCACTTTATTTATGCTTGTGCATTAAGTTTTAAGGAGTTGAATGAAACCCACTTGCATATATATATCCTGATCCCATGAGTCTTACTAGTATGTCAAGATCATGTAGATTGCTATGCTACAGGACTCCGGTAGAAGTCGAGTGATTGCCCGTCACTCGCGAGAGATAGGAAATATATTATTGTTATTATTATCATGTTACTACCACATGGAACATATTTGAATGATAATTGGAGACCGGGCGGAACGGGCTTGGATGGATTTGGACCTGGTTGGGCAACAGAGCGGGGCTCTGGTTGCATTTGTTCCGCCTGTGTCGATTAAGGACCGTTCGTTGCATTGGATTCCATAGTCAGGTCACAGACCTACTTATCCCGAGCATATACTAGCGGATGGGGGCTAGAAAGACTTGTTATTCTCTTGTCATGGGTTCCGGCTCCATCCGGACCAACTGAAGGTGGATTATATATGGGTATTAGGAGGTCTAAGCACCGCGAGAGGGCGGGGGCTTGGAGTCCCAGTATGGACGGGGACTCGGTTCTCTTGACAGGAGGATAATGGGTTGGTCCTGTTTGTACCTCGGTACGGGTGGGGCGTGTGTTTTTTGGGGTACCCAGCTGGGCTACATTGATTCGCGAATCGCCGTCAATTTGACGGTCCGACATGACTATAATCTGGCATCGTAGTAAGAACTGTGGAAGATGGTGAAATGGTTCTGATTGCTTACTACATGCTTGAAAGTAGTTTTGGTGCTTACATAGAATGGTGGGTTAATGAACTACCAATGACTGCTAATAAAAGTTAAATATAAGGATGCACCTTTAGTAATGCTTCCTGCAGTTGCAATAACCCACAAGCCAGATAGCCTTGCATATCCTTGGAGTCTTTTCTTTCCTTCTGACGGGTAAGTCTTGCGGAGTACAATTGAGTACTCAGGGTTTGTTCTACCCTGTTGCAGGTGACAGGTGTTCTTGAAGCTGACTTTTATGTGTGGAAACCTCCTGGTGGGCTCAGTGAGGATTTCCCTTACGTTGCGGATATAGAGTTGATTTTATAACTCTCACCAAAAATGTTTTACAAAGGAAAGATTTACCACCTATTATGAATTCTTGTATATAAATGTTCATCATGATAATATTTAACTCATCATCAAATGGTTTCATTTCCGCTGAACTCTGATAACATTTTATTTTCCACTGTTATAATTAAACAATGGATTACCCTGATGTTGTACTAAAAGTGATGTAAGAAATGGTAAAGATGTTGTAAGTTTTATCTCTCATTTATGATTCTGAGGTAAAAATGTGGATTTTCGAGTTCTCCCTCGGGTGTGCTCGACGGAATCGCAGAGTTTATTGCTCTCCCTTGGGTACTTAGTGTCTAATGGAAGACAAGTACTCTTGGGAGGGTATTAAATTAGGCGGTTCTGCCACAGGTGGTATCAGAGCATAAATGAGGAAATAAAGCTTCAAAACTCCTTTCTAAATTAAAATTTGACAACACATTTTTGCAAAAAGTTGGGGCGTTTGCATACGAAGTTATATAAGTAGCCCTATTACTATAGTTAAGTCTTTGGAATAAGTTTAAGTAGGCTTTCGTCCGGTAAACTAACTGGTGTGTAGCGTGCGGTCCTAAAATCAGATGCGCTGTACTGCTATAGTCATCGTGCCAGTTTTACTTGCAGGTGCCCTGTTCGTGGGTACCATGCGTCCTTGTCTAGGAGTTACTGCTGTACTGTGGCTTCGTGTATCGCGTTCGCTCGTGCTTCGCGACTGTCGGGGCTTACGCTTTCGGCACTCCTTTCTGCGCCCTTGTCGGACCTCTGCCCGGCAACCGTGCTAGTCTTTATGGCCTCGAACACCGCTCGCCTTGTGTGCATAAAAATCCTATTGTTGTACTTTTACTGGTTCCCACGCATGGCTCGAGGGTGGTCTGCGCCAGGACCACTGGCCGCTCTGCCTTTTTAAGGGGGCCAAGCCCAGCCACTTTGTGTCACCACTCAGTGCATTCCAGCTCGCTTAGCCCTTTTCTCTTGAGCAAGCTTCTCCTCAAGCCTTCCTTGCAACCACCACCCACCTAGGATGGCAGGAGTTTGGGTTAGCAGCTACTGCCTGAACACCGAGGGTTTTCCCAAAATCCTGTATGCTACCCTGCAAAAACTCGGCATTCGGGAGCGTCCTGAGTATGAGGGTCGTGAGTACATGAAGCATGGCATGGAGCGATGCAAGGTCACCATCTACATTGGCAAGAGTGAGGAGTTTCCCGACGTCACTGAAGCCTGGAATGTGACCGCAACCGGGTTTCGCTTCGGCGACACCTACCAGGTTGTGGCCCGCAAAGCCTTGCGACATCTGTGCCAGATCTATGAGCAGCCCATTGCTCGTACCCCCATGCGGTTCTTTCCACCTTTGGACAAGAATCGGCGAGTATGGAGGGCTCGCATGGAGGCCTTGCGGGGTCAGGACGTGCAAGAGGACAACCCGACCGTGGTGCACCTGACCACGTACTTGCTCGCTCTGGATGAGCAGTACGACCGGCAGGCCTCAGAGCTGAGAGAGTGTCTCCACCGAGCTGAGGAAGCCGAGATCTTCTCCAGGATGCTCGAAGTGCAGCTTGCTGAAGCTCATGCCAATCTAGCAGCCGCTGAGAGTCGAGAGGCTGCCATGGCGGAGGCCGTCAAGGTGGACCAAGACCGTCATGCCCAGGAGCTGGAGGACGCCTATCTTGTCACCCGGGCCAAGCGTAGGACGATGGCCACGGAAAGGCAGGAACCCTTGATCTTGGAGGGGATCCCTGTCCATCCGCTGGAGAGAAGGAGAACTGGTTTTGCAGCACCTCCGCCCACGGAAGCCTCAGAAGTAGAGTCATTGCTTCCCCTCACCCAGCCACCACCACAAGAAGGAGCAGATCCACAACCTAGTGCAGCAGAAGAACCCCAGGAGCCCAGGAAAGAAGCCGTTTGGGCCGACGAAGTAGATTAGTTGTCCTAGGGAAGATGTAACTGTTGCTAGTAGTGCTTTTCATCGTTGTCCCCTAGTGTTGTAGTCTTTCCGTTGTACCGCAGCCGTAGTTGTTAAGGGCGCCTGGTTGTACGTTTCGAGCGATGTGTCGAGTGTGGGAGAGTGTATGCCTGTATGTTGCACCCGTGTAGGGCCGTTGGGAATGAGTATTTGCTTTATCCATTGTGTTGTTACGTCGTTTTTCCTTAGACCTCGTTCGATTCGCTTAGGGTTCTTGAGACGACAATAAGCAGGTTACAAGGGGAACAACTATTCTGATGCAGCAGATCGGCCGTGATTGGAAAACAGAGGACACTGTATCACTAATTGTGGATGTCCCAGCAGAACACTTGAATTCCCTTGATTTAAATCTGCCTTGGGATTTACTTTACTTGTTCCTTATTTTGAAAGGAACCTGTGTTGCCTGAATTTTCCCTTACTCCTCTGATTCTGTGGTCTATGACCCCGTTGTTTTTACTGCGAGTAAGTTGGTAATAGTTACTTAGTTAATAGCTTATGGTGCCGCGACGGAACCGAGGGCCAC
The DNA here is from genome assembly GCA_038087645.1 of Saccharum hybrid cultivar R570. NCBI lineage: Eukaryota > Viridiplantae > Streptophyta > Magnoliopsida > Poales > Poaceae > Saccharum > Saccharum hybrid cultivar. The sequence goes on from JAQSUU010000512.1 coordinate 6,522,694, forward strand.
CTGTGGAACAGCTGCCACATGGTGACGCTGCTCGACGCGCGCTGGTATCGAGGTTGTTGACCAAGTGCTTTTACCGAGTTACACCGCGGTATCGCTCTTGCTATAAACATTCTCTTTGGTAAAAATATCCTTGTGTTCAAATGGGAAATCCACAATGGGTTGATAGAATTGTGCTCTGTCAAAGTAACAGGGGTAACAAGGTTTTTGAAGAAAGGAAAAGAAGAAAGAGAAAAGCAACAGGAAAGTTAGCCCGCACGTAGGTCAGAGAAATTGCATCGCCCGACTTGACGTCGTTCCTGTGACCGGTTTGGTCACGCTACATACGCCGGGTCGCTGTCACTGCGTACCCTGCGGACGCCGTTTGTGGTGGGGCCCACGTGTGCCGTTCTCGCGTGACCACGGCGTTGTGCCGCACTCGCCTCGTCTTGTCGCACTGTACGCCCCTCTGATCCCAGCACCCGTGTCGGCTCTCGATTCTCGCTCTCGTCCCCGTACCGGACCCCCCCTCTTTCTTTTCCTTTGGGGCCCCGTTGCTCGCACGTCGCCTGGGCGAGCGAACCGCATCCCCTCCTTTCTCCTTTGCCCACTCAAGCTCGCACAGGGAGCGCACCATGGCCGACGCTCTCCCCACCTTGTGACCCCCCAGTGATTCCCATCTCCTCCGTTTCCGGTGCACTGCATCACCACCTCCGTCCACCAAGCTTTTATAATGCCACCTTGCTTCTCCTCCATTCAACCCCCAGATCCAGAGTAGAGCTCATAGTATCGACTTCCTCCGTCTGTGCTCTGGTGGGAGAAGCTCGAGAAGTAGTCAGGAAGAAAGTAGTTGGAGGTAGGGCTACGAGATCCAGTCGTTGCTCGCAGATCTAGGGTTGCTAGTCAGAGGCAATGGTGTAACTTGAGAAGAAGGGATCTGGTTTCCATGGAGAAGTTCAAGTTCATCCCTGGTTAGTTTAGGTTTTAGAGTTCGCAATGATCTTTGTACCAGTCTCCAATTTCTGGCTGTGTTGGGCATACGCCATGTTCTGGATAATCGTTTTCCTTCTGCTTTTCCATTGTCCCCGTCTTCGTCGATTTCTAGAGAGGTTGTGAGTTGTATTAGATTTGTTCTTAGCCGTGTTCTCTAGATCCCGGAGTAGTTTGGTGTTCGAAGTCATGTAATCTCCTATGTAAGCTCAGATCTGTGAAACGTAATCGCGTTTCCCTCTTTTGTTTCTTGTTCCAGATCTCGGGACGAGATCCTTTTTAAGGGGGGAAGGATGTAACACCCCTGGTGTTACTAGCTTATTTAGCACCGCGATTTAGGCCTAAGAAAAATTTCCGAAACAAGTTTCTCGGGTTTTTAATTTAAAACGTACTTGCTGCGACAAGTGAATCCCGTGTGACTTAGTTTCGTGGACTCAAATAAACGCTCAGGATAAATTACGCAGTGCATAGAAATATTCAGGAATGTTCGACAATGATTTTAGAGAACGGTTTGTCCTGTTAGATTAAGCATGAAAATCAACTTTTATAAATAAAATAAAATCCATTAATAAATAGAACGATACCTATATATAAACTCACGGGTTTATTTTGTTAAGCACGAACTGACGAGAAAGAGAGCGCGACAACTTCGTTTATTTTGCCGGCATGCAATGTACTCGCCTGGCATTACTTTTTACTGTCTCGTTCTCATCGTGGCCCAGCAATTCGCTGCATTGCAAAGTCTCCTCATCCATCCGCATCCATGCTCTCTGGCTTTTGCTTTGCTTCTCTTTGACTTGATTACTTGCTAACCCTTTGTTGTAACCATGATCGTGTTGGATAATCCTGTCAAGAAGCTAGTGCTTATCGTTGATGATCATGTGAGGAAGTGAAAATATTACTGATCATGATCATTGCTTTAATAATGACAGAGTTAAATCGTGCACGAGGAGCGCTTTTAATAATGGCAGCGGAAACATTACAGAGCATGAGCTGTAGCACCGTGGAAATAACTGTAGCATGAGTCAACACTGCCACTGAGTCTTGCATGGAGCGCACACGACACGCAGAAAACACTGTAGCGGTGTGAAAACACTGTAGCACCGTGGAAACACTGTTCATCCGAAGCATCACGACTTGCGCAGCGACGTTTTATTGCCTTTAAGCAAGCTAGTTAGCCGCTAATCTTACGACGCGTCGCTGTCGCGCCTTCGCGTCGCCTGCCTTTAAAAGGTTACACCGAGCCGTTCCGCTCCGCTACTCACTTGCTTCTCTCAAATCAAGTTTCTCTGTTCTTGCCCGTGAAAGTTGCGTATATCGATTTCTCCCGAGCTGCATTAATCAGCTGAGGTAGCTAATCTGTAATTGATCTTCTCATTCTCTAATGTTTCCTTGACCTGTGGTCTCCTCCCCCCATTAATTCCTTGACCTGCATGAATGAATCAGCACCCCACCACCAAGCACGTTTAGCCCAAAGCACACTCTAGTCCTGATGTGCTCGTCAAGTCCAAAGACCACTCAAAGTCTATCTTTTGAATTAATGCACTCATGACCAAAGACCCACTCCAAGTTCATCACGTGAAATCCAATTCACATGACTAGCTAGCCAAATGCCAGCTCCACCTCCAGCCCACATCTCCTGCCTATAAAAAGGCACGCCAAGCCTGCCAAGCCATCCCACTTCGCCGCTCACCATCTTACTCTCTAAATTGAGTTTCTCTGTTCTTGCCTGGGAAGGCTACGCTCTGTTGATCTCCTTCCTCAAGCTGTAATTGACCATGGTAGATAGTCCCCATACATCCCCTACCTCCCTTCTACCTCCCCATGCCCTTAGATTTGGAAGTCATGGCCAGAATCGCCATCAGGTGAAAGTCCAGCAGCTATCCATGGTGGACGAGCTGAGGAGCACAAACGCTCGGTGCTCTCTGTGTCTCTCTCAAAGAATCCTAGCCGTATACCCACTTTGCTCTTTGTTTAAGTCCACAGCAGCAGCTTGTCCTATGCCATGTGCTAGTAGCAAAGCCGAGAACCAACTCAGCTCCTATACACGTAAAGTCAAGAGTCTTGAGCCATTAATCCACTCCACCAATTTCTTTATTCCTTTTCCCTTTCTAATAACCAGCGGCAGCTCGTGGCCACTAATCACATTTCATTTTCTCTCCTCGTGATTAATTAGCGGCCACCTTGCACAATTAATATCTCCACTATGCTAACTCTGATTCCATCACTTCTTCTTCCTAAATTCATCTAAAATCGAACCCCACCTATCCATAAAGTTTCATAATTTTTGGAACACAGTTGAATTTATGTGAATATTTAATTGTGTATGTTTGCCGAGTACCGCGAGTTCGACACCGACGGAGGGACGTCGATGGATTGTGGAGTCATCGGGAGTTGCTGGAGAAATGGTACTTTTGGAAGCGTGATCGGATTTCTAAGAATTTCGGCTGTCATTGATTATTTACATCTATGCATTTGCATCAATACATATCATAATAGGAATGATGGTGGATCGTGGGATCAACTGGAGTAGCTGAAAGATGATGCTATGGTGATCATATCACGAAGATGGAATGCTAACTTTTGGTTATATTTTACCCAGGCAAGCCCCGGTGCATAACCTCTATTATGCTGCACTTTATTTATGCTTGTGCATTAAGTTTTAAGGAGTTGAATGAAACCCACTTGCATATATATATCCTGATCCCATGAGTCTTACTAGTATGTCAAGATCGTGTAGATTGCTATGCTACAGGACTCCGGTAGAAGTCGAGTGATTGCCCGTCACTCGCGAGAGATAGAAAATATATTATTGTTATTATTATCATGTTACTACCACATGGAACATATTTGAATGATAATTGGAGACCGGGCGGAACGGGCTTGGATGGATTTGGACCTGGTTGGGCAACAGAGCGGGGCTCTGGTTGCATTTGTTCCGCCTGTGTCGATTAAGGACCGTTCGTTGCATTGGATTCCATAGTCAGGTCACAGACCTACTTATCCCGAGCATATACTAGCGGATGGGGGCTAGAAAGACTTGTTATTCTCTTGTCATGGGTTCCGGCTCCATCCGGACCAACTGAAGGTGGATTATATATGGGTATTATGAGGTCTAAGCACCGCGAGAGGGCGGGGGCTTGGAGTCCCAGTATGGACGGGGACTCGGTTCTCTTGACAGGAGGATAATGGGTTGGTCCTGTTTGTACCTCGGTACGGGTGGGGCGTGTGTTTTTCGGGGTACCCAGCTGGGCTACATTGATTCGCGAATCGCCGTCAATTTGACGGTCCGACATGACTATAATCTGGCATCGTAGTAAGAACTGTGGAAGATGGTGAAATGGTTCTGATTGCTTACTACATGCTTGAAAGTAGCTTTGGTGCTTACATAGAATGGTGGGTTAATGAACTACCAATGACTGCTAATAAAAGTTAAATATAAGGATGCACCTTTAGTAATGCTTCCTGCAGTTGCAATAACCCACAAGCCAGATAGCCTTGCATATCCTTAGAGTCTTTTCTTTCCTTCTGACGGGTAAGTCTTGCGGAGTACAATTGAGTACTCAGGGTTTGTTCTACCCTGTTGCAGGTGACATGTGTTCTTGAAGCTGACTTTTATGTGTGGAAACCTCCTGGTGGGCTCAGTGAGGATTTCCCTTACGTTGCGGATATAGAGTTGATTTATAACTCTCACCAAAAATGTTTTACAAAGGAAAGATTTACCACCTATTATGAATTCTTGTATATAAATGTTCATCATGATAATATTTAACTCATCATCAAATGGTTTCATTTCCGCTGAACTCTGATAACATTTTATTTTCCACTGTTATAATTAAACAATGGATTACCCTGATGTTGTACTAAAAGTGATGTAAGAAATGGTAAAGATGTTGTAAGTTTTATCTCTCATTTATGATCCTGAGGTAAAAATGTGGATTTTCGAGTTCTCCCTCGGGTGTGCTCGACGGAATCGCAGAGTTTATTGCTCTCCCTTGGGTACTTAGTGTCTAATGGAAGACAAGTACTCTTGGGAGGGTATTAAATTAGGCGGTTCTGCCACATATAATATGCTCTAAAGGCTTCACGAAACTCTTGCCAAGTGACACGGTGGCCAGCAGGCTGTGCGGCGACCAAATTCGCCCACCACGCCCCTGCGGCACCTCTAAGCTGCTGCGCTGCAAACACGGGCTTCTGGTGCTCCGTGCACTGTAACAGTTCAAACTTCTGCTCCATGGTACGGAGCCAGTCATCCGCCTCTAGCGGCTCATCTGCCTTTGAGAACACTGGTGGACGGGTATCGGTGAAATCCACATAGGTGGTTTCCCCTCCATTGTTACGGCCTCGACGACCCTGATTTCCATTCTGATTTTGATTCTGATTCTGAGCCAACAGGGTAGTGGCATTAACCAGTGCGGCAATAGCTTCTGCCAAGGTGGGTGGAAATGGTGGGGGATTTGGAGTATTGTCCCCTCCCTGGGAAGTTCCAGTACCGTCCATCTGTTGTACACAAACCATGTTTATTCACATTGCTTTATTGAATTAAAAAGCAGTTAGCACAGTACTTGTATACACATACAAACTCATCTTACATATTTCATTACAAACTGGCTTGCAAGCAAGAAACTACCCACTAAGGTTCTTAGAAAGCAGGAAAAACTACTATATTACACAACCATCCACATCGGCCCTTCACTCCTCATCATCATCACTGATCGCGATCACTCCATCCTCAACCTCTGGAGCACTCGCACCAGTGACATGACTTGCATCATCCCCACTTTCCATCATGGGTTCATCTTCTTCATTGTCCTCTCCATCAGGAACAACCACGACACCAACATCATCTTCCACTGCCTGGGGCTGATGATTGGGATTCATCAGATCATTTAGCCTATGCACTTCCTCATGCAGAACTGTGTTGTACTGCTCCAGGTGTGTCACATAAAGCTCCAACTCACAAACACGAGCCCTGGCTTCTGTCTCCTTTTCCAGAGACTCATTCTGGAACTGTTTCCAAAAACGCATGTTGCGCTTCAGTCGCTCCACTTCTGTTGTAAGCCTTGCAACCTCTGATTCCGAATCTGGGTTTGGATTACGGCTACTGCTTGCTCCATCAACTCTGGCGGCCAACTGATAACATGGCACTCCTTGCGGACCCGTTTTCTTGCGAGGAGTCGTCTTCACACGTGCCATCCTAAAGCAAGATAGAATTAGGACGATGAGAACAGATAGGGGGATCTGAAGGTTAGCATGAATAGGGTCGAACCTTACTTAACCCAAACCACTTTAAAAGGGAAGGTAACTTAAGCAGGTTAATTAAACATGATGCATGCACCGTTCTTACGATCTAACAGAAAGATTTAAGTAACACAAGCAATCTTTATAACATAGGGCACTATACATGATACTTCACTACGAAGCTTTCAAATATGAGCTAAGGAAACTATAGAATAGATTAAGAGAAGCAAAAGCAATTTGGACCAAAATATCAGTATTAAATTTGTTTGACCCAAATCATTTTGAAGTTTTACAAAGTAATACTACAATAACTCGAGTGATTATGCTCTGGTACCAGCTGTCACAGAACCTCCTAATTATGATGGCCCACAAGTACACGTCATTGCCATAATGACCTCTGACAGTCGTACTTATGTTCACCATAACTTAAAAGGCCTGCTTTCCTCCGAACAGGATCCAATCACAGGAGTATTGCAATATTACAACAGTTTATTCAAAATATTCAACAGAGTAAAGTAGCGGAAGTCTTACAATAACTTAGGTTACAAACCAGTTTTTCAAATCTCAAACCTTATATAACATTATTACAAACCCGTAGTAGAGAAGTATCGTAGTAGCTTTATTACATCACACAAGCGAGATGCCTTGCCCAAAGGCCACATAGTCTACTCGTCATCACTTTCTTCAAACACGACAGTCATGCAACAAGGCTCGAAACAGACTTGTTCATGAACTGCACCTGCAACAAGGGGTTCAACAAACCCTGAGTACGAGAGTACTCAACAAGACTTACCCGACTAGGACAAAGACTCCAAGGGCATGCTAGCTTTAGGGAATCAAGGTACGGGTAAATCAGAATCAAGATTTTCTTTTGCAGAAAAGCTTACTAAGGTAAGTCCTTATCTTCAACATTTTACTTTTACCATTGATGGTTCATTAACCAAATCTAGGTGATCCTAATCTAGATCAAAGTAATTATCATCAAAACCTTTCTCATTCTTTCTTTCAATTCCAGTTCTTAACTACGATGTTGGTGCAAGGCCAAGACTCCTTTCTCGTGGAGTAACGACGATTCGAACCGCTTCATTTACCCAGCTGGGGATTCCTAACCACATGACATATGTAGAACCGAATCTAGCATATATCAACTCTTACCCGAATAACCCAAAACCAGAACGTGTCCATCGCCACCCGAGAGCACAGTACTCCTCGAACCCGGCCCAATTCTAGCCCCGAGGGTACACGTTACTCTCGCCATCTCTCCACTCCCAGTGCGAGGTTAGATGTTCTCGTAATGGACTAACCAAAGTAAGGCTTACCCGACATGGGCACATGGCTAGTACTAATAAAAACTCCATGACGCGAGGGCCAACAATGTACGGTCCTTAACTGATAAGGCGGAAACAATACATTGAGACTCCTTTCCCAATGCATGTTAGCAGTGGCCAAACCACCCGCCCGATCTTTCAAATTTATTCTTATATTTCAATATTCATTCGATATGCCGTCATGGCTATGTAAACATTTCATTTAAAAGCTTAACTTCTAAGCATAGCGAAGCATACTACGCATTTTCAGTAAAACAGGTATCAAGGTTGATATCGCAATAATCAAGGATGATAATGCAGCAATTAGGTTATCACTCAACTCCTAATTACTTAATGCAATCAACCATAGCATAAATAAAACATTTGTAAAAATTCAAGGTAGGGTTTAAATGCACCGGGGCTTGCCTTGCTCTGACGAGACAAAAGACTCGGACTCGAGAACTCCACCGCCTGGTTCGGAACCCACTGACGATCGCTCTTCTCCGGAGACCTGCCCGACGACTTCGGCTTCCTCGAAAGTGGTGACTACACGAATACATAACATGCTTTAACATGATGCTCAATGATAAACATGATGCTTAATGATAACATGCCATGGTTACTATTTGAGTACAACTTCCCTTCACGGTACAAACGTAAACAGAAAACCTACTAACTAGTAGCGACGTTTTCCCGCGATACCAGCTTTTAACCTAATAAGTTACTAACGAGCTCAATCATAAAATTAAGGTGCCAGAGATCACAAAAGGGTAGTGACCTAAGGACATCACTCAATCAAAAGGCACACAACACTTAAAGTTCTCAAATTAACATTTATTTTCTATTTAAATAATTAGGGCATAATTAGAAGTTGATCAAACTTTATCTAAACAAGCTCAAACTTTTTCTATGGGTTAAGAATGACTTATAACAGTGTCAAAATAAATTTCATAATTTTTGGATAAATAAATTAATTATTAAAATTACTGGAAGTTGCATTTAATCTTTAATGAAACCAATTAATTCTACTGCCCAAAGTATTCAAATTCATGATTTAACATTTTTCCTAGATAGTTTATACATTGAAAAGCTTACACAAAAATTTTCATGAATTTTGGAACTCTACACAATTTTTAATGAAATAAACAAATAATAACACTATTCATTTATTTGAAAAAGAAAAACAAAAACGAAATCGGGCTGACTTTTCTTTCCCTCCGGTCCGGCCCAACGAACAGCCCGCTTGCCCGTGCGCTCGCCCGCGCTCGCGCTCGGCCCAGCAGCGCGGCCCAGCAGGCGGCCCGCCTCGCGCGCTCGCTCGCTCTCCCTCTCTCTCGCTGACAAGATGACCCCACATGTCATCGCCTACCTCCGCTCTCTCGTTCTCTCCCGCACGCTCGGCCATGCCCGCGCGGTGGCCGGCCGGCGATCACACCGCTAACGACTCAACCACCATGACCAAAACGATCTACACCACCCTATGACTCCACTACGCCCTTCTACGGCTAAGCTTGAGCTCCGGCGACCCCTCACCGACGACGATGACGGACCACGGTCGACGGTGAGCCGCGAAAACGCGTCCCCAACGGAGTAGCGGCTAAATTAACGCGAGGAAAACATTCAGGGGCTCACAGCGGTTATGGTGGTGCTCTTGGTGACGACGGCGACGAGCTGGAGTGGCCTGGCCACGTGGGGGCGGTGGTGGCGGTGCTCCGACCGGAGTTGGGTACGGGAAGTGGTGGTGCGGTGGTTCGGGCGAGAAAACGGCTAAACCCGTTGGACCATGAGGTGCGCGAGGGCGAGGCGAACTTGCTGGTGCAATTTGCGTGGCTGGTGGCGGCTCAACGGCGGCAGCAGCGAGCGGCGGAGCTGCGGTGGCGGCGGCGGTAAAAACAGAGAATAAACGGCTCACGGTGAACTCGGTTATATATAGGGCGACGGTCATGCTGAAGGTCACTGGAAGGCGCGAGACGTACAACCATGCCGCGCGCGCGAGAAGCTCCTGGACGTCGCCCGGCGGCTCGCCGGCGCCCATGCCGCGCGGTGCCCGGCGGCGATTGGTCGCGGCACTGTAGCTGCTCCCCCCAACTTTTGAAATTCAAACTGGTTTTTTAAATTACTTTCAAATTTATATAGCAACTTGAAAATCTTCCAATGTATGAAATCTTCAGATTTTCAAGATCTACAAGTTTTGTATTGAACACTTTTTCAAATTCTAACTGAATTTTGAAATTTGAGTTTAAATTCAAAAAGGGACACATTTTTCAGATTTGGTAATTTAGAAATTACTTTTGATTTTATAATGAAACTTCAAAATCTCCAAACATCAAAGTTGTATATCTTGACCAGACCTACAACTTTGCTGTTCAAAACTTTTTCAAAATCAGCCTCCATTTTGAAATCTTAGTTTGGGGACAAAAATGAATTAAATCTGAAATTTGCTTATTTTCAAAATTGCTCCACATTTTACACTAAAACTTTGAAAACTCAAAACACCAAAGTTGTAGCCCTTGAAAAGTTCTACAAACTTGGTTTTGAACTTTTTCCCAAATTTTGCTTAGATTTTGAATTATTTCAAAAGGGTAAAACAGGGTTCTGAAATTTAGGATTTTCGGAGGGATTTTAAATTGGAATTTGTTGCTACTTTGATTTGTGATTACTTAGTGATCAAAACCTCACCAAGGGCATCATTTGGACCAACATGACATGGTTGACCAAATGTCACTCTTGGTAGACCAATTTACTTCTGAAATTGTTTTACATTTCTCCCTAGATTTTGAATTCGAACTCGAATCGGAAAACTCACGACAAGTTTTGGGACTCCAATTCAAACTCAAATTTGGAGCTTCATTTTAGATGTTTTACTTGAGCTCATACCCTACACTTGACACTAGTGTGCAACACAGTCGCACACCTCAAATTACGCAGGGCATGGACTAAGTATTTGCGGTGGTCTTCGAAATTAGGGTTTTCGGTTTCGGAGCACACCACTGAGAAACACATTCAACCTAGATAAGTAAACTTGTTTTAGTTGATGCATAACAATGTTAACCTAATAGAGATGCTTTGCAATGCATTATTATGACATGGCAGATTAATTAGCACTATAACACCCGGGGTGTTACAGGAACGTTCTTGGAGATTTAATTAATATACTCGAATTCTAGGAATTGGCCATTCTCGAGAAATGATGTTCTCGTCATCGAACCTTGCTGTAAGCCCCCTTTAGCCATCGGCGGCTACTGCTGGCCGGACGCAGTCGCGCTAGCAGTGGCTAGGGCACAGTCCTAGCTGGAGTTAGCCGGGCAATCAACAACCAACTAGGCGATGATCAAGAGTGGTCGAACAACAGTGAGGGACTTTCTTGTGCGGGAAAAAGAAAACCAACAACAAGTATCGTAGAAAGTGTGCAACACACACGTGTCTTAGAGTTGATGTGGAGATTTTACTGAGTGCTTATCTTTAAAAATTTAGATATAAATGTTTTCAAGAGCTAGTTTTTTACCAAAAAATAAATTAGGGAGAGAAACTATTGGAAATCCTCTTACATCGTTAAACATTTCAAAGTTTGTTTGTAGTCGGCGCATCACGATTAAGGTAGGTTATGCAAAGTTCATTACCTCACATTTTCGTCCCTATGTGTCCAGAGATATGGATAATAGTTTTGTTGCTTTGCTTTGTTTTGTGATCTTAGAGATTAAAGGTTTGATGGGTTCAACTCTGAGTTTTGAAAAAGTTATTTAAGTTATGAGCTATGGAAAAGATTGTTGTGAGCTACGTGCTTTAAAAAAGTTATAAGCTATTTGGTTGCAACAACTATAAAATCTATCATATCTCTTTATCTTCATTGCAACAATTATAAAACATTTCTCTATTTCCACCTACATAGAAAAGCAGAAAGCTGCAAGCCAAAAGTAGGGCCCAAGGTGCTATAAAAATTATGCTACCTAAAAACAACTTTTGATTCTACCCATTTAGTTCGCGTTCTACTTTTTAGCAGCAGAAGTACTTTTTAGAAGCTAAACCAAACATAGCCTAGAACTGAGTTTAAATTGTAAGACCCCGTTACGCAGGGCTCCTCTCTAGCTCTGACTTCAGCTCATGCGGAGGAGCCTTACCAACGGTTTAGTAGGAGGAGCTGTTTGGATTCTTTTTCTCTTTTTTTTGAAAAAAGAAGGATCTAGAGCCTCTTTAGATCAACCACAATTCTTTGAGGAGGAGCCCTAGCTGCCAAACAAGGCTCTAGTCATTTTTAGTTTTGTCATAAGTTAAACTTTTTTAGCTTTAACTAAAGTTATAGAAAAATATATAAGCATTTACAACATCAAACTGGATTAATTGGTTACACCATGAAAATAATTTAATAATGCACCTATTGATATTCTAGATGTCAATACACTCTCTTAGTCCCTTTGTTAAGACTGTCTCCAACAGCTCATGCAAAGCGAGACGCAAATGCAAAATAGGTCGAGCATAGTGCTTTAGCTGTAAAAAACAACGCTCCAATAGAAGACGCATACAGAGCACACTTTTTGGGTACGAGGCGAACCGGGACGCTTATTTGCATCGTCTCTCTCCAAGACGCAAACCTCCCGCGCTCATAGTGGTGGCCCGTAGGAGGCGTCGGGGTGGAGCGGCCGGCGCTGCTAGGCGGGACCGCGTCGGACGTGGCCAGCTCAGCGAGGCGTGCTCGCCGTGGGAGCACCTCCGAAGCTGCCAGCCTTGGCTGCCTCACCGGATCTGGGACCGCTACCCCGTTGCCGGTGATGAGCAGCACCGCGTGGGGGCGGGTGTGCTCGCCAAATCTCACAGGGAGGGATCGCCGGAGGGAGGGAGGGGAGGGAGGCCGCGCAGGGGAGGGAGCTCGCCGGTCGGGATCCGAGTCGTGCTCGGTAGGCAGGGCTGCAGGGCTCCGGGTCGTCGTCGGGGTGACGCGGACGACCTGCAGATGGTGGTTGATGGCGCGACATGGTGCTTGCCGTGGACAGCGTCGGTGGAGGCTCGTCGCTCGGCGGCTCGGCAGGGAGGGAAGTGGGATCTGCTTGGCGCTAGGAGGCTCGGCTGCTAGGGCTCGCTTTTTTTAGATCCGCTGTTGGAACTCGGAAGGTTTGGGTGCGTGACCTTTTTTTTCCTACGAGAACCAAACGAACGAATGCATCTCGTATTTGGGTGAGGGCTGTTGGAGACAGTCTAAGGCGCTCTTCTTGTGATAAATTTAGTCTAAGTTATTTTACTCATAGGCCAAAGCTAAAATTAAGTACTTTCTCTGTTTCCTTTTAACTATCGTTCTCACATGTCGAGCAATCAAATATATAAAATAAATTATTAATATTTATGGTGCATAATAAATATTATCAGAGTAACCATTTGTATATTTTTTTATAATAATATACTTGTTTAAGATACAAATGTTATTAATGTTTTCTATAAATCTAGTCCTCCTTAAGAAAATTTGTTGGGCACAAAAATCTAGAAGCGACAAAGGATTATATAATTTGGAATATATATTAAGAAAACGGAATTACGTTGACATATAAACTCTCATATCTTCTCTATATTTGCATACCGCACCTTCGTTCCTTATTGTTTTCATCAGTTGTCGTCGACTCATCCAAGCAGGACCCGCGATACGCAAACCCTTGCACCTTCTCGGCGGCGGCGGCGGCGTACGGGACGGCAGAGGTGGCCATGGCGGCGGTCGCCACGGTGAGCTCCGCCAGTGGGCTCCTTGCTATGCTGCAGGAGCCGGCGCCGGAGCTGAAGCTGCACGCGCTCGCCAGCCTCAACTCCGTCGTCCACCTCTTCTGGCCCGAGATCTCCACCAGCGTTCCCACCATGTGAGCCCAGCCTCCTCCCCTCCTCGCTTCCGCTGAGCGTGCCCGGTTGCCGCCGCTGTAGCTGCAGTGTTTGCGCGATTTGTTCAGGCTCCCACCTTGGTTTGGCTGAATTTCTTAAGTGTTTCGATCTGCTTCTCTTATTGATGATGATGACTCTGGAGGAGACCTTGACCTAGATGCCTTTTCTTTTGCGCAATTCGTTCAGAATCAGGCGTTTGTGGAAGGTAACCTTAGGTCACGGGTTGGTTCTGATATGTTAGATGCGGATTCCAGAGGCCCAATTCGCGTCCTTGTGCAAGAGTGTGATAACCATACTTTCGTACAGTGATTGTAGCTGAATTGGTGCCAGTTTTGTACTTCTTTTGCCCTTACCTGGATTTAGCGTGGGTTTTAGTGGAGAGGCTAAAGCTATTCGAGGCAACTATATGAGGAAAGGATATCAGTAGGAGTGAGCTGAGTGTGGGTGATTCAGAATTTTTTGAAATTTCATGGGTGGACAGGTTTACATTTTATAGTTGCTGTTGTGTTTTGATATACTAAGGGAAATATTGTGTGAAACTGTGAAGTGAGGATGGGAAGGCTTGGTCTTCACATATGAAAGGAAAATGAATACATGCATCATCTTCCTTCAACAATTTTGTTTAATTTGTTAGGGGCTTCCCTGTTCGGTTCAGTTATGCATAATTTGGTTGCAGTATGATAAGCTTGTTGTTTTTGGTGGTTATGTATCTCGATAGTAGTTGCTTTCTTATATATATTATGAACCTCTTGTTTCTGGAATGCCTGTTCCACATGGATCACCCTTCTTTGTTTGAATTATTAACCACAACTTCTGTTTTTAATTGCTATACAGCTAGTTAGATTTCATTACATGCCTATGTTTGTTTCATGGTAGCTATCTGACTTCTTGATACAAATGTAGCTTTAATTTTAATTCTCATTTAGTTTGTGGAGCTAGTCTGCCCCTTATTTTTTGCGGTGAAGATGATTGGATCATCGATTAAAGTTCATGATTGGACAAGCACAAAAAGTGTGCCTTTCTTGTGTTGCCCATTTCCAATAATTTTAATCACTAATTAGTTTCCAACTGTTATCTATTTCCTGCAGCGAGAGCTTGTATGAAGATGAGGAGTTTGAGCAGAGGCAACTTGCAGCACTTGTTGTTTCTAAGGTATTATGCCTCAATAGTTTTTTTTTATTCCTATGAAAAGATCATTCTTCTATATTGTTTAATGTTAATACTGATGTTTGTTGTATATCATGTAGGTATTTTACTACCTGGGCGAGTTAAATGATTCACTGTCATATGCACTTGGTGCTGGACCCCTATTTGATGTTTCCGATGATTCTGACTATGCCCATGCTCTTTTAGGTGAGAAGGGTCATAAGTTTTGAGCTATTATGAATGATAGTTTTTATCATGATCTTTTGGTCATCATGTTGAATTGCTGGTTATTCTTTTTCAGCCAAAGCATTAGATGAATATGCCAGTATCAAGACCAGAGCCTCTAAAGCTACAGAGGAGGAAGAGAACATTGATCCTCGATTAGAGGCCATAGTGGAGAGGATGCTTGAAAAGTATGATAAGATTATATTGTTTGGTGCCGTCGATTTGTCGGATGGGTTATGAATCTAATATAAATTCTTTGGCTCAGGTGTATTCTTGATGGGAAATATCAACAGGCCATGGGTATGGCTGTTGAATGCAGAAGGCTGGATAAGCTGGAGGAAGCAATTATTCGGTGTGATAATATTCAAGGGGCTCTATCGTATTGCATCAATCTTTCTCATCAATATGTTAATCACCGTGAATATCGTTTTGAGGTATTTAGTCCTTTTGCTTTGTTGGAGGCAAATGCATGGATCTTTTTAGATTTTTGTGTCTGTTTCTGGCATATAGTGGATGCTGCTAAAATGAAATTAACTGACTTATCTTACACTTTTTGCAGGTTCTCCGTTGTCTTGTTAAAATATACCAAACTTTGCCAAACCCAGATTATCTGAGCATTTGCCAGTGTCTTATGTTTTTGGGTGAGCCTGAAACTGTTGCAAGCATATTGGATAAGCTGCTTTCTGGAAGCAAGGTACATTTTTGTTCTTTCTTCTGCTGCATTATTAATGGCATTTGCAGTTGCTTATATGAGATGTCATGCTCGGTCTCCAGGATGATGCTCTACTTGCATATCAAATTGCCTTCGATCTTGTTGAGAATGAAAACCAGGCTTTCCTTTTGAATATGAGGAGTCGTTTGGCCTCACCGACTCCTGAGCCATCTAACCCTGAGAGCGAGCCAGCTGTACAAGATGATCAAACTGCCAGTACTGTGGTTACAGGCACAGAAGCAGCTGGAGATGTTCAAATGAGAGATGATACAACTACACCAAACGGAAATGCCCACACTGTGGATCCAAATGAGGTAGCACATGCTGACAGGCTTGCAAAAATTAAAGGGATACTGTCAGGGGAGACTTCTATTCAGCTGACATTGCAATTTCTATATAGCCACAACAGGTAAAGCAATTATTTCTTGCTAAATGGTGGCAACTGGCCTTGAGCATATGCCTTTTCCACCTGATACTGATGTGGTGTGGTTGGTTGCTTCAACAGATCTGATCTTTTAATTCTGAAGACAATAAAGCAGGCTGTGGAAATGAGGAATAGCGTTTGCCACAGTGCAACCATATGTGCCAATGCAATCATGCATGCGGGGACTACTGTAGATACCTTTCTAAGAGAGAACCTGGTATGTGTTTTTTCTACTTGCTGCCTCTGCATTAATTTTAGCTGTTGCACTGTTTCATGTTGCCATTGTGTTCCAGGAGTGGTTAAGCAGGGCAACCAATTGGGCGAAATTCAGTGCAACTGCTGGACTAGGTGTCATTCATAGAGGCCACCTTCAACAAGGCCGGGCTTTGATGGCCCCCTACCTACCTCAAAGTGGTGCAGTTGGTGGTGGCAGTCCATATTCAGAAGGTGGTGCCCTCTACGCACTAGGTCTGATTCATGCCAATCATGGTGAAGGAATCAAACAATTCCTCCGTGAAAGTCTTCGCAACACCAGTGCAGAGGTGATTATTGTTCATTTCTGTCCTTTTGTTTTGTTATTCATTTCATGCATATTGTGCTAACTCCATCCCCCAATGTCATACAGGTCATCCAGCATGGTGCATGTTTGGGGCTTGGGCTTGCAGCTTTGGGCACAGCAGATGAGGAAATATATGAGGACATAAAGAATGTCCTTTACACCGACAGTGCTGTTGCTGGTGAGGCAGCTGGTATTGGCATGGGCTTGCTCATGGTTGGGACCGCCAGTGAGAAGGCTAGTGAGATGCTTGCTTATGCACATGATACGCAGCATGAAAAGATTATAAGGTTGGTGCTGTTTGATTGCTGTACAGTGCAGATGCACTTGATCTCAAGAACAATCCTCTGACAATTCTATCTTTGTCCAGGGGTTTGTCACTGGGAATTGCATTGACAGTATATGGCAGGGAAGAGGAAGCAGACACCTTGATTGAACAAATGACTAGAGATCAAGATCCCATATTACGTTATGGTGGTATGTATGCGTTGGCTCTAGCCTACAGGGGAACTGCAAACAACAAAGCCATCCACCAGCTGCTGCATTTTGCTGTATCAGACGTCAGTGATGATGTTCGGAGGACTGCAGTTATGGCTCTTGGATTTGTTTTATACAATGAGCCCGAGCAGGTTTGTGGAATACTGGAATCAGTCGCCAGGTTGCATTATCTTATTAATTAGATGCCTTTTGCCTAAATCTGTTTCGTTGATTATCATACATGAAATTTGACCCACAAGCATCAATCCCATTTTTTAACCCGCACATTACATCTGCTGTATTTTTGCAGACTCCAAGAATCGTATCCTTGCTCTCTGAGTCATACAACCCACATGTTCGCTATGGTGCAGCCTTAGCTGTTGGGATATCATGTGCAGGGTCTGGATTAAGTGATGCAATTTCCTTGTTGGAGCCTCTTACATCAGATGTTGTTGACTTCGTGCGTCAGGGAGCTCTCATTGCCATGGCAATGGTAATGATCCAAACGAATGAATCCGTCGATTCTCGTGTTGGAGCATTTAGGCGTCAGTTGGAGAAGATCATTCTTGACAAACATGAGGACACCATGAGCAAGATGGGTGCCATACTAGCTTCTGGCATCCTCGATGCTGGTGGTAGGAATGTTACAATCAAGCTCCTCTCAAGAAACAAGCATGACAAACTCACTGCTGTGGTTGGTCTTGCTGTTTTCAGTCAGTTCTGGTACTGGTATCCTCTCTTGTATTTCATCAGCCTGGCCTTCTCGCCAACAGCCTTCATTGGGCTCAACTCTGATTTGAAAGTGCCAAAGTTTGAGTTCCTATCACATGCTAAACCGTCTCTCTTTGAGTATCCCAAACCGACAACTCAGCAGACTACTACTTCAACAGTGAAGCTGCCAACAGCCATTTTGTCAACTTATGCGAAGGCAAAATCTAGGGCAAAGAAGGACGCAGAAAGCAAAGCTAACCAGGAGAAGGCCACAGAAGAGGCTTCGGGTTCTACCTCAAGCAAGGCGGCTAAAGCTCAGGAGAAGGATGCTGATGCAATGCAGGTAACAACTATATGTCTTTCTCTTCATTGTGTAAACACCCATGGGCAGTGGCGGACCTATGATTTTTTCATGGGGTATGCCGCAACAATATTTCCACATGTAATTCGCTAAAACACATTTAGGAAATTGATAAACAATCAAAGTATTTGCCCTACGGTATACAGATACTAAATAACACAATAAGACTCAAATTTACTTTTTTTTTTCTTTCATATCTCAATCCCTCTTCATAATTCAACAAAGTACATAATGCACCAGCAATGTACCCATCAATCAATTTAACTAATTCGCAGCTAAATATATCTACATCTAGGCATCTAGTCATGTTATATACTGTCACCTAGGGGCTAGGGTTTGCATACCTTGGGAAGTCTCCACTGATCATGGCAGCCCACAAATTCAATGAACTTACTCAAACTAGAAAAAAAAAAGTATTTTTGAAAAGCCACTGCAATGCCAGTGAAGACCACTGTGATAAGCTCATAAACAATCAGTGTATTTTTTTTATTGGACATTTGGTTATAATTTACTGCCATGATTTATAATCCAAATGAATTTGCTATTTTACCTAAACTGGCTTGGAGCTATTTGAAGTTACACTGTAAACTTAACTGACTCAATCTTTGTTTCAAGGTTGACAATGCCACTGAGAAGAAAGCTCCTGAACCAGAAGCAACCTATCAGCTCCTGACAAACCCAGCTCGCGTGATCCCTGCCCAGGAGAAGTTCATCAAGTTCCTTGAAAACAGCCGATACGTCCCTGTGAAACCAGCGCCTTCTGGATTCATCCTCCTCCGAGACCTGCAGCCCACTGAGGCTGAGGACCTTGCACTGACCGATGCTCCCACAACCGTTGCAGGAAGCACCGGCAACACTGCCCCTGCTGCAGGCCAACAGGGGTCCGGATCATCTGCCATGGCTGTCGACGACGAGCCACAGCCGCCGCAACCCTTTGAGTACACCTCATAAGCGTAGATGCCTGGGTCTTTTGTTCTTTTTTTAACCCGTAGTATGTAGTGTGCGGAAATTTGTTGTTGGTTGGAAAACTTTTTGTAGAAACATGAGCAGAGAATTTTACTTGAATTGGCGCTATAGGGTCAACGTTGGAAATCTGGGATATCACCTGGGTCAATCCCTGCGCTCCCGCTTGCTCTCTTTTTTTTTTCCCTGTGATGTAATATGCTCAAGTATTTTTCCTGGAACACAATTTTGCCACGGTTTCATTATCTGTTGCAATGCTGGTATTGCACAAATGTCGACGCTGGGCACCTGTGAGCATATACTTGTCTGTTTCCTGCTGAATTCTATGTGCGTTCTATCCGTGTCTGATCTACCTTCGTAATATGGAGCTTGAATACAGAGTCTCGAGTATACAAGAAGTGAACACGGCGTCAAAATTACACGTAGTTTCGGGGTCCAGCCTTGCAAATGTGAATGTAGCATTCTTGTCCTCGTCACGCCAATGTAAACAGACGCTGGTCCCGGTGGCCCGCGCGTCGCTTCCGCTGCGGGAACGCCGCACCCCGCGCGCTACGCAGATAGGCTCGTCGGCATCGGCAACGGCAAGGCTTGGACGCTGCTCCAACATGCTACTGCTACCGTCGAAGAAGTGATTTGTGAGACCGGAGTCAGCGGAGGACGAAATGACGGAAGTCCTGAAAATCTTGCTTTGGATCAGTACGAGCCGTTGGATGTGAAATGGAGGGATGAGATGAGAGCTAAGTCACGTGGTGACTTACCAGAGGTAAAGTTGCTGCTGCTCTCCAGCATCGTTCCCAGAGAGGGCGGCGAGCCAGCGACCAGGCTGCCAACCGCCGCCGCCGCCGCCGCACTCGCGTCTCCGCGAGTCCGCGTGCTTTGGCCAGGCCGCCGGCTGCCGAGCTGCGCACTCGCCGGTTCGCGGCTTCTCGTCCTCTTGCAGCCTTGCTGTCCTGTACTCTGCCTCACCTCTTGCTACAGGGAACTGCGTATTCTTCAGTTCCCAATCTTTCTTTTCCCTATTCTTACTAGCTATTTTGGTATGATTTTGCTAGATTGAAAACCAAACTGACTACATTTGGTTTCTTAGTTCTTACTAGAGCTTGTAGTTTCGCCCCCCACCCCCCCTACTGGTGATTTGGTTGGAATGAAGGAGAGGATGAAGCTTCCTAAGACCTTCGAGTTCGAACCCTCCCTAACTGTCGCGGAAGATTTGGATGAGTATGCTAGATTCGGGTGGTTTACTCGTGATAGGGCTAGGTGCTCTGGTGGTGAAACGGAGCCTCGGCCGAAGCCCGGTGAGGCCGTGGTGTATCGTGATTTTTTCGTTGCGGGGCTTCGCGTTCCTACACATCCCTTTGTGGATAGAGTTTTGGAGCTTTTTGAGGTTCAGCTGCATCATTTGACTCCAAACAGCATTGTGAATTTGTCCAAGTTTGTTTGGGCCTGTCGGACCTTTGGCGCGGAGCCGGACTTGTATTGCTTCTGCAAGTATTACGAACTTCACAACCAGGGCCCGAAGAAGGTTCTGATTGGCGCGGAGGAGAGGCTTATGGATGGTCAGTATGCTCGATGCACGTTTCATCCACGTCGCGCGCTTGGGGGACATACGAAGGTTGAACTCTCCTATGCTCAGCGTAACCGCTGGGACGATGATTGGAACCGTCATTGGTTTTATATCAGGACTGTTGGTTTGAAGCTAAAGGATAAGGATGGGAAGGAGGACTTGGTGCGTTCGTTGATGGGCACCTTTAAGCCGAAGAGCATTATACCACTGGTGAAGACCTCTTTGCAGGTGGCATGTGAGAAGGCTTTTGACTTGGCGTCTCGTGTATGCTCTGGTCGAGATTTGGTTGAGGAGTTCCTTGCTGCTGGGATTTACCCCCTAGGTCGAGATACCTGGACGGATTTTACTATTGAGAAAATGGAACTTCGATATCTTGACGAAGGCGTGCATATGCCGTTTCCTCGGTTTGGTTTGAGCAGGCCTAAGTCTGAAAATGATGGTAAATTTGTGCGTCGCATAGAGGAAGAGGCCAACAAGATCCTTGGTGACTATTCTGACAAGGAACATGCCGCCCGAGTGGCTGTACTTGGTACCTGTCCGAGGCTGAATAGGGTTTTTGAAGAGATGAAGGTGACATATTCTGAGCGGCCTGTTCCTGAGAAGTTTTGGCTCAGGGAGCAGGCGGCCTGTTTGTGGAAGGAGAATACCTCTGGAACCTCTGGTGGTTCAAAGCGCAAGGATCTGCCGAGGAAGTCTGTGGCTTATCGTAAGAGGGTTAAGAGTTTGGATGCTGGGCAACATGAGGCGAAGTATCTATCTCCAACATTGTCTCCGGTTGCTGAGTTGGCCAAGGATGGGGAGGCCGAGGATACCGATCTGTGCAGCGGTGGTGATTCTTTGGATAAGAACGTGGCTGGATTAGTTCGTGAATGTCGTCTGCCTTCCGTGTTCGATGATGACGTTGAGGACATGGAATTGATTGACGATGATGACTCGGGGTTAGTTACTAGCACTTTGCAAGGAGCTATTGCTGAAGAGAAAGAAGATGTGGACCCCATTGGTGATGCTGATCCGAAGATCGCTGCAGTAGCTTCGGTGGAAGTGGCTGCTGCTATTGACGTGTCAGGCGCTGCTCTTTCCAGCCCTTCTTCCAGCCGAGGTAGCAGGGCCCATCTTTTGGCAGTTCTGGAGGGGATTCTAGCTCTTTTTCTAGCTTGGTAAATTTTGACTCGAGCTACTCTTCAGGGGTTGTGGTGGAGGCTGTGGGCTCTACACCAACTGAATCTGCTGGGGTCGCTGGAGCAAGTGTGATGCCTAAAGTTCCGGCGGCGGGTGCGGACGGGGTAGGTCATGGCATTGTTGAGAAACAGGGGGTTCGAGCTTCCTTCAAAGGTGAAAATAGGCTTTGGTTTAGACTTGTTTGGATGTTTTTGCCTGCTTTCCTTACTTGATTTTGTTTGCATTAGCAGGTGATCTCGAAGGTATTCCCAAGATAACTAGAGCTGATGAGGATATTGGGGCGCGTCTGTTACAGACAAGACATGGTATGTGTCGTTGTCTTTGCTATTGGGGTGGGGGTTTCACAACATTGGTTGTAGATGCTTCTTACACTGTTCTCTGTGCACCAGCTTTCGAAAGTTGCTTGGATAGCTTGTCGTGTGATGATATTCTTCACCTTACCCATGAACATGCTTACCAGGTGGGCTGGCTTTGGCCTGTCGTTCATTTTTTCTTTGGTTTTCGTGTTTATTATTTCTAAAATATAAAAGAGGGTGTTTCACTTGCAGACTTCTGTCATGGCTAACTATCTGAAGGTTAAGGTTAAGGGTGCACTTGATCTTCGCAACCAGAGTTTGTCTGACCTACAGGATAAAGTTACCTCCCTTGAGGGGGAAGTTGCACAGCTTCGCGAGGACAAGGCCGGTCTGGAGAGGTCTCTGAAAGATAAGGAGAACGAGAATCAAGCTGTCCTGCAGCTTCTTCGCAAGGATTATGAGGCCGCATGCAGAGACAAAACCTCACTAGAGAAGGAGCTTGAGAAGATGCGGGATGCTGCAATTGCTAAGTCGACTGACCTTTCCAAGAACCTCGAAGAGAAGGTCCTGGAGCTTAATTATTTGAATGATGAGAAGACTAAGCTTGAGGGCCAAGTTCGTGATAAAGAGGATGTGATTGAGGGCCTGTGGGCCCAGGTTGCTAAAGAGTCAACTGCATCTTTTGATCTTATGAGCCGGGTTCAGTTTTTGGAAGACAAGGTGGAATCAACCAAAGCGCAGGGCCTGGAAGCTTCAACGCTGTATTGCCAGATGCTTCAGAGGTTTGGTGGTCTTGGCGGAGGTCCTTCCGATAGCGCATCTATTGAGGACTTGTTTGCTTGGATGAAGTCTGAGTTTGCTGAGCTACCGGATTTTATTGGCAAGGTTGGGGACTTCGGAACTTTGTCCGGTGTGACCAACCTCTTATCTATGATGGAGAAATTTGGATGCGGGCATCTCCAAGAATTCTTGAAGAAGAGTTATGTGTTTCCGTCTCCTAACGAACTCGGCGAGCCATCAAGGACTGTGAATATTGCCCGGCGACGGTTCTTTCGGGAGTTTTGGGCTTCGCACGGGAGAGACCATGCCCGAAGTCTTGCCGAGGCTCGTCAGGCAGAGGTTTGTTCTTTTCGTGTATTGCCGCTCCCCTTCATTTGTTTGTTTGCGGTACAAATTCTTATCCTATTTGATTGTGTTTCAGGTGAGGAAGGCTAAAGGGAAGATTGGAGAATCTATTTCTGGTGAAGATTTGAAGGATGAGCCCCCTACGGAGGTTTAGACTTTGAGATTTAGTTAACGGGGGTGTATCCTCTGTGTGATATTGGTGTAAATATATTTTGTAACTAGACTAACCTGCGCGGGTTCGTTGCATCGAGCAGCAGGAGGTGATACCTTTAACTATGATGCGAGATGGATTTTATGTGAATGGTGAACTTTGGTCACTTATCATAGAGCTCTCCCTGCTCGAACATTTACCGACTTCTATGTGTGACTGTGACTATGAATTAATTGGCACCTGGCTGCATATCTTCGGTTGAACAGTGTGGTCTGTTTTCGGATGGCAGGACGACAGTATTCTGCCGACGCTTATACTCTCTCTATGTGTACTGTACCCCAGCTTGTTAAAGAGTACTAGTTGGAGTTGCAGCTTCACCTTGTCAAAGCGTTTTGCGTCTACCCGTGCCGGTGAGGCCCAGTGGCATTCTGCACAGACCACGGAGCACCACCGATCACGGGCCTCCACTCTCCGCACCGCGGCCTGCTATCTTCTCGCGTGTCATGGTCCAAGTCGGCCGTTCCGCGCAGTTGGGCCACGAGAGGAGGGCTCGCGACGGGCCGGCAGGCGATCGGCTGTGCGATCGCGTATCGGGCCGTACCCATGCCGCGCGCGCGGGGTCCCTCCCTCCCGGTCTCATTCGACCGACCCGTCTCCGTCGTGCCCCGGTTCAGCTTGCCGGGTGGCCCGCGCGCTACGCCGGTAGCGCCCTGCGCGGCTGCGCCCGCGTGCCGAACTGCCGATCCCGCGCGGCTTGCACTGCGGGTCTGCGGCATCGGCCGTTGGGCCCGCGTCCCGCTTGACGCTGGCACCGTACCTCTGTCGCCGCGGCCGTTCCCGCGACGAAATTTCTCGGCACGTTCCTTCCCTAGCTAGTACCGCCCTCGGTTCCTGCCTACGTACGTGCAGCGACGTGCGTCGCGTAATCTTTGACCTTGTTGGCAAAATTTCTTCCAAATTTTACTATACAAAAAGAAGATTCTTCATCGTATCAAAATGCCGGGAATACTAAATGTAGAGGATAAAAGACTAATTGCACAGTTTAATTATACTTTGTGAGACGAATCTTTTGAGCTTAATTAGTCAATATTTAGATAAAAATTCATAAATACAAACGAAATACTACAGTAAGAAATCTTTTACTGTACAGATTTGAGAGCCTTTATCGGCCCCGGAGAGGCGACGTCTCTTGATACGAGAAAGTGAGAAGCACCCTCGTCTTGTCAGCCTCAACGCGCGCGGGTCTCTGTCTCTCTTGTCCTCTCCATCGTCAAGGTCCCACTCCCAAGGACGACGACTCACGACTCGTTCGCTTAGGCCTTATTTAGTTTTCGGAATTCTCTTCTAAATTTTATTATGCAAAAAAAAGATTTTCTGCCACATTGAAATAACAGCACATATATGGAGTACTAAATATAGATAAAATAAAAAACTAATTACACAGTTTTGTTGTACTTTGCGAGACGAATAGTCAAAATTTAAATAATTTTTACTAAATACAAACGAAATGCTACAATACATATTTATAATGCTACAGTGTATTCGGTGACCACCAATTCGGTGATCTAAACCCTCCCTTAGCAAAGGCTGCGGGCTGCCTGCCTCGTAACATGACGACATCCGATTCCACCCTGCGCTGCCTTCGCCTCGAATCAACCAGATGCAGGCGGAGTACGTCGCGAGGATACCGCGTGTACTACGCACGCGCTATGGCCACGGTCCTTGCGCTCTGACTCAGACTTCACAGCTTCCACCATCCATCCACCCTCATCGGCCAGCAGATCCGATCCGGAGCCCAGGCCTCGCTTTTCAGCTCCCTGCTACCCAAACTTTCTTCCCAAGAATGAGGGTCCACATCACCACGTACGTCGCCGTGTCAAGATGGTTTGGGGAAGACAATAGGGCCGTGCAAGGCCACGAGTGACACACATCTTTATCTTTTTCCTCTCGATGTCGACCTTCTTGGCTTTTCGGGGGTTTTCACATGGGACTCATGCATGAGTTCCCTGTTGCTATGCAAAAACCCTTTCTAGCATAGCAGTAGTAGCTTGTCACCGATTCGCGCAATGTTTCCACAGAACACGTACAGTTCAATTACTAATGGGTTTAGTTACGCTAAAAAAATCCAACGTTTCAAGCATTGATTTTGACCGAATTTAACCCACGCATACTAGATTATAGACACCTAATTTGGGTGGCTAATGTGACAGGATGTCATTTCTCCGGCCCGTCGGATCCTACGTGGCCATGCCACAGAGAACGGGTTTTACCATGCTCTAAAGATAAGGAACCAGAGTTAAACACGAGGAATCACGCACAAGTTCAGTACTCGTTTTATACTCGGCCACCCACAAGTTCAGTACTCGTTCAGAGACCACTCGCAAACCCCCCGTCTCGTTCCGCTTCCGTCCCCAACTCCTGCGTCCGCTCTCGACACCGCAGCACGCCAGCACCGCCCGCCGCTCGCCGAGCACGCCTACGCCGCTACAGCGCTCCAGTCCTCGCTTCCTGCCTGCTTTCGTAGGCGTCCTCATCGTCCTCTTGCTTCCGCCTCTGGAGTGGGTATCCGTCTGGACTTGGATTGAGCTCTCCTTTCGCGGGTAAGGAGGACTCTTCTGTTTGCCGTGATCCCTCGTCTCGAAATGCTACTTTGTTCTCGATGGATGCTTGATTCCGCTCAGTCCGTGGCGGATTATTTGCTTGGCGGAGTGCCAGTGGTAGCTTATTTGTCCAAAATTTCTGAGTGGGGTTCAAGTTCAGCCGAACCCCCATGCCCGACGTGAAGTTCGCCCGTGATCAGCTTTCTAGGGACTGGAGTTCCTGTGTTGCTTCGCAGGGCATTTGACCATTTGCGTTTGAGCAAATGTTTAAGACTTGTGAAACTTCGGCCGCAGCCCGCAGGTGTCGCTTCATGATGTATCATGTATCTCCTGTTCAGTGCTCTTCAGTCTTCACTGAAGAATCAGCATTGCTGTCCTGTATGGCGTGTAATGGGAACCTGTTGCCGATGTCCTATTCACATGAAATTTCTCTCAATTTAGCCACAGAAACTGTAACGGACCCGTTTGCACTTATTTATTCAGTATTATGAGAACTTCTTTAACTAGTTCGTGTGTTTGGTTTGGCATGTTAGTCGCATCCCATTATTAGTTTACTTTGCGCTCATCACAATGCAACTTCTACTCCTCACTCAACTTACTTATGGCTGTTCCTTTTCATTAGTTCATATGGTGCCATTGGAGTCACAGATTGTAGTTGAGAAAAACCCTTCCACAAGTGTGGATGCCAAAGAGGTTATAACAGTATAGTATAGTATAGTATAGTATAGTATAGTATAGTATAGTATAGTATAGTATAGTATAGTATAGTATAGTATAGTATAGTATAGTATAGTATAGTATAGTATAGTATAGTAATGCTTATTCCTTGTTTTCCTCTTCTTTGCTAAACATGAAGTTTGACTAACAGTAATATTTATTGTCTGTCAGCTTGTTTTGACAAAAGATCAGAACACATCTACCACTGTCGTTCAAGATGCAAGCTCCTTAACGTCACCAAAAGGTGTTCAAGAGGAGGCTAGCTTTATGGGTAAAGGTGGAGAACAACAGTTCGGCTACCAGCCCAATGTGTATGCCCCTCAGCCACACACACCCTTTTCTGGAGGTTAGACTACGTTTTTGTTTCTCTGTGTTGATGCTTACACCTACCTGTACATTGTTGCACGAGACAGCATGCGCTGATGCTGCATAGTATGGTTTAAAATCTGCCCCGCTTTCCTAAAAGACAATTTCACGCCCTTACCTCTATCCTGGTCTTATGGTAGGGCAGAATTACCTACTATTTGAGTATTTGTTTTTTTTCTTTTGGTTTTATTAAGGTAGGATATTGTCCCGTTCATGATTTTCTACTTTTTAGCTCCCATGATAGTTTTCTCTGCGTGACGATCTAAGCTTTTGCTTTCATCATTTCATCTACAGGATACTTGAACCATTTGGGTCAATGGGAGGGATACCCGTATGCTGTGAGTGCAGAGGGACTTGATGCTGCATACCCTGTAAGCCTGTTTCTTAATTTTCTTGGTCATGTTTACTTAAGTGATTTTACTGCAAAACTATCTACTCATGTATCTCCTCAATATGGAAACAATTCACAGGTGATGTATGGAGCTTATTCCCCTTTGTCAGCCATTGGAGACAGCCAGACATATTTCTCTTTGCTCTGCCCCATGTCAAGCCCTTGCTACCAGCCACCTGCTTCAAACACGGGATATTCAAGTCCTGGTACTGGAATATCACAATTTGATCCGATGCACCAGTATTACTTTCCTGACGAAGTTCATTACTCACCAACTCCTGGCTTCTATCAGCCTTTTGGTTCTTTCAATGGAAGTAAGAATTCATTTTGTTGATATCTTTGTGGCTCTTTATAATATGTATGGAATTTGATATCTGTTTTCATTGTCACATATTTTACTATATTATTCACATGCCATTTTGTGAATTTGTTACAGTTCCAATGCAATCTAGTGGTGTTCCTGGATTTTTTGAGCAAGGAAACATACCCCTGGCTTCTAGAATGGTAAGCGGTTATTTAATTGCATTTTAACTTGTTCTTATTAATTGATTGTATTAGTGTTTATGGTCCAAAGATGGTTCTATATAACTAGATTTTATAGTTTCATTGCACTTTACATGCCAGTTATGCTGTTTTGGAACTAATAGCATGCATTCTTTTAGCATCAGGAATCCATGTCTAATTCTGGATCATACAAGGCATTCCAGCAAGGTGGTAAATTTGGAGGCACTACACAAAGTTGGAGCACTGCTAGTTGCAGATTCGGCACTTTCAACAAAGGCTTCAAGAATGAGAAGGGCTCTCTTGACTTTCTGAATGAGCAATGCCGTGGCCCAAGGGCCACCAAAACACAGAAAGAAGTGGGGAGATCTTCAGCTGAGGACAAAAATAAGAAGACATTGCCAATAGCTTATTCTGAGAAGTACAACCACCCTGGTTTTGTCACAGAGTACAACGATGCCAAATTTTTTGTAATAAAATCCTACACTGAAGATCACATTCACAAGAGCATAAAGTATAATGTTTGGGCCAGCACTCCCAGAGGGAACAGGAAGTTAAATGCTTGTTATCGTGAGGCGAAAGAGAAGGAAGACCGTTGTCCTATTTTCTTGTTTTTCTCAGTATGGTTATTCACTTTACCGCTAGATTTTCTTTTTAATCTTTTGCTTTCTTGCTGAGGGAGAAATAGAACAATCTCCATGCCTATGGGTGCCAGGTTACCATATGATTTTGGCTAAGAGTCGGTCACTGTGCTCAAGATGACTTATGAATTTATAACTATTTCTTTGCAGGTTAATGGCAGTGGTCAATTCTGCGGTGTAGCTGAGATGGCTGGGCCTGTCGATTTTGACAAGAGTGTTGATTACTGGCAGAATGACAGATGGAATGGCCAATTCCCTGTCAAATGGCACATTGTTAAGGACGTCCCAAACAACATTGTCCGGCACATCATCCTGGAGAACAATGAGAACAAGCGAGTTACAAATAGCAGGGACACGCAGGAGGTATAACTGATGCACATAGCCCCTATCTGGGCAATTTTTGAACAATAGTTCATTAACTTGACAAGCTAACTTGCAGGTGAAACTGGAGCAGGGTCTCAAGATGTTAGCCATCTTCAAGAACCATGAAGCCGAGACAAGCATCCTTGAGGACTTCGAATTCTATGAGCAACGAGAGAAAGCTATGATAGATGACAGGCAGCAACAGAAGCAACAGTGTTCCAAGACTGGGAAGCAGGTGCAGACCAGTGCACCAGTGGACATTGTGATTGGTATCTCGGACGCTTTTGCAGACGCTGTCCAACTGGAAGAAACCAGTGACAAAGAAAACAAACCAATGATTGAAGATGCTGCAGCTGCTGATAACGTTCCTGCTGGTCCTGTGAAGATCGAAGAAGCCATGCTGAAAACAGCGGAAGTGGGAGGCCTCTTGAAAGAAAGCGGGTGATTGCTTGTTCTCCTTTCATGACTAATCCAGAGTAGCAGCTGGGTGGGCCTCTTGAAAGAAAGCGGGTGATTGCTTGTTCTCCTTTCCATTTCTGATGGTATTTCAGGGAGGAGAGAATGAGGGTTATGCAAATATTGCAGCAGCTGCTTCTTTTGTACAGCATGGGGCTAGAGGCATAGGCGTAGACCTCGTTTGTTTCACCTTCAGTTTGGGAGGCTATATAGTATAATTACTGAGCTTCCTAAGTTGTCACCGTTTTCCTCCACTTTCACTCATTGCTTCTGTAACTTATTTCCACTGAACCCCCTGAAGAATTGATCAAGTGTTTTAGCCAATTAGCCAGGAAAAAGGAAAATAATCAAAATATTATTCTCTATTAGTCCTGATCAAATTCTAACATTAGCTAAGACGGACACTATCAGAACTCTTGTCATCAGAACAAATCATTGCCAGGAAATTATACATGCTATATACTCATAAGCAACAAAGTGTTTGTGCATATTCCAGTAGGAGGGTTATAACATGAACAAAGCAGCAGGATCACAAGGACATTACAAGAATAGGAAGCCTGCATGATGTTTCGACAGGACATAGGCTAGCCCTAAAACATCTCAAGTGTCTGAAAACGCGAACTAGGTATATTTCTAAGGGCAGGAATATTTCAAAGACAACAGGCTTACACCTGAGTATACACACACACACAGCCATACACTCAGGTGTGCTTTCTACTTCAGCTGAGCGAAGTCTGGACACATGATAAATACACTCAATTATGCTTCCATGGAGTTCCTTTCGACTCTCTTTTGTTTGATTCAGTCGGTAGTCATCGGTTGGGAGATGCAACACCGAAATCGGGCCTTGCGGACAGTGCTCAGGATCTCCATCTCAGCATGCTCCAGCATCCTCACAACGTCAGTGAATGGCGGACGGACATCAGGATTTGGATCCCAGCACCTGGTCATGATCTCAGCAAGGGTGGGCAGGCAGTCCTGGGGTATAGCTGGGCGGACACCCTTGTTCACCACAGCGAAAGCAGCCTGCACTGCTGTCATGTTAGCAAAAGGGAGCATGCCAGTTATGAGCTCCCACAGCACAATGCCAAAGCTGTAGACATCAACTTTCTGGTCATATGGCCTATGCTGAATCATCTCTCTGCAAGATTAAAAAACAATATGTAAACATCTTCAATTCTTCTTTTATAACTTTGTTAAATGTGTATGCATGAATGACTTAGATTCAAACAAGAAAAATGTACGGCCCATGGGCAGCTGGGTATTACCCTATACAGTCCACCAAAAGCATCATAATCAACCATTACAAAAGTAAATTGAAGAAAGACATAAGTTACTACTCCCTCTATTCCAAAATGTAAGTCATTTTAGTTTTATCCTAAGTCAAATCTATCAAACTTTGACTAAGTTTGTACAAAAATGTACCAACACCTATGACATCAAATTGGTTTTATTAAAATCCACCATGAAATGTCTTTGAAGTGCATTGATTTCATATTCTGGATTAGTGGATGTCAATATTTTTCTATGTTTGACTTAAAACAAAATTAAAAGTAAAACAGCCTACAGTTTGGGACGGAGGAAGTACTATGCAACAACTGTTTTAGAACAGTGGTGCGAAAACTACTAATTATTTTAATTAACCCTGGCGCGAAAACGCCTATTTCTATAAACTTTACAGTAGGTGGTGTTTTAAGAGCAATTCTTTTCTTTTCAGTAACCACTAATTATTTTTGCCAACAAAAGAGGAATATGTGAAATGCGATAAAGTTTTCAGTTTATGTCTTAACACATCTGGAGATAACAATGTAATAAACCCAAATCTATTCTGGGATCAAAGCTTATGTTAAATATTCAAAGACAATGCATGAATTTACATTCTTTCAGTCCCAAAGCAGCTCAACAGGTAAATGATGCCAAAAAACAGTAGCAAAGCTACAAACAAAAATAATTCCTGGATAAGCATCATTCGAGCAACCTGCAAACACCTTAAAATCATAAAAGTCCAGTATAAAAAAAATATACGTGGAATTACATAACCCATACTTTCATACTATTGAATTGATCAACACTAAAGTTCAATATATGATGTGACTTTTATTTTTAATTAATATCATGTGGCTAAAAAAGCTCTGTAAGCAGCACCAACAATATCAGAGTGTTCAACTTACGGTGCCATCCAACGGTAGGTTCCCGTTTCAGGTGTCATCCCCTCAGTTTTTACTTCAATCCGAGCTACTCCAAAGTCAGCTATCTTGATAGATTTATCACCAGATATCAAGAGGTTATCTGACTTAAGATCCCTATGGATGAACCCAAGACCATGAACATATGCCATCCCCCTTGCAACATCCAATGCTTGCTTAACCGCCAGTTTTAGTGGAACTGACCTATTCTGCCTCTTCGCCAGAAACTGCCTAACTGAACCACCCTTGGCATACTCCGTCACAATGCACCAAACCACTGGCTTCCTGCATGCTCCTACAAATTTAACAATGTTCTGGTGCCTCAAGGTTGCAAGCATCATAACTTCTTGCACAAACTGCTGCTCCATTAACCCAGCTCTCTCTGGATCAGCCTCTGGCCTCTCCAAAAGCTTAATCGCAACATCTTCACCGTTGTAGGTACCCCTGTAGAGCTTTCCAAAGGCACCCTGTGCAAAGGGCATTCCCATGTGGAGCTTGGCCAGATCAATTGTCCACTCCTCATAATCCTTGAGTGTCTCAGTCGGGTACCTTGGGTCCATCAACGCCTGTGCTAGCGCATCATCGCTCAAGGCATGAGACACCCGTCCATGACGGAAAATACTGTGCCCACCGACCGAGTAATTGCCAACAACAGGCCCCTTGAGACCAGGATGATTGAGCATCCTAGTATGGGAGTCGCAGGACCCTACGCTGCTATTGTCCACAGACATTGCGATGGAGCCACCATGTGTGCTGGTCTGCATGCTGTTAAGGCTATCTATCGACATGTTTGAGCCCTCGCCGAGCTTCCGGTAGTATGCCATGTCGCAAAAATTCCCACCATTGTCATGGCCACCAATCATGCCAGCGAAATTGGGGCCTTCCACCATCATGCAACAACCAAATGTTCTCTTTTTCTCGGAAATTCACCTGTCGCCCTGTTATCTTTCTCTCACCGCTTGGAGGTAAAGACACAACCTGCACAGCAAGAGTACATCAGAATTAAGAGCTAATTCTAGGTATTGCAAGCAGCTGTAAGCCTGTATGTATGTAACTAGGGTCTAAAGTTACGAACATTTAGAGGTAAAATTTCAAGAAACGCTTGAAAAACAGCTGCAGGCACCGAAACGATGCCAACCCGACGTCCCGACCTGGGATGGGAACTTCACTTGTGTTTACAAAATGGCCAGAAACCGACGAATTTGAGCAAGAGTGCGGCCATTAAGCATCCCAAACCCACTAGAAAACCATGGAAACCATCATGGAAGCAGCAGGTTTCCAACAAATCATCACCAAGCCCCGCCCAACCAAACAAAGGGGAACGAAAAAAAGGGCAAAACCAGGCCATATTTACTCGCCTAAAAAGAACCTAGAAACCAAATCAAACACAACGAAGCAACCAAGCACCTCCACCAGACCCCCACCCGGACCAAATCCCAAGTTCAGACCACCAACAGAAACTAAATCAAGCTGAGACGCGGCCCACGAAATCGCACCTCGCGAAGTCCACGGTTTCCGGCGATTCGAGGGTCGATCGGGGCGAGGCGGCGGCGCTGAGGTGGGGGGCCGCGTCCGGGAGGCGGCGGCGCGGGCGGAGTCGGCCGCTCGGGACGGAGTCAGAGCGGGGAAGACGGGCGCGATGACCAGAGACCAGAGGAAAGCGGAGGAGAGAGGGGGGGGGGGGGGGGGGGGGGGGGGACGGCTCAGGAGGGGAGGACCGGAGGAGAGAGGGGAGACGAGACGAGTGGAGTCGCTTTTCTCTCTCCTGGTAGTAAGTGCGGGGTGTTAGCAAGGGTGAGCTGGTTAATTGCTCGCGGCGCCGCGACAGGGTTGGTTTGGATATTATCTTACTCCAACCGAGGGTGTTTCTGTAAACTTTTCCTCTGCTGCCTGCCTGCCTTTCAAGTTTCAAGTCTCTCAAATTTTAGTACAGGGGTTTATCTGTGAATACCGTATCGTTAGGAGGATGCACCCGCGAAAATACTCCGGTAGTCCGGTAACAGCAGAAGCCCACGAGACGTGACACGACCGGAGGCCGTTGGTGTCGGTAATCAAAGAGGGAAGCAGCATGCTCCATTAATTTTGGCAGCAGGCCCGGCTAATATAATAATCTCGAGGGCTTTTCGTTAACAAGGTGCCAAATCCGTGGTACTACCGGTGGGGGCCGTGGGCGCACCACGGCGTGCGTTTCTTTCGTACTCGTACGCCTCGGCCTCGCCCGCCCTGGGCGGCTGCCCGGCTGGCTTGGCGCGATCGCACGCCAGCGCCACTGCTGGGTGCGGGCTGGTTGGACGGAGACGAGCGAGCGAACAGCGAACCGCGTGAGAGTCGAGTCCGGCTCGTGACTGTGAGCTCTTGCCAAGGGGGAGGGGGGATCGCGCGCGAGTCGCGTGCCTCACGCTCTTTACACACCTGACCTGGCCCAAGCGCTGCGATTGGCTGGCTGTTTTTTTTATTATTTATAATCGGGTAGGCTAGCTGCCTGCCTAGATGAGGTTCTCTTTAATAGTGTTTGGGTTTCTCTAAAATAATATCGGAGAAGCCAAGAAAAGCTATATTTTAGTGATTTTGGCTTCTGTCTTTAATAAAACGATTTTGGCTTCACTGTTTTTTTTACTGGTTTTGGCTTCAAAGTCGTTCTTGTGCGTGCTCATTAAGCGGGTGGAAAAGCTACAACAAAAATCCTATCAAAGAGACTATAATTTCTTGAGCTACAGTCTACTTCTCAAACTCTGTCGAGTTAAGAGCTCACTTTTCAAACTACTCCATCTGTTCCTCCAAACTGTAAGTTATTTTACTTTTTTCTATGCACATTGTAACACCCCGGGTGTTATCTTGCCTCCTAATGCACTTGCTTCACATGAGTATAGCCTTATCATAAGCATCTCATCTTGTTGCCTAAGTTTAAGTAAGTGAAACATGCTTGTGCCATTATGTTTCTTTGTCTTGTAATGCTATGATCATGTGTGCAAATGTAAGTTATTGCTTTGAATGTTTGTAAACATGTTAGGATTGCTTAACTATGCATTTGGAGCATTTCGCATGTTAATAGCTTATGCTAACTTAGCTCCTAAAGTATTGTTTTCCATGCTTTGTTAGTATAGTGTGCTAGCTGACCTCTCAGAATCTCTATCTTAGAGTTTGAATCAGTCCAAGTCAATTATATCAAAGTTGTAGTAAATTTTATAAGCTTCAACTTTGTCAATTGACCCATCTCATGATTCAGCTCTTAAGCCTGTCAAAACTGCAGTTTACTACTGTTCTGGAATTCTGTTAATTCCCAAAAACAGATTCTATTCCTTGATCTGTATCTTGCAAACTATGCTAATTCAAGCTTGACTCCTTAAAGCAAAGTTGTAGAGAATTTCCTGAGCTACAAGTTTGTCAATTGGCACTTTGGCTAATTCGGCCTAGTTCATGAGCTACAAGGTCTGGAAGTTCATGTTGTTTTGAAGCTT
Organism: Saccharum hybrid cultivar R570; assembly: GCA_038087645.1. Lineage (NCBI taxonomy): Eukaryota > Viridiplantae > Streptophyta > Magnoliopsida > Poales > Poaceae > Saccharum > Saccharum hybrid cultivar. The sequence continues at coordinate 6,557,633 of JAQSUU010000512.1, forward strand.
TGAAAATCGGCTAAGTCTGGGTGACTGAACTTTTCAGTTTCAGTTTGCGTGTACCTTACTTTGGCGCATTTTCTTTTGAAAACCGTTGAGAATTAGATGAAAGTTCTTTGAGCAAACTTGTTGTACTTGTGTAGCTCTACACATTGGTGAAATTGGTTGACCAAATCACACCACACTTTGAGAGATCAAGGGGCTCAAAGTTAGCAGTTTTAGTCGCTTGAAACTAAACTGCAGAATTCAGTTTTGATGTACCCTTCTTTGGAGCTCGATATCTTCTAATCTAGGCCGACTTAGCTCTTGATTATTAAAGCAATATTGTTCACCTCATAAAGCTCTATAACTTTGTCTCTTGCGCCAAAACTAATGGACAAACGGATTGGAAGACAGAGGATGAGGAAGATTGAGTTTCAGTCATATGTTTGCAGTAGTATTGTTGGTTTCTAATTTCTGAAATTTGGAAACGTTGATCGGGCTGGACCCGTCGTGGCCGACCGGTCACAGTCTAGCTATGCCGCGTGGCCTCGGGGACGCCCGCTGCTCGACACCTTCGCACCCACGCGTCCTCGTGCCGAGTTGAAGAAGCTGGTGCCCTCTCTCTTCTCCCCCTCGGTCTCCCTCATCTCTCGCTCTATCTCGCTCTCGTCGTCTTCAAGGTCGAGTACGAGCAGAGCCATGACGTCGCTGCTGCTCCTCCTGCAGCGTTCCCCCTCCAGCCTCACTATCCTCTTCCTCTATCCATCCCGTGACGGCCATGCTGCACCTCCTCCGCTGCCATCGCTGGCTGGCCAGGCCGGTGGTCGCAGCCACGTGCACAGGTGCGGGCACGCGACCTGCCACGGGCCGCCGAAGCCACGCTCGTTGCCATCGACCGCCGTAGCTAGGCTGCAGCTGGCTACCATAGGCCGAGCCAAGGTGAGGCGCGGCTCAGGGCTGGTCACAGCTCGGCCGCTGGCCACCGGCGGATGACCACCTCGCCGGAAACCGGCCAGAGCCCGTCGATCCCCTGCCTGTTGCGTCGAGAGATTGAAGAAGGACCCTCTAGTAAATAGAAACTCTTTTGTGTGTTCAATTTGTAAAAGTGCTAGACACATAGATTTACAAATGTGGGCTTGGTTAATTTCAGAGTAGTTTTGTGTTCACTCTGCATAATGTTTTCCCTTTTCTTTTTTTCGGAATTTATATTGCAATTAAATGGCTGAACTTCGAAAATACATGGTAAATTGTAGAAAAATCGTACAATAGCAAATGAGGACTTTTTGGAATCCTTGTAAAATTATCTATGCAGTGGATTTATAATATGGCATGTTTTAGTTTCATATTTGTGCTGTAAAAATAGATTTTTCAGATTAGGTTTTCAATGCTAGTTGTATTTGTCATTTTCTTAACTGCAAATTTAGGGCTCCAAATGAAGTGAAATTTTTGTGACATGCTACTCATATGATAGTTGATGTGTGGTAAAAATTTCATGAGTATTGGATTAAGTATGAGTGAGTTATTGGTTTATCTTGCTCTCACATGAATTCTTGCTTTAGCAACTTGTCTTTTTTATAGAGGTTGCTATACATATCCAAATGGAGTGAAATTTGTACAGTAGACTATTGAGAGGATATGTGAGCCACTGTAATTTTTGTAGAATTTATTGTTCACTTTTGATAGGTGTTCATAATTCCACCTAATTATCTAAATAAATTAAGAAAATACATTAAAAGAAATTATTTAGGAATGGAAACTATGTTTTCTGGTGTTCATTAGTCATGTGTGACATGTTGGTAAAGTTGGTTTTGTCTAATTATATGTTTGCAACATAAGTTAATAATTATTTCTTGCAAATGAGGTTTCTGGACAGATCTGGGAACTTAGCAAAGTTCTTCATGATAATGTGCTTTGTTGTGAAACTTATTTATACAAAAGTTGTAGATAATATATATATATCTAGCTGCTGTTAAAATTTGGTGGCATTTGGCCATGTAGTTTAGGAGTTATAGCTGTTTAAAGTTGGGTTACAGAATTGCTTGATCTCTGTCTTGTTAGACCAGTTTCTGTGTTTATGTAAATTCGACATGATTAACTTTGGAATCATGCTAGGATGATTATAAATTAAATGTAGAGAATTTTATAAGCTTTCCATAATGTCTTCTTGCAAGTCATTTGGATTTATAAAACTCTAGATATGATTGATTTATGAAGCTACTGTTTGCAAGTCCAGAAATTGACATATTCCAATTATCGTTGTTGCTTCATCTTGACTTGCTTTGCATGTTGCTAAGTGTGATTCATGTCCTTGGTGATGAAGTTAGTACACCTAAGACTTTGTAAATCTTGTGTCATGTTGGTATTGCTTTCCTTGCTATCTTAGCATGATAGGTCGTGTAATGTTTATTTGAGCAATGTAAAGTGCTTATGTGTATTTAGCGTAACCTTGTACTTACCTTGTTTAGTGTGTGATGCATCATCTATTGTGTTCCCATATATTCATACACTTGCATCTTGCATCTTATTTAGGTACGCTAGATGCACCACGTGAAGGACGTGATGTGGAGCCAACCAGAAGATGGTGTCGGTGGACCTATCTCGAAGATGGAAAGATCGGACAAGTGCTAGAATGAGGGAATGCTCGCCAAGCGAGTTTCATCTGACAAACTCTGACTTGAGTTGGATCCCAGGCAAGCCCCGGAGCATTATAAGCCTCCTATCTTCAAAGCAATTAATTCTATATATGTTATAAGTATTGTTGCATTAAGTGATAGGAGTTGGTTGGAAACCCTTGCTGCATTATATTATTCCTTGTCCAGATATATGAATCCTTGAATCCTACATAGACTAGGATCGAGTAGATGCTTAGCCCTGCTTTAAGCGGTAGAAGTCAGGTGATTTCCTGTCACCTGCGAGATATAGGGATATTCATATATGGCACGGTTGGCTATATTTGCTATCGTGGAATGGAACCATGTGTTAATAAAATGAAATGAGACCGGGCGGGATGACGATAGTGAAGCAACAAGGCATGGAGGTCTTGGGTGTGAATCTATCCCCGTCTGAGCCGTTTAAGGACCGATTCGCTGTACGTCCTTGAGTCATGTTGAACGCAGTCTAACACTTAGTTGGCCGGATAAGTCGTTCCGACCGCGAAGCCGAGTAATGTGATTCAGGCCGGGAATCGAATGGTAGGTTGCTTCTTGGAGGAGAGAAAGGATGTGCTTGGGGACATTGGCGTGAGACCAAGGGGGGGTTAGAGTCCCTATCACCTGGCAGAGTGTCGCCCTTGGGGTCGCGACATCATTCGGACCCGTGATTCCTGAATCATATGAAAAGGTGGCCTGTGCGACCCTGGCAGGGGGCTGCACGGTGAGTGTTAGAAATACCCCTCTAGCTGGATAGGAATTCGATTCGAATCGCCGTCGCTCCCGGTTAGTGAGCACTTGACTTGAGCAGCGGCAACGTAGATTCCATTAAATTGAACGGATGGTTAATTGGATCACGATGGAAAGGTTGCCTCAATTTATACCTGCTATGGTTAATATTGTTTGTTCCTAATAAAGTGAGTGCTCTAGTACAGGTTCTAATATAGATGACAGGCTAATGATAATTAACTTGATGCTTAAGCATTAATGACTACTTATCCATAATAAGCTTTTATGCAAAATGTTGTCAAGCTAGCCCACTTTATATCAGCCTTGCATGATCCTTGGTGTCACCTTATTTCTGGTTTCTGACGGGTAAGTCTAGCTGAGTACCTTCTTGTACTCAGGGTTTTATCCCCACTTGTTGCAGGTTGTGAAGTATCATGGCTACTGCAAGAGTTGGTTGGCTCCTGCCGTAGAGGCGGAGTGTGATCACGGGCGTGATCCGTCTAAGTTATCTTATCTCTAATGCTTTTGTTGGAAGTCGACCGTGGTACTGGCATGTATTTGAAATAAGAATAATGTTAGTTTCAAATTACTTTGCTTCCGCTACTTTTCAATGTAAGTTCTAATAACTATGTTGAACTCCGATGTATATTGAATTACTTGCGAAATGGTTGTAACATGTGACTTGTTATGTTGAATCACTACGATCTTGGCTTGTATGTTGGTTGGTTTGAAATCCCTCGTGACATTATTGGACTACCGGAGTTATATGGGCTCAAGTGTGAGAATTTGATCACTTCGGTGATTGTTTTTATACTTGTGCTCTTATAATTTGGACGGTTCTGTTACAGCTGGTATCAGAGCAAGATTCAACATTAAACTTGTCGTATGTGTATTTAAAACAAAGGTTTTGTTTTATAAAATCAGTTTTATCAACTTATAGCTATATATAGGTTTGTCAAATCTAAATTTTAAACCTAAGTATGTCAGTGGTCAATTTCCTTATGCCCATATAAGGATTATTAGGTGGCTTATATAAGTACTAACTTGGAGGTTTTTCATTTATGCATATACGCCCAGGCCAAGGTATGTATGTGTGATAACTCTCCCACACTATGCTACCCGGTGTGTCAGATTAGAGGTAGCCTTCATATATGAAATAGCCATATATGTTGCTAGTTTACTTTTATGCAACGTCGCACCTACGCTCAGGTAAGTGTGAGTTGTGAGAGCATGACCGTACAACCTGCGGTCTAGGGGAGAGCTAGTTTTGGTTACTGGATTATTTACATGTTATACACATGTATATATGAAGGTACTTAATTGTGGGAGATTGATGATTCGGGTAGTTTTGGTACTACATGTACGTATACAGAGGTATATGTACATGGGAGTACTTAGAATTTTACTTCTCTGCTTTCATTGTGTGCTATATTGGGAAATGTTGGGCTGCAATGAAATTTTTCTGCAGGTACGCTAACCATGAATGCGTAAGTCGAATGTAGCTAACGACTAGATATATATCGAGAGAGTGCGTGTTATGCCACCGACATAGAACGTGATCGCCACCTTAGTTGGCAATCTTGTGAGGACGAATAGGACGAAGCATGCATTATCATGATTGTTGCTTTATGCATGGCTATACTCTTCTCACCCTTGTTCTATAGTGTGTAACTTGTGATCATTGTGTTACACTATCTTTCTTGAGTGAAGTAAAACAAAAATGCCTTGTTCCATGTTGCTTGAGAAAAGTGTGTGCTTAGTTTTGTTAGAAATAATTGTGGTTACATGCTTGAACCTATAGATGCCCTCTAGTTTAGCCAAGTGGTGGATACGCTGTCATACAAGTTTTTTTTTAAAATGTTTTAGACCTCACTTAAGTAAATTGGATTCTCATGAATGAATTAAATTGGTGTTGGTCTAAGGTAACAATTTTTAGAGCCACTAGGATGACATGTTTGTGTGCTCTCTTGTTAAGTAGAACAAAGGCAAGCTTTGTTTTGCTTGTCGAATGTTGGCTGCTAGAACGTTTTCTGATGTATTGATGCTTTCGTGGTCATAAATGTGTTTTCTGTAGTTATAGAGAATACCAAAGTTGTAGCTAACTTACTTATCTAGCTTGTCCAAAAATTTCGTGACTCTAGGTCTTATGTTTTGGGAGTTATGAATTTTAGAAGTTTACTGTCAGGTTTTGTTATGCTCTGAATAGATCTGAATGTTTGATTTATTTGACCTTTGTGCATAGGGAATCATGTCTTGGAGATAATAGAAGAAGTGTAGTACTTTTTCTAAGCTTTCCAAAATGTCCTATAGCACTAATTGTGGTGGTATAAATCTCTAGTTATGAGCTTGCAAAATGGAATGACAGAATCTGTCTAAATCAGGGCAGAGATGTCTTCTTTGTCTTGTTTGGCCTTGTTGGCTATAGAATCATCTTAATATGATAATGAGAAAGTTATAGACAACTTAATAAGCTTTACATAAAGTTAAGGCTCAGCCTTGTTGTGTCCCTAGAACTCCAGTTACGCATTTTCGAAGTTCTTGTCAGTTTTCTGTCCATATTGGTACAGATCTGAAACATTAGCATTTTGGTCATGTCAATCTATGAATTTGCTTTTGGTATGAATAACTAAAGTGTATTCATCTTCCTAAGCTTTCTATAAAGTCGAGGATCACTTTTGTGGGGTGTCTACAACCCAAGTTATGGTTGAAACAAGTAACCACTGTGCTGCTGTCCAGATTCTATGCACATGTTAAGTTAGTCACCTTAGCTAGCATTTGTTTTGAGCTAAACTTGTAGTTAGTTCATGCTTGAGATAAATGCTTATGTTGGATAAGCCTTGTGCTTTGTATTGGTTGCTTAAGCCTATCCGTTTAAATTTTCTCCAATATCTGCTTGACTGTGATGTTGTATGTATGCTTGTTATCTAGGTAATGCCCTAGTTGTCACCTCGTTTGTCCTCGATGAGCACACGAGGGTCACATAGCTTTATCCTAGAACAACGTTCACATATGTAATTGTTTGGTTGTCGTCTCTAGTTAGGTTCTCTCTCTTAGGAGTCTGATCCTGTAGCCGTGGTTGCTTGCCTTGAATGTTTGTATCCATGCCTTTGCTTGACCAAAAGCTCAAAGTTTAGTTCTCCTATATATTTGCATAAGCCATGGATGTTCTGTAACCCTTTTTGTGAAGACCCTTGTCGACTGACCAACCAAGTTAACTCTCATTAACGCTAGCCTTTGATCATGGTTCGTACGTTGCCAGTTGTGGAGATCGTACCCAAATCCATGTTGAACCTTTCGGTTGCCTCTCTCAAAGGTTAGCTAGTATGACGCAACGTCTGTTTGCTGCGGTCTCTAAATCGTGTGCTTGCAAATTCGTGCAGCTACCTTATCAACCCAATCTGTGTCATTTGAAATTCCTCATCGGGTGTATGTTCAGTAATGGTGTTATGAGTAGCAACTAATGGTGCCGCAACGAAACCGAGAGCCTCCTGTGGGTGCACACACAAGGTTGTGCTGCTCAGCACGCGCTGGTATCATGGTTTCTAATCATAATCCATTGCAGAACAATACTGATGTGATTTTCACGTGACCTTCTTCCTTGGTTGTCTTTTCATATCTTATTAAAAGACCCTTATATTGGACCAAAAGTAGTAGAGCTTCCTCCTGAAGTTGCTAAGAGGATAACCTTTGAAGAACAGGTCACCGATATAAACATTAATAGACTGCAATAGGTGGTAGACATGTGACTCTACTTAGTTGTCCCAATATTGACGACCATCATCGAGTGAGCGGCGTATCTCATTCTTGTTGGATAAAAAGGACACACAACACTTAATGTTGGACAAGTCATCCGTTGGCTAAGACTCGATCGTTACAATATACAAGTTTTAACCTTTGTATGCATAATGGCCATACCATCAAAATCAACCATCTCTGGTGAGACTCCGTATCTGCTGACTTCGATGGCAACCATCTGCTTTGTATCAACCACTATTATTGTGATCAAGAATGAAGTTTTGGAACTTTTTAGTGTTGAGAGACAACTAATTAGTTACCAATAGGAAGGTTAATCTCTAACTAGGTAACGACTTCTTGGTAGCTACGAAGGCTATGTCTTACAGAGCAATAACCAATAAGAAGTTAATCAACTAGCCAACAACTTGAGAGATACTCTATCTTCTAGAGCCATTGTGAACAAGTCAATTCCATCTTGGACAATCACACAGATAGTGCAAGGTGTTCTATCAGCTAAAGCGAAGAATTAGATAAAGCATGACCTAGTTTCAATTAGCATCCTTGTGCCCATAGGTGCCACAAATGGTTTGTCCATAACTTTATTGGACGAAGTGTCAAGGAATATTCAGAAGCGGTTCCTTATCCTTGTAGGAATGTTCTCCAGGCAGAATATGTGTTTTGCCCTGCAAAAGTAACCCGCAAGTTCAAAGCGTGTGCATCCTCGGATTGATATGTAAATTAATGGTCGAGATCTGCTGTGGATGGCCCTTTTGAGGTCCCACAGATACTTGTTTACACTCTTTCACTTGTTTTTGCTTTCTCGTATCCCCAATGTACGAGCAGCCTTGGTTTCTACCAATCAATTTATACCATCGTGAATCAAAAGCAATTTGAAAAGTGTCAAACAACAGATTTCCCATCTTAGAGTTACTATTTGATCCAAAAGGAGAAAGCCTAAGGTGAAACTTGGCCTGACAAAGTTGTTATGCTGCAAGTCAACTCAACTTACAGTATAACTAAGTCACTAAGGAAAATTTTTACTCAATCGCTTGGTGGTAGACTACTCCCCGCGGTTAAGTGAATAATTACAACTTTTGTTGTCCTTAAGGCCTCACGACATTTTGCTTTGGTACTAAGTTTCCAATGATAACATACTTTAGTACCGTATAAATGTTTTTACCCAAGAGTTGCATCTGCGTCAACCCAGATAATTGTTGTCTTTGGATAAAGAATCTTTTAGATAGCTGTTGGCAGAAATACGAAGCCGACAGAGTCAGCTATCACATTCACTAACCCATCGATAGACTCAGATAATACAGTGTTGTCATCAGAGAAAGAGAACTGCACACATGGAACCTTAAGTAGTTTTCCATTAGTTCATATCGAAAGGATTGAATATTTACGACCAATATAGACCCTGTCTATTGGTTAGTCAGTATCCAATAGCCTTAGAGTATATTTGTCACCTATGATCTCACCCTTTTGGAAGGTTGTGCTCAAGCCATTTTGGTAGAGGATTGCTTTTCAAACTTTGTGCACATAGAGTCAATTCAACGAGTATACTTCTGATAATTCCGGTCTAGTGTGGAGTTCATACGGCCCATACTATGTTCACTAGAGAAGAAGAGATACTTGTGTATGGTTAGCTTATGGACCAATTGATCTCTATATAATGAGAACGAAGTACTGCGTTGTCTTGGATTCCTCCCAAAGTAACAATGCTTCATGGAAGTCAATGAAGGAAATTCTTCAGACAAACTTTACCATGAAGAGTAAGTATCAGAAAGTGCCTTTGGCCAAATTGTTCACCAATGTTGAAGCTTTGTAGCTGAATGCTATAGCAGATGTTGGGAACTAGATAACGTGCCTCTCCTCCTTAAAAGGTCTTCCATTTCGAATCTCGGGACGCGATTCTTTTAAGGGGGGAGGGCTGTAACACCCCGGGTGTTATCTTGCCTCCTAATGCACTTGCTTCACATGAGTATAGCCATATCATAAGCATCTCATCTTGTTGCCTAAGTTTAAGTAAGTGAAACATGCTTGTGCCATTATCTTTCTTTGTCTTGTAATGCTATGATCATGTGTGCAAATGTAAGTTATTGCTTTGAATGTTTGTAAACATGTTAGGATTGCTTAACTATGCATTTGGAGCATTTCGCATGTTAATAGCTTATGCTAACTTAGCTTCTAAAGTGCTGTTTTCCATGCTTTGTTAGTATAGTGTGCTAGCTGACCTCTCAGAATCTCTATCTTAGAGTTTGAATCAGTCCAAGTCAATTATATCAAAGTTGTAGTAAATTTTATAAGCTTCAACTTTGTCAATTGACCCATCTCATGATTCAGCTCTTAAGCCTGTCAAAACTGCAGTTTACTACTGTTCTAGAATTCTGTTAGTTCCCAAAAACAGATTCTATTCCTTGATCTGTATCTCGCAAACTATGCTAATTCAAGCTTGACTCCTTAAAGCAAAGTTGTAGAGAATTTCCTGAGCTACAAGTTTGTCAATTGGCACTTTGGCTAATTCGGCCTAGTTCATGATCTACAAGGTCTGGAAGTTCATGCTGTTTTGAAGCTTTGAAAATCGGCTAAGTCTGGGTGACTGAACTTTTCAGTTTCAGTTTGCGTGTACCTTACTTTGGCGCATTTTCTTTTGAAAACCGTTGAGAATTAGATGAAAGTTCTTTGAGCAAACTTGTTGTACTTGTGTAGCCCTACACATTGGTGAAATTGGTTGACCAAATCACACCACACTTTGAGAGATCAAGGGGCTCAAAGTTAGCAGTTTCAGTCGCTTGAAACTAAACTGCAGAATTCAGTTTTGATGTACCCTTCTTTGGAGCTCGATATCTTCTAATCTAGGCCGACTTAGCTCTTGATTATTAAAGCAATATTGTTCACCTCATAAAGCTCTATAACTTTGTCTCTTGCGCCAAAACCAATGGACAAACGGATTGGAAGACAGAGGATGAGGAAGATTGAGTTTCAGTCATATGTTTGCAGTAGTATTGTTGGTTTCTAATTTCTGAAATTTGGAAACGTTGATCGGGCTGGACCCGTCGTGGCTGACCGGTCACAGTCTAGCTATGCCGCGTGGCCTCGGAGACGCCCGCTGCTCGACACCTTCGCACCCACGCGTCCTCGTGCCGAGTTGAAGAAGCCGGTGCCCTCTCTCTTCTCCCCCTCGGTCTCCCTCATCTCTCGCTCTATCTCGCTCTCGTCGTCTTCAAGGTCGAGTACGAGCAGAGCCATGACGTCGCTGCTGCTCCTCCTCTGCAGCGTTCCCCCTCCAGCCTCACTATCCTCTTCCTCTATCCATCCCGTGACGGCCATGCTGCACCTCCTCCACTGCCATCGCTGGCTGGCCAGGCCGGTGGTCGCAGCCACGTGCACAGGTGCGGGCACGCGACCTGCCACGGGCCGCCGAAGCCACGCTCGTTGCCATCGACCGCCGTAGCTAGGCTGCAGCTGGCTACCATAGGCCGAGCCAAGGTGAGGCGCGGCTCAGGGCTGGTCACAGCTCGGCCGCTGGCCACCGGCGGATGACCACCTCGCCGGAAACCGGCCAGAGCCCGTCGATCCCCTGTCTGTTGCGTCGAGAGATTGAAGAAGGACCCTCTAGTAAATAGAAACTCTTTTGTGTGTTCACTTTGTAAAAGTGCTAGACACATAGATTTACAAATATGGGCTTGGTTAATTTCAGAGTAGTTTTGTGTTCACTCTGCATAATGTTTTCCCTTTTCTTTTTTTTTCGGAATTTATATTGCAATTAAATGGCTGAACTTCGAAAATACATGGTAAATTGTAGAAAAAATCGTACAATAGCAAATGAGGACTTTTTGGAATCCTTGTAAAATTATCTATGCAGTGGATTTATAATATGGCATGTTTTAGTTTCATATTTGTGCTGTAAAAATAGATTTTTCAGATTAGGTTTTCAATGCTAGTTGTATTTGTCATTTTCTTAACTGCAAATTTAGGGCTCCAAATGAAGTGAAATTTTTGTGACATGCTACTCATATGATAGTTGATGTGTGGTAAAAATTTCATGAGTATTGGATGAAGTATGAGTGAGTTATTGGTTTACCTTGCTCTCACATGAATTCTTGCTTTAGCAACTTGTCTTTTTCATAGAGGTTGCTATACATATCCAAATGGAGTGAAATTTGTACAGTAGACTATTGAGAGGATATGTGAGCCACTGTAATTTTGGTAGAATTTATTGTGCACTTTTGATAGGTGTTCATAATTCCACCTAATTATCTAAATAAATTAAGAAAATACATTAAAAGAAATTATTTAGGAATGGAAACTATGTTTTCTGGTGTTCATTAGTCATGTGTGACATGTTGGTAAAGTTGGTTTTGTCTAATTATATGTTTGCAACATAAGTTAATAATTATTTCTTGCAAATGAGGTTTCTGGACAGATCTGGGAACTTAGCAAAGTTCTTCATGATAATGTGCTTTGTTGTGAAACTTATTTATACAAAAGTTGTAGATAATATATATATCTAGCTGCTGTTAAAATTTGGTGGCATTTGGCCATGTAGTTTAGGAGTTATAGCTGTTTAAAGTTGGGTTACAGAATTGCTTGATCTCTGTCTTGTTAGACCAGTTTCTGTGTTTATGTAAATTCGACATGATTAACTTTGGAATCATGCTAGGATGATTTTAAATTAAATGTAGAGAATTTTATAAGCTTTCCATAATGTCTTCTTGCAAGTCATTTGGATTTATAAAACTCTAGATATGATTGATTTATGAAGCTACTGTTTGCAAGTCCAGAAATTGACATATTCCAATTATCGTTGTTGCTTCATCTTGACTTGCTTTGCATGTTGCTAAGTGTGATTCATGTCCTTGGTGATGAAGTTAGTACACCTAAGACTTTGTAAATCTTGTGTCATGTTGGTATTGCTTTCCTTGCTATCTTAGCATGATAGGTCGTGTAATGTTTATTTGAGCAATGTAAAGTGCTTATGTGTATTTAGCGTAACCTTGTACTTACCTTGTTTAGTGTGTGATGCATCATCTATTGTGTTCCCATATATTCATACACTTGCATCTTGCATCTTATTTAGGTACGCTAGATGCACCACGTGAAGGACATGATGTGGAGCCAACCAGAAGATGGTGTCGGTGGACCTATCTCGAAGATGGAAAGATCGGACAAGTGCTAGAATGAGGGAATGCTCGCCAAGCGAGTTTCATCTGACAAACTCTGACTTGAGTTGGATCCCAGGCAAGCCCCGGAGCATTATAAGCCTCCTATCTTCAAAGCAATTAATTCTATATATGTTATAAGTATTGTTGCATTAAGTGATAGGAGTTGGTTGGAAACCCTTGCTGCATTATATTATTCCTTGTCCAGATATATGAATCCTTGAATCCTACATAGACTAGGATCGAGTAGATGCTTAGCCCTGCTTTAAGCGGTAGAAGTCAGGTGATTTCCTGTCACCTGCGAGATATAGGGATATTCATATATGGCACGGTTGGCTATATTTGCTATCGTGGAATGGAACCATGTGTTAATAAAATGAAATGAGACCGGGCGGGATAACGATAGTGAAGCAACAAGGCATGGAGGTCTTGGGTGTGAATCTATCCCCGTCTGAGCCGTTTAAGGACCGATTCGCTGTACGTCCTTGAGTCATGTTGAACGCAGTCTAACACTTAGTTGGCCGGATAAGTCGTTCCGACCGCGAAGCCGAGTAATGTGATTCAGGCCGGGAATTGAATGGTAGGTTGCTTCTTGGAGGAGAGAAAGGATGTGCTTGGGGACATTGGCGTGAGACCAAGGGGGGGGGGGGGTTAGAGTCCCTATCACCTGGCAGAGTGTCGCCCTTGGGGTCGCGACATCATTCGGACCCGTGATTCCTGAATCATATGAAAAGGTGGCCTGTGCGACCCTGGCAGGGGTCTGCACGGTGAGTGTTAGAAATACCCCTCCAGCTGGATAGGAATTCGATTCGAATCGCCGTCGCTCCCGGTTAGTGAGCACTTGACTTGAGCAGCGGCAACGTAGATTCCATTAAATTGAACGGATGGTTAATTGGATCACGATGGAAAGGTTGCCTCAATTTATACCTGTTATGGTTAATATTGTTTGTTCCTAATAAAGTGAGTGCTCTAGTACAGGTTCTAATATAGATGACATGCTAATGATAATTAACTTAATGCTTAAGCATTAATGACTACTTATCCATAATAAGCTTTTATGCAAAATGTTGTCAAGCTAGCCCACTTTATATCAGCCTTGCATGATCCTTGGTGTCACCTTATTTCTGGTTTCTGACGGGTAAGTCTAGCTGAGTACCTTCTTGTACTCAGGGTTTTATCCCCACTTGTTGTAGGTTGTGAAGTATCATGGCTACTGCAAGAGTTGGTTGGCTCCTGCCGTAGAGGCGGAGTGTGATCACGGGCGTGATCCGTCTAAGTTATCTTATCTCTAATGCTTTTGTTGGAAGTCGACCGTGGTACTGACATGTATTTGAAATAAGAATAATGTTAGTTTTAAATTACTTTGCTTCCGCTACTTTTCAATGTAAGTTCTAATAACTATGTTGAACTCCGATGTATATTGAATTACTTGCGAAATGGTTGTAACATGTGACTTGTTATGTTGAATCATTACGATCTTGGCTTGTATGTTGGTTGGTTTGAAATCCCTCGTGATATTATTGGACTACCGGAGTTATATGGGCTCAAGTGTGAGAATTTGATCACTTCGGTGATTGTTTTTATACTTGTGCTCTTATAATTTGGACGGTTCTGTTACACACATAGTTTTTGTTATACATCTAGACATATGCACTATGTTTAGATATGTAGGCAGTGTTTAGATCCCTTCAAACTTTCAAAAATTTTACAAGATTTCTCGTCACATCGAATCTTTAGACGTATGCATGGAGTATTAAATGTAGATAAAAAAATAACTAATTACACAGTTTATCTGTAAATGTCGAGACGAATCTTTTGAGCCTAGTTAGTCCATGATTGGATAAATTTTACCAAATAACAACGAAAAGTGCTACAGGAATTTTACACCAACTTTTACACCATCTAAACACTACCATAGTAAAAACTATATAATCTTGAAAACTCAAAATAACCTATAATTTATAATGGATGTAGTACCTACTAAAATTAGCTCTCATGAATCTAAATATCTCACGCATCAACTAGTAGCAATTAATAACTTAACATGAACTACTAAGCTAAGGCATTCGACGAAGTTCTGATCAACTCTGGCTTCTCCGTGCACTGTAGTATCTCTTTTCTCAAGATGAACAAGGAACTAGAGTCGGTGTGGCTGCTAGGCACGGGGCTAGCAATGGCAGCTCTGGTGGAGCAAGTCATCGAGAAGCATGTTGCGTTTATGTTTTAATAGGTGATTTTTATGCTGCAGCAAGCAAATTAAGATGTCACTACATGCTGCTTTGCTGGTTTTAGTTTTGTATTGATGTTGCATTTAGTGTTTTTTTTGCATACCACGATGGTGGTTATTTTTCCCTTTCAAGTCATGTCTTTGAATCTGGTGTTTCATCAGGTCGATAGGGATTATATTTTCCCATGTTGCAGAGAGTGGCATGTTTCAGATTTAATGTTTTTTTTTGTGATTGTTGCATTAGTCGAATGAAAATGTTTAGATTAGCATTTCTTAATGTTGCATCGATTGATCAATAGGATATTGCATGTGGCAGAACCGTCTAATTTAATGCCCTTCCAAGAGTACTCGTCTTTTACTAGACACTAAGCATCCAAGAGAGCGCACTAAACTATGCGATTCCGTCGAGCACACCGCAAGGAAGAACTCGAAGATCCACATTTTTACATCAAGATCACAAATGAGGGAGTAAAGCTTACAACATCCTTGCCAATTCTTACATCACTTTCAACACAACATTAGAGTAATTCATTATTTGATTATAACAGCAGAATATAAAATGTTATCAGAATTCAGCGAAAATGAATCTACTAAATGATAAGTTAAACACTACATGGTAAACTTTTATAAGCATGAATGAAATAGTAACAAGTTGCAAGTATTTTCTCGGTGAAACTTTTGGTGAGATTCTGTGAGGTAAACTCTACTTCGCATCGTAAAGAAAATCCTCGCTGAGCCCACCAGGAGGTTTCCACACATAAGTGTCAGCTTATCAGCACCTGTCACCTACAACAGGGTAGAACAAACTCTGAGCACTCAATTGTACTTCGTAAGACTTACCCGGTAGGAAGAAAGAAAAAACTCCAAGGATTATGCAAGGCTTTCTGGCTTGTGTGTTTATTGCATCTGCAAGAAGCATCACTAAATGTGCATCCTTATATTTCTTTTTATTAGCAGTCATCATTAGTTCATTAACTGACCATTCTATGTAAGCACCAAAGCTACTTTCAAATAGGTGGTAAGCAATCAGAACCATTTCACCATCTTACATAGTTCTTACTATGATGCCAGATTATAGTCATGTTGTACCACCAAGTTGACGACGATTCGCGAATCAATGTGCCCAGCTGGGTGCCCAAAAAACACACGTCTTGCTTGTACCCCAGGCACAAGCAAGACCAACCCGTTCCACTCCTGTCAAGGGGTCTAGGTCTCCGTCCAAGCTCGGACTCTAAGCCCCTAACACTGCAGGCCCGACCTCAGTATAGTGCTTAGACCTCCTCAACCCAATATATATAACCACCTAAAAACTGGTTTAGAAAGAGTCAAAACCCATGACAATAGAGAAACAAGTCTTCCCGCTCCCATTAGTAAGTATATGCTCAGGACAAGTAGGTCTGTGACATGACTATGGAATCCAATGCAACGAACGATCCTTAATCGACACAGGCGGGACAACTGCAACCAGAGCCCCGCTCTGTTGCCCAACCAAGTCTAAGTCCATCCAAGCCTAGTTATGTCCGGTCTCTAATTATTATACATATTTATTCCATGTGATAGTAACATGATAAATAGTAATAATAATATATTTCCTATCTCTCGCGAGTGACAGGTAATCACTCGACTTCTACCGGGATCCTATAGCACAACACGCTACATGATCCTATCATACTAGTAAGACTCATAGGATGAGGATATATATATGCAAGTGAGTTTCATTCCACTCCTTTAAACTTAATGCATAAGCATAAATTAAAGTGCAGAATAATAGAGGTTATGCACCGGGGCTTGCCTGGGTAAGATTTAACCAAAAGTTAGCATTCCATCATGGTGACACAATCATCAAGGCAACATCTTTGCTGCTACCTCCGGATGACTCTACGATCTACCATCGCTCCTATTATGACATTCGTGGATGCAACGTAGAGACGTAAATAACAACGATAATTGCAACTAGGAGAACACGATATGATTCGCAAACTCACGAGCTAACTCTAACGTACTAGGCTACGTACCCCGCGGTGGAAAAGACATGATTTCCCCAACCGGCATTTTAACCATATGAACCCAAGGTGTTGCTTTATTCATTTTATTGATTTAACCTTTATACTCTAACTAGGGCTCATTAACTAATTCAGCAACTTAATTAATTGGAAGCTGCAGCAATGGCAGTGAGCATGTAATAACATTATGAACCTACCCTAAAATTATTCTGAAACTACATGAACCCATTGTACTTTTAGATAGGTCATAATTTTTCGATCCTAACAAAATTGGTTTCACAATTTTTGGATCCCTACAAAATTTGGTATTGAATTTACAAGTTTGCCTAGAAGCTAATATTAGAAATTGCTTTATAAAAGGAAAAGGGGCCAGCGGCAGCAAAGCGGCCTAGCAGCCCAACATGCCCCACGTGGGATGACCGCACCCACCAGGCCGGCCCAACAGCAGCCCAGAGAGCCGGCCCAAGGCGGGGGAACCCCCGCGCGCGATGGAGATTTTGCAGAAAGGTCCCTGAGCTTCTGGTTATTGCTACGACCACTATTTGCACTATTTATACTGTCAGCAGTTTTGCGAACAAGCCCCCCCATCTATCCCCTCTTCTCATCCGATTGGTCCCCGACGACCCTGCGTGCGACGGCGCGGCGTCCGCTAGCACAGAGCTGCTATGCCAGGCACCGGGAGTCCCCGCTAACACAACTGAGGAGCCGACCGCCATCCATGGCTCCTATGGTTACGCTGGAAGGTGGTTGGGGGCTCGGAGGGGTACCGCAGCCTAGCCGACCACGACAGTGGCTAGGACGGCGCGTTTTGCGATGGCGGCGAGGTCGTTTCGGCGAGCTAAAGCAACTAAATGGTCGACGAGCGAGCGGTTGAGCATCAGGATCTTACCATGGGTCCAGCCGCGGTGATGGTTGGGGCAGGCGAGCACCGAGGGGCCTAGCCACGTGCGAGGGGGCGGTGTGGCGGCGCTCCGCGGCTGACACCGACGCGTCAGCTCACCCCTGACGAGTGCACTGGCCAAGAAAGGACGAGCATCGAGTAGAGAGAGTCACGGTGAAACCATAGGTACGAGAAATCGAACTGCTACCAGTTGTGCGGGCCTTACCCCTAAGCGTGCCGTTCATGGCGGCGAGATGACCGACGGTCGCGGAATCTCCAAATACGTCCATGCCGAGGCACGACAAGGCCCCGATCGGGCTGTCTTGGCTAGCCGACTTCCTAAGCTACCTACCGGTGCGAGGAATCACCACATGAAGCCTTGAGCTGGGCGAATTGGAAGGGCGGAGAAACGGTGTGCTGGCGCGCGGCTGTGGAGAGGGGCACATGAGCCAACCAGGCAAGTAAAGACGAGCGGCTCCGGCTGAGGGTGGTAGTGAGTACGTGCACCCAGAAGATCGGACGTGGGCCTTGACACGACACGCGTGAATTGGAGCGGCCAAACCGAGCGGGAGCCACTAGCGTCGCCAAGCAGCAAGCAGGGGCAGAGAGTCATCGCCAACAGTGCGACCGGGGTCCAGTGACCTTGACGTGACGACAGCGACACAAGTCCACGGTCGGTGAATCGAAGGGGCTGGGACGGTGCCAGACGAAACATGTGCTCACCCGGTCGGGACCACGACCCTGCGCAGCACCATACAGGGCGACGCGACGGCGCTGAACAGAGCAGGCAGCTACGAGCGGCCAACAGCCGGAGCAGCAGAGCAAGTGGCCAAGCGTTCCCATGTGCACGACAGCAGGGGCCAAGCCATAGCCAGCGCGGGCTGGCCAACACTAGGGCGAGCGCTGCATGGGTCCACCCAGCAACGAGCTAGACGACGGCTGTAGCTCGGCCACAACGCGACCCGACGCTCATAGCGTTCACATGCGGTGACCACGGCCTTAGGCCGAGCGGCCGCAGACTGCGAAGTGCGTAGATGAAAGCAAAGCAAAAGTGGTTAATTCTCTCGACTAAGGTCCGACCCATTACACTAGTCTATAGCCGAAATTGCCAGCTACCTAATGAAGCAATCGTAATGATCGAAGAGCAACTAGGGAGGAAGATAAACAAATGCCAAGATGGGCTCGTCGCTGACGTGCCGGTTTACAAACAGAGCGTCAACACACGTGTTCACAGCGCGTTCGAGCGAAGTTAGGCAACTTCTAAGGCAAGCAACACAACACCCAACCGAACTACCACCTACACCACACTCAAGTGCTAGGTTAGAAGTAGCCAACTACGCAAAAACGTGGTGTTAGCGCTTAGGCATTTTGGTTAGAATTTAAACGCCAAACTAACCTTGTCAGCACCTCCTTCCGACCTAGACGAGATCTAAAGTTGAGGTGGAGTTGGATTTCGAATTCAATTACCGAGCTTGCAAAACACTAGTTAACAATATTTATTCTCCAATATAAAAGTTGCACTTTCATCTACGTAGCTGTAAGGTCCTAGATGGCTAGAGGGGGGGTGAATAGCCTATTAAAAATTTCTACGAGAAACACTAAGCAAACTTGTTAGAATAACAAACGGCGTAAAGCGAGTTTTGCTTAGCCAAGGGTTGTGATGCAAGCCTCCTATCCACAAGTCTAGTAGATTATGATCTCTAGTTCACATAAGAGCTATGTCACTATTTATACACTAGTGAGCAAGCTAACAACTACTAGTAAAGGCTACTACTAGAGCTACACAAGATAATCTAGTAAAAGTAAATGAAAGAGATAGGATTGTGTATCTTATACCAACGGTGGAGTGAAGATGTTGCCAATCACCAAGATGATATACAATCAATCAATATTGACAACAACACAATATGGAGACCAATCACCGGGAGACAAGAGACACAATATTTTTGTTCACCCGGTGTTCACTTGTGCACCGACAAGCTACGTCATCGGTTGTGTCGACCAACACTTAGATGGTTCCTCGGTGCGACCCTCAAGTCACTTGCCCCTCAAGGCACGCCCCGCAAGGCACCGCAAGACACCACTCTCAAGTGAGGTAACTCAATGACACGCGCAATGTAATAGAGTTGCTTTTGGCGTCCCGCCGAGGAAAGCACAAGAACCTCTTACAAACAACCGGAGGTGGCCAAGAACAATCACCTTCTCTTGTCAACGCCTCCAACAATCTCCAAGCCGGCTAGGAGCGGTACTCTCCAAGAGTAACAAGAAATCCACCGGCTAAACCACCCACAAGTGCCACTAGATGCCCTCAAGCTATGCAATGCACTTTGGGATCACTCAATCTCACTTTTGATTTGCAATCAAGCAAGAGAGATGAGTGGGAGGAGTAGCTCTAGCTCAAAGGATGCACAAGAGTGTTAGAAATGCCAAGTTACCTCCCCAAGGGCCGGCCAACGAGTATTTATAAGCACCCCAAACAAATAGAGCCGTTGAATCCTAGCTGGCCGGCCGACGGCGTCCCGCGCCGCCGAGCCGCCATGCTCGTCTTCGAGCTCGATGCCGAGCTCGTCTGGCCACCCACTAGGCACCACTGGGTTCGCGTCGATGAGAGGAGCACGTTGGTGCCCTCCCCGTCGTCGGAGGACTCGTCGGCGGCGAGATCCCGGCGGTCCACACCGCCTCTGGCCGACTGCGGCTGACGGGTGGGCCTGTCTGACCCATGGGTCCCGCCTGTCTGTCTCAGCGTTTCGGTTCCGGGTGTCACAGCGGGGTGCACGTAGCGTTTAAGGCCGGTTTTGATTTTCGGTTTTAAAGAAATTGATTTCCAGAAAATCTGAAAAAGACTTCCAAAAATTGTATCTCAAGATTTATAGCTCCAAAAATCATGAAACAAATTGTGAAATGTTCCTTTTGAATATATCTACAGTTTAAAAATATCTCATGTGATTTTTGTGACACTCTACTGTGCAATTTTATTTAATTGTTATATATGCTATTATCTTAGAAAAAGTGTAGTAAATAAAATAATAAAGGGGAAAATATGATTCTTGTTACATTAGTCTTTATTAGTGATGTACTTTCTAGGAAAAATGCCAGTGAAGCATGTTCTGTGGAAAAATTTTAAAGTGTAGTTCAAATGCTTTTAATTGGTAATATCTGTTATTTTTTGTAGAGAGCAAAATTTGTATACAACATACATCTGATAATTTTTGTAGTATGTTGGTTTACTGTTAGTAACCTAAGAAAATTGTGAAATCTGTTGTTTGACACTTTTCTAGTATAAAATAATTTCATGCTCACAATTAGGCTATAACTTGTTTATTTTGTACAGGCAGTTTTACTTGTGCAATTTTCATGAAAATTTAGTGGTAGGTTAGTTAGGGTAAGAGTAGTCTACTGTAATTTTTGTAGATTTTTATCTACACCAGAGAAAATGAGTTTTGATTTTTTTAAATTAGCTTTAAATCTCAAATTCAAAATCTATTGAGAATTTTGAAAAGTGCTCTATATGAAAGTTGTAGAGAATAAAATTTTGAACAACTTTTATTTTGGGCCAAATTTCTGAAAAACTCTTTTTCATCTCCAAATTTGAATTTCAAACAAAGAATTAAATCTGAAAATATTTTTGTAAAAGAAAAATCGGATTTCGCTTTACTGGGCCGCAGCCTCACATCCCGGCCCATGGCCGAAGCCGGCCTGGCCCGCGCCCGCGTCGTCTCCCTCCCGCCCGCGCGCGCGCGCCCGCGCGTGGCGTCGTGGCGCCGCGGCAGCGTTCGGCCGCCGCGTGGCCGCACGCCGTCGGAGCCGCGCGACACGCGCCCTGTGGCCCCCGCAGCGTCCGCGCCCGCCTACCCCTCCTCCGCGCGCTCGTCCTCCTCAGTTGCTCCCTCCATTCTCCCTCGCCCGCCCACAGCAGCAGCAGCAGAGCTCCGCCTCGCCATCGCCGGCGCCCGAGCTCTGCAACCGCCTTAGCCGTCGCTCCGGCTCACCGCCTCCGCCTCCGTCTTCGCCCTCGCCGCGCCTTTCCATGGTGCATCCGGTGCTCGCCACAGCCCGCTAGGATTCGGCCTCCACCCGCGGTAATGGCTCGCCGGAGTTTCGGCCAAGCTTACCGGAGTGACCCGCTCCGTGGGCCGCACCCCTCCACGCCACTTCTCGCCCACTTCTCGAGCGCACGAGCACCGCACTTGCACCGCAAAGCTTGCTGACCTCACCGCGCAGCTCCTCTCGGTCGGAGCTGGCCGGCCGACGGCGTCCCGCGCCGCCGAGCCGCCATGCTCGTCGACGAGCTCGATGCCGAGCTCGTCTGGCCACCCACTAGGCACCACTGGGTTCGCGTCGATGAGAGGAGCACGTTGGTGCCCTCCCCGTCGTCGGAGGACTCGCCGGCGGCGAGATCCCGGCGGTCCACACCGCCTCTGGCCGACTGCGGCTGACGGGTGGGCCTGTCTGACCCATGGGTCCCGCCTGTCTGTCTCAGCGTTTCGGTTCCGGGTGTCACAGCGGGGTGCACGTAGCGTTTAAGGCCGGTTTTGATTTTCGGTTTTAAAGAAATTGATTTCTAGAAAATCTGAAAAAGGCTTCCAAAAATTGTATCTCAAGATTTATAGCTCTAAAAATCATGAAACAAATTGTGAAATGTTCCTTTTGAATAGATCTACAGTTTAAAAATATCTCATGTGATTTTTGTGACACTCTACTGTGCAATTTTATTTAATTGTTATATATGCTGTTATCTTAGAAAAAGTGTAGTAAATAAAATAATAAAGGGAAAAATATGATTCTTGTTACATTAGTCTTTATTAGTGATGTACTTTCTAGGAAAAATGCCAGTGAAGCATGTTCTGTGGAAAAATTTTGAAGTGTAGTTCAAATGCTTTTAATTGGTAATATCTGTTATTTTTAGTAGAGAGCAAAATTTGTATACTACATACACCTGATAATTTTTGTAGTATGTTGGTTTACTGTTAGTAACCTAAGAAAATTGTGAAATCTGTTGTTTGACACTTTTTCTAGTATAAAATAATTTCATGCTCACAATTAGGCTATAACTTGTTTATTTTGTACAGGCAGTTTTACTTGTGCAATTCTCATGAAAATTTAGTGGTAGGTTAGTTAGGGTAAGAGTAGTCTACTGTAATTTTTGTAGATTTTTATCTACACCAGAGATAGGTGTTGTTGTGTAACCCTAGCTAAATAGGGAATAAAAGATTATTCTTTATGAGAAATTGAAAGAAATAAAATATGTTTGGTGTATCTTTGAAGCATCATGATGCCTTGCTGATGTTATGGATGAGTTAGGTTGGTAAGCTTTGGTAGCTTAGGTTCACTTGTATGTGTAGATGGTAGGCTAACTAATAGAAGGATAAGGTGTATGTTTTAGGTTACATGTTCTTAGATGACGTTGACTACCTTGTAGAAGAAATAATTATATTCAAACTGCTCATTCCATGTGCTCATCTGCATCTCATGTCATCAAAGCATTCCATCGCAATTCGATGCATTCTTCGCATGTTTCCTTATGCACTTGCATCATACAGGATCGCAGGAGGAGTCGCAGGTAGCAGTACCGGAGGAGCAGGCTTGGACGGATCAGCAGGAACCCCAGGCACAGGAGGTGCCCGAGGAGGAAGAGTCAGGCGAGGAACTGCCAGAGTGCGTTGACCACCATCCTAGCTCGTTCAAAAAAGGCAAGCCCCGGAGCATTTTAAGTCTCCTAAATTTATAAAAAGTTATTCCTTATTACATGAGTTATAGTTATATATTGTTGCACTAAGTTATAGGAGTTGAGTGAAACCGTTGTTGCATTATTACCTTGGCCACCGGATTATCTTTTACCCTGTTAGGTCAGGATCGAGTAAATTGCTTAGCCATACTTAGACCGGTAGAAGTCGGGTGATTTTCTGTCACCTGCGAGTTATAGGTGGATACCGGGTTATGGTTAGCTGTAATTGTGATCATGAAAAGTAACCAAGTGTTGATGGATAAACGGAGACCGGGCGGAGTCTTATAGGGTTTTGGACTATAGTGATTCCGTCTGTGTCAGTTAAGGACCGATCGTTGCTCGTCCGCTCTTGTCATGTTGAACGCATGCCTCACATTTAGCTGGCCGAATAAAGTACCTTTCGACCGCGAAGCTAGTGACACTTTTTGAGCCGGGATAAACTCGGGTTGGCAGACTGGAGTGGAAGGGGGGTAACGGGGACGCGAAGAGTGAGCCCAAGGTGCGTCCTGGCAGTCGGGCGGTCCCTGGGTAGTGCGATCCATGATTGTTATCCCGCGGCTTCTCGGAAAGTGTCATTGGTGATCTACGCGACCCTGACGGGGGAAGCATGGTTGGTGTGAGGAATAAATCTCCAGCTGGATAGGAATTCGATTCGAATCGCCGTCGCTCCCGGTTAGTGAGCACTTGACTCGAGCTATGGCATCGTAGTTTTAATGATGGAAAACGGATGGTTATGTGGATAATGTTGGAAAGGCTAAACCTGAGATGATAATCTTTGATGTTAATGGTTAATCAAGTGTTTGTTTTAGTCATCGGTGCTCATTTAGCATGAATAGGTTGTCCTAAAAATGATGCTAAAGATACTTATCCTTAGTCATTCATAATAACTTGTGCTTTTTGCAAAAGAGTCAAGCCAATCCACTATGTAAAGCCTTGCATGCTCCTTGGTGTCATGTTATTTCTGGTTTATGACGGGTAAGTCTAGCTGAGTACATTCTCGTACTCAGGGCGTTGTTCCCATTGTTGTTGCAGATGGTCAGATGTACTACGGGTACTGCTCCAACTGTCTGTATCCGGCGATGGGTGACAACTAGGACCTTGGGCAAGGGTCTTTCTGTTTGTCTTATCTACTGCTTTTGTGGACCATGACTATCGACTGGCACTGTAACTGAACTAAGTGTGTGTGCGTAAAAATTATTTGCTTCCGCTACTTTATGTTGAACTATGTTGTAATAACCTTTATTTCTGAACTCCGATGTATCCTACCTGTTTGATCAGATTTATGTATCGTGTGAACTATGGCTGCTAAATCAGTACGATCTTGGTTGTATGTTAGTGGTTTTGAAATCCTTCGTGATTTCACGGAATCTCGGGTTATACGGGCTTAAGTTTGTTAAATTAACCGCCTCGGTGGAAGATTTTATTACTTAATTTCGTATAATTACGTTGATCTGTTACAGCTGGTATCGGAGCATGGTTTAGCATGCTACTGTTCACATGAGTATTTAAAAATAAAACTGTGTTTTCAAATAAGCTTTTGAACTTAAAAGTGTGCCAGTGGTCATATCCTTTATGCCCGATAAGGACTCTAGGTGGCTTAATTAAGTACTAACTTGGGGGTTTGCATCATATTTTAAATTTCGTCGCTCATACGGCGTGCTATGGTATGAGTGCCATTCACTTGAGTGGTAATGTATGGATCCTTTACCTCTACGCCTTGGTAAGTGAGAGTTGTGAGTGCATGGTCGGATACACTGCCGATCTAGGGGAGTGCTTATGTGATACCGAAATACTTACGTGCCCTGCGCATGTTCGTATGAGGGTATCCAAATTGTGGGGAATTCCGTCATGCAGTGACGATGCCGTCAATAGGACGACGATTCGGGTAGTTGTTACCGTTATACTCGTATCTGGGGATGCGTGTAGAGCGAGTAACTTACTTTACTGCTTTCTGCATGTTTTCATACTGTGAGGTTTGGGCTGAAGTGATTTCTTTTCTGCAGGTACATAACAACGCTTTCGAGTAGTACGTGTTAGTTACGTTACAAGAGATCGTTGTATGCCACCGTTTATTCCGTTAGTAGTCATTAGTTTTCTAAGTTTGTGAGGACGTACTGAACGTGCATGCATCATGTGTGCATTTCATTCATGGCACTGTTCCTCCCCTTATAAGTTGATTATCTCATTTCGATAAAAATGCCAACTTAAAAATCTGTTCTCACCACGGTAATAAAAATTTTTGCTACAGATGGCACGTACCAAGCAGACCGCTCGCAAGTCCACGGGCAGAGCTCCCCGTCATCAGCTTGCTCCGCGCACTCGCCAGCGTCACACTTTTCTTGGAGAGTTTGGGATGCCTACACTCTTGTGGAGAGTGCTCAGCTATGTAGGCTATCATGATGGGATGGAGCCCCGCTACTTTTGGTCAAATGAGCGGTTGGGTGAAGGACTTTTGGTGACTGTGGAAGCAGTAGTTCGTCCCCGAGGTGATGGTTCTGAGTGGACCGGTTGGCGTTTTGAGTCAACTGGCAGGACCCCTGAAGAAGCCGCTGAGAGGGCAGCCTTTGGAATCCTGAGAGATATCATGGATCGCTTTCCTCAGGAGTTGGCAGCAACTATAGTGGGAGTCTTTCCGAGGGGCAACCCCTCCACTGACTCGTGGCAGCAAGCAAGGGGCAGATCTCTGGAGATTAGCGCAGCAGAGGCACGGAACAGTGACAACCCCGCTATGAGTGCCATGTTCGCAGTGATGAGGGCCTTTGATGGAGTGGAAGGTAGTCTGAGACGTGTTTCTAGTGCTCATGGTCAGGCTCACGATGACCGCCGTCAGCTTCAGAGAGATCACGACGCCGAGATTGAGAGGCTCACTGCTGAGATGGCTCAGTTGACTCGTCAGAGAGATCAGGCCACTCAGAGGACTGTGATTTTTGAGGGAGATGTACGTGCCCTGAGAGAGCAGCTTGGGCAACTGACCACCGCCCACAGGAATGCTGAGAGCATGTTGGCTCATGTGCTCCATCAGAGGAATGAAGCCTGGTCCGCAGAGAATGTGTTGAGAGCTAGACAGTTTGAGCTCGAGCAGCGGCTGGCTGATGCAGAAGAGTACAACGTTAACTTGCATGAAGAGGTTCATCGGCTGAACAATCAGCTTAACCCTTATGACCTTCCTGGCGCAGCAGAGATGGATTTGGATGCAGACGAAGATCCTGAAGAGCCCGTGGCGCCAGCTGAGGAGCACGACGACGCTGCAGTTGGCGACAACGCCAACGTCTCGGACCTAGATAGCGATCACGATGAGTAGGCTAGTAGTTGTTGCACTAGCTACTAGGTTCCGTTTGCATGATCTTTTGCTTGTTGGCACTTTGGACATGTAATAATGAGTAGAAAGACTAAAGCTTGATGTAAGGTTGGAAAGCTTGGATGTGTTTGTGGCGGTATCCGAACGTCAAAAGTCCAGTGTATGTATGCTGGCAACTTGGTTGTAATGGACGCGATGTGTGTGCTTTAAGTAATATAATTAGTGATGTTGTGTTAATTGGAATGACTTATTGTGCCCCTGTTTTATTGTATGAATTTATTCTCTCCAGTGAATTCAGTTCGGCATGATTTTTCATTCGGTCGCAATTCCTACAACATCACCTAATAATTATTGTTGCTGAAACGTGCAGATGCCGAACACTCGTCGTACCGTGTATGGTACCGCTGAGGCTGGTGGCAGTGCAGCTGCTAATGATGATCGGGATCCACCACCGCCTCCTCCACCTTACACTGCGGAACAGTTTTTCGCCCAATTCCTGGGAAGCCAACGAAACATGGAGAGCATGCAACAGAATATGGAAGCGGCGCTGCGCAGTATCGCAGATAATACCCGTCGGGGGATAAACCCGGGAGGTCACGAAGCAAATCCGTACAGCAGTTTCAAGGACTTCATGGATACTCGTCCACCGATCTTCAAGGAAGCCGCAGAACCTTTAGATGCAGAAGAGTGGATTAATACGATGGAAGATAAGTTTCGTGTCTTAAGAATGACTGAAGTGTTGAAGACTGAGTACGCAGCTCATCAGCTTCAAGGTCCGGCAGGTATGTGGTGGAAGCATCACCGCACCACTTTTCCTCCCCACGCCCATATCTCTTGGAGGGAGTTCACTGAAGCCTTCCGTGGAACATACATTCCACCTGGTCTGACCGAGATGAAGCTTGGGGAATTCCTGGCATTAAATCAAGGCACGAAGACTGTGACTCAGTATCTGCATGCCTTCAATAACCTGAGCCGTTATGCTCCGGACATGGTGGATACTGATGCCAAGAAGATCGCTAGTTTCAAGAGAGGCCTGAGTCCCAAGATGATGAAACATGTGGGTACAAACATGAGGACTAATTTCAATGACTTCGTTAGCGACTGTTTGAAGCAAGAGAAGAACAACCATGTGTATGCTGCTTCCAAGATCCGTAAGAGGGCTTTCGAGTCGGGTTCGTCTCAGTCCAGGACCCCAGTAGCCAACCGCCCAGCTTATCGATCGCCTGCCCCAGGTGCAAGGTTTAGGCCACCGCAAAGGAAGAATCAGAATGCTCAGCCACCCCAGAGGAACCAGAAGCCGTTCAAGATGGCATTGCCTCAAGCAAAGACAGGACAAGGCAGTTCATCTGGAACTGTGGCTCAGGTGAAGGGACCGTGCTTCAACTGCAACCAACCTGGACACTTTGCAAAGTATTGTCCCTACCCTAAGAAACAGCAAACGCAGTATCAAGCTCGTGTGCACCACACCACTGTGGATGACATCCCTGAGGGAGAACCGGTGACAACTGGTATGTTTTCTATCAACAATCATCCTGCAGTAGTTTTGTTTGATTTCGGATCATCTCATTCCTTTGTAAGTCAAGCTTTTGTCAAGAGGCATGAGCAAAAGATAGTTGAATTGGAATGTGCATATAAAATCAGTTCAGCTGGGGCTGATCTGTTGACTAATCAGATTGTTCAGGGAGTAACCCTAAACATAGCAAACCGGCAATATAAGCTTAACCTGATAGTCATGCCAGGGTTAGTTTTGGATGTGATCATGGGTATGAACTGGATGAATCAAATGGGAGTTGTAATTGATGTTGGAGGAAGGAGTATCTCTCTTAAGGAACCCAGTGGGGAAGGCACCTTTCGGGTGGTCCTACCTCGGAGGGTAGACCTAGCTAGCACATCTTGTGCGATACAAACTACTCTGCTAGTCCAGATTCCAGTGGTCTGTGAGTTTTCAGATGTGTTTCCAGAGGAGTTACCTGGACTTCCACCAGACCGAGAGGTTGAATTTGCCATTGAGTTAATTCCAGGAACAGCACCGATTTCAAGAAGGCCTTATCGGATGCCTCCCAATGAGTTAGCAGAATTGAAAAAGCAACTTCAGGATTTGCTAAGGAAAGGGTTGATTCGTCCCAGCTCGTCTGAATGGGGATGCCCCGCTCTGTTTGTGAAAAAGAAGAAGGATAACTCCTTACGCATGTGCGTGGATTATCGGCCACTGAATGCAGTGACAATTAAAAACAAGTATCCTCTTCCTCGGATTGATATCTTGTTTGACCAATTGTCCAAAGCCAAAGTGTTCTCTAAAATAGATCTGAGATCAGGGTACCACCAGATAAAAATTAGGCCGCAAGATGTGCCTAAGACTGCGTTCTCTACCAGATATGGTTTGTACGAGTATCTTGTCATGTCCTTCAGATTGACAAATGCTCCTGCATACTTTATGTACCTGATGAATTCGGTTTTCATGCCCGAGTTGGACAAGTTTGTGATAGTGTTCATTGATGACATACTAATATACTCAGAAAATGAAGAAGAACATGCGGAACACCTCAGGATAGTCTTGACTAGACTCAGAGAACATCGACTGTATGCTAAGTTCAGCAAGTGTGAGTTCTGGCTTAGGACAGTTCCTTTTCTCGGCCACGTGTTGTCTGAAAATGGCATTTCTGTCGACCCCAGTAAGGTACAAGAGGTTATGAACTGGAAGTCACCAATTTCAGTTAACGAAGTTCACAGTTTCCTTGGTTTAGCCGGTTACTACCGTCGCTTCATACCAGATTTCTCGAAGATTGCCAAACCAATGACAAGCCTGTTACAGAAGGATCATAAGTTTGTATGGACAGAGGAGTGCGAAGCAGCCTTCTGTACCTTGCGGAAGTTGTTGACCACTGCTCCTGTTCTGGCCCAACCAGATATAGATAAGCCGTTTGATGTTTTCTGTGACGCATCCAAGAATGGGTTAGGATGTGTGCTAATGCAAAATGGAAAAGTCATTGCTTACGCCTCACGGCAATTGAGGAAGCATGAAGTTAACTATCCTACACATGATTTAGAGCTTGCGGCAGTGGTGCATGCTCTAAAGATTTGGAGGCACTACCTGTTGGGTAATGTGTGTAATATCTTCACAGATCATAAGAGTCTCAAATACATCTTTACCCAATCTGAGTTGAACATGCGACAGAGGAGATGGTTAGAGTTGATAAAGGACTATAATCTGAACGTGCACTATCACCCTGGAAAGGCTAATGTAGTAGCAGATGCACTGAGCAGAAAATCCCATGCTATTGATGTGCAACCGTTGTTTGAAGAAGGGTTCAATTTGTTACATCCTGCTGTGTTGCATAATATTCAGGTCAGTTGTACTCTGGAAAGCCAGATCATTGATGGTCAGAAAACAGATAAGGGAATCTTTCATATCAAAGAAAGGATGAAGAGAGAACCCACCAAACACTTTCGATTGGATGACCAAGGAGTGTTATGGTTCAAGGATCGCCTGGTAGTACCTAAGGATAGAGAGCTTAAGAACAAGTTGATGGATGAGGCCCATCGTTCTAAGTTATCTATTCACCCCGGAAGTAGTAAAATGTACCAAGATTTGCGACCCTGTTATTGGTGGACTAAGATGAAAAAGGAAATTGCAGCATACGTTGCTCGTTGCGACATGTGTTGTAGAGTTAAAGCTCTTCACATGAGACCTGCAGGACTTCTGCAACCTTTGTCGGTACCCGATTGGAAGTGGGATGATATAAGTATGGACTTTATCACTGGTCTCCCCACCACACAAAAGGGCCATGATTCTATTTGGGTAATAGTAGATCGTCTCACCAAGACAGCTCACTTTCTGCCCGTTAAGACGACATTCCGACCACCTCAATATGCAGAGACGTACATTGCCGAGATTGTCCGATTGCACGGGATACCAAAAACAATTGTGTCCGATCGTGGTTCGCAGTTTACCTCTTACTTTTGGGAACATCTGCATCAAGGTTTGGGTACTAGTTTGATTCGTAGCACGGCTTACCACCCACAGACTGATGGACAAACAGAAAGAGTTAATGCGGTACTAGAAGATATGCTTAGAGCTTGTGTACTATCATCCAGAGGCTCATGGGAATCCTGGTTACCGTTGGCAGAATTCGCTTACAACAACAGTTACCAAGAGAGTATCAAGATGGCACCTTTTGAAGCTTTGTATGGCAGGAAGTGCAGGACACCGTTAAATTGGGTAGAGCCTGGAGAAAGAAGGTTTTATGGAATTGATTTTGTCGATGAGGCAGAGAAAAAGGTCCGTGTTATCCAACAAAACATGCAAGCTGCACAGTCTCGTCAGAAGAATTATGCAGACAAGAGAAGAAGAACATTGGAATTCCAAGTAGGTGACTATGTCTATTTGAAGGTTACCCCAATGAAGAAGAAACGGTTCGGAATCAAGAAGAAATTGTCTGCAAGATATATAGGACCATACCAGATCGTAGAGAAAAAGGGTCCCGTGGCGTACAAGTTGCAGTTACCAGAAGAGATGAGTTCAATCTTTCCCGTTTTTCATGTATCCCAACTGAAGAAGTGTCTGCGTGTTCCAGAGGAGAGGATAGAACCTCAGGGTATTCGGATCAAGGCAGACTTGGAGTATCGCGAGCAACCGGTTCGAGTCCTGGATACTAAGGACCGAGTCACCCGAAATAAAGTGGTCACCACCTACAAGATTCAATGGAGCCACCATGATGAGAGCGATGCTTCTTGGGAAACGGGAGAATATCTTCAAACCGCGTATAAAGCTTTTTACGATAAGTGGTTCGTAACTCAAAATCTCGGGACGAGATTCTTATAAGAGGGGAGGGCTGTAACACCCCTGGGTGTTAAGCATGCATTATCATTCAAAGCATAAGCATTCAACATCATTGCATGATTAGCATTATTTGAATTGTAGCTCTTTCAAATTTAATTTGAAAAACAAATAAATGGGAACCCTAAGTTTGATATAAGTGTTAAAAAAATTGGTGAACTTTTGAGAAGTAGCAATTTTAAATAATCTAGAATAAATCAACTTGATTATTGGAGCAAAATTTTGAATTCAGGTCTTCCTCAAATTCCGTTTTAAAAACATTCTAAATAAATGAGTTTTGATTTTTTTAAATTAGCTTTAAATCTCAAATTCAAAATCTATTGAGAATTTTGAAAAGTGCTCTATATGAAAGTTGTAGAGAATAAAATTTTGAACAAATTTTATTTTGGGCCAAATTTCTGAAAATCTCTTTTTCATCTCCAAATTTGAATTTCAAACAAAGAATTAAATCTGAAAATATTTTTGTAAAAGAAAAATCGGATTTCGCTTTACTGGGCCGCAGCCTCACATCCCGGCCCATGGCCGAAGCCGGCCTGGCCCGCGCCCGCGTCGTCTCCCTCCCGCCCGCGCGCGCGCGCCCGCGCGTGGTGTCGTGGCGCCGCGGCAGCGTTCGGCCGCCGCGTGGCCGCACGCCGTCGGAGCCGCGCGACACGCGCCCTGTGGCCCCCGCAGCGTCCGCGCCCGCTTACCCCCCCTCCGCGCGCTCGTCCTCCTCAGTTGCTCCCTCCATTCTCCCTCGCCCGCCCACAGCAGCAGCAGCAGAGCTCCGCCTCGCCATCGCTGGCGCCCGAGCTCCGCAACCGCCTTAGCCGCCGCTCCGGCTCACCGTCTCCGCCTCCGTCTTCGCCCTCGCTGCGCCTTTCCATGGTGCATCCGGTGCTCGCCACAGCCCGCTAGGATTCGGCCTCCACCCGCGGTAATGGCTCGCCGGAGTTTCGGCCAAGCTCACCGGAGTGACCCGCTCCGTGGGCCGCACCCCTCCACGCCACTTCTCGCCCACTTCTCGAGCGCACGAGCACCGCACTTGCACCGCAAAGCTTGCTGACCTCACCGCGCAGCTCCTCTCGGTCGGAGCTGGCCGGCCGACGGCGTCCCGCGCCGCCGAGCCGCCATGCTCGTCGACGAGCTCGATGCCGAGCTCGTCTGGCCACCCACTAGGCACCACTGGGTTCGCGTCGATGAGAGGAGCACGTTGGTGCCCTCCCCGTCGTCGGAGGACTCGCCGGCGACGAGATCCCGGCGGTCCACACCGCCTCTGGCCGACTGCGGCTGACGGGTGGGCCTGTCTGACCCATGGGTCCCGCCTGTCTGTCTCAGCGTTTCGGTTCCGGGTGTCACAGCGGGGTGCACGTAGCGTTTAAGGCCGGTTTTGATTTTCGGTTTTAAAGAAATTGATTTCTAGAAAATCTGAAAAAGGCTTCCAAAAATTGTATCTCAAGATTTATAGCTCCAAAAATCATGAAACAAATTGTGAAATGTTCCTTTTGAATAGATCTACAGTTTAAAAATATCTTATGTGATTTTTGTGACACTCTACTGTGCAATTTTATTTAATTGTTATATATGCTGTTATCTTAGAAAAAGTGTAGTAAATAAAATAATAAAGGAAAAAATATGATTCTTGTTACATTAGTCTTTATTAGTGATGTACTTTCTAGGAAAAATGCCAGTGAAGCATGTTCTGTGGAAAAATTTTGAAGTGTAGTTCAAATGCTTTTAATTGGTAATATCTGTTATTTTTAGTAGAGAGCAAAATTTGTATACAACATACATCTGATAATTTTTGTAGTATGTTGGTTTACTGTTAGTAACCTAAGAAAATTGTGAAATCTGTTGTTTGACACTTTTTCTAGTATAAAATAATTTCATGCTCACAATTAGGCTATAACTTGTTTATTTTGTACAGGCAGTTTTACTTGTGCAATTCTCATGAAAATTTAGTGGTAGGTTAGTTAGGGTAAGAGTAGTCTATTGTAATTTTTATAGATTTTTATCTACACCAGAGATAGGTGTTGTTGTGTAACCCTAGCTAAATAGGGAATAAAAGATTATTCTTTATGAGAAATTGAAAGAAATAAAATATGTTTGGTGTATCTTTGAAGCATTATGATGCCTTGCTGATGTTATGGATGAGTTAGGTTGGTAAGCTTTGGTAGCTTAGGTTCACTTGTATGTGTAGATGGTAGGCTAACTAATAGAAGGATAAGGTGTATGTTTTAGGTTACATGTTCTTGGATGACGTTGACTACCTTGTAGAAGAAATAATTATATTCAAACTGCTCATTCCATGTGCTCATCTGCATCTCATGTCATCAAAGCATTCCACCGCAATTCGATGTATTCTTCGCATGTTTCCTTATGCACTTGCATCATACAGGATCACAGGAGGAGTCGCAGGTAGCAGTACCGGAGGAGCAGGCTTGGACGGATCAGCAGGAACCCCAGGCACAGGAGGAAGAGTCAGGCGAGGAACTGCCAGAGTGCGTTGACCACCATCCTAGCTCGTTCGAAAAAGGCAAGCCCCGGAGCATTTTAAGTCTCCTAAATTTATAAAAAGTTATTCCTTATTACATGAGTTATAGTTATATATTGTTGCACTAAGTTATAGGAGTTGAGTGAAACCGTTGTTGCATTATTACCTTGGCCACCGGATTATCTTTTACCCTGTTAGGTCAGGATCGAGTAAATTGCTTAGCCATACTTAGACCGGTAGAAGTCGGGTGATTTCCTGTCACCTGCGAGTTATAGGTGGATACCGGGTTATGGTTAGCTGTAATTGTGATCATGAAAAGTAACCAAGTGTTGATGGATAAACGGAGACCGGGCGGAGTCTTATAGGGTTTTTGGACTATAGTGATTCCGTCTGTGTCAGTTAAGGACCGATCGTTGCTCGTCCCTCTTGTCATGTTGAACGCATGCCTCTGTAAGGTCCTAGATGGCTAGAGGGGGGTGAATAGCCTATTAAAAATTCTACACAAGCCACTAAGCAAACTTGTTAGAATAACAAACGGCGTAAAGCGAGTTTTGCTTAGCCAAGGGGTGTGATGCAAGCCTCCTATCCACAAGTCTAGTAGATTATGATCTCTAGTTCACACAAGTGCTAAGTCACTAAACTTACACTAGTGAGCAAGCTAACAACACTAGCAAAGGCTACTACTAGAGCTAACACAAGATAATCTAGTAAACGTAAATGCAAGAGATAGGATTGTGAATCTTATACCGACGGTGGAGTGAAGATGTTGCCAATCACCAAGATGATATACAATCAATTAATATTGACAACAACACAATATGTAGACCAATCACCGGGAGACAAGAGACACAATATTTTTGTTCACCCGGTGTTCACTTGTGCACCGACAAGCTACGTCACCGGTTGTGTCGACCAACACTTAGATGGTTCCTCGGTGTGACCCTCAAGTCACTTGCCCCTCAAGGCACGCCCCGCAAGGCACCGCAAGACTCCACTCTCAAGTGAGGTAACTCAATGACACGTGCAATCCAATAGAGTTGCTTTTGGCGTCCCGCCGAGGAAAGCACAAGAACCTCTTACAAACAACCGGAGGTGGCCAAGAACAATCACCTTCTCTTGCCAACGCCTCCAACAATCTCCAAGCCGGCTAGGAGCGGTACTCTCCAAGAGTAACAAGAAATCCACCGGCTAAACCACCCACAAGTGCCACTAGATGCCCTCAAGCTATGCAATGCACTTTGGGATCACTCAATCTCACTTTTGATTTGCAATCAAGCAAGGGAGATGAGTGGGAGGAGTTGCTTTTGCTCAAAGGATGCACAAGAGTGTTAGAAATGCCAAGCTACCTCCCCAAGGGCCGGCCAACGAGTATTTATAAGCACCCCAAACAAATAGAGCCGTTGCAACTCCACTGACCGTTTTTTCGGGACGACCGGACGCGCCGGTCGAAACTGACCGGACGCGCTCAACCGCGTCCGGTCCTCCAACGGTCACTGCGCCAACGGTCAAATCCCATGACCGGACGCGCCTCTCAACCGACCGGACGCGCCGGTCGCACAGCACCGCGCGCGCGAAGCAATGACCGGACGCGCTCCTCGCAACGACCGGACGCGCCGATCCGCACAGCACCCGCGCCGCGAAACAACGACCGGACGCGCTCCTCGCAACGACCGGACGCGCCGATCCGCACAGCACCCGCGCCGCGAAACAACGACCGGACGCGCTCCTCGCAACGACCGGACGCGACAGTGCCAGCGTCCGGTCGGAGTCCAGTAAGCTCCTTCAACGATCGGACGCGTCCGATCATGTGTGACCGGACGCGCCTCGCGTCCGATCATCCTCGTGAACCGCAGTTCCCTCTGGGCGACTGACCGGACGCGCCGGTCCCACGAGTGACCGGACGCGCCGGTTGCAAACCCTAGCCCGCGCGCCCGAAACCGCGCTGTACTGACCGGACGCGTCCGGTCACACCGTGACCGCGTCCGGTGCAGCGTCCGGTCACCTCAGTGACCCCGTTCGCCTCCATTTCTTTTCCGACTTTCGGCGTAGTGGAAAATAGGCATTTCATTTCCCCGAAATCGCCTGAATCCCGCGCTCACACGCTCGGCGGGAGGGAGAGAGGAACCCAAACCCCTCTCTACCCGCAAACCACAGCGTGACTAACGCCACCTTTGCAAATGTGCCAACACCATCAAGTGTACATCTCCATGTGCTTGTGTGTTAGCATGTTCTCACTCATTTTCAAAGGTTTTCCAATTAGCTCACTAGGCCCTACATGCAATGCACTTCATAAATTCACCTAGTGGCACCCGTGCATCGAATAACCGATAAGACTTCCCCTCTTAATAGTTCGGCTATCGATCCTAAACCACTCACACCCTCTATGGTGTCTTGAGTGTAAAACAAAATGGCCCTATGGTTATACCTTTGCCTTGAGCCCATTTTGTTTCTCCAAATGATATGATCCACTTCATATCATCACATGACCGTCTCGATCCATCGACCTTGACTTCACTTGCTCTTCACCGTTGCATCGGTCCATCGGCGCTAAGTCTTGCTCAAGCTTCACCATCGCATGGTCCTTCGCTTCGAAGCCTCGACTTGCCCTTCACCTTCACAACCGGTCCATCGAGCCAAGCCTCATCTTGGTCTTCATCATCTTGGTCATATGAGTCAATGTCATGTCTCATATTCAATGACCACCTTTATCTAAATCATCCACTTAGATACAAAGGTTAGTCCTAGGTTTCATCAATTAGCCAAAACCAAACTAGGGACTTTCAGCCTCACATTTAGCTGGCCGAATAAAGTACCTTTCGACCGTGAAGCTAGTGACACTTTTTGAGCCGGGATAAACTCGGGTTGGCAGACTGGAGTGGAAGGGGGGTAACGGGGACGCGAAGAGTGAGCCCAAGGTGCGTCCTGGCAGTCGGGCGGTCCCTGGGTAGTGCGATCCATGATTGTTATCCCGCGGCTTCTCGGAAAGTGTCATTGGTGATCTACGTGACCCTGACGGGGGAAGCATGGTTGGTGTGAGGAATAAATCTCCAGCTGGATAGGAATTCGATTCGAATCGCCGTCGCTCCCGGTTAGTGAGCACTTGACTCGAGCTATGGCATCGTAGTTTTAATGATGGAAAACGGATGGTTATGTGGATAATGTTGGAAAGGCTAAACCTGAGATGATAATCTTTGATGTTAATGGTTAATCAAGTGTTTGTTTTAGTCATCGGTGCTCATTTAGCATGAATAGGTTGTCCTAAAAATGATGCTAAAGATACTTATCCTTAGTCATTCATAATAACTTGTGCTTTTTGCAAAAGAGTCAAGCCAATCCACTATGTAAAGCCTTGCATGCTCCTTGGTGTCATGTTATTTCTGGTTTATGACGGGTAAGTCTAGCTGAGTACATTCTCGTACTCAGGGCGTTGTTCCCATTGTTGTTGCAGATGGTCAGATGTACTACGGGTACTGCTCCAACTGTCTATATCCGGCGATGGGTGACAACTAGGACCTTGGGCAAGGGTCTTTCTGTTTGTCTTATCTACTGCTTTTGTGGACCATGACTATCGACTGGCACTGTAACTGAACTAAGTGTGTGTGCGTAAAAATTATTTGCTTCCGCTACTTTATGTTGAACTATGTTGTAATAACCTTTATTTCTGAACTCCGATGTATCCTACCTGTTTGATCAGATTTATGTATCGTGTGAACTATGGCTGCTAAATCAGTACGATCTTGGTTGTATGTTAGTGGTTTTGAAATCCTTCGTGATTTCACGGAATCTCGGGTTATACGGGCTTAAGTTTGTTAAATTAACCGCCTCGGTGGAAGATTTTATTACTTAATTTCGTATAATTACGTTGATCTGTTACAGCTGGTATCGGAGCATGGTTTAGCATGCTACTGTTCACATGAGTATTTAAAAATAAAACTGTGTTTTCAAATAAGCTTTTGAACTTAAAAGTGTGCCAGTGGTCATATCCTTTATGCCCGATAAGGACTCTAGGTGGCTTAATTAAGTACTAACTTGGGGTTTGCATCATATTTTAAATTTCGTCGCTCATACGGCGTGCTATGGTATGAGTGCCATTCACTTGAGTGGTAATGTATGGATCCTTTACCTCTACGCCTTGGTAAGTGAGAGTTGTGAGTGCATGGTCGGATACACTGCCGATCTAGGGGAGTGCTTATGTGATACCGAAATACTTATGTGCCCTGCGCATGTTCGTATGAGGGTATCCAAATTGTGGGGAATTCCGTCATGCAGTGACGATGCCGTCAATAGGACGACGATTCGGGTAGTTGTTACTGTTATACTCGTATCTGGGGATGCGTGTAGAGCGAGTAACTTACTTTACTGCTTTCTGCATGTTTTCATACTGTGAGGTTTGGGCTGAAGTGATTTCTTTTCTGCAGGTACATAACAACGCTTTCGAGTAGTACGTGTTAGTTACGTTACAAGAGATCGTTGTATGCCACCGTTTATTCCATTAGTAGTCATTAGTTTTCTAAGTTTGTGAGGACGTACTGAACGTGCATGCATCATGTGTGCATTTCATTCATGGCACTGTTCCTCCCCTTATAAGTTGATTATCTCATTTCGATAAAAATGCCAACTTAAAAATCTGTTCTCACCACGGTAATAAAAATTTTTGCTACAGATGGCACGTACCAAGCAGACCGCTCGCAAGTCCACCGGCAGAGCTCCCCGTCATCAGCTTGCTCCGCGCACTCGCCAGCGTCACACTTTTC
Source organism: Saccharum hybrid cultivar R570 (assembly GCA_038087645.1). NCBI lineage: Eukaryota > Viridiplantae > Streptophyta > Magnoliopsida > Poales > Poaceae > Saccharum > Saccharum hybrid cultivar. The sequence goes on from JAQSUU010000512.1 coordinate 6,596,077, forward strand.
TTGGAGAGTTTGGGATGCCTACACTCTTGTGGAGAGTGCTCAGCTATGTAGGCTATCATGATGGGATGGAGCCCCGCTACTTTTGGTCAAATGAGCGGTTGGGTGAAGGACTTTTGGTGACTGTGGAAGCAGTAGTTCGTCCCCGAGGTGATGGTTCTGAGTGGACCGGTTGGCGTTTTGAGTCAACTGGCAGGACCCCTGAAGAAGCCGCTGAGAGGGCAGCCTTTGGAATCCTGAGAGATATCATGGATCGCTTTCCTCAGGAGTTGGCAGCAACTATAGTGGGAGTCTTTCCGAGGGGCAACCCCTCCACTGACTCGTGGCAGCAAGCAAGGGGCAGATCTCTGGAGATTAGCGCAGCAGAGGCACGGAACAGTGACAACCCCGCTATGAGTGCCATGTTCGCAGTGATGAGGGCCTTCGATGGAGTGGAAGGTAGTCTGAGACGTGTTTCTAGTGCTCATGGTCAGGCTCGCGATGACCGCCATCAGCTTCAGAGAGATCACGACGCCGAGATTGAGAGGCTCACTGCTGAGATGGCTCAGTTGACTCGTCAGAGAGATCAGGCCACTCAGAGGACTGTGATTTTTGAGGGAGATGTACGTGCCCTGAGAGAGCAGCTTGGGCAACTGACCACCGCCCACAGGAATGCTGAGAACATGTTGGCTCATGTGCTCCATCAGAGGAATGAAGCCTGGTCCACAGAGAATGTGTTGAGAGCTAGACAGTTTGAGCTCGAGCAGCGGCTGGCTGATGCAGAAGAGTACAACGATAACTTGCATGAAGAGGTCCATCGGCTGAACAATCAGCTTAACCCTTATGACCTTCCTGGCGCAGCAGAGATGGATTTGGATGCAGACGAAGATCCTGAAGAGCCCGTGGCGCCAGCTGAGGAGCACGACGACGCTGCAGTTGGCGACAACGCCAACGTCTCGGACCTAGATAGCGATCACGATGAGTAGGCTAGTAGTTGTTGCACTAGCTACTAGGTTCCGTTTGCATGATCTTTTGCTTGTTGGCACTTTGGACATGTAATAATGAGTAGAAAGACTAAAGCTTGATGTAAGGTTGGAAAGCTTGGATGTGTTTGTGGCGGTATCCGAACGTCAAAAGTCCAGTGTATGTATGCTGGCAACTTGGTTGTAATGGACGCGATGTGTGTGCTTTAAGTAATATAATTAGTGATGTTGTGTTAATTGGAATGACTTATTGTGCCCCTGTTTTATTGTATGAATTTATTCTCTCCAGTGAATTCAGTTCGGCATGATTTTTCATTCGGTCGCAATTCCTACAACATCACCTAATAATTATTGTTGCTGAAACGTGCAAATGCCGAACACTCGTCGTACCGTGTATGGTACCGCTGAGGCTGGTGGCAGTGCAGCTGCTAATGATGATCGGGATCCACCACCACCTCCTCCACCTTACACTGCGGAACAGTTTTTCGCCCAATTCCTGGGAAGCCAACGAAACATGGAGAGCATGCAACAGAATATGGAAGCGGCGCTGCGCAGTATCGCAGATAATACCCGTCGAGGGATAAACCCGGGAGGTCACGAAGCAAATCCGTACAGCAGTTTCAAGGACTTCATGGATACTCGTCCACCGATCTTCAAGGAAGCCGCAGAACCTTTAGATGCAGAAGAGTGGATTAATACGATGGAAGATAAGTTTCGTGTCTTAAGAATGACTGAAGTGTTGAAGACTGAGTACGCAGCTCATCAGCTTCAAGGTCCGGCAGGTATGTGGTGGAAGCATCACCACACCACTTTTCCTCCCCACGCCCATATCTCTTGGAGGGAGTTCACTGAAGCCTTCCGTGGAACATACATTCCACCTGGTCTGACCGAGATGAAGCTTAGGGAATTCCTGGCATTAAATCAAGGCACGAAGACTGTGACTCAGTATCTGCATGCCTTCAATAACCTGAGCCGTTATGCTCCGGACATGGTGGATACTGATGCCAAGAAGATCGCTAGTTTCAAGAGAGGCCTGAGTCCCAAGATGATGAAACATGTGGGTACAAACATGAGGACTAATTTCAATGACTTCGTTAGCGACTGTTTGAAGCAAGAGAAGAACAACCATGTGTATGCTGCTTCCAAGATCCGTAAGAGGGCTTTCGAGTCGGGTTCGTCTCAGTCCAGGACCCCAGTAGCCAACCGCCCAGCTTATCGATCGCCTGCCCCAGGTGCAAGGTTTAGGCCACCGCAAAGGAAGAATCAGAATGCTCAGCCACCCCAGAGGAACCAGAAGCCGTTCAAGATGGCATTGCCTCAAGCAAAGACAGGACAAGGCAGTTCATCTGGAACTGTGGCTCAGGTGAAGGGACCGTGCTTCAACTGCAACCAACCTGGACACTTTGCAAAGTATTGTCCCTACCCTAAGAAACAGCAAACGCAGTATCAAGCTCGTGTGCACCACACCACTGTGGATGACATCCCTGAGGGAGAACCGGTGACAGCTGGTATGTTTTCTATCAACAATCATCCTGCAGTAGTTTTGTTTGATTCCGGATCATCTCATTCCTTTGTAAGTCAAGCTTTTGTCAAGAGGCATGAGCAAAAGATAGTTGAATTGGAATGTGCATATAAAATCAGTTCAGCTGGGGCTGATCTGTTGACTAATCAGATTGTTCAGGGAGTAACCCTAAACATAGCAAACCGGCAATATAAGCTTAACCTGATAGTCATGCCAGGGTTAGTTTTGGATGTGATCATGGGTATGAACTGGATGAATCAAATGGGAGTTGTAATTGATGTTGGAGGAAGGAGTATCTCTCTTAAGGAACCCAGTGGGGAAGGCACCTTTCGGGTGGTCCTACCTCGGAGGGTAGACCTAGCTAGCACATCTTGTGCGATACAAACTACTCTGCTAGTCCAGATTCCAGTGGTCTGTGAGTTTTCAGATGTGTTTCCAGAGGAGTTACCTGGACTTCCACCAGACCGAGAGGTTGAATTTGCCATTGAGTTAATTCCAGGAACAGCACCGATTTCAAGAAGGCCTTATCGGATGCCTCCCAATGAGTTAGCAGAATTGAAAAAGCAACTTCAGGATTTGCTAAGGAAAGGGTTGATTCGTCCCAGCTCGTCTGAATGGGGATGCCCCGCTCTGTTTGTGAAAAAGAAGAAGGATAACTCCTTACGCATGTGCGTGGATTATCGGCCACTGAATGCAGTGAAAATTAAAAACAAGTATCCTCTTCCTCGGATTGATATCTTGTTTGACCAATTGTCCAAAGCCAAAGTGTTCTCTAAAATAGATCTGAGATCAGGGTACCACCAGATAAAAATTAGGCCGCAAGATGTGCCTAAGACTGCGCTCTCTACCAGATATGGTTTGTACGAGTATCTTGTCATGTCCTTCGGATTGACAAATGCTCCTGCATACTTTATGTACCTGATGAATTCGGTTTTCATGCCCGAGTTGGACAAGTTTGTGATAGTGTTCATTGATGACATACTAATATACTCACAAAATGAAGAAGAACATGCGGAACACCTCAGGATAGTCTTGACTAGACTCAGAGAACATCGATTGTATGCTAAGTTCAGCAAGTGTGAGTTCTGGCTTAGGACAGTTCCTTTTCTCGGCCACGTGTTGTCTGAAAATGGCATTTCTGTCGACCCCAGTAAGGTACAAGAGGTTATGAACTGGAAGTCACCAATTTCAGTTAACGAAGTTCGCAGTTTCCTTGGTTTAGCCGGTTACTACCGTCGCTTCATACCAGATTTCTCGAAGATTGCCAAACCAATGACAAGCCTGTTACAGAAGGATCATAAGTTTGTATGGACAGAGGAGTGCGAAGCAGCCTTCTGTACCTTGCGGAAGTTGTTGACCACTGCTCCTGTTCTGGCCCAACCAGATATAGATAAGCCGTTTGATGTTTTCTGTGACGCATCCAAGAATGGGTTAGGATGTGTGCTAATGCAAAATGGAAAAGTCATTGCTTACGCCTCACGGCAATTGAGGAAGCATGAAGTTAACTATCCTACACATGATTTAGAGCTTGCGGCAGTGGTGCATGCTCTAAAGATTTGGAGGCACTACCTGTTGGGTAATGTGTGTAATATCTTCACAGATCATAAGAGTCTCAAATACATCTTTACCCAATCTGAGTTGAACATACGACAGAGGAGATGGTTAGAGTTGATAAAGGACTATAATCTGAACGTGCACTATCACCCTGGAAAGGCTAATGTAGTAGCAGATGCACTGAGCAGAAAATCCCATGCTATTGATGTGCAACCGTTGTTTGAAGAAGGGTTCAATTTGTTACATCCTGCTGTGTTGCATAATATTCAGGTCAGTTGTACTCTGGAAAGCCAGATCATTGATGGTCAGAAAACAGATAAGGGAATCTTTCATATCAAAGAAAGGATGAAGAGAGAACCCACCAAACACTTTCGATTGGATGACCAAGGAGTGTTATGGTTCAAGGATCGCCTGGTAGTACCTAAGGATAGAGAGCTTAAGAACAAGTTGATGGATGAGGCCCATCGTTCTAAGTTATCTATTCACCCCGGAAGTAGTAAAATGTACCAAGATTTGTGACCCTGTTATTGGTGGACTAAGATGAAAAAGGAAATTGCAGCATACGTTGCTCGTTGCGACATGTGTTGTAGAGTTAAAGCTCTTCACATGAGACCTGCAGGACTTCTGCAACCTTTGTCGGTACCCGATTGGAAGTGGGATGATATAAGTATGGACTTTATCACTGGTCTCCTCACCACACAAAAGGGCCATGATTCTATTTGGGTAATAGTAGATCGTCTCACCAAGACAGCTCACTTTCTGCCCGTTAAGACGACATTTCGACCACCTCAATATGCAGAGAAGTACATTGCCGAGATTGTCCGATTGCACGGGATACCAAAAACGATTGTGTCCGATCGTGGTTCGCAGTTTACCTCTCACTTTTGGGAACATCTGCATCAAGGTTTGGGTACTAGTTTGATTCGTAGCACGGCTTACCACCCACAGACTGATGGACAAACAGAAAGAGTTAATGCGGTACTAGAAGATATGCTTAGAGCTTGTGTACTATCATCCAGAGGCTCATGGGAATCCTGGTTACCGTTGGCAGAATTCGCTTACAACAACAGTTACCAAGAGAGTATCAAGATGGCACCTTTTGAAGCTTTGTATGGCAGGAAGTGCAGGACACCGTTAAATTGGGTAGAGCCTGGAGAAAGAAGGTTTTATGGAATTGATTTTGTCGATGAGGCAGAGAAAAAGGTCCGTGTTATCCAACAAAACAAGCAAGCTGCACAGTCTCGTCAGAAGAATTATGCAGACAAGAGAAGAAGAACATTGGAGTTCCAAGTAGGTGACTATGTCTATTTGAAGGTTACCCCAATGAAGAAGAAACGGTTCGGAATCAAGAAGAAACTATCTGCAAGATATATAGGACCATACCAGATCGTAGAGAAAAGGGTCCCGTGGCGTACAAGTTGCAGTTACCAGAAGAGATGAGTTCAATCTTTCCCGTTTTTCATGTATCCCAACTGAAGAAGTGTCTGCGTGTTCCAGAGGAGAGGATAGAACCTCAGGGTATTCGGATCAAGGCAGACTTGGAGTATCGCGAGCAACCAGTTCGAGTCCTGGATACTAAGGACCGAGTCACCCGAAATAAAGTGGTCACCACCTACAAGATTTAATGGAGCCACCATGATGAGAGCGATGCTTCTTGGGAAACGGGAGAATATCTTCAAACCGCGTATAAAGCTTTTTACGATAAGTGGTTCGTAACTCAAAATCTCGGGACGAGATTCTTATAAGAGGGGAGGGCTGTAACACCCCTGGGTGTTAAGCATGCATTATCATTCAAAGCATAAGCATTCAACATCATTGCATGATTAGCATTATTTGAATTGTAGCTCTTTCAAATTTAATTTGAAAAACAAATAAATGGGAACCCTAAGTTTGATATAAGTGTTAAAAAAAATTGGTGAACTTTTGAGAAGTAGCAATTTTAAATAATCTAGAATAAATCAACTTGATTATTGGAGCAAAATTTTGAATTCAGGTCTTCCTCAAATTCCGTTTTAAAAACATTCTAAATAAATGAGTTTTGATTTTTTTAAATTAGCTTTAAATCTCAAATTCAAAATCTATTGAGAATTTTGAAAAGTGCTCTATATGAAAGTTGTAGAGAATAAAATTTTGAACAACTTTTATTTTGGGCCAAATTTCTGAAAATCTCTTTTTCATCTCCAAATTTGAATTTCAAACAAAGAATTAAATCTGAAAATATTTTTGTAAAAGAAAAATCGGATTTCGCTTTACTGGGCCGCAGACTCACATCCTGGCCCATGGCCGAAGCCGGCCTGGCCCGCGCCCGCGTCGTCTCCCTCCCGCCCACGCGCGCGCGCCCGCGCGTGGTGTCGTGGCGCCGCGGCAGCGTTCGGCCGCCGCGTGGCCGCACGCCGTCGGAGCCGCGCGACACGCGCCCTGTGGCCCCCGCAGCGTCCGCGCCCGCTTACCCCCCCCCTCCGCGCGCTCGTCCTCCTCAGTTGCTCCCTCCATTCTCCCTCGCCCGCCCACAGCAGCAGCAGCAGCAGAGCTCTGCCTCGCCATCGCCGGCGCCCGAGCTCCGCAACCGCCTTAGTCGCCGCTCCGGCTCACCGTCTCCGCCTCCGTCTTCGCCCTCGCTACGCCTTTCCATGGTGCATCCGGTGCTCGCCACAGCCCGCTAGGATTCGGCCTTCACTCGCGGTAATGGCTCGCCGGAGTTTCGGCCAAGCTCACCGGAGTGACCCGCTCCGTGGGCCGCACCCCTCCACGCCACTTCTCGCCCACTTCTCGAGCGCACGAGCACCGCACTTGCACCGCAAAGCTTGCTGACCTCACCGCGCAGCTCCTCTCGGTCGGAGCTGGCCGGCCGACGGCGTCCCGCGCCGCCGAGCCGCCATGCTCGTCGACGAGCTCGATGCCGAGCTCGTCTGGCCACCCACTAGGCACCACTGGGTTCGCGTCGATGAGAGGAGCACGTTGGTGCCCTCCCCGTCGTCGGAGGACTCGCCGGCGGCGAGATCCCGGCGGTCCACACCGCCTCTGGCCGACTGCGGCTGACGGGTGGGCCTGTCTGACCCATGGGTCCCGCCTGTCTATCTCAGCGTTTCGGTTCCGGGTGTCACAGCGGGGTGCACGTAGCGTTTAAGGCCGGTTTTGATTTTCGGTTTTAAAGAAATTGATTTCTAGAAAATCTGAAAAAGGCTTCCAAAAATTGTATCTCAAGATTTATAGCTCTAAAAATCATGAAACAAATTGTGAAATGTTCCTTTTGAATAGATCTACAGTTTAAAAATATCTCATGTGATTTTTGTGACACTCTACTGTGCAATTTTATTTAATTGTTATATATGCTGTTATCTTAGAAAAAGTGTAGTAAATAAAATAATAAAGGGAAAATATGATTCTTGTTACATTAGTCTTTATTAGTGATGTACTTTCTAGGAAAAATGCCAGTGAAGCATGTTCTGTGGAAAAATTTTGAAGTGTAGTTCAAATGCTTTTAATTGGTAATATCTGTTATTTTTAGTAGAGAGCAAAATTTGTATACAACATACATCTGATAATTTTTGTAGTATGTTGGTTTACTGTTAGTAACCTAAGAAAATTGTGAAATCTATTGTTTGACACTTTTTCTAGTATAAAATAATTTCATGCTCACAATTAGGCTATAACTTGTTTATTTTGTATAGGCAGTTTTACTTGTGCAATTCTCATGAAAATTTAGTGGTAGGTTAGTTAGGGTAAGAGTAGTCTACTGTAATTTTTGTAGATTTTTATCTACACTAGAGATAGGTGTTGTTGTGTAACCCTAGCTAAATAGGGAATAAAAGATTATTCTTTATGAGAAATTGAGAGAAATAAAATATGTTTGGTGTATCTTTGAAGCATCATGATGCCTTGCTGATGTTATGGATGAGTTAGGTTGGTAAGCTTTGGTAGCTTAGGTTCACTTGTATGTGTAGATGGTAGGCTAACTAATAGAAGGATAAGGTGTATGTTTTAGGTTACATGTTCTTGGATGACGTTGACTACCTTGTAGAAGAAATAATTATATTCAAACTGCTCATTCCATGTGCTCATCTGCATCTCATGTCATCAAAGCATTCCACCGCAATTCGATGCATTCTTCGCATGTTTCCTTATGCACTTGCATCATACAGGATCGCAGGAGGAGTCGCAGGTAGCAGTATCGAAGGAGCAGGCTTGGACGGATCAGCAGGAACCCCAGGCACAGGAGGTGCCCGAGGAGGAAGAGTCAGGCGAGGAACTGCCAGAGTGCGTTGACCACCATCCTAGCTCGTTCGAAAAAGGCAAGCCCCGGAGCATTTTAAGTCTCCTAAATTTATAAAAAGTTATTCCTTATTACATGAGTTATAGTTATATATTGTTGCACTAAGTTATAGGAGTTGAGTGAAACCGTTGTTGCATTATTACCTTGGCCACCGGATTATCTTTTACCCTGTTAGGTCAGGATCGAGTAAATTGCTTAGCCATACTTAGACCGGTAGAAGTCGGGTGATTTCCTGTCACCTGCGAGTTATAGGTGGATACCGGGTTATGGTTAGCTGTAATTGTGATCATGAAAAGTAATCAAGTGTTGATGGATAAACGGAGACCGGGCGGAGTCTTATAGGGTTTTGGACTATAGTGATTCCGTCTGTGTCAGTCAAGGACCGATCGTTGCTCGTCCCTCTTGTCATGTTGAACGCATGCCTCACATTTAGCTGGCCGAATAAAGTACCTTTCGACCGCGAAGCTAGTGACACTTTTTGAGCCGGGATAAACTCGGGTTGGCAGACTGGAGTGGAAGGGGGTAACGGGGACGCGAAGAGTGAGCCCAAGGTGCGTCCTGGCAGTCGGGCGGTCCCTGGGTAGTGCGATCCATGATTGTTATCCCGTGGCTTCTCGGAAAGTGTCATTGGTGATCTACGCGACCCTGACGGGGGAAGCATGGTTGGTGTGAGGAATAAATCTCCAGCTGGATAGGAATTCGATTCGAATCGCCGTCGCTCCCGATTAGTGAGCACTTGACTCGAGCTATGGCATCGTAGTTTTAATGATGGAAAACGGATGGTTATGTGGATAATATTGGAAAGGCTAAACCTGAGATGGTAATCTTTGATGTTAATGGTTAATCAAGTGTTTGTTTTAGTCATAGGTGCTCATTTAGCATGAATAGGTTGTCCTAAAAATGATGCTAAAGATACTTATCCTTAGTCATTCATAATAACTTGTGCTTTTTGCAAAAGAGTCAAGCCAATCTACTATGTAAAGCCTTGCATGCTCCTTGGTGTCATGTTATTTCTGGTTTATGACGGGTAAGTCTAGCTGAGTACATTCTCGTACTCAGGGCGTTGTTCCCATTGTTGTTGCAGATGGTCAGATGTACTACGGGTACTGCTCCAACTGTGTGTATCCGGCGATGGGTGACAACTAGGACCTTGGGCAAGGGTCTTTCTGTTTGTCTTATCTACTGCTTTTGTGGACCATGACTATCGACTGGCACTGTAACTGAACTAAGTGTGTGTGCGTAAAAATTATTTGCTTCCGCTACTTTATGTTGAACTATGTTGTAATAACCTTTATTTCCGAACTCCGATGTATCCTACCTGTTTGATCAGATTTATGTATCGTGTGAACTGTGGCTGCTAAATCAGTACGATCTTGGTTGTATGTTAGTGGTTTTGAAATCCTTCGTGATTTCACGGAATCTCGGGTTATACGGGCTTAAGTTTGTTAAATTAACCGCCTCGGTGGAAGATTTTCTTACTTAATTTCGTATAATTACGTTGATCTGTTACACGTTGCCACTCCACTGACCGTTTTTTCGGGACGACCGGACGCGTCGGTCGAAACTGACCGGACGCGCTCAACCGCGTCCGGTCGCCCTGCGACGTCCACGTGTCCCTCAAATTTCAAATGTGACCGTTAGACCCTCCAACGGTCACTGCGCCAACGGTCAAATCCTATGACCGGACGCGCTTCTCATAACGACCGGACGCGCCGGTCCCGATGACCGGACGCGCCTGTCGAACGACCGGACGCGCCGATCGCACTGACCCACGCGCCCACGACGCAACGACCGGACGCGCTCCTCGCAACGACCGGACGCGACAGTGCCAGCGTCCGGTCGGAGTCCAGTAAGCTCCCTCAACGACCGGACGCGTCCGATCGCGTGTGACCGAACGCGCCCCGCGTCCGATCGTCCTTGCGAACCGCAGTTCCTTCTGGGCACTTGACCGGACGCGCCGGTCCCGCGAGTGACCGGACGCGCCGGTTGCAAACCCTAGCACCCGAGCGCCTGATACCGCGCTGTACTGACCGGACGCGTCCGGTCACACCGTGACCGCGTCCGGTGCAGCGTCCGGTCACCTCAGTGACCCCGTTCGCCTCCGTTTCTTTTCTGACTTTCGGCGTAGTGGAAAATAGGCATTTCATTTCCCCGAAATCGCCTGAATCCTGCACTCACACGCTCGGCGGGAGGGAGAGAGGAACCCAAATCCCTCTCTACCCGCAAACCACAGCGCGACCAACGCCACCTTTGCAAATGTGCCAACACCATCAAGTGTACATCTCCATGTGCTTGTGTGTTAGCTTTTTCACAATCATTTTCAAAGGTTTTCCAATTAGCTCACTAGGCCCTACATGCAATGCACTTCATGAATTCACCTAGTGGCACCCGTGTATCGAATAACCGATAAGACTTCCCCTCTTAATAGTTCGGCTATCGATCCTAAACCACTCACACCCTCTATGGTGTCTTGAGTGTAAAACAAAATGGCCCTATGGTTATACCTTTGCCTTGAGCCCATTTTGTTTCTCCAAATGATATGATCCACTTCATATCATCACATGACCGTCTCGATCCATCGACCTTGACTTCACTTGCTCTTCACCGTTGCATTGGTCCGTCGGCGCCAAGTCTCGCTCAAGCTTCACCATCGCATGGTCCCTCGCTTCGAAGCCTCGACTTGCCCTTCACCCTCACAACCGGTCCATCGAGCCAAGCCTCATCTGGGTCTTCGTCATCTTGGCCATATGAGTCAATGTCATGTCTCATATGCAATGACCATCTTTATCTAAAACATCCACTTAGATACAAAGGTTAGTCCTAGGTTTCATCAATTAGCCAAAACCAAACTAGGGACTTTCAATCTCCCCCTTTTCGGTAATTGATGACAACCCTCACAAAGATGATTTTGATAATAAAAGTTTTGAAACTTGTCATACTTGTCCAATCATTTTGCTCATAAGTAAAGTTTGGACAATTATCACAAGCTCGGTTTTGGTAGCATTAGCTCCCCCTATATATGTGCATAGAGTTTGGATTGAAAGCTTTGCACATATGCATGGATATAAGTGTTGGGAGAGTAATTCTACCAAAATGATGCTATGGTGTAAGAAATGGACCTTTGAAGCGTGATACCAATTGGAGTTGCCTTTTACACCATCCTTAGCATCATGAAGTGACTAGACATCCATCAAAACTCAAGAACCCCGTGAGATCAACATTATATGTAAAGGTTCTTGGACCACTTGTAAAGTTAACCACTTGTAAAGCTTTAGGCAAGTCTAGATTCCACATGTAAACTATTCCTATGCATGCTAGTAGATCATTTCATCATCCAATTTCTATACTAGCATTGCACCACACAAGCATGTATATTGAATTTAAATACATGTGCAATGAGCAAGTCATATGAGAATGCACAAACAAATGCAACAACTTTGTTTATGAGCTTGCTCCCCCTACTTGTGTGCATCAACAAATTTTATTTACCCTTTTATCAAGTTGAATCATCTTTTTCTCATCATAAATTTTATTTACCCCTTTATCAAGTTGAATCATCTTTTTCTCATCATAAATTTTATTTACCCCTTTATCAAGTTGAATCATCTTTTTCTCTCCCCCTTTGTCAACAACTTACCCAAAAAGGGGATCAAATTGTGGAGAGAAGGAAAAGTGTTTGATGGAGTAGCTTGAAATTAATTCGATACCATATGTAAGGTTAAAAATTTATCAAATTTGGTTTAACCTAGAATACTTTCCAAAGATATTTAATTCGATTTGAACCAAAGACAAGCTTCTTCACTCCTCAAAATAAGGGTTATCTTGCCTATGTTGAATTAAACACTTATAGCAAATCTTCTAGATTCAACACTAGGTTTACAAGCTCACAAACATGTCATATGCCACCACTAGATCAAAATAAGCATAGAAGCAATAGTGGTAACATATATCCATCAAATTCATTTGATTTATCATGAATGCTTATGCGTACCACTTATTATGTCTACATGCTCTATCAAGTCCTTAGCATAGGATGAAAGACATGTCAATCAATTTTACCTTGCATTGTCGAAGGAGAGGCATGTCAATAAGTGAGTGGGGTGCATTCAACTCATGTTTGAGAAATCAAGAATGTTCAATTCATTCCTTAGCTTGCAAAACCTCTTTTCATCAAGTGGCTTAGTGAGAATATCGGCAAGTTGATCATCGGTGCCAACACTTTCAATGGCAATATCTCCCTTTTGTTGATGATCTCTAATGAAATGATGTCTTATGTCAATATGCTTTGTTCTTCCATGTTGAACCGGGTTTTGTATCATCTTGATTGCACTCTTATTATCACATAGCAACGACACATTCTTGAAGTTGAGGCCATAATCCTTCAAAGTTGATTTCATCCATAGCAATTGTGCACAACAACTCCCCGCACTCACATATTCGGCTTCGGCGGTAGAGATTGCCACACTATTTTGTTTCTTTGAGGACCATGACACAAGTGATCTTCCAAGAAATTGACATGTGCCACTTGTGCTTTTCCTATTGATCTTGCAACCCCCATAGTCGGAGTCCGAATATCCAATCAATTCAAACTTTGACCCCTTGGGATACCATAGTCCAACATTTCTTGTTTGCTTCAAGTACCTCAATATTCTTTTTGCGGCCGTGAGATGACTTTCTCTAGGTGAGGCTTGATATCTAGCACACATGCAAACACTAAACATGACATCTGGCCTTGATGCGGTGACATAGAGTAGACTTCCAATCAAAGACCGATATTCCTTTTGATTCACCATTTTGCCATCAAGATCACTATCCAAATTGCCATTTGTGCCCATTGGAGTTGAAATTGGCTTTGCATCTTGCATTCCAAATTTCTTCAACATGTCCCTTATGTATTTCCCTTGACTCACAAATGTTCCATTCTTCAATTGCTTGACTTGGAGACCAAGGAAGTAGCTAAGTTCACCAATCATAGACATTTCAAACTCTTTGGCCATCATAGCACCAAATTCTTCACAATAAGCTTGATCGGTTGATCCAAAGATGATGTCATCAACATATATTTGCACTATGAATAGATCATTTTCCAATCTTCTTGGTGAATAGAGTAGTATCAACCTTGCCCATTTTGAATCCCTTAGAGAGAAGGAAATCTCTTAGCCTCTCATACCATGCTCTAGGTGCTTGCTTTAAGCCATATAAAGCCTTTTTCAACTTGTAGACATGGTTGGGTTTCTTGTCATCTTCAAATCCGGGAGGTTGCTCAACAAAGACTAACTCATTGATGATCCCATTGAGAAATGCACTTTTGACATCCATTTGATATAGTTTGATTTTGTGTGCACAAGCATAAGCCAATAGAATCCTTATTGCCTCCAATCTTGCCACGGGAGCATATGTCTCATCATAGTCAAGACCTTCAACTTGAGTGTAACCTTGAGCAACTAGTCTTGCTTTGTTTCTCACTACAATGCCATCTTGATCTTGCTTGTTTTTAAACACCCACTTGGTTCCAATCACATTGTAGTCATTTGGCCTTTCTACCAATTCCCAAACATCATTTCTTGTAAAATTGTTAAGCTCTTCTTGCATAGCCATGATCCAATCGGCATCCCTCAAAGCTTCTTCTATCTTCTTTGGTTCTATGGTTGACACAAATGATGCATGCTCACAAAACATAGTCAATCTTGATCTTGTTTGCACACCACTTCTAATATCACCAATAACACTATCAATGGGTTGATCTCTTGCAACATGTTGTGGTTGGAGTACTTGCACTTGATTGCTTGAGCTTGGTTGATCACTTGATGTATCTTGATGAGATGAACTAGCACCTTGATCTTGCACTTGAGAGTCACTAGCTAGCTTGAATGGAGAATTGAGCACTTGATCTTTATCATCATCTTGAATATCAATAACTTGCTTTGCTCTAATGTCCCCAATGTCCATGTTCTTCATTGCTTCCACCAATAGAGTTCCACTAACATCATCTAGATTCTCTTCTTCATCTTGTGACCCATTGGTTTCATCAAATTGCACATCATGGACTTCTTCTAGAATGCCACTTGAGTTATTCCAAACTCTATAAGCTTTGCTTGTAGTTGAATAACCAAGTAGGAACCCCTCATCACATCTTTTGTCAAACTTCCCCAATCTAGTACCCTTCTTCAAGATATAGCATTTGCAACCAAACACCCTAAAGTAAGAAATATTGGGCTTTCTTCCATGAAGTAACTCATATGGGGTCTTCTCTAGCAATGGATGACAATATAGTCTATTGATATAGTAGCAAGCGGTATTGATTGCTTCATCCCAAAATGATTGACTCACATTATACTCATGAAGCATTGATCTAGCCATATCAAGCAATGTTCTATTCTTCCTCTCAACTAGGCCATTTGATTGTGGAGTGTACTTGGCCGAGAATTGATGTCCAATACCATAATGATCACAAAGTTCTTCAATTCTTGTATTCTTGAACTCACTTCCATTGTCACTTCTCACTTTCTTGATTCTAATCTCAAACTCATTGTGAACTCTAGTGAGAAATGTCTTGAAGGTGTCAAACACTTCACTTTTGTCACTAAGAAAGAATACCCATGTGAATCTTGTGAAGTCATCCACTATGACAAAGCCATACTTGTTGCCGCCTATGCTTGTATATGTTGTTGGTCCAAATAGATCCATGTGCATCAACTCAAATGCTTTGCATGTGCTCATTGTACTCTTCTTTGGATGTGAGCTTCCAACTTGCTTTCCGGCTTGACATGCACTACAAAGCTTATTCTTCTCAAATTCAACATCTTTCAAACCATTGACAAGATTGTGAGTTGTAAGCTTCTTCAATTGTTTCATGCCAACATGACCAAGCCTTCTATGCCAAAGCCAACCCATGCTTGATTTGGAGACTAAGCAAGTTGTCAAAGAAGTTTCTCTAGCATTGAAGTCAACTAGGTAGAGATTCTCATATCTAAAGCCCTTGAATGCCACATTTGAACCATCCATACTAATGACTTCCACATCATCAACCCCAAAGATGCATTTGTAGCCTAGATCACATATTTGTGCCACGGATAGAAGATTGAAATCCAAACTTTCAACTAGCAACACATTTGAGATACTCATGTCATTTGATATTGCAATCTTGCCCAAGCCAATAACCTTGCCTTTCTTGTTATTGCCAAATGTAATAGAATCAACACCACTATCATTGTCATTAAATGAGTCAAACATTCTTGATGTACCGGTCATGTGTTGAGTGCACCCACTATCAATAATCCAATGCCTTCCTCCGGCTTTGTAATTGACCTACAAGCAAATCAATGAAGCTTAGGTACCCATTTTTGCTTGGGTCCTTGTAGGTTAGTAACTAAGCTCTTTGGTACCCAAATAGCCTTCTTCTTTGGGCCAACAATGGGTGTACCAACAAACTTAGCTTGCACACCCTTCACACCTTTGGTAAGCACATAGCAAGAATCATAAGGTATAGCATTAACAAGGTTCTTGCTTTGGTTCTTTTTATTGCAATTATGCTCTAGGTGCCCAACTTGCTTGCATCTATTGCAAAACCGACCATTGCTCTTCACAAAGCTAGGCTTTGGAGTTGCAAAGGCCGACTTGCCTTTCTTGGGGGTGTAGCCCAATCCCTCTTGTTAAGAGAGAACCTTTGGCTACCCAAGCACCTAAGCAAACGGGCCTCACCACCATAGGCCTTGCCTAGGGCGTGAGTGAGATCATCCACCTCTCTCTTGAGAGTCTCATTCTCAACCATTAGTGAGGCATCACAAGTGAAACCATCACTAGTAGTGGAGGTAGAGTTAGTGGTGGTGGATGAAGAGCTACAAGAAGGGTTAGTATTTGACATGATGATAGGTTCATTAAAGGATTCATCAATTATATCACATGTAACACCTATATCACATGATACAACAACCTCCTTCTTTGCTTGTTGCTCAAGTAGCAATGAGTGAGCTTTTTCAAGCTTGGAATGAGCCTTATCAAGATCCTCATGGTCTTCCACTAGACTCTCATGAGTGGTCTTAAACTCACCAAGAACTTTCTCAAGTATTGCTACTTTCATTGAAAGCTTCTTGCACTCCTTGTTCTTGGCAATAGCTATGTCTCTAGTTTGTTGCAACAAGTCATATAGTTGTTCTTTAGTTGGTTCATCGTCATCATTATTTTCATTATCATATTTATCATTATCACTATCATGAACATATTCCATTTCACTTTCATCATCACTTTCATCATATAATACCTTAGCTTCTTTGGCCATGAAGCATGAAGAGGATGAATCAAATAGTAAAGGCTTCTTGTTGATAGCAATGGAAGCAAAAGCCTTGTTGGATGATTCTTCTTCTTCTTCATCATCATCACTTTCCCAAGTGGCCACATAGACTCCATTCTTGCCTTTCTTGAATGTTATCTTGGCTTCTTTCTTTTTCTTCTTAAACTTGCCCCTCTTGTTGTTTTTCTTCTTGTCATAGGGACAATCGGCTTGAAGGTGCTCGGTGCTATCACAATTGAAGCACTTCCTTTGTTGCTCATTGCTCTTGAAATAGTCATTTCTCTTTTTGAAGCCTCTTCTCTTAATGAACATGTGACCCATTTTCTTGACTACAAAAGCAAATGCCTCATCATCAATTTCGTAATCTTCATCTTCATTATTGTCTTCTTCTTCCTCTTCTTCTATGATGATAGCTTTGCCTTTGGAGGAGGTGGCCTTGAATGCCACGGTCTTCTTCTTCTTCTCATCTTCCACCTTCTCCTTGTCATCAACATCTTGATCATATTTGTCATAGGTCAATACTTCACCAAGTAAATTATTAGGCTTCATTGCTTCAAGCCCATCTCTTTGCAACATCATGATCAACATCTTGAATCTTCTAGGTAAGCTCAATAAGAACTTATGGCAAAAATCTTGGTCTTGAGTCTTGTGCCCTAAGCTCTTGAGATCATTCACAATTACTTGCAATCTATGAAACATTTCAATGATTGTTTCATCATCCTTTTTCTTGAAGTTCTCAAACTCACTCTTGAGCCCATATAGCTTGGCACTCTTCACAACCTTAGTGCCCTCATATGTTTCACTCAACCTTGTCCATACTTCATATGCCAATTCTAAGTCCTTGATGCCCTCAAATACTTTTGTGTCAATACCATGGTAAAGTGTATTGAGAGCCATTCTATTGCATGTTCTATTTGCTCTATCTTCATCGGTGAGATGATCGGGATCAATGATAGCAAAGTCATTCTCGGTGACTTGCAAAACTCTCTCATAAATAGAACCAAGGTACATTGTCATCTTTCTCTTCCAATGAGCAAAAGAACTAACACCATCAAAGAATGGTGGCTTGCCCCCAACATGATTGAACACAATTTGAGCCATTTTTCACACCGAAGGATGTTAAGCCTTGATTAAAACGGTGACCACGGCTCCGATACCACTTGTAAGGTCCTAGATGGCTAGAGGGGGGGTGAATAGCCTATTAAAAATTTCTACGAGAAACACTAAGCAAACTTGTTAGAATAACAAACGGCGTAAAGCGAGTTTTGCTTAGCCAAGGGTTGTGATGCAAGCCTCCTATCCACAAGTCTAGTAGATTATGATCTCTAGTTCACATAAGAGCTATGTCACTATTTATACACTAGTGAGCAAGCTAACAACTACTAGTAAAGGCTACTACTAGAGCTACACAAGATAATCTAGTAAAAGTAAATGAAAGAGATAGGATTGTGTATCTTATACCAACGGTGGAGTGAAGATGTTGCCAATCACCAAGATGATATACAATCAATCAATATTGACAACAACACAATATGGAGACCAATCACCGGGAGACAAGAGACACAATATTTTTGTTCACCCGGTGTTCACTTGTGCACCGACAAGCTACGTCACCGGTTGTGTCGACCAACACTTAGATGGTTCCTCGGTGCGACCCTCAAGTCACTTGCCCCTCAAGGCACGCCCCGCAAGGCACCGCAAGACACCACTCTCAAGTGAGGTAACTCAATGACACGCGCAATGTAATAGAGTTGCTTTTGGCGTCCCGCCGAGGAAAGCACAAGAACCTCTTACAAACAACCGGAGGTGGCCAAGAACAATCACCTTCTCTTGCCAACGTCTCCAACAATCTCCAAGCCGGCTAGGAGCGGTACTCTCCAAGAGTAACAAGAAATCCACCGGCTAAACCACCCACAAGTGCCACTAGATGCCCTCAAGCTATGCAATGCACTTTGGGATCACTCAATCTCACTTTTGATTTGCAATCAAGCAAGAGAGATGAGTGGGAGGA
This sequence comes from Saccharum hybrid cultivar R570, assembly GCA_038087645.1. Classification (NCBI taxonomy): domain Eukaryota; kingdom Viridiplantae; phylum Streptophyta; class Magnoliopsida; order Poales; family Poaceae; genus Saccharum; species Saccharum hybrid cultivar. Next base: position 6,614,686 of record JAQSUU010000512.1, read on the forward strand.
GTAGCTCTAGCTCAAATGATGCACAAGAGTGTTAGAAATGCCAAGTTACCTCCCCAAGGGCCGGCCAACGAGTATTTATAAGCACCCCAAACAAATAGAGCCGTTGCCACTCCACTGACCGTTTTTTCGGGACGACCGGACGCGCCGGTCGAAACTGACCGGACGCGCTCAACCGCGTCCGGTCGCCCTGCGACGTCCACGTGTCCCTCAAATTTCAAATGCGACCGTTAGACCCTCCAACGGTCACTGCGCCAACGGTCAAATCCTATGACCGGACGCGCTTCTCATAACGACCGGACGCGCCGGTCCCGATGACCGGACGCGCCTGTCGAACGACCAGACACGCCGATCGCACTGACCCACGCGCCCACGACGCAACGACCGGACGCGCTCCTCGCAACGACCGGACGCGACAGTGCCAGCGTCCGGTCGGAGTCCAGTAAGCTCCCTCGACGACCGGACGCGTCCGATCGCGTGTGACCGGACGCGCCCCGCGTCCGATCGTCCTTGCGAACCGCAGTTCCTTCTGGGCACTTGACCGGACGCGCCGGTCCCGCGAGTGACCGGACGCGCCGGTTGCAAACCCTAGCACCCGAGCGCCTGATACCGCGCTGTACTGACCGGACGCGTCCGGTCACACCGTGACCGCGTCCGGTGCAGCGTCCGGTCACCTCAGTGACCCCGTTCGCCTCCGTTTCTTTTCCGACTTTCGGCGTAGTGGAAAATAGGCATTTCATTTCCCCGAAATCGCCTGAATCCCGCGCTCACACGCTTGGCGAGAGGGAGAGAGGAACCCAAACCCCTCTCTACCCGCAAACCACAGCGCGACCAACGCCACCTTTGCAAATGTGCCAACACCATCAAGTGTACATCTCCATGTGCTTGTGTGTTAGCTTTTTCACAATCATTTTCAAAGGTTTTCCAATTAGCTCACTAGGCCCTACATGCAATGCACTTCATGAATTCACCTAGTGGCACCCGTGCATCGAATAACCGATAAGACTTCCCCTCTTAATAGTTCGGCTATCGATCCTAAACCACTCACACCCTCTATGGTGTCTTGAGTGTAAAACAAAATGGCCCTATGGTTATACCTTTGCCTTGAGCCCATTTTGTTTCTCCAAATGATATGATCCACTTCATATCATCACATGACCGTCTCGATCCATCGACCTTGACTTCACTTGCTCTTCACCGTTGCATTGGTCCGTCGGCGCCAAGTCTCGCTCAAGCTTCACCATCGCATGGTCCCTCGCTTCGAAGCCTCGACTTGCCCTTCACCCTCACAACCGGTCCATCGAGCCAAGCCTCATCTTGGTCTTCACCATCTTGGTCATATGAGTCAATGTCATGTCTCATATGCAATGACCATCTTTATCTAAAACATCCACTTAGATACAAAGGTTAGTCCTAGGTTTCATCAATTAGCCAAAACCAAACTAGGGACTTTCAGTAGCTTGCGCATCAATTTTTACTTAAGCGCAATGCTCAAGCTACGTTTCATTTTTGTTTGTAAAAATTTGTTTTTCATGCCCAACAATCAGGCAACCCATCCTATCCTTTTTTTTTGTTAGGGTTTACATCAGCACATTTATGCACTAAGTAATTTAACTTCGTTATATATTTGATTTCTCTCAACTACAACTATAAGTCACATAAGAGTGATTTATTATTTCATGTGTGTTTTAAATTTAACCTTTAAAAAACTTATTTAGTTAATTTCTTTTAGACCTTAACCACGGTGCTAAGCGAGTATGTAACACAAGGATGTTGCATTGCAACACCATGAGAAAAAAGATAACCGCAACATTTTTTTTTGAAAAAAGGTAACCGCAACATTAAAATTTACTTTCTCCAACACATGGATCTCTATCTCTGTCTGTGCAACTAAAAAGAATCGGATGTTATCGTCAGATTAGTACTAATCGCTTCACCTCTCCGTAATTGCACCGATTGCTGAACAGCGGTTTCCGTCCCAGGTCTTCTTCCGTCACCACGACTCGTCCCAACAATCCACCCACCCACCCACGAGGCCACACCACAGACCTGTCGGCCTCCGCACCCTTCCCCGCCGTCGACGCCACCCTGACCCATCGCGCACGCCCCGTCCCTGCTCCATTGCGCCGCCACCAAGCACCTGCTCCGCCCAGCCTCCACGGCCCTTCTCGCCGCTGCGAGCATCGCAACTCGGGGCAGCAGGAGGACCCCGACGCGCATCTACCTCATCGCCGACCGTAGCCGACGCTATTTTCGACGCGCTCAACCGCGGCTGAGGGCGCCGCCACCACCGGTTCCTCCACAACGTCCGGCTGCTCCTCTTCATCGACGGGCGCGCCACGCCGAAGCCCACGCCAACATCGCCGCCGCCACGACCAGGAGGACCCCCCACCTTCATCGTCCCCAAGTCTAGCGCCGCTGTTGCTACTAGAACTGGCGCCGACAGGTTGGGCGACCCGGATCTGCAGCCAACCGCGGATGGGATCCACTACCGGTGCCGCCGCCTCGTACATCCCCGATCTACGCCGCCGTCGCCCATGCCCGACCCTTGATTTGCTCCCTACCTTGCTTAGGTACCTTTCTGAGCTCTCCACGTCTTGAATCCACGGTGGACAGAGCCATCTCTTGGACTACGAAGCACCAGCTATCGATGGCAAAGCAGGAGGGAGATGCGGACTAGGCGAGTACCATCTCTGTGCAGGTAACTGACATTTGCTTTGAAAAACTAGTGTCATTAATTTATTAGGAATGATACGTTCCAACTAGAGACACCAATTGGAATAGGTAATTCCATAACACTGGAGTTATTAGCCTGACGTGCATAAAAACAAATGTTTATTTGTTTGGCCAATTTTTATCAGGCTAAAGTAGCTTGACATAACTATAGAATGTCATCTTGTTCATTGCTAGAACTGTTCTAATGGACAAAAAATTGATTTATTATAGGAAGGTTGTTGCATTATCTCTCTGACTTTGTGTGACCCAATTTTGGGTGACATTTGTAAATAATTGGAAGGAGAAGTCTCTCGTGCTACTCACTCATAATTTTGACAATCTATTCTATTCCTCACCATTAAGAAATCTGTTACACTCTATTTGTCCCTATGTTGTGGTGATTATTTTCCTTTCCATTTAGTGGAAATGGAATTTATATCTGGTGCAGTCCAGTGGCCGCCGCCGCCCCGCCGAGGCCGACGCCTGCTCCGGTCCCGTCACGACGCCGCCGCGCCGTCCGGTCGCCGCTGCCGACCTACCCCTAACCGCCGAGGCCGATGCGTAAATCCAGGTGCCCCTCCTCCAGATCCCCTTCCCAGCTCCTTCCTCATTTGCACCATCTCCTCCTTCCCCTTCCTCCGAGTGTTCAATTGTCAGCGCAAGTCTACCTAGACAGTGCAAAGGTCCTCTCGTCCAGGAACCATCGTGGCCAGGCGGGCAGGAGGCCAAGAGCTCCTCTTCAGTAGTGTGAGTTTGTCTCTGTTGCGATCCAGCTTTGTGTTACTCGTGGGGCAAGGATTTGCTGCTCTAAATGTGATCAATACCAACTGTGGATGCACTATCCTGATTACTATTCTAAAAAATATTAAGCAGGTATATTTGCATGTTCCCGGAGACAATTCGACAATCTCTACTACATTTGGCACTGACTGTATATCTATGCATTTGGTACTGACTGTACAAATATGCAGTCTATCATATTTCCAGTAGCTTTATCTAATGTGCTTCAGATTTTACTCAAGAATGTTTCAGCATGATTTTTACTCTGATATGCTTTTGATGCAACTTTGTACCTCTTTTTTTTGTAAAAAAATGTAGACTAGAGCTTGGCAGCAAGGTATGTAAAACATCATAGCTGGTTGAATATGGCGTCACATGTCGCATCCTGGGAGTATAGTTCACAGCTGGATCACAGACATAGGTCAAAGAGAACTGATACATATGGGTAGGATTACAGCACTGATTCAGATTTTAGCAGGGTTCAACGGGTACTGGAGCCTGCTGAAATAATTGGTTTTCCTCTCTGGTTGGTGACCTGTAAGTTCATGGCGAACATCAAGAGCTTCTTTTTTTTTGGGGGGGGAACAACATCAAGAGCTAGATAGCATGTTAGTTCACAAGTTATATTGATGATGGTGCAGTGCTTGATGACATAAAATAGTTTTGTTTCATAAAAACTAATTATGGTGCAGTTCTGGCAATACTATTCAATTTCGCTCATAGCTGGGACTAGCACTAACTATTCAATCACTCAATTATGAAATAAGAGTACCAGCTCGTCAGTTTGAGTCGCTATCTGCAAGTGACAGTGGCAAAATGGATCTGGTTTTCATCAGTTCAACTGCAGGCAACCTCTGTCATTGCCATGTGCATGTATGTAGAACAGGAGCAGGGAGGTTTCCGCCATCATCAACTTGGCTGCATCATTGTTCAGAACTTTAATTAGTTCAGTATAGTAGCTCGTTGTTTGTTGAATGTGAAATGTCACTTCCGTGCCACAGCCACAGTTAGCATTCATTTGTCTGTCAGTGGGTTTACTGGTCCATGTTTGAATCAAAATTCAGATCATCCATCTAACCTTACAGTGGCTATGTACACCTCTTTGAAGGAATAGTGTCTTGTGCTGTTGTCATAGAGTTGCAAATGATGGGTAATTTGAGTTAAATCGGTAACTACCTTTGTAATGGAACCTTCTTCTTTATATTCTACTATATATACAGTAAGAACAGTTTAATTCTTCCTCAATGTCATCTGGTTATTTTGTTCCACTTGCCATGCATGCATGGAATGGCAAAAGAATAGAAATACCAATTTTGTTCTTTTTTATTCGTACATAATTTCTCTTTTTTCCCTACATACATTTTAACTATGTGTTTAACAAATCTGACAGGGTGTGTACAAATTGAGAAGGCACTTCTTGCTGCACCTACTCACATATAAGGGGAACCAAAACAATGGCCACATAGCTGCGGTGTACGGTCTACGAGATTCTCCTCTATGCTAAGTCTAAACAAAAAAACAATGAACTACTGTTGGCCATTCCTTTGTCTAGGTGAAGTGAAAAACATAGCATTGTTTTTCTTTGATGCAAAGCCGGAAGGACGTGGAGGGGTCGCTATAGTCATCAAGAGGTTCGTCTCGTCACTTTCTCAGAGGCCTAATGAAACTTTTACAGTTTGCCAATGTCGTTCGTTCAATCAATTTTCTATCTACTAAATCACAAACATGTTGGTTGTTTGGCATAGGAAACTAAATGCAGAATTTGATTACTGCACTGACAAAAATATGTTCAGTTCAGTTGTGCTGTGAACTGCTTCTCTCTGTTTCCTAGATGCAGAGTAGGGCTTGTGTCAATTTTTTTTTTGGCCATGTACATTTCTTTGTCTGCGAGTTTTTTTCTGAATAGCAAGGTTCTGATCTCTGACTTCTCTGCAACGTTTACAAACTGACAGACATCTAATGACTGAGCACACCAGGAAACAATTCGCCAACTATTCTTTTGCCTTCACTTTCTGAATTTTCATGTACCATGACTGAAATTGCCAATTGACATTGTTAAAATACGAAACCACAAACCTGATGTTACTAACCTTAGGAATTTGAGAAGATAATCACTCCAGTAGTGGAGATAGCTATATATATAGAGCCTCATGGGCCATATGGGCCTATATTAGATGGGCCTTCATATACTTAACACCCCCTTCAAACTCAAGGCGGAAGTGGAGGATCTGAAGCATTGAGTTTGATCAAGTGAAGCCGATGCTGCTCTCGAGTTTGTGCTTTAGTGAAGAAATCAGCCAACTGCAGCTCAGAAGGCACATACCGAAGAGCAATAGTTTTCTGATGACAATGAGACCGAGTAAAGAAGGCATCAACACCAATATGTTTAGTAAGTTCATGCTTCACATGATCATTGGCAATTTGTATAGCTCCTGTATTGTCACAAAGAAGAGGTGTGGTGACATCACAAGAAATCCCAAAGTCAGCCAACAACCATCGAAGCCATACAATCTCTGAAGTAGTAGTGGCAAGTGCTCAGAGTTCTGCCTCTGTACTAGAGCGAGATACAACTGCCTGCTTCTTGGACTTCCATGCAATAGGAGAGGAGCCAAGAAGAATACAATATCCGGTGATGGAACGACGATCCGTTGGGTCACTTGCCCAAGTGGAGTCCGAGTAAGCTTGGAGCTGAAGCGGACTATAATGGGCATAGAATAAACATCGAGATGCTGTCCCCCTTAAGTACCGTAACACACGAAGTAAATGTCCAAAATGAACAGAAGTATGAGCACTCACAAACTGGCTCAAAATATGGACTGCATGAGCGATATCTGGTCTGGTAACGGTGAGATAAACAAGACTACCCACAAGGTGTCTATATCTAGAAGGATCCGGAAGAGGTATACCATCAGTAGGAAGAAGTTGCAAGTGAAGATCCATGGGTGTGGCAGTCATCTGATTGTCAGTGATACCGGAACGAGCAATTAGATCTTGTATGTACTTCGTCTGAGAAATATAGTATCCATTGGCACATTGCTTAACCTCAATGCCTAAGAAATAGCTGAGAGGACCTAAATCAGACATTTGAAAGTGTTCACCAAGCTCTTGTTTCACAAGAGAAATATGTTCCACATCATCACCTGTAATCAATATATCATCAATATATAAAAGAAGCAAAGTATGACCACGTGATGAGAGATGAATAAATAGAGCAGGGTCATGATCACTAGGTGTAAAACCAGCAGCCTTTATCACAGATACAAAACGTTCAAACCAAGCACGAGGGGCCTATTTAAGACCATATAAAGCACGGCGAAGCCGACAAACATAACCTAAAGGGGCATCAACACCTGGAAGTGGATGCATATAAACTTCTTCATTCAAATCACCATGAAGGAAAGCGTTCTTAACATCCATCTAAGATATGGCCCAAGAAGATGAAGCAGCCACTGCAAGTAAAGTACGAACTGTGGTCATGTGAGCAATGGGGGCAAATGTCTCTTCATAATCCAATCCCGGAGTTTGCTAAAACCCCTGTGCACAAGACGGGCTTTATATCTCTCAATAGAACCATCTGACTTGGTTTTAATCTTGAAAACCCACTTACTGGTGATCGGTACAGCATGTGAAGGTAATGGAACAAGCTCCCAAATGCCTCGAAGATCAAGAGCAGCAAGCTCCTTAGACATAGCAAGCTGCCACTCTGAAATACTAGAAGCTTCCTGATAAGTGGATGGCTCATCAACAACAGCACTCGCACGTGGAAATCCGAACTTGTCAGGAGGCTCAATAGTAGCACGATTCCGAAGATTATATCGTGGACCAACCTGTGTTTCATCAGAAATAGCACACGACTCATCATTATTAGTAAAATCAGCAAGACTGGGAGCATCAGGACTGGCCGAGGAAGTGAGAATAGGAATATGATGTTTAGGACAACGAGAGTAGGTCTTTGTAACTAGTGGATGACGTGGTGGAGATGCAGGAAGGTTGGGTGGCTGATTATCAACAAGAGGTGGTGGAGGAGGCGGCAGTGGAGATGTAGGAAGGTTAGGTGGCTGATTATCAAGGGTGTCGAAAGATGAAGGAATATGAATAAGTGGGCTGGAAGGGGACACACATTGTGGAGTGGCATCATCACTGATTGAAATAGGAGGAAGGCACATAAAGGAGGTGGACTCGGTAGGAGCATACGATGACTTTGTAAAGGAGGTATAAAAGAAAGGATGATCCTCAACAAATGTGACATCACGAGAGATACGTATGCGGCGAGAAGAGGGATTATAGCAACGATAACCCTTATGCTCATGACTATATCCTAGGAAAACACACTCAACCGATTGAGCAGTCAACTTTGTTCGTTCACGAGGGGCAAGCAGAACATAGCATAGACATCCAAAAACTCGAAGATGATCATAGCGAGGAGTCCCGAAAAGAACTTCACCAGGACACTTGCCAGACAATTTGGACGATGGTTGTCTATTAATAAGATACACAGATGTCGAAACAGCCTCTCCCCAAAAGTGTGAAGGAACAAAAGAAGCAATCAAAAGTGTGCGAGCTGTTTCTATCAGATGATGGTGTTTGCGTTCAGCAACCCCGTTCTGAGCATGAGCACCAGGACACGAGAGCTGAGCAAGAGTACCCTCAGAGTCCAGAAACCCACGAAAGGCAGCGGATAAATACTCCCCACCAGAATCAGAACAAAAAACTCAAATCGGGGTAGAAAACTAAGTGTGTACCATGCGAGCAAAGGTTTGGTAAATAGAACACAATTGAGACCGATGTTTCATAAAGTAAATCCAAGTATATCGAGAATGATCATCAATAAAAATAACATAATATTTATGACCACCCTTTGTAGCAAAAGGTGCAGGACCCCATACATCGGAATGAATAAGATCAAAAGGTTTAGCAGCATGGGAATCACTAATAGAATATGGGAGTTGTATTTGTTTCCCAAGCTTACAACCTTTACAATGAAAACTAGACTCGATAGATGTGGGACCTAAACAACCTTTATTTATTAAATTAGACAGACGAGACCCACATAAATGACCAAGACGATGATGCCACTTGGCAAAGGACGAGGTAGATGGCGATGATGATGAAACGACTGATGACACATGAGCAGAAATGTGAGGAAGACGCAAGGTGTTGAGAACGTAGAGGCTAGGTGAGCCGTTACGGTGATGGCCAGTCCCAAGTACCGTCCCGGTGCGCCGATCCTAAATAAAGCAAGATGAGTCATCAAATCCAACAAAACAGTTATGGTAAGCAAGTTGACCAACAGAAAGGAGGTTCATAGACAACTGAGGTACAAAAGAGACATCAGGAACAGGGAAATAAGAGTTTGAAAGAGAACCCTGATGAGTGATAGGACAAGATGTACCGTCTGCTGTCTGAATAGAAGCACCATCATCAACCGGCTTGCAGGCCACAAGCTGAGACTGATCATACATCACATGAAAAGAAGCCCTGGAATCAAGCAGACGAAGATGAAGAACCACCAGCAGCAGCAACTGACACAGATCCTCTAGGAGTAGAAACTGTACCACGACCCCTAGTGGTTCGAGCAGCGCGACGAGCACAGAATTCAGCCAATTTCTCTAGATGATGCAAGAAACAATTGTCCGGAGTATGACCAGTTTTGCCACAATGCGGACAAGGCTCCTGAAAGGCACTCTTTGGTGTACTGTACTTCTGAGAAGCAACCAACACACTATGACACACATGCATGGGAGAGGTCATAGAAGAGGTCATAGACCGGAGACGTGTCTCTTCAGCGAGCAATTCTGACAGTGCCTTTGCCACGGTTAGAGTGGAAGAATCATGAAGCAACCAAGTACATATGGAATCAAATTCCGCTCTTACACCCATGACAAAACGATAAGTAAGGAACTTTTCAATAAATTTGTGTGCTGGACAATCATCAGATGTACAGTCAAGCACCATAGAGGTCAAGGATCCCATTAGACGGTCAAAAGCTGAGTAGTACTCATCAACAGACATGTCTTGCTGCTCAATAGCATGAGTTTGCTGCATAAGAGTGTGCAAAAGAGCACCACTGTCCTGAACATAGCGCGCCTTCAAGGATGACTGTCACAGAACCTCCTAATTATGAGGGCCCACATATATCTGTCATTGTCATAATGACCTCTGACAGCCGTACTTATGTTCCTTAGAGCCTAAAAGGCATGCTTTCCTCCAAATAGGATCCAATTACAGGAGTATTGCAATATTACAACAGTTTATTTAAAATACCGAGTAAAGTAGCGGAAGTTTTACAATAACTTAAGTTTACAAACCACAGTTTCCAAATTTCAAACCTTAAGTATCAGTAGTAACTTCATTACAACACCCAAACGAGATGCCTTGTCCAGAGGCCACACAGCCTACTCGTCACTTTCTTCAACCACAACGGTCATGCAATAAGGCTCAAAGCAAACTTGTTCATGAACCGCACCTGCAACAAGGGGTTTAACAAACCCTGAGTATGGAGAGTACTCCACAAGACTTACCCGACTAAGATAAAGACTCCAAGAGCATGCTAGCTTTCGGGAATCAAGGTACGAGTATTCAAGAATCAAAATTTCTTTTTGCAGAAAAGCTTACTAAGTAAGTTCTTACCTTCAATATTTTATTTTTATCATTGATGGTTCGTTAACCAATTCTAAGTGATCCTAAACTAGATCAAATAATTCTCCTCAAAATTATTTCTGATTCTTTCAACATTTCCACTTCTTAGCTACGATGCAGGACAGGTGATCGAGTCTCCATAACCGAGGAACAACGATGATTCGAACCGATTATACCTAGCTAGGGATCTCTAACCTCATGACATATGTAGAACCCAATCTTGCATATGTCAACCCTCATTTAGATCTCCCAAAACCAGAACGTGTTCATCGTCACCCGAGAGTACAGTACTCCTCGAACCCAGTCTAATTCTACCCCTAAGGGTACACACTACTCCCGCCATCTCTCCACTTCCAGTGCGAGGTTAGACGTTCTCAAAATGGAATCACTAACATCTTGGGCTTACCCAAGGCATGAGGCTAGTTGCAAAGTCTCGAAAGACAAGCGGGCCTACAACGAACGGTCCTTAACTGACAAGGCGGAAACACTACATTGAGACTCCTTTCTCAATGCAAGTTAGCAGTGGCCAAACCACCTGCCCGATCTTCAAGTTCATTCTTATATTCCATTATTCCTCAAGTATGTCAACATGGCCATATAAACATTTCATTTAAAAGCCTAACTCATTAAGCATAGCGAAGCATACTACGTATTTTGTAATAAAACAAGTACCAAGGGTGATATTACAATAATCAAGAATAATAATGCAACAATTGGGTTATCACTCAACTCCTAATTACTTAATGCAGTAAATCATAGTACCAGCGATAACAATTTATAAAACTCAAGGAAGTTTTAAATGCACCAGGGCTTGCCTTGCTCAGACGAGACGACTAGCTCGGGCTCAACAACTCCGATGTCCGATCCAGAACCCACCGGTGGCTGCTCTTCTCCGGAGGCTTGCTCAACAACGTCGACTTTCTCGAAAGTGGAAACTACACGAGCATATGACATGTTTCAACATGATGCGGTGATAAACATGATGCTTAAAGATGACATGCCACGGTTAACAACTGGAGTATAACTTTCCTTCGTGGTAAAGTCACAAAACAACAAAACCTACTAACTAACAGTGATTACTTAAGCAACACTAACACTTTTTACAGAACATGCTACTAATGAGCTCAACCAAGTAATTAAGGTGCCAAGGATCACCAAGAATTAGTGACCCAAGGTCATCACTTAATCAAAAGAGCACACAACACTTAAGGTTATCAATTTAACATTTATTTAAACACTTAATTAATTAAGGCATAATTTAAGAATAAATTAAACTTCATCTAATTGAGCTCAAACTTTTTCTATAGGTTAATCATGGCCTAAATCATTGTCAAAACAAATTTCATAATTTTTGGATTAATATTTTAATTACTAAAATTCCTGGAAGTTGCATTTAACATTTAATTGAGCTAATTAATTAACTTACAAAAATAATCAAAATTGACATTTAACATTTTTCCAAAATAGTTTACACCTTAAAAAGCCTATACAAAAATTATCACTATTTTTGGAGCTCTACAAAAATTCTATTGAAATAAACAAAAACTAACACTATTCACATTTTTGAAAAAGAAAAAAACAAAACTGCCGCTCGGGCTGACTTCCTTCCCTCCGGCTCGGCCCAGCAACGCGCGCTCGCGCGACCCAACTGCTCACACGTGCCTGCGCCCGCGCTCACCTGGCCCTGCATCGCACGCGGCCCATCAGCGCGGCCTGCCCGCGCGCTCGCTCTCTCCCGCTCGCTAGCTCGCTGACACGCCGGCCCCGCATGTCATCTCCCTCTTACCTCTCTCGCTCTCCCTCCCGCGGCCCGGCCATGCCCGCACGGCGGTCGGCCGGTGACCACGACGCCGGTGACTCAACCAACTCGACCAACATGATCTACATCACCCTGCGAACCTCACCGGACCATTCTCTCGACCGCAAACCCTCCGGAGGTAGCACCCCACCGGCCATGGCGGCACGGTGGCAGCGGCACCCGGCGTCCTGACGATACCAACTAGTAGCGGCTAAATTAAAAGGCATGGGAAGCATCAGCAGCTCACCGCGAGTGCAGTAGAGCAATCTGCAAGCACGGAGAGGCAGTGGAGGTGGCTGGCCATGTGAGGCGGCTCGGTGGCGCTCGGTCACCGGAGTTGGGAAAGGAAACAGCCGTGCGGGTGATTCGGGCGGAATTGGGCTGGTGCAGGTGGACCAGGAGGCGTGCAAGAGCGAGGCGAATGTGATGGTGCGGTTGTTTTAGCCGGAGGCAGCTCAACGGCGGCAGCAGTGAGCTGCGGAGCTATGCGGTGGCGACGGCCAAAAACAGAGAAGAAGAACGACGGTGTGCTCGGCCTTTTAAAGAGGTCTCCAGTGGTGCTAGAAGGCACGCGCGCGGACGAGGTGGCGATCGAGCGCTTGCGGGAACGGCCTGGAAGCAGCCCAACGGCTCGCCGGTGCCCATGCCGCTCGGTGCCTGGCGGTGATTCGCCGGTCACCGTAGCACCCCCTCAATTTTCTAATTCAAACCGTTTTTGCCAAATTACTCCCAAAATCATGTAGCAACTTGAAAAAGGGGTCAATTTTGAAATTTGCTTCTTTTCAAAATTGCTCCACATTTTGCACTAAAAATTTGAAAACTCAAAACACCAAAGTTGTAGCCCTTTAAAAGATCTACAAACATGGTTTTAAACTTTTTTCCAATTTTTTGCTTAGATTTTGAATTATTTCAAAAGGGGTAAAATCAGGGTTTTAAAATTTAGGGTTTTCGGAAGACTTTCAAATTGAAACTTGTTGCTATTTTAATTGGTGATTATTAGTGATCAAACCATCATCCAAGGGTATCATTGGGTCAAGCATCACATGGTTGACCAAATGTCACTCTTGGTTGACCAATTTAACTTTTAAAAATCTTTTAATATTTCTCCAAATTTGAATTCAAATTCAAATCAGAAAACTCGCGACAAGTTTTGGATTCCAATTCAAACTCAAACTTGAAGCTCCATTTTATGTGTTGGACTTGAGTTCATTCCCTAGACTTGGCACTAGTGTATAACACAGTCACACACCTCAAATTACGCAGGGCATAAACTAAGTATTTGCGGTGACATTCGAAATTAGGGTTTTCGATTCGAATCACACCACTTAGAAGCACATCCAACCTAAGAATGTAAACTCGTTTTAGTTGATGCATATCGTAGTTAACCTAATCACGGATGCTTTATGGTGCAATATGATGACATGACAGGTTATTTAGCCATTATAACACCCGAGGTGTTACAATGACCAGATAACCTTGGCTGTTTTACACTTGGACAAACTCATAATCATAGATTGCTTAGCACTATTAACCATGGCAGCCATCACCTTGCCATCATTAGTCTGCCAAGTTTTGACATCAGCAACGTTACTTCGATCTGGCTGAAGCGCAGGAGGATCATCAGTGAGATGAAAAAGGAGCCCATGACCCCTTAAAGCAGTTTCCACACAAAATGCCCACTCTGGGTAATTCTGACCATCAAGGGTAATGTTGATAACAATAGTGTTGAGCTGCGACATGACTGAAAACTTCAGTAGACCAACAAGGAGAAAAAAACTGTTACCACCATGACTGGAAGCAGCCTGAGATGGTCTCTGCGGAAGCAGAGGATGAAGCAGCGGGAGACAGAGGACGACGCCGGTTATAGCACGAGTCGAAATCTCCATGTGCAGACGACGCACGTGTCCGGGCAGACAGCAGGAAGCCGGGTGGACGACGAGCAGAAGACCGCGTGCACAGGCGGGCGGACGGCCAGACGCACGTGCAGGCGGAGCAAAGGGCCGCGTGCACAGGCGGAGCAGATGGCCGCTCGTGCGCGCGCGAAGTCGGGGACGACCGCGGGCGGAAGACGTATACAGGCGGAGCAGATGGCCGCTCGTGCGCGCGTGAAGACGGGGACGGCCGCGGGCGGAAGGAGACCCGGCCCACACGTGATGAAGATGCAGATGTGCGGACGACGGTGACGGACCGACCCACGTGAAAACAGAGGAACCGCGACGGGCGGCAGACAGCGGCACACGCGAAGGGCATGCACCGACGAGAAAAAAATGGATATGGGGTGATTAGGGATCAGATTAGCCCTAATTCGGCCCCTAAACCTTGCTTTGATACCATGTTACTAACCTTTGGAATTTGAGAAGATAATCACTCCAGTAGTGGAGATAGCTATATATATAGAGCCTCATAGGCCATATGGGCCTATATTAGATGGGCCTTCGTATACTTAACACCTGAAACCTTTTTATTTTGCACAAGTGTTCTATATTTTAGATTTGTCCTTTATCACTGTCGTTTGTCATATCCATCTGTATTTCAGGTAGTAGAGGAAGTCCAAAAAAAAATTGGAGTACCGTATGACTTGTTGACATGTTATTGATTGGATGTACGTATTATATATAATTTAAAACCTGATGGTTATATTATTTCTAACATGTCTTTTTCTCGTATCGTTAATATTTAGCTTTGCGTATAAAAAATTGCTAATGAAAATGAGTGAGTGATGTTGGCCGCTGTCAAAAGGAAAATAGTGTAAGCTAAAAAATAGTGATCTCAATGATTTATCTTTGAGAAACTTGATGTTGATCACGACATGTTATCTCATGAATAAATTTTAGTGCCCGTAGCAACGTACGGGCACCCAAGCAGTAGTAAACTTCATTTGCTTCATGCATGATATAGCACCTGTGCTTATGCAGATAATGAGGCAATAAATTATAAAATGGAGTAGTAATGGTGTTTATTTCTTTTTTAATCTTTTGAAGCGATTCTTCACTAACAAGATGGCATGCATGACAAGTGTCTTCTCTATCGGATTCCATCCGTGATAATAGCAGTTAATCACATTAAGTGCATATTTATGAATGATGATATCGTGTTCATATTTTTTTTAGGTTAGTAGGTTCTACTGCTCTGCTGTAAATCTGCTCTTCAGGTGTTCTTCCAGTGGAGTAGATTCTCAAGCAACTCGGCGCGTTTGGAGAATTCAAGGTTTGCAAAATCCTTTATTTTGACCCCTCCACTCTGCATAAGCTTTCCTGCATATGTTTTCTCAATTAACTTGCTTGAACTTGTGCAACAAAATCAGAAGACTACACCTATAAAGAGATAAAGGTTGTATGACCAGAGCTTGTGCTTTCCTTCACAGTGAGTGTTTACAAACTGAGACATCTAATGACTAGCCACACCAGGAAACAATTCAACAACTATTCTGTTGCCTTCACTTTCTGAACTTCCATGTACCATGACTGAAACTGCCAATTGACATTGTTAAAATTAAACTGAGCACAAATCTTTTAGTATATCATGTCATTCAGCATTTATGATATTTTTTAACAAAAGCTGAATTATGGCCATAATTGTATATCCACACCAGGAAACAATTCAACAACTATTCTGTTGCCTTCACTTTCTGAACTTCCATGTACCATGACTGAAACTGCCAATTGACATTGTTAAAATTAAACTGAGCACAAATCTTTTAGTATATCATGTCATTCAGCATTTATGATATTTTTTAACAAAAGCTGAATTATGGCCATAATTGTATATCTCAGTTTTTTCTCATGCTGCAATCCGGAGAGGAATAGGCAAACACCAAGTAACTTTCATTCGTTCATAGGATTGAGTATACAAGATGCACCAATAGTTTTTTGAAAAGACATTGCTAACAATCCGATAAATACTAATATGAAAAATATGTTCTACAGTTCTATAGGGTTCCATTAAATGGAGAATAGCGGTTCACGTACACCACTCGGAGACAATACCAACAGTACCAATGGAGGTACTCTTACGAAACATCATTTTACTACATTATAATTTTACATGATGTAACATGGCTAATTCATGACTGTGAACAGACAGATCTAGAGTTCGCAAAAGGGAAACGGATAGCGCTCGATGGCACGCAATGTCTCAAGAGAAAAGGGACGATACAAATAGAAAACATCAAGAAGCATATAAAAGAAGAAAGGAGAGAAAGGAGCAACACCTGCATATCGAAACTACCAATGGTAGTATAGTAAAAATGATGGTGAATGATAATATACATATTATTATTGATGTTTCTTATATTTCATGTGTCACAATTGGTAAATGGTGTGAATGCATCAAACAAGGAAAATATGGATCCTAATGAAACAGATGATTGGTTGCATAGGAATGATTCGTTCCATGCAAACAACATTGACGATGAAATTATTTCCAATCAGTTACCAGGTAATTAAATTGTTGTTAATATGGTACCGACGCCTATATTTTTGTGTTGGTGAATCTATCAGTAGCTTTATAGATGACAAGAGGATTGCCGATGGATATCTGGTGTGTTTTGATTGTTTTGCTATTATTTTAACTTAAACACAACTATGTTGGTGGTGAGGCAATTACCGCTCGCAGCATAGTTATGAATCATCAAATGCAATCACAATGCACCTAGGAGCAAATCATGGCTCATCGTGCGTCGTGTAGGAAGAGCCATGCAAACATGACACCTGCACAACGGGAACAAAGGCACAAGCGACAGAGGCTTTAAAATCAAGCTCCATCTCGCAAAGAGGCAATGAAAATTCCTACAAACCGCTCTAGGGAGGTGCAGAGACACACCTTAAACAGTGAGTCCATCGCAATGGAGAAATCCACTCTTTAACCCAACAACGGAGTGGCCCACTGCAAACTCATCTGGGCCTCATGGTCCCACAGTAAGCCCAGTGATTGGACTATCCTAGAATCCAGTGCAACCATATTCGCTTCCCACAAGCTACAGAGGAGACATATGATGATGAAGATGAATGCGGTGATATACAGCCTGGTCATACAACACATAGACCAAATGTACCATCTGGGCAAAGACATGTATTGTTAGCCCATCGTAACACTATATTTGAGCGGGAGTGTATGCTATGGAAACTAGCTTCTTGTGGAAACTATGGAAACTTTAATCTAAGTCAACATGATTCTAATCCGATGATCTCAGATGAAGGTGGGTCATTTATTCACTTAAACCCTCCCACCAAGATTCTAATCCGATGATCTCAGATGAAGCACAACCCACCTTCAGCTGAGGCCATCGGATTAGAATCCTGTGGACTTGATTGAAGTTTCCATAGTTTCCACAATAAGCTAGTTTCCATAGCATACGCTCCCATATTTGAGCACCACATCAGTCAGAACACAGGAGTATCTAACAATGATGGTGAAGACCACGTGGATGAAAACACGCCCTTACCTCAGTCAACTGTGACCAACAACGGTAAATAATGAGGCCTCCCTATCCCTGTTCCTTGACATGAAACAACTTTATTCCTATCTCAACCATGTCCATTATGTGATTGACAGAAAGCGCTGGACCAAGCAATCAAAATGCATTAGCTACACCTGAACAACCATTATTTGATGATACCGGTAATTTGCACTACTTTTAACATTGTGTACAATATTTGCTTTCCATTATTGTTACCTAAGTTGTAATATCTCATGGCACTGTGACGATCACAAACGATGATGAGGGCAATATATTTGAAGATGATGAGGAAGAGGATGAGGGATACCTGTTTGGTAGGCAAGGTATTTGTACCAAGTACCGAATACCTTTCTAAACATCTACTCCTTTATCTAACCTTCATTTTATGTTCAAATGTCATTTCAATAGAGGAATCAGATGACGATGTCCAAAGTAAACTACTGAGGAAGACACGACTTCTAACCCTGAAGTACTTGACCCATACGAAAAGGTGTATATAACATGCCTAGGGAGACACACATGCTAAAACATGTCCCAGATTGCCATCATGTGGTGCGAAGAGGTTTCCAAAAGAACCTCTTGGGTTCTATTGCCACAGCGAAAAGGTCGAACTGAATGCACCCGTCATACCAGATCAGCTCATGAGGCTTTGGACGAGCTCCGACACGGGCGCTAGGCACTTCCATAACAATATTAGGTTTTTTAATGGCTACTTCTCTTTCACTTCCCTCTACTGTCGCCTCGACAGTGCTACTGCTAACATCAGAAATAGCGGCATATATACCTTCCGTGCACATGGCATGATCTATCACAACATAAGGTCATTTGGGAGAGAAGATGGTAAGGAGCACAGACATCTTGAGCTTTACTTCTATGATGACGATCCGAACCTTGAGCACCGGTACCAAAGGTGTCGAGAAGAGAAGTACCAAAAAGATAAAGAAGTTATAGAGAGATTGGTGGCCATCCTTCATAACAACCTGTACTCACAACATTTGAGGAGTATGGGGCAGGCTAAACATCTCGAGGACTATCGTCTCACATTTAACCTTGATCAGCGATTGGACCAAAGGACATACAACGTGCCGATGGCTTCGGAGGTGGCTACTGTTTGGATCGAGGGTAGTGAACTCCTTGGTCAATTTTAGAATAGTGTTGTCCTGCATGGGAAAGATAGGAGTAGGCATGGCATCCGATCATATCATGGATGCTATGATGCTCTTTCATACCCACTCTTCTTCCCTAGCGGTGAGCTTGGATGACATATGGATATCCCGAAGAAAGGTGTTACCATGGAGGATGTCAACACGGCTCGTGCCCTGTGTAAGGCTCATAGTGGTATAGAAGAAGAAACATGTTTGTTTATCTTCTTGTACTTTTCATGTATACCAAACCGTTATCCTTGAAACACCTCTAATACCATAGTTTTTTTGTAGACTCTCTAGGAAATTTTTGTGTTTCTGTGCGTGACTACTACTGGTACAAGTTCCAGATACGGCCAAAAATCTTTAATCCCATACTTTATGGCTAGTGTCTTTTCCAACAGTTTACGGTGGACACATACATCAAAATTAAGAGTTCTCGATTGGATTACATACGCAATCATCAAACAGAGATCAGGGCTGACCTCTACCAAGGATTGGTTGATAGGCTGCATGCTGGTGAGGGAAGATCAGAAGCTGTTGGAAAGCGAATGGTGATGTCTTCCTCTTTTATCGGAGGCCCGAGGGACATAAGGCGTAGGTACTTAGATGCCATGGCACTGGTGAGGAGGTTTGGAAAACTAGACATCTTCCTGACTATGACATGTAATCCAAAGTGGGATGAGACCACGCATGAGTTGTACCCTAGACAAACACCACAGGATCGTCCAGATCTTATTGATCGGGTCTTTAGGGCAAAACTAGAAGAGCTTAAGCACATTTTGATAAAAAAGGATATCCTCGGAAAGGTTCGTGCACACGTGTATGTTGTGGAGTTCCAAAAGAGGGGTCTACCGCACACACATTTTTTTGCTAATCATGGAGGGACGCTACAAAATCACATGCCTAGAGTAGTATGACCTTCTCATCTCAGCCAAGCTCTCAAACAAGAAGAAGTATCCAGACTTGTATAAAATGGTTACAAAGCATATGATGCATGGTCCTTGTGGAGTACTTAATCGCAATTGCCCATGCACAAAGGGCCGTGAATCATACAGTTACTCGCGACCTTTCTGTGATGCCACATTACAGGACAAGGATTCATACTCAGTTTATAGACGACGTGATGATGATAGAAAAGAAAAGGTTTGTGGGCATGACCTTGATAATAGATAGGTCATGCCTTACAACCCATACCTCCTACGTCTGTTCAATTGCCACATCAATGTTGAGGCGTGTGGGAGCATCAAGGCCGTCAAGTATTTGTTTAAGTACATTTACAAGGGTCATGACCACGTGTCTGTGGCTGTGAGAGAGGCTGACAAGGAGGACAATGAAGGCAACATCGATGAGATCAAACAGTACATGGATGCTAGATGGGTAACTCCACCAGAAGCCTTGTGGAGGATATATGGTTTTGATATAAGTGATAGGTCCCCTTCGGTGTTGTCCTTGCAACTCCATCTTCCTAACATGCACATGGTGTCATTTCACCAGCGCGAGGGTGTTCGACGAGTGCTTAATCGTTCAGGTGTTGAAAGGTCGATGCTTATAACCTACTTTGAGAAGAACAACACATCTGATCATGGATTAGGAGGGCGCAAAAGAATCATTAAAGACATATCAGAAGAGTTGTATGTGCCAATCCGCCCGAAGGGGAGCGTTACTATCTTAGGGTTCTTCTAAACCACGTGGCTGGTGCAACCTCATTCACTAATCTAAGGACGGTTTCTGGCATACTCCTACTGACTTTTTGTGAAACTGCAGAAAGAAGGGGCCTTATTGAAGCGGGCAACACACTGCATGAGGGCCTTGCTGAAGCTACTCTGTGGATGATGTCATATGCACTGCGAAGGTTCTTTGCAACAATCTTGGTATTTTGTGAGTCGAGTGATGTGTTAGAACTCTGGGAAAAGCATAAGGAGGCAATGTCAGAGGACTACAAGCGCAATAACCAGTCCAGCTTCGCAATGGAGCAGATGGTCCTCATAGATATTTGGAAGTTGTTAGAATCAATGTAGAAGGACATAAAAATGTACCCACTTCCTGATATCGATGACACATATGATCCGTCTGGCGAAATTCTCATGGAGATTTTCGAGGAGGCTAGCGTTGAGGCAAGCGTTGATGATATGGCACTATCAAAGACCCTTAACAAGGAGCAGTAGGCTGCCTACAATGAGATTATGTTTGTTGTTGATAGCGATCATGGTGGTTTGTTCTTTGTGGATGGACCTGGCAGCACCAAAAAGACTTATCTATACAGGGCCCTACTCACTACTAAACGTAGTCAGAACAAGATTGCTGTGGCAACAACAACAGCTGGTGTTGTTGCCTAAAAAATGCCTGGTGGCAGAACCGCCCACTCGAGCTTCAAGATTCCCCTCACCCTTGACGATGGGGCCTTTTGTAGCTTTATGAAACAGAGTGGTACCGCCAAGCTGCTTCGGACCGCATCCCTTATTATTTGGGACGAGGTGACGATAATGAAGAGGCAATGTGTCGAGGCGCTAGACAACAGCCTCCGTGATATCATGGACCGTCTTAACCTGCCGTTTGGGGGGAAGACTATGGTTTTTGTGGCGATTTCAGGCAGGTTCTCCCAATTGTTCGAAGATGGTCAAGGGCTCAAATAGTCGGTGCCTCACTACGGATGTCATACCTTTGAAATTCCATGTGACATCTCAAACTGATGCGCAACATGAGGGCAAAGAATGACCCATGGTTTGCAAAATACTTGCTACGCATCGGGGGAGGCTCTGAGGAGGCTAATGGTGATGGTGAAATTCGCCTTCCTAATGATATATGCATACCACAGACTGGGGAAGACACTGATCTTGATACGTTAATTGACTGCATATTCCCTGCCCTCAATGCTAATATGTCAAACAAGAGCTACATCACCTCATGAGCAATATTATCTCAGCGGAACCACTGGGTTGATATGATTAATATGAAGATGATAAGTTGTTTCCAAGGAAATGAGATGGTGTACCATAGCTTTGATAGTGCGGTGGATGATCCACACAACTACTACCCATCTGAGTTCCTCAACACTTTGACCCCCAACGGTCTCCCTCCACATGTGTTAAAGCTTAAGATTGGGTGCCCGGTCATATTACTAAGGAACATCGACCCTGCATGTGGACTTTGCAATGGAACTAGGCTGGTGGTTCGAGGGTTCCAAAGAAATACTATCGATACAGAAATTATGGTCGAAGACCATGCCGAAAAGCGAATCTTCCTGCCACGGATTCCGTTATGCCCCTCGGATGATGAGATATTCCCGTTCCAGTTTAAGAGGAAGCAATTTTCTATTAGACTTAGTTTTGCCATAACAATTAACAAGGCACAAGGGCAGACTATCCCCAATGCTAGTGTGTATTCGTCTGAACCGGTGTTCTCTCATGGTCAGTTGTATGTTGCGTTATCTAGAGCTGCTGTTAGATCAAACATCAGGATCCTTGCTGTCCCACCCAGTGACATGAATGATAAGAAAAAGAAGACAAAAATAAATGGTACATACATGAAAATATTGTCAACAAAGATGTCCTCACTCCATAAAAAGATATTGTCTTCTGTTTTGTCCAACTGTTATATGCTTATATTTGTGTCCTTTATTTAACATTTGTCATATCCATCTATATTTCAGGTAACAGAAGAAGTCTAAAAATAATGGAAGACAAGCAGCGTATGACTTGTTGACATGTTATTCATTGGATGTACAAATTATATATAATTTGAGACCTGATGATTATATTATTTCTAACATATCCTTCTCGTATGAGATTTCTACTCATGTGGCTGTATGTCATAAGATATTCTATACCCGTAGCAACACACGAACACTTAACTGTCATCTATTATAACATGAGCTTGGTTGCGGTGCCTCCCTTGAAAATTATTTACGGCAGCTATTAGTTAAGAAAAATAATTAATTATGTTTAAGGGCAGTTTAGTACTTTCTCTCCTGTACACCATCTCTAACTCCACCCAGTTCCACGAACGGGAGTTGCTTCTGCCTGCGTCGGGGGATCTCGCCGCCGGTCGGCTCACTGCGGCGATGCATACTGGAAACATGGCGGCGCACTGCATCACAGGCCATGATCGTCCCTGCCCAACCACACCATCTGCTGCAACCGCTCCGACGACCTCCGACATCTAGTTCATGGTGGGCGACGTGCGCACGGACGCAGCATCCCTGTCCCTCCTGCCGTTCCCGCCGCGAGCATCAGCACCGGAGTCTCCATTAAGAGCAAGACATAGCAAGCCAGCATACTAGCATAGCAAGTCACAAGGCAGCAAAGTTTTGGAGCTATCCGTAATAATGACCATTGGGCCCCATGGAGCGAGCATCTAATACTAATGGAACAACCGATGCTCCTCCGCTGATGAGATGGATCACTGGATCGATTGGGTTCGCTCCGTGGATCACCCACCCCAATGTATAATTCGGATAAGAGATGCTGAGATGAGCAGCAGCTCCTTTTTTACGGAGAGAAACAGCTCCTTTTTTTTTTAATTCAGAGAAGCAGCTCTTGAGACATCAAAATACTGTTATACTCTTCAAATTTGATTAGAAACCAATTTCAAGTCCACATATTTTTTTGCTTCCGGCCCATACTTAAGTTCCTACCATCTGGTTTCTCCTGTTTTTATACCATCGGATCTAATGAAACGGAAGGCTCTCATTATTTTCATACGTAGTAAAATTTCACTTATAACGTTTGAAAATTGTCCGTTGCAACACCCTCGAAAGTCTTATGTAATACTATAACATCGTCGACCATACGGGCTTGAATGTACAATAGCTAGGGGATGAAAAAGGAGTTGTAACCATCATTGTCGAGCTCACCAGAGGGAGGAGTGAAAAGGTCATCACAGGTAGCCAGCATCCACCCCCACCAGGCCGCCATGGACGAGTCCACACCTGCGGTGGTTGCAGCGATAGTCTTGGGCCGTTTCTATAAGTGGTGATGCGAGCACGACCCCTGCGAGAGACTAGGGTAGCCAATAGCAGTTGCGGATTTGGAAGCAAGATCGATTGAAACAATTGAGATTTGGCGATTGAGTTATATATTAATATATGTTGATGTTGCAACAGTAGTTTCTTTCTGGTTGACTTTTTACAATAACAACATAGCCTTTTGTCCCAAGCAAGTTGGGGTAGACTACCCAAAATAGACCATAAACAGGGAGACACACAAAGGAACATAAAAGACACACGACAGGAAGAGGTCACGGTTCAGGCACGTTGATTGCTAGTCTCCAATCGCTTCTGTCCAAACCTAAATCCTTAGAGATATTTCACTCCTTAAGGTCTCTATTAACGGACTCGTCCCAAGTTAGTTTAGGTCGACCTCTACTGCTCTGGTTGACTTTTTCAAATGTCAATTTTCTAATTATTATGAACATTGATTTTAAATTGTTTCAAGTGCTATTTTATAATCCTGTGCTCATTGTCCCCAAATGTCAACCTATTCCGGCTGTTGCAATTTTCTTCTTTTCTCGTTCCATCTGCCGCTTGTCAAGGTCGAGCAAAGACCGATCTGGTCCGTGCGTGCAAGGGGTGTTCCTCCTCAAAAAAATTTTTAACTCATCACATCGAATATTTAGATACATGCATGAAGTATAAATATAGACGAAAAAAATAACTAATTACACAGATTACGATAAATTTGTGAGACGAATTTTTTAAGCCTAATTAATCCATGATTTGATAATGTCGTGCTGCAGTAAACAAGTGCTGATGACGGATTAATTAGGCTTAATAAATTCGTCTTGCGGTTTCCAAACGAGTTATGTAATTAGTTTTTTTATTAGTATCCGAACACCTCTTTCAATATTTTTTAAAACATCCGATATTACAAACTAAAATTTTTTAGCCCACCAACTATCCACCTCCGAAGATAAGATAAGGGATGGGCTGACGTTGCGCACGAAACATGACAGGAATGTTTTAAAAGAGTTTTCCTGTTTTAATTAATCCAACGCTTGCTGTGGTGATAAAAGCGTCCGATTTACCCAGCCTAGTGTTGGACGTCCGGCCGCTAGAAGTCTAGTAGTGCCATTCATGTCCGCGTAGCCGCTCAGCTACGGCAACCGTAGCAGCATCTCCTCCGACAGGGAGTGGCTCGAGACCTCGAGGGGACCGCCACGGCGACAGGGGATCGGAGTAGCCGTGGCTGCTACCCTTCAGAAGCCAGACAGGTCTCAAGCGATGGAAATCCTCTGCAGTCAGCCCTGTTCGCTGGAGCTTATAAGGCACCGTTTACATGCCAAAAATTTTGCCAAAATTTTCAGATTCCCCGTCACATCGAATCTTTGAACATATGTATAAAGCATTAAATATATATAAAAAATAAAACTAATTATATAGTTTAGACGAAATGGACGAGACAAATCTTTTAAGCCTAATTAGACCATGATTGGACAATATTTACCAAATAATAACGAAACTGCTACAGTAGTGTTTCGCCAAAATATTTGCCAACTAAACAGCCCTAAGCTAAGGCCTTGTTCACTTCCCATCCCAACCTAAAATATTTCCTCGTCTATCCATCACATCAAATCTTTCGACGCATGCATTGAGCATTAAATGTAGGTAAAAAAGATAACTAATTACATAGTTTGTCTGTAAATGTCGGGACGAATCTTTTGAGCCTAGTTAGTCCATGATTAGACAAATTTTGCCAAATAAAAACGAAAGATTCTACGGTAACTTTTCACCTACTTTTCGCGAGGTGAACACACCCTAAGTCAATCAGCCATTCAACACTCATAATAAATTAGTAAATAGTATTTTTAGCTATAGTTTATCAGTCAAATGAACAGGACGGCCTTCGGGCTTTGCCATGCTTTTGTGGCGTACTGACATCCAGCGGGCCCCCGCCGGATTGAGATTCACTCAGCCCTCTAACGGCTCGTTCCGCTGGAATTATAAGCCGGTTGAAAAACACTGTTGTCTGATTTTTTGTGAGAGAAAAATACTGTTTCGATTGAAAAAACAAGCTAAATAAGACGGATTATAAGACAGATGAACAGAGCCTAAATCAGATCGAAAGGGTGTCCTTCCTCTCAGTTCATGCCTATCAGTTACTTGTTGGCTTTGATTTTTCTTCCCTTTGGCAGTTCGGCTCCATTCGCTCTCTCCATCAGCGCTGGCAGGCGCACTCCGCTCCATTCACGCGCGGCGGCGCTCTCCCGTGTGTCGCACCGTCCTGCGCACCGTGTCGGATGAGGCTTCCAGCGACGAACTATCAAAGCTGATAATGGAGCGATTGGGTCACAGGGCACTTCCTCCTCGACTTATGCATTGCAGCCGTGATGCGCGGCGCTCCGTCGACAAGGATGGCGTCGTGGCGAGCATGCTTCCGGCGTACAGGACGGCACAGGCCTTGGGTTGTGGTGAGCGCGCATGGCCAACGCGGAGGGCGACGAGGCGAGCGTGCGACCTACATAGATGGTGGCGCGGCGAGCTGGCTGCGAGCGTGCATGCGTGGCCGAGGCGGAGGGCGGCGCGACAACCTAGCAGCTCGCACAGAGAGCGACGCGGCGAGCTAGCTCCTAGCACTGCGAGCGTGCGTGCCTGAGGCGGAGGGCGGTGCGACAAGCGGCCTGCGCGGAGAGCGACGCGGCGAGCTTGGCAAGTGTCCGCAGAGGGCAGCCAGCACAGAGGATGGCGCGGCGAGCTCTCGGCCAGCGCCGCGAGTGTGCATAGCCGGGGCGCAGGGTGGCGCTACGAGCGGGCGGACGACGCGGTGAGCGGGCGTAGGTGGCGCCGGAGCTCTCGACCAGCGCAACAAGCGATGCAGGGCCGGCGTGGAGGGCTGAGTTTGGCGAGCCCGCTCCCGGTGAACATGAAGTTATGAACAACCAGTAGTCGTGGGCCCAGCGGTCCTCCAGACTCGAAGAGGGCGTCGTGCGCGGCGACGCGGACGGAGGCGGCGGAGCGGGTTTGGTACGCCCACTACCTCGGGGAGCCGAGCTGTCCTGCGCCCGCTGCTCGAAGGAGGTGGTGGTCTGCAGGCCGCCTCCGCCCTCCTGGATGCTGTCGAGGAGCAACGACGGTGCGACGCCGAGACACCGTCCAGCCGTGCATCCACAGAGACGCCGTCCAACCGTGCTTACCAATGGTGCGGGAGAGCAGAGCAGCCCGCCGCAGGAAAACACGTCTGTCCTTGCATGCTCTGCCGGGAACGCTACCGCCTACCGCATGGTGAAAACTCAGAGCCTGGTTGCGCCACCCTCTGCACCGGCCGCGCCCGCTCGGAGCACTGGCCGCGCGCTCGCCGCTCCGTCCTCCGCAGCAGCTGCCCCGCCCTCCGTGGTTGCCACCTACGATAGCCGCGTCATCCTCTGCGACGGTTGCATGCTCGCCGCACTCCAGCCCCGTGCCGACTCTCGCAGCTTTGCTCTCCATGCCGGCAGCGAGCTCAACTTGCCGCCCTCCGCGCCAGCGGCTTGCTCGCCTCGCCGCCCTCCGCGCTGGCTGCATGCTCGCCGTGTCGCTCTCTGCGCTGGCCACGCGCCCTCGTCCCGCCCCAGGCCTGGGCCGGTCGCGTGCTCACCACGTTGGCCACCGTCGCGCCGGCCACGGATGCTGCCCGCGAGCTCCCGCTCCGTCTTTGCAGGAGAGAAGCCAGACCCAGACTAAAAGCGGCTGCAGCACTTCAATCTTGGATGAACGGTGGATAAGGTAGGAAAAGTTACAGCGTGGCTAGCCTAAGCAAAGTCACTGAATGTTCCGCACCGCACTCCGGCAGGCACGCACCGTCGCACGGCACGAGGGGCCAGGTTTGTCCATGGGCAACACCGCAAACAGTAGCCACCGCCTGGTCCAATGCCTACTGCCTAGCGCACCGGGACGACTCAGGTACCCACAAGGTCACAATGCATATCGCCACCTTTCGCCTCACTCGCATACTTGGTACGACTGACAAACCGGCTACCGACCGCCGACGTTCAGGATCACTCACCAAGAATGTTTTCAGTCGTTCGAAAAAGAAGAAAAAATTGTTTTCAGCGTGGCTTGCTCACTGCTGTCTATAGGCCGAGGCCCATCTATGCCCAGCTTGCGTATCGTCAAGTGGCCCGCCGTCCTGGGCCACTCTTTTAGCCCTGGAAGCCGCTGGGCTTAATGTTCTAGATGTGATCAAGTGTTCATTTGGAAACGGTAATCTACTCAAAATGTCTTAGCTAGGTGATCACATAGAAACTAACTCAAAATATAAACTTGCGTAACGTGAAAAGTTTTGAAACTTGGCATATCTATAGTTCATACATTTATTTATTACACGAAAAGGTTGAGATGCAAAAGTCAAATTCATACGAAAACGAACAAAGTTTACATGCATGTGTACTAGAAGACAAATTCAGAATTTTATCTTGTAGTGCACACATAGGTGAAACTTTTCATTTTCGTTTGAATGTTTCAAAAATGATTTTGCATCTCAACCTTTTCGTGTGAGTGTGAGTGAGTGTGTGTGTGTGTGTGTGTGTGTGTGTGTGTGTGTGTGTGTGTGTGTGTGTGTGTGTTGTGTTGTGTGTGTGTGTGTGTGTGTCTATATATATATATATATCTCAAAATGTCTTAGCTAGGTGATCACATAGAAACTAACTCAAAATATAAACTTGCGTAACGTGAAAAGTTTTGAAACTTGGCATATCTATAGTTCATACATTTATTTATTACACGAAAAGGTTGAGATGCAAAAGTCAAATTCATACGAAAACGAACAAAGTTTACATGCATGTGTACTAGAAGACAAATTCAGAATTTTATCTTGTAGTGCACACATAGGTGAAACTTTTCATTTTCGTTTGAATGTTTCAAAAATGATTTTGCATCTCAACCTTTTCGTGTGAGTGTGTGTGTGTGTGTGTGTGTGTGTGTGTGTGTGTGTGTGTGTGTGTGTGTGTGTGTGTGTGTGTGTATATATATATATCAAAAAAATTTGCGTTACACAAGTTCAGATTTTAAATTAGTTTTCATGTTCCCCATGAAAGAAGTGGTTTGTATGACTAATCCTACCCAACTAGTTGGGTAGGTTCACTAATATACTGGAGTTTCGTGATCGGTTCAACCATTTGATTTACCTTGCTCTCGGCCTTTCTGGCGAGACAAATATAGACATGGCGCTTGCTAAGCATATAGATTGGACCTTTAAAAAAAAGCATATAGATTGGGTGGTTGTATCATCACCTGTACTGCACGGCTTATTTCTTACCAAGGTGACCAGTCATGGGCTTGTTGAATGCATGGTCATGCCTAAATCACTATATCCACACGCACACGGAGAACCAGTCGTTTTGGTAGCTAGCGCGCAGCTGGGAGTAGAGCACAACCACACAACGGATTATTAGAGCTTAACATTTTGGACCTTCTGAAGGGGCAGGACAGTCATTTAGTTCCTTTGGAACAAAAAAAAAGAGGAATTATGTAGGAATGAAATCCTATAAGCGGCCATTATTTGGATCTTTTCATTTTGGATGAATTTGAATCTCTACTTGATGGTTATTTGGCTTGAAATTTTGAGATTCCACAACTTTCAAAAGTTCACATATAGTCTATCTCAAATTCATAAGGTGGAAGATGAAAATTGATTCTATAGATCATCATGCTCTTCAACTCGCTTCCCTTTAGTAGAAATACAACATATAAGCATCTCCCATGCATGGCTAACAATACAAATATATTTCATATACAACCATATTAGCTTAATTAATATGTGTCTATATTATAATTTATTAGAATGAATTCAATTCCAAGGATCCAAACATGACCTAAAATTTTTTTCTACGAATTCCTTTGGAACAAAGGATTTGGTTTCTACAAATTTATGAAATTCTTATGGATCAGAATTAGAATGGCTTGTTCTACAAATTATATGAATTTTAGAGGTTAAACCTCATGGGAAGTTTTTTTTTTGTGTCGCTATCTTTCATTGAAATCATGTGTTTTCCTTACGTTCTATCCAAACGCTCTCAATTTTGTAGTTTAATTGTGTTTTCTTAATCCATAGGATATAAGATGTCAAAGGCTCAAAGCATTATATTCCTAAGTTTTTTCTATTCCTGCATTTCTATAACCGTGCATCACAAAGAGGCTATATATGTCACAAAAAATGTTGCAGAGTTTTTTTTTCCAGTTTCTGGAAAAAAAACTGCAGAATCCTATAGCAGGTGTTTTCAGTCTCTTGCCTCCTCACATTTACTGTTCTCTGTCTAGCATCTCTCTGACTCGTTTGAATAAGGTTACGTCCAAGTGGCCTTCATATAGCTAATGTAAACACATTTCAGTTTTCGTTCAAGAACACTGCATGGCGATGTTTTCTACCGAAATTTTGCAAAATTTTTATAGCTACACTAGATATACAATAAATCTTTCACTCCTCGAGTATAATGTATGAATTGAATTGAATGTGCTCCACATCGCAGTTAAAAACAGTATGCAGATGGTATGCCTTTTTCATGTGGCCAACCGAACCTAATATTTGGCTCCAACAATGCAACATCGTGTGTCCTTTTTCTTCTAAATACGATAGCTAGTTTTTTATTGATTTTGTAGAGATATGCCCATTAGTTGTAACCAACGAGATATCTCAAGGTTAAAGCCCAGTCCTCAACTAGATGAGTGAGGTTGCTTGTTCATTTCAACTTGCTTTCACACGTCTCTTTCTTTTGACGATCTCTTGACTACCTTTTCTATACGGAGGAGGATCATCTGGCGAGCAAATTCAGCGGCCGGCTTAATGTAGTCTTTTGTCTCCACGCGGTTAGGTAGCTTGAGATTAGTTCAAGCTTCACTTTGTGTAGTAGGTAACCACCAATGTATCTCTCCTAATTTTAGAAAAGAAATTTTATTTGTTCCCCTATAAGAGTTTTGCACAACCAAAATATTACTATAGTTCTAAACTTCGGCTATTTCTAACAACTCTTAAAGAACAAAACCAAACCAAGATGCAACTTAAGCACTAAGTCTCTTAGCGAACTGATAGTAGATCAGTTGGTTGGGTTCCTTGTGGTGGAACTTGTCCACCCGGGTTCAACTCCTCGACTTGACACGGGTGCTCACGTTTTCCTGGATTTATTCCAGAATTTAACAGCGTTATGCTTTCAGTGGTAGGCGATGTCCCCCTCGATAGCGAGGCGCCCGTGGTGACTTCGTGAATTTCGAGATCTACCAGCTCAGTCCTTCGAAGGTGCTCATAGAGGTAGGGTTTACGTATGTGTGTTCATAGGGGTAAGTGTGCGTGCTTGCGTGTTGTGGGCGTCTATGTTGTATTGTGTAATTCTTAAAAAACACTAAGTCTCTTAAAGATTGATAGGGTTTGCGTATGTGTTTTCATAGGGGTAAGTATGCGTACGTGTTGTGGGCGTCTAAAAAAGCACTAAGTCTCTTAAAAGATGAGCACATCGATACTTGACGAAGATTTCCATGGACATACTATAGTGCGTGACAAGCCCACTTTAGAAGAGACATGTTGCTCTATTTCTGCATCATGTTTCATAAGCCTATCCAATATGTTGCCCTGAAATAAAATAACCTACCAATATGAGTATAACCTTTTTTTTATCAAAGGTCACAACATTTCTACAAAGCTAAATAGAGCAAAAAAATTTTGCACTTCCTCCTGCACAAATTTGAGATTACATATACCGATACCGATCGATGTACTCATGAAACCAAGGAGTCCCACGACATGCCTCTAATAACTTGGGTGTCCGAGTGACCATGATACGTTTTTGTTTCTAAACCATGCATAGGAACTATGTTGGTATAATGGTATGTACTACTCGCCATGGCAGTAATGACTTATTAGCCACATTAACTAAGTGGTGACCGTACTAAATGATTTCTAATGAAAAAGTTTCAGTTACAAAGTTTTAGATCTTGTAGAGCTCTATAATTTTGATAAAGGGTGTGTCTCCATTTGAGAGATTTTATAACTTTAAATAAATTGAATATAAAAATATGAGTATTTTAAAACGAATAATTGGTACTCTAAATGTTTTAAAATAAAAAAACATGTCAACTACGAAGTTGTAGATTGTGTTGACAACTATAACTTTGTTATAGATCATGTCAACGTCAAATGTCGTTTGAAATTTCTAAATTTTAAATTTAGAAATCTTAGAACATGCAATGGATATTTAAGAATTTAAATTTCTTCAAATCAGAAACTTTGTTAACAACAAAGTTGTAGATCGTGTAGATCAATATCTAAGGTTGTTTAAAAATTTTAAATCTAAAAGCTTAAAATGAATTTTTAGTTGAAGCACTAGTGCTTTTTTAATTCATTCAAAATCTTATTTTTTAGTTTATTGGAAAGTAGACTCTAAATCACATGTTACATTCTAAATTATTACAATGGCGTAAAAGTTGTTTCTACGCTCTAGATGCTTAATTCGTCTACTAGAAAAATATTTGACTACTAGTATTTTTTATGATTATATATCGCTTATAATTAACTATTAATGTATATATGCTATATCATTTTTAATAGAAATATGTAGATTTATGTAAAGTAACAACTTACATAGTTTACCGTCGTGAAGTATTGGTATAATTTTAAATGAATTGTCACTGTATTTTATATGTGATTCATTAAGATAACATTGTCAAGATTAATAAATTATAGAAAATGTATTTATTGTTTATGCATCCATGTAAAATATTTGGTCTACATGGTAGGCAAGTATGTACAATTACATTGAGCTAATTTTTATATATAATAGTGCTACATGTAGGCCTTTTTAGAAACATATATGGTCATTAGATTTTGGTAATTTAGATTGATTAAGATATTATATTATATTATTTTAAATATGATAAAAGTGGATAATTTATTCAAATTCAAAGTCTGTGGTAATTAACGAACTGAGCATGGCTCAGCTGGTTGGATTCTCATGGTGGAACCTGTCTATGCGAAATTCCAGATTTAAGTCATTGATTTGATACAGATGCTCTCATTTTTCTGAATTGAATTTTATTTCAGGATTTAACAGCTTTGTTTTTTCGGCGGTAGGGGACATACATGTAGACAACAAGACGTTTGTGGTGACTTCGTCGTCAATCTTAAAATTTGTCAGTCTAACTCAGTTCTGTGGAGGTGCTAATAAGGGTAAAGTATGCAATATAGTACTGTACTCCAGTAAGATAAGTGCCGGGCTAGCAGCTACCTCTCCTATATAAATCCACTCGTGTGCCATCTGCATTTCGAAGTTCGAACCAAAGCAAAGTGCTTCCTTCTCTCTACTCTACGCCCTCACTCTCGCGCACGCACTCGTCGCTCGCAACATGGTCAAGGAAGGCACCACCGACGGCGCCAGGCATGGGCACGGCCGTGATGAGGTGACCATCACGGCCGTCTCGACGGTGGCGCCGGCGCTGCCGGTGCAGGAGCACCGACTGCCGCTGTCGAACCTGGACCTCATCCTCCCGCCCATCGACGTCAGCGTCTTCTTCTGCTACGCGGACCCCGCCGGCGGCCGCAGCCACCACCCGGCCGCGGTCCTCAAAGCGGCGCTGGCCAAGACGCTGGTGGCGTACTACCCGCTGGCCGGGGAGGTGGTGGCCAACGCGGCGGGCGAGCCGGAGCTGCTGTGCAGCGGCCGCGGGGTGGACGTCGCGGAGGCGACCGCCGACGGCATCCTGCTGCGGGACCTGCGCCTGGGCCTGCCCGACGAGAGCGTCGAGCCGCTCGTGCCCACGAAGAAGGCCGGCGTCATGTCCGTGCAGGTTCGATCCATTCATATATCCTTAAAATAAAAAAAAAACTTTCATCGCTACAAAAATAAAATAAAATAAAATAAAATCTACAGTTACATGCACGGAACTAGCAGTACAAATTTACTTTGGAAAAAAAAAATACAGTTCGACTGCGACGACTGGACTGGCTGCTAACATGGCATCATGTGGCAATATAAATACTCCAGTTACACGTACATGTACGTGCATCGTGTGTGTGTATAAGAATAGTTAGAATTTAGAACAAAAGCTTGCTAATAGATCCGAATATTCAATCGTCAGTAAACCGTTTAACCGTGTAACCATGGTGAAACGCTACGGGTGTCTCCCATGTTGACCGTGCACCAGGATTGAGGGGCCGCTTGGTTACGGGCCATAGCTGGCTAGGCGCGCGGCGTCGCTGTTGTGGTGAGAATTGGACCCGTTTGTGGTGAGAATTGGACCCGTTTGAACTGCAGATTTCTATGGCCGTCTACGTCTAATCATGAACCAAATATCTGCATAAATTTTGGTGGCGCGTCTCAACTGTGGCGTGGCTTTCCGAGGCCGGGGACAAAAACGTGTTTCAAAGAGCTCCATTTACGAGAAACGGACGTGCACCATGTACGTGCGCCATGCGCGTGGTTACCTACGTGTACGGCCGGTTACAGAATCTTATGGTTCACCAACTCACGAAGATTCATTTCGATCCACCCAAAGTTCACCTATTAATAAGAAGAAAAGGGGGGAAAAAAAAGGCGATCTCCGTTGACAGATTTTTAGGGAGATTCCATGTGGCAGTCAACTACTTCAAACATGTATATCCACCTCCAGGGCTCCAACTACACATTCTTTAACTTAGCAGTATGTCATGCCGCACCACCTCACCAAGCGTCCGGCTTTTGCATGGAAACGTTCTTTTCCTTACGACTACGACAATACGGCATTTTCTACTTTGCATTTGGTACGTAGGGCACTTTCATGTTTCATCAACCATCCTACCGGCTTTTACAACCATCCTACCAGCTTTTATTAAATATTTGCACACAAAACTTATTTAGATCTTGTTTGGATGCATGTGTATTCACTTCAATCCACATATGTTAGAGTGAAATGGAATGAAATTTAGTTTAATTCCACTCCAATCCACTTCAACACATGTGGATTTAGATGAATACATGTGCATCCAAACAAAGCCTTGTATAGGTACACACAAATATTATTTTGTCCGACTAACTACACTAACTTGTGGGAACCACCTCCACAGCGCCACCTTAGAGCTTTGTTTAAATTCCACATCGAACCACTCCAACGCACAAGGATTAAGGTGAATATATGGACCAGTGGCGGATCTAGCAATCAAACCCTGTGGGGCCAGATAGTAGACATTGTGGGGCCAAGCCATATAAGCTACAGTAAAATTCTACTATTTTATCAAAACCTGTGGGGCCAGGTGGCCCCACAGCTATAGCCTGCATCCGCCACTGATATGGACATCCAAACAAGACTGTACGTGGTAGCACATGTAAGGGTTTCCACAGTTCCACCCATTAGCTAACGCTACTAGGGTTCAAATCCTACTGGTGTTTAGGATTTGCACACATACAAGTGATTTTAATAATTTATGTGCAGACATGTTGTATGAGGCAAATTCATGGGTGTGCAATTGGTGGTGGATTGTTGTTTTTGTAATAACTAAAAAAACGGGGGGCTTCTTGGTTTCGAGCCAGCTAATTTTGCAAAAGCCATCCAAATTCTTTTTTAGTGAGAATTGCGGTATTCAGCTTGTGATCTAAACACAAAGATGCAGCTTACTAAACTTGTCACGAACTGTTGCAGACTACACAGCACAGCACTATACTTGTACATGCAATTTTGCTATAATAATGCATCATCATTCATCACTGTAGTTCTAGCACATGCGCGCAGGTGACCAGGTTCAAGTGCGGCGGCACCGTCGTCGGGTGCACCTTCGACCACCGCGTCTGCGACGCCTACTCCTTCAACATGTTCCTCGTCGCGTGGGCCGCAGCCGCCCGCGGCAGCTCAGCGCCTCCGGCCCCGTCCTTCCGCCGCTCGTTCCTCGCGCCGCGTGAACCAGCATCGCTCAGCTGCACCGCCGGCAACCTCGCGGATCGCCTCTTCGTCCCCGTGAGCCGCGCGCCGGCCTTGCCAGACACAGCCGCCACCAACCGCATCTACTGCGTGTCCGCCGACGACGTCGCAGCGCTTCAGGCCTCGGCGGGGTCCGGGCGCACGAAGCTGGAGGCATTCACGGCGCACCTGTGGCAGCTCTACGCCAAGGCCGCAGCGGCCTCTCGGCGAAAGCAGCAGTCGTGCTGCATGGGCGTGGTGGTGGACGGGCGCACTCGCCTTCGCCGCGACGGCGCCATGGAGGCCTACTTCGGCAACGTGCTGACCATCCCCTACGGTGTCATGGGTACCGACGCCCTGCGCGGCATGGCGCTCGCCGACGTAGCGGGCGACGTGCACCGGTGGGTGGCGGAGGCCGCGACCGGCGAGCACTTCCGCGAACTCGTCAACTGGGTGGAGGCGCAGCGGCCGGAACCCACGGTGGCGAGGGCGTACCTGGGCCGCGGCCACGGCGGCGAGGACGCGATGGCCTGCGTGGTGTCCTCGGGGATGCGGCTTCCCGTCGGCGAGGTGGACTTCGGGTGGGGCCGGCCGGCGTTCGCATCGTACCACTTCCCCTGGCCCGGCGGCGCCGGGTACGTGATGCCGATGCCGAGCGCGCGCGGGGACAGCGACTGGGTGGTGTACGTGCACGCGGCGCCGGAGGTGGTGGAGGTGATGGAGGCCGAGCCGACGGTGTTCAGAGCGCCGGAGGGTAATTACGTGTTCGACTGGGCGAATTAAATAATTAAGCGCGCGCCTGGCCGGCTGGGATGCATGCTAGCTGCTGGAACGTGATGGCGCCATCGTGATATCGTCGTCCGTGCCTGTGTCGTGTGTGTACGTGTCTGGTTTGTGGTTTACGTTGTTGGGTTCCATCCATGTTACTGTGTACGTGTGTGCCGTGTAACACGTACGCAATACTGTGTGGGGTGTATGTATACGTACGTACGTGTGGAACTTCGTCGGGGGTAAAGTGTAATTAATAAGGTCTTATTGGGATGCGTACAGTGGCGGAGGTCGTCAATTTCCACGCCTAGGGCCGCTATCTAAAGACTTTTGTATACATGTGAACAGGGTTATTTTGCAAGTCATTTGCATTGCTAGCTAGCTAGTTCTTCTCCTAGTTCTCTGGTTCTTCTACTAGTTCTGATTGTGCCTATACAGAATGTTAGTTTTGTGGTCGTGGTTGTATAATTGGTTAGGAGTATAAGAAAAAAAATATTCCATGTCTTAGTCCTCTTCATTGTGCAATTCTACAACTCTCCAAAAATCCAGAAAGACACAATCACTGATTCATTCATGGAATTGGCATGGCAAGTGTCTTGAGGATCCCTGGATCCGGAAATCCAACTTTAATGGAGCATGGGATTTGGGGTTGGAGATGAGGAATTTACTTGCTACTGTTGGAGGACTGCCCGTCTGCCTCTCTAGTCTTGTGGTCTTTGTCGCCGTGCGCTGACCTGCTAGTCGCGCCCTTCTCCAACCACGCCGCGATGCCGGGTTGCCGGACAGTGGTCGCGGCTGGATGATGGCTGTCCGGCGGCCCTGCTTTGATATGGCACACAGCTGGCTGCCGATACCCAACTGGATGAGAGTCGAGGACTCCTGCACGAGCCTGGTGAACAGGCGCTACTACCTTGGGCCTTTTCCCTTGCTGGGCTAGCCGGCTGGGAGTCAGAGAAATGTTGGGCCACCTCTGATTGGGCTAGGAAATTTAAAGGAAAAAATCCATATTATCTCCCTCAATTTTCACAAAAGGTTGCTTTTTCTCCCTGAACTCTAAAACCGGATAAAACATCTCTCTCAACTTTTAAAACAATTCATCTTACCTCTCTGGCCCTGTTATAAGCAGTTTTGAAGACGGTTTTGTCCTTTTCTTTTTATTTATTTCGGTTGAATCTTTAAAAAATCACAATAAGTCAATGAAAAATCATAAAATAGAAAATCTAATTTTTGTGGACTCCACATGAGTAGATCTACACAGTGAACATATAATATGATATGCTTTAGTACAAAGTTTTTGCTATGGCTTTAGATCTATGTTTTTCTGTAATTAATTAGAATAATTCATAGTTGCAGTTTCTATGGTCTAATTGTGATGAAATTTTTATGATGGACTAATTATTGTATGAGTGAACTATAGTAAAAATTTCATACTCATTGGATCATGTATAGCTTAATTATAGATTTATTTATATTTAACAAGCATAAACCTAAATAAAATCTATAACTAAGTTATACATGATCCAATGAGTATGAAATTTTTATAACAGTTTAATCATATAATAATTAGCACATCATAAAAATTTCACCACAATTGAACCATAGAAACTACAGCTATGAATTATTCCATTTAATTATAGAAAAGCATAGATCTAAAGCTACAACAAAAACTTTGTACTAAAGCATACCATATTATATATTCACTGTGTAAATCTACTCATGTGGAGTCCAACAAAATTAGATTTTTAATTTTATGATTTTTTTGTGATTTACTATGATTTTTCAAAGATTCGGCCAAAATAAATAAAAAGGAAAAAGACAAAACCACCTTCAAAACCGCTTATAACAGGGCCAGTGAGGTAAGATGAACGGTTTTAAAAGTTGAGGGAGGTGTTTTGCCCGGTTTTGGAATTCAGGGAGAAAAAGCGGACTTTCACGAAAGCTGAGAGAGGTAATGTGAACTTTTTCCAAATTTAATGGGGGTAAAGGGATTTTCTGGGCCACGCCTAGGGCCACGGCCCTAGTGGCTCAAGGCCCATATCCGCCTCTAGATGCATATGTATTCATCTCAATCCACATATGTTGAAGTTGATTGGAGTGGAATTAAACTAAATTTCATTTCATTTCACTCCAACACATATAGATTAAAGTGAACACATGCATCCAAATAAGGTCTAAGTGGGATGTTCCTACTTTCTATCACGTACCTATCATGAGGGAAATCGTCGGGTAAAAAACACCATAACAATTATAATTTACACATGTGTTTTATCACATCTAAAATATAAAAGTTTTGAGTGTGATCGTGACCCACCCCAGAGAGCCAGCTAAGTCCGCAATATGGCACTGTGGCTCATATTCAGCCCGCCACATGTTGGGGGTGCTTTCCTCCCTGCAAAGCATAAAATGATTATGTGCTAATCAGCAAATGTGTTTATGCAGCCAAGAAGAAAATGGCTACCTGCAAAAAAAAAAAAAGAAGAGGATGCATTCTCACCTGCATCAAAGGGTCTATGTTCCTGTTATGACCCTCAACCCTTCCCTATCACCGCTGATCTCATGGAGCCCCTCTAGAGTCTCTCCAAAAATTTTTGCCATTGTTACTATGAGAATAAGAGATTGGTGGTTGAAGATGAACTTAACTTTCATCCTAGAACCGTCACTGCTTTAACCAGCATGCTTCCGCTCAGATGTATTGTGGTTGTCACGACCTTCGGCGAGATGAACATCTTCCAGCTGTACACGATGGTCATGGTGACGACGGTCTTGACGACCAGGTTCATTTGCACGGATCTGTTGTCCAGGTTCATATATGAGCTGTTTTCATGGCGGCCTGGCGAACGACTACGGCGGTAGTCATGGTGTAACACTCTCATGATGAGTTGGTGATCGGCTAAGATGATGGTTGCCAGATGAAATGGCCCGTCGACCAGGCTCTTCATGGTCAGTGACCAATCATATTGATTGTAGGGCCAAGCGGGAGTGATCCGCTGCCGGTTCCATGAACGCGGTGGCCGGGAATGTGGGAATGCGATGATCTTTCCCGTCTTGGCCTCGCCATTGAGTTATTGGGAAAACGACTGGATGCCATCTGATGAAAATTATAAACAATGATAAATATAACTAATCTTTTAAAAATAGTATACATCCCATGGTTATTATTATTAGTGATGATCGGAGTCTACTATAATTCTGTAGCAGTACTATAGGGCTATTGGTACCATGAGGGAGCCGCCGCCGGAGCCTCAAATCACTGGCTACTTCGGCTCCTCCATTTTGACAGTTATATTTTGCCAGAGCCAGCTAGCACCGTGCTACGGACTACGGTACAGCAGTCAAGCACAGTACACCCGCGCAGGGAGCATGGATGAGCCGGCGGGAGTGGTGCCAAATGGTGTCTTTAGTTAGTAATAATATAGTACTCGAGACCTCCGTCCAGTAATACGATAACTACGGAGTAGTAGATAAGTTAAAGGGCCTGTTTGAAAGTGTGGCCCAGCAGCCCGGCTCTGCCTCTAGGTGTTTGATATGCTTGGCCCGCTTCCCAGCCCGGTTCGCACGGTGCTCAAAGCAGCGAAAAGGGTGCCTCCTAGGAAACGAAAACTACCTCCGTTTTTCTGTGGCCCGGCTCTCTTCAGCGCTCTTCATCCCACGAGCCCAAGTTCCCGTCACCTCCCCTCGCCTACCTCCATCTACTTCAAAAACTTGCTCCACCGCCGGTGGCCCAAGCACGACACCGACGCCGACGACCACCTCCCTGCCTTCGACTGCGCCATCATCAAGGCACGCGTCCTCCAGCTCCTCCTCACCGCCCCGCCCCTCATCTAGGCGCATCTCCCCAAGGCCCTCGCCGCCGCCGCGGCCTCCGATTTCCCCGCCAGGTTCGCTCCTCCCATCCGTCGTGTCCTCCCTCGGCACTGCCGTCAACGCGGGGGACAACATCGCCGCCACCAACTCCCACCCCACCATCAGCCTCGACCTCAAGTGCTGCCTTGACATCTTTGTCGCCCCACTCCTCGAGGTCTTCCTCTTCGCCTCCCGCCGCCTTCAGGCCGCCGCCACCACGGCCAACCCAGTCGAGCCTCGTTGTCCTCGCCCACCTCGTACGCCGGCCGCGCGCGTGCGTGAGTACCGCCGCCGCCGCCGTGACCAGCTGGCCGCGCGTGTGCATGAGTACCGCCGCCGCCGCCATGCCGAGCCGGCCGCGCGCACGCGTCCTTGCTCCGCCGCCGCCCGCGGGTCCGCATGCTCGCGGCGTCGTCCTCGTCCTCGTCCCTCACCGGTGCTAATCTGCACCATGGCCCTCCCTTAGCTCGCGCCCACCAACTGCTCGATGAAATGTAAGCGAGGACTTCTCTGGTGGTAAGGCTACCACATTCCTGTGCAAGGTAGCCACACCTCTTCTGTACAGGCAAACAAACACGATCCCGTCTCAGCTCGGCTCTACAGAAACATGCAACCAAACAGACCCGCTTGCACCGTTTGGAGAGTCATAGGCCAGCCGGCTAGATGCAGCTTACCAAACAGACCCAAAAGTGCCGGCCGCGGCCGGGCTAGCTGCAGCAACGACACGGAGTACCTCTCATATAAATCCACCCCGTGTCCCATCAAAGCAACAAGTGCTTCCTTCTCCCTCTCTCTCTACTCTACCCCTCCCTCTGAGACATGGTGAAGGAAGGCACCACCGACGGCGCCTGGCACGGGCACGGCCGTGAGGTGACCATCACGGCCGTCTCGACGGTGGCGCCGGCGCTGCCAGTGCATGAGCACCGACCGCCGCTGTCGAACCTGGACCTCCTGCTGCCGCCCATGGACGTCGGCGTCTTCTTATGCTACGCTGCGGACCCAGGTGGCCGCAACCACCACCCGGCCGCGGTCCTCAAGGTGGCGCTGGCAAAGACGCTGATGGCGTACTACCCGCTGGCCGGGGAGGTGGTGGCCAACGCGGCGGGGGAGCCGGAGCTGCTGTGCAGCAGCCGTGGGGTGGACGTCGCGGAGGCGACCGCCGACGGGGCCGTGCTGCAGGACCTGCGCCTGGGCCTGCCGGACGAGAGCATCGACCCGCTCGTGCCCAAGAATAAGGCCGGCGTCATGTCCGTGCAGGTTCGATCCACTACGGGAAACAGAGCCTTTACCGAGAGTGATTATCTTTGCCGAGAGCAAAAACACGGGCACTCGGCAAAGAGCTTTTTGCCGAGAGCCGAGCTCTCGGCAAAGAGGCGCTCTTGGCAAAGATCTCTTTACCGAGAGCCGGGCTCTCGGCAAAGAACGGCCGTCGACAAATTTGTTCTTTGCCGAGAGTCAGGCCCTCGGCAAAGGTCAGCTCTCGGCAAAGGCGTCCTTTGCCGAGGGCCCGGCTCTCGGCAAATAAGGCCCTCGGCAAAGGACCGACGAGGCTAACCGCCGTCAATCTTTGCCGAGGGTCCTCAGTTAGGCTCTCGGCAAAGATCTCTTTGCCGAGAGGTCTTCGCCGGCTCTCGGCAAAGAAATTTCTTTGCCGAGGGCTATTTTTGGGCTCTCGGCAAAGAAATTTAATTTTTTTTTTGTTTTCGCATCCATTTTTTTTTGATAGCATGTTACAATACTAATATTTTAATTTTAAAATTTGACACTTTTTTTAATGCTTTTTACTATATATTTTGAG
Organism: Saccharum hybrid cultivar R570; assembly: GCA_038087645.1. NCBI lineage: Eukaryota > Viridiplantae > Streptophyta > Magnoliopsida > Poales > Poaceae > Saccharum > Saccharum hybrid cultivar. The sequence continues at coordinate 6,656,449 of JAQSUU010000512.1, forward strand.
TTTAGTTCATTTATTTACATTTCTCCGAAAAATGCAAGTTTGAACTGCAGGTGCATACAATAGTGAAACTTAGCGATTCAAAAAATGATATTGATGATATTCATTGTATTTTGAGACCAAATCTAGGAGCACTCATGAAATTTCAAACATCTCGCGCACGGAACATGGCGACAAACTTTGCGATGAAGTGTATTTTAATTATATAAAATGCAAACAACTTCCGAAAATCAAGAAACTTGACGGCACGTCTTGAAATCACATGTAGAGGCTAGGATAAAAATTTGAAAACGTTTCGCACATGTTGCAAACTAAGTTGGTTATAAACCTAGATATCTCACATACAATAACAGTAATCAACAAAGGAGATGTCTAGGTTTCTAACCCTCGTACGAGGCAACGTACGTGAAACATTTTTAAATTTTTATCCTAGCCTCCACATGTAATTTCAAGACGTGCCGTCAAGTTTCATGATTTTCGGAAGTTGTTTGCATTTTATATAATTAAAATACACTTCATCGCAAAGTTTGTCGCCATGTTCCGTGCGCGAGATGTTTGAAATTTTATAAGTGCTCCTGGATTTGGTCTCAAAATACAATCAATATCATCAATATCATTTTTTGAATCGCTAAGTTTCACTATTGTATGCACCTGCAGTTCAAACTTGCATTTTTCGGAGAAATGTAAATAAATGAACTAAACTCAAAATATATAGTAAAAAGCATTAAAAAAAGTGTCAAATTTTAAAATTAAAATATTAGTATTGTAACATGCTATCAAAAAAAATTGGATGCGAAAACAAAAAAAAATTAAATTTCTTTGCCGAGAGCCCAAAAAAGCCCTCGGCAAAGAAATTTCTTAAGAAAGTGCAAAAAAAAAGAAAAAACCTTTGCCGAGAGCCGGATCGGGGGCTCTCGGCAAAGAAAATGCAAAAAAAAACCTTTGCCGAGAGCCAGATCGGGGGCTCTCGGCAAAGAAAATGTAAAAAAACTTTGCCGAGAGGCAGATCGGACTCTCGGCGAAGAAAATGCAAAAAAAAAAAAAAAAAAACTTACACATGATTATAATTATTCGTCCTGCTAGTTCGCGAGCCACCGTTCCACTCTCACATCACCACCGCCGTTCGCGAGCCAAGCGACGAGCCGGCCTGGCGCCCGCCATGGCTGCGGCCACCACGGCCAACCCATCTCACCCACTGGTACTGTCGCCCTCGCGCCCTCCCCTCCCCACCCTCTTCGACCTTGAGGCACCCTCCCTCTCTGAACGACGCCCGCCGCCCTTCGTCTCCTCCGATCGAGATCCGCAGCATGGTGGCTGGTTCCACAAGGGGTGGCCGGGATCGACGTCGTGGTGGCAGATCCACACCGTGGCAGCTGAGATCCACGAGGTGTCGTGCCCAGCGTGGACATCGGCGGACTCAGGACTCTAGCACCTGGCGAGGCTGAGGCGGTGGCGGCGTGGCTCCGCTGCACGCAGTCGGCCGATGTGTGCAGTGGCGCTGGCGTGCTGCCGGTGGCAAGCGCGGAGTGCCGGCCGAGCGCAAGCTGCAACCCGCAACCTGCAAGGGCACAGCGTCGCACTACCGCAGCCACCCCTGGACAACACCAGCTCCCGTCGAGGTGCTCTCCTGGTGCTTGGGACTACTTACTGTGCGTGATTATTCCTGTTTTCTTTTCCATTTTTTATTCCTATGAATTGAAAGGCCTATTGCCGTCACTTGATTGCTGAATATTGACCAAGGCAGCCAAATAGACTTCATCATGAACAAAAAAACACACTAGAATTTTGGCATTATTATTATCATAAAAATATATAACACCATGTAATTTATTAATTTGTAAGCTTTCGTATCGTTTTGTTTCATATATATAGTCTATATATATCCAGATGTTACCATTTTGGTATTTTGAATTAGTGGTACTTCTTTATGTTAAAGAATTTTAAGGTATGCTCAAGTTCTATGAATGTCAGAGATGAATGGCTGCCTGGTTTGGTATGTTGAGAGCCATGAATGTCAGAGATGAGCAGGCCTCAGTCATCCCTGTTGCAAATTATAAGCTATTAAAATTCAGTAGATGTGTTTCCAAAGTGGCTAAATCACGATGCTTGTATTAAGTACTTGGTTCATTTCCTGGAGCTTGTATTACTCTTTAAAAAATCAATATATCCTTGCTGTGGTTCTTTTTTTTAGCACAACTTTCAGTGATTCTACCAACTCACTGGAATTGCAAACAATATAACAGCTCAGGTTCGGGACTGAAATTTAGAACATGATCTGGTGGAAGACCTGCTGCAAAAAAAATTATGGAAAGCATAACCTGGTGAGTTAACAAAAACAAAATGAGTTTTTGTACTTTAAAACAGTTTTTGGCCTCTATCTAGCACTACAGTCGATTCCAATATGTAATTTGAAACAGCTTTGGGTAATTAAAGTTCAATCCAATAGCAAAACAATGTTCTCTTAGGTGCATCTTAGGTGCAGGTTCATTATTTTCCTTCAAGGTTCTCTTGTTATAATTTGACATGTAGAAAATGTGCTTTTAATAATATACTAAATTTTTAACTATTGCATAGGGAAAAATATATTTAGAAGGCAACAAGGTCAGACCATGATCAAGGAATGTGGCCAGCTTATTTCTTTTGCTATTTCAGGTGGACTGAATGCAAGAGTGCAAAGTCATCGCACCACTTTTTGAATATAGGGTAAAAGCTTGGATCAAAGTTACCACACACTTGTTTCTGAACCTGAAGGGTCCAATAAAGCACAAATGAGTTATGCACCGAACATACAGCAACTTAACAGAGGTCTACACAACAGCCTTGCACAAGGTGATTTTGGCCAAATTAAATGGATCTTTTTTTTATAATAACTGGATCTATATTTATGTTCTGAACAAGTGGACAAGAATGTAGTGACATATAGATTTACAATTATTCAGGGACATCACGCGATACGGAAGAATTGCATAATTTATATAGTAGATATATAGCTGCATTATCAAATATTATATTCTTTAGTCAGGCAAGCCCACTTGTTCATTATAGTAAATATTATATTCTTTCGTTGGTGGATCTAGTATAATTTTGACTGGTCCATTATAGTAGAGATAATATGTAAGTATCAGTATTCACGCTACTAAAAAATTTAACACCCCTTAATTTCACATTTTGAATACCCAGACTCAATCCTGATCCCACCACTGCTCATCGTCATCCTCCACGGTGGCTATTCCAGGGTACGTGTGCTTCATTTCCCGGCTTGCTGGAGACTTCTGTGTGCGGTGCTATTTTTTAATTTTTCTATGTTCAACCAAAGCGGCTGCAGGAGCGCTATGGGCGGTGGCGACTGCTCTGTTTGTGGCGATGATGTGGTATGTCCGTAAAGGCTGCTTTGTTTGTGGTGACGATGTTGGACTTGCCCACGGCGGGGAGCGCTGGGTGAGTGTCTCCAAATCCATCCACTGAAATGCTAGACCAACATGTTGTGTTCATTTAATTGTCGATGGTGCATGCAGAGAAGCTTGGTTCTATTGAATTTTTTTCTGTTATGTTCGTTGACTGCAGCTCACTACATGGAATAGTTCGGCTGGATTGAATTTTCTTATGTGCTTGGCTCATGTGTAACAATGGTTCGATTGCGTTTTTCATGTGGAGGTCAACAACAGCAGCTGCCACCTTGAGTTCATCAAACCTTTGTTTTTTATTTCAGCAACAGCAACAGGGTGCAGAAACTGCTCAGGTTATTTTCTAATGCAAGTTTTTGTTGGCTAATAATTGATTGCATGTCTGGTTACTTGTATTCTTGTATTCGTAGTAAAGCAGCCACAGTGTGTCATTCCTGATGAGATGCTCAGGTTGCTTCTGTTGTGTTTGTTGACTGCAGCTCACTACTTGTTTATTCTCATGAACTTTGAACCTGAGATGCAAATCATATTTTAATCAGTAGCTATTTTACTCTGTTTGTTGTGTTGATTTTCATTGACATAGCTTGGCAAATATGCTTGTGGAGGTGGCAGTAACCAAATCAAGCACTGATTTGATTGCTCTCTTGAACAGTGGCTTGTTTAGTGCCCCGAGGCTTGGGAGAAGATGGTGGACAGGTGGTTAAGTCCGGAGTGGGCCGCTCAGCACGAGGCTGCCCGGCAGTGGCGTGCATGAATGCAAAGCATACCACACCATCAAGGCAACCGCCGTCACAAGGTTGTCAAGGGCGGCCAAGTGTTTCCGTCACCGCCGTCACAAGGTTGTCAAGGGCGGCCGGCGCAGTGAGTAGCACTGGTAGTTTCGTGTCTTGTTTTGGTATGCATGCATGTGGATGAACTATGCACGAACTTGTTATGTACGTGGACTTATATTTGAGAAAGTTTTATGTGATTTATGTGAACAATTGTGACATATGGTGCTGGATGTGAGTTATGCGATGGATGTGATATATATGGTGCTGAATGTGGTATATTTGTGATGGATAATATATATATATATATATATATATATATATATATATATATATATATATATATATATATATATATATATATATATATATATATATACACACACACACACATTTGTCGTGTTTGCAGGGATTGAAAACAAAAAATAAAAAAACAAAAAAAGATTTGGTCACTTTGCCGAGGGTGACCCTCGGCAAAGGCTCTTTGCCGAGAGCCTTTTAAGGCAGGCTCTCGGCAAAGCTGGACAGCGGACAACGAAATGACAGCTCTTTGCCGAGAGCCGGCCCAGAGGGCTCTCGGCAAAGAAATTAAAAAAAAGAAAAACCAAAATCTTTGCCGAGGGTCAGACGCCGGGGCTCTCGGCAAAGAAATTATTCTTAAAAAAGGAAAAAAAATCTTTGCCGAGAGCCTACACCGGGGCTCTCGGCAAAGAAATTATTCAAAAAAAAAAAGAAAAAATCTTTGCCGAGAGCCGGGCACCTGGGCTCTCGGCAAAGAAATTAAGTAAAAAAAAGAAAAAAAATCTTTGCCGAGAGCCGGACATCTGAGCTCTCGGCAAAGAAATTAAGTAAAAAAATTTGAAAAATTCTTTGCCGAGAGTCGGCTCTCGGCAAAGGGCCAGTAACGGCGGAAAGCTCCTAACGGCTACTTTTGTTTGCCGAGAGTCGCCGTGGCCCTCGGCAAAGGCTTTGCCGAGTGCCCGAAAGAAGGCTCTCGGCAAAGGCCCCTTTGCCGGACGCCGCTTTGCCGGCAGCCCTTTGGCGAGAGGGGCTCTCGGCAAAGCCTTTGCCAAGAGTAAACAGGTCTTTGCCGAGTGCTTTTGGCACTCGGCAAAGCCTGCCTGTCCAGTAGTGATCCATTCATATATATCCTTTCAACTTTCATCTCTTAGAAAAATAAAATAAAATCTACAGTAACATGCACGGTTATTAATTGCAAGCCTGCACAAAACTAGTAGTACAAATTTACTTTGGGTGTGTTTAGTTGAGAAATTTTGGGTGAAAAGTTACTGTAGCATTTTTCGTTGTTATTTGGTAAAATTTGTTCAACCATGGATTAATTAGACTCAAAAGATTCATCTCGAACTTTACAGACAAACTATGCAATTAGTTATTTTTTTTATCTACATTTAATGCTTTATGCATGCGTCTAAAGATTCGATGTGATGGGTGAAAGAGGAAATATTTTGGGTATGCATGGCAAGTGAACGCGGCCTTTGGAAAAATACAGTTGGACTGCGACGACTGGACTGGTTGGTAACATAGCGCATCATGTGGCAATATAAATACTCCAGTTACACGTACATGTACGTGTATCGTGTGTATATCAGAATAGTAAGAATTTAAACAAAAGCTTGTATATACTACATTACCACGTAGATTCGATCATCAGTAAACCGTTTAACCACCGTCTGATCATGGTGAAACGCTACGGGTGTCGCCCATGCTGACCGTGCACGAGGTGAGGGGGCGCCTGCCTACGCCGCAGGTGCGGCGGCGCTGTTGTGGCACCCAAAGTGCACGCTACAAGCGCCCCCCTCACCCGAAACACTTGCAACATATTAATAAAACATATGTAACATCTAGATAAACATCCAGATACAACAGATGAAACACTTAAAATATACGTCTGAAACAGATGAAACACTTGAAACATGCGTCTAAAACATACGTATATAGTCATAGTAACATGTACAACATCATATCTACTTTTGAAACATCCAGATGCAATGCAACACTTACAACATATAAAAGAAGACAGATGAAACACTTAAGAAACGCCTGAAAAACATTTGAAACTCATAGCAAAACATATGCAACATCCAGGTAAAACACTTGCAACATATGTGTGAAACATATGCAACATACAGATAAACACACTTGCAACATACGTCCGAAAAAACAGATGAAACATTGGTAACAGACGCTTGCAACATATGTGTATAAACCATTGCAACAAATACAACATCTCAATCTACTTTTGCAACATCCGTATGAAACACTTGCAACATAACTATGAAACATCTGATCATTTGAAATGTACGCTTGCAACATGAGCTTTCAGCACAACATCTCGTCACTGTTTGGGAGAAATGGAGGTTCGCCAACGTGTGAAGTTCATCGGTCTAGAGCTCGTCGGTGGCACAGAGTGACCGACCAGGGGGCGCGATAGCCGTTAAGCGCAGCGGATAGAGCGGACCTGCCTTCCGTCTCTTCGAGCCCGGCGATGGAGCTTTGCGTTGTCGGCGGACCGGCCAAGGGACACCGCAGCCTTGGAGTGGACCGGGCAAGGGGCAGTTGCGGACCAGCCAAGGGGCGCGATGGGGCAGCCACCGGAGCGAAGCTGCCCTCTGTTTCTTCGATCTAGGCGATGGAGCTTCACGTCATTAGCGGACTGGCCAGGGGATGTCACAACCTTGGCACGGACCGGGCAAGGGACAACTGCGGACCAGCCAGGGGAGCGCGTTAGGGGCAACGGCTGGCCTCGGGGCACTATGGATTACGGGCTTCGAGGGCACTGGCGAGGTCGGCGGCCAGCAAAGGAACCCCACGGTTGCGGCAGTGCGGAGCAGCGCGGCCGTGCCGTGGGGAGCCTTGTGGAGAATGGACAAAGGGATAAGGTTAGAGACAAGTGAACAAGAGGATACACGAGTTAGGCTGTTGGGCGGGTGCCGCGGTCCGTGAACGCAACGTTCGGACTATCGCAGACCAGAGCATTACCGTATAAAAACAGAGGGTGCTTGGTTTCGAGCAGGAGCAGGCAAATTTTGCAAAAAACATCCAAAACTGCGGCATTCAGCTTCCAATCTCGACACAAAATGCAACTGAATAATAACCTCTCACGCACTGTTGCAAACTACACTGCACCGCACTATACTTGTATACATGCACTTGCATTAATCATGATCATGACATCATCATTCATCACTGTAAATCTAGCACATGCACGCAGGTGACCAAGTTCAAGTGCGGCGGCGCCGTCGTCGGGTGCACCTTCGACCACCGCGTCTGCGACGCCTACTCCTTCAACATGTTCCTAGTCGCGTGGGCCGTAGCCGCCCGTGGCGGCTCAGCGCCTCCGGCCCCGTCCTTCCACCGCTCGTTCCTTGCGCCGCGCGAACCAGCACCACTCTGCACCACCGGCAACCTCGTGGACCGCCTCTTCGTCCCCGTGAGCCGCGTTCCAGCCCTGCCAGACACACCCGCCGTCAACCGCATCTACCACGTGTCCGCCGCCGACGTTGCGGCGCTTCAGGCCTCGGCGGGGTCCGGGCGCACGAAGCTGGAGGCGTTCACGGCGCACCTGTGGGGGCTCTACGCCAAGGCCGCAGCAGCCTCCGCCGTGACGGCGCCATGAGCACCTACTTCGGCAACGTGCTGACCATCCCCTACGGTGTCATGGGCACCGGCGCCCTGAGTACCATGGCGCTCGCCGACGTGGCGGACGACGTGCACCGGTGGGTGGCGGAGGCCGCGACCGGCGAGCACTTCCGCGAGCTCGTCGACTGGGTGGAGGCGCAGCGGCCGGAGCCCACGGTGGCGAGGGCGCACCTGTGCCGCGGCAACGGCGACGAGGACGCGATGGCCTGCGTGGTGTCCTCGGGGATGCGGCTCCCCGTCGGCGAGGTGGACTTCGGGTGGGGCCGGCCGGCGTTCGCGTCGTACCACTTCCCCTGGCCCGGCGGCGCAGGGTACGTGATGCCGATGCCGAGCGCGCGCGGGGACGGCGACTGGGTGGTGTACGTGCACGCGGCGCCGGAGGTGCTGAAGGTGATGGAGGCGGAGCCGACGGTGTTCAGAGCTGTGGCGGGTAGCTACATTTTCGGGTGAGTTATTAATCGCCGCCTGGTCGGCTGGGATGCTAGCAGCTGCTGCATGCTGGAACGTGATGGCGCCATCGTGCCATCGTCGTCCGTGCATGTATGTATATGTGTATGTGTATATATGTACGTGTCTGGTTCGCGGTTTACGTTATGTTGGTTCCATCCGTGTTACCGTGTACGTGTGTGCTGTGTGTAACACGTACGTACTATGTGGGGTGTACTTATACGTACGTGTGGAACTTCGGTGTAAAGAGTGTAATTAATATAAGTGTGGTATTCCTATCACGTTACCTATCACGACGGAAAATCTGTGACAAGGCATACACTAGTGCGGCCCGGCGGCTGGAGCCTGGAGCAAAGCGTGAAAGGGATGCATGCAAAGATGACTGCACTGTGTTCTCTGAGGCCTCGCAAAGAGGGGCTGCTCCGTTACAAGAAATCCTCAACACATATAGTAGAGGCTCTGGACAATTGGTGAACAAGTATAAGTCTGCAGTCTTCTTCAGTAATAATTGTGCAGATGAGGCAAAAAATGAAGTGTGATCAGCTCTGCAAATTGATGAAGCTTTAGCGGAGAGGCATTTGGGCCTGCCTACTGCCCTGGGGCGTGCTACTAGAGATGGCAACGGGTACCCGAAACCCGAGTACCCGACGGGTATTACCCGATAAAGAGGCGGGTATGGAATGAATTTTCTACCCGTGGGTACGTTATTGGACAAAATCCTATACCCATCGGGTATGCGGGTACGGGTGCGGGTGTATACTACCCATACCCGCATACCCGCGGGTAAGACATACCCGCAAAAATAACTAGTCAACCTCAGTTATTTTAGCGCATATAAGTCATGAATTTGGCCTATTGAGACATTCACTATATTTCTAGTAGATTGTCTTTATTGTAATGATGCTAATAATGTTTGTTAGCATGTTTGTAACTTGTTGGAAGCTTAGAATAATTTATTTTTGTATGTGACTATTTGATATTTTTAGGTAATTTTCGGGTATGCTATCGGGTACGGGTTACCCGTCGGGTGAGAATTACCCGGCGGGTACGGGTATGGAACTATTTTTTTACCCGCATGCGGGTACGGGTAACCCGACGGGTAAAATTTTGCGGGTGCGGGTACGGGTACGGGTGGGCACTACCCGTCGGGTACGTACCCGTTGCCATCTTGACGTGCTACGAAAGAAGCCTTCGAGTACATGCATGCCGGCAAGAGTCAGAGGTCTAGTAGGCGCCTGGAGCGGCCGCGAAGCAAGTTGTGCAGGAAGAGAGGTGCTGCTGAAATCTGTTGCACAAGCAGTTCCAACCTATTCTATGAGTTGTTTCTTGATTCCAAAAGATATGTGTCGCAAAATAAAATCCATGATCTCGAACTATTGGTGGGGCAGCTTGGCAGATAGCAGACACATTCATTGGCAACGATGAGAGCTGTTGACCAGGCCAAAACCGCTTTGGCAGGATGACCTCACGTTATTTAATGTTGCTATGCTAGGCAAACAAAGGTGGCGTTTGATTGAGCATCCTGACTCGCTATGTGCACGGGTATTGAAAGGTCGATACTTTCATGATTCAGACTTCCTGACAACAAGAAGGAAGAAACATTCCAGCCACACTTGGCGCACTATTCTTGCTGGAAGGGAGGTACTGCAGAAGGGCCTTATTCGCAGAGTTGGTCATGGGAGCACAACGAGGATATGGCTGGACAGATGGATCCCAAACCATTTCAACGGGAGACCGATTGTCACTAATATGAATGCACCAGTGACTATGGTGGCGGACCTTCTGACTCCGAGTGGTGCGTGGAATACAGATCTGATAAAACAAGTTTTTGTGGATGCTGATGCTCATGCGATCTTGAGCACACAAGTGAGAGGGCTGGGGGCGATGTCTGGGCCTGGGAGCCTGAGAGACATGGTCTCTATACGGTTAAGTCAGCATATAAACAACTCTATGATGAGCAATGCCGACTTCTGGAGGGTGATCATGCCTTTTCATCAGGTGACATAACTTGGAACCGGATTTGGAAACTTGAGGTGCCCCAAAGATCTGGGTTTTTTTGGTGGAGAGTGGTAAATGGCTTCCTCCCGACCTAAGGTGTTCTTCACCGGAGACATGTGGAGCCATTACCAAACTGTGATACTTGCGGAGCAGATGAGGAAACAATCAAACATGCCCTGCTAGAATGTATGATGGCCAGGGTTTTTTGGGAGCAGGTGAAAGTGCTTACTGGTGTGAAGGTGCTGGTGCTGCACCCCCTTACATGGGCACGGGACCTTGTTGATCTAGGTCTGATTGCAGCTAAAGATGCAGCTATTATTTTGTGTGGCATGTGGTCTATCTGGATGTTGAGGAACAAGAGGAGACATGAAGTTGGGGTACCGGTTGGGACAGCGGCTCGATGGGCAATAGACACGGCCTTTGATCTCTGGCAATTGTCCCACCTGATCAAGAAAACCGGAAACTTAGTGTGCAGGCAGCAGTGCTGGCGGCCACCGGAGTCGGAGTGGATAAAATGTAATGTTGATGAGATGCTTTGACTCTCCAAGATTCTTTGAATGACTTATAATTTGGGAAGGAGGGAGTAGATTTTTACAAGCAGCAGTTCGTTATGGTGTGACCTAGCTATCCATTCTTATTGTAGTTTTTGACTCAACACGTGTTCTTGCACTTACGGCTATTTTTTATTTTTAGTGTAGGCAAAGTTTGTGGCGACAATGAGGTACAACCTACAGGTGTGCCTGTTTGTTTTCACGGGGGTGATCCTTGCATAAGTAAACTTCTATGCTAGTGTGTAGGCAAAATTGGCCACAAGATATCGCAAATGGTCTGTCTTTGCTATAGGATATGGAAATAAGTGTGATTTGTCGGTGGACGTTTTACTTTTTCAGATTTGCTAGTGGACACTATGCCTAATAAAATCTTTATTTCAAGCTCTAGAAGAGAGAGATGAGTTGTGATTTGTCTGTTTTACCCCTACTAGTTTCTTCATCCTCCCCCTTCTTTCTCCCACTCCAATCAGCGTCATGCGTGTGACGGGCGGCGAACCTCGACGTGGCCATCGTGTGTGCCACCTCACACAATGACGTACCCAGACTGCCACGCGTGGGAGGTGCCTAGCATCACCTCCGGCGCTGGTGAAGGGTTGAGATGGCGGACTAGAGGGGGGTGAATAGTCCTTTCTAAAATTAATCACGTCGTCAAACCGAAACAAATGCGGAATTAAAACTATCGGTCTAGCCAAGACTACACCCCTCTATCTAAGTTCACAAGCACCTCACAAAGATCCTAATTATGTAACTAAGGTGCTTTCCTTAGCAAGAGCTCTCCTAAACAATTCTAGAGCAAGGTCACATAAACCTATGCACTAGTACTTTAGCAAAACCGGGGAGCTCCTACACAATTCTAGTAAGCAAAAGCACGAAGCCACCTATGCTCACTAGCAATACTCAATAGCAAGACAACTAATGCCAAACTAGAGAGCGCAAATTACTTAGCTACACAAACTAAGCAATATGACTAACAAGGTTACACAAACCAAATTAGCCACGCAACGGGAGCTACTTCTATGTTACATAAGCAAGAAGGTAACTAGCTAACTACACAAGCAAACTAGTTACAAGAGCAACTACACAAGCACAAGTATATGAATGTAAATACAAGCTTGTGAATCGAAAGCAAACCCCGAGAAGATGTACACAATGTTGACACGGCGGTTTTTCACCGAGGTTCACTTGGTTGCCACTAAGCTAGTCCCCGTTGTGGCGATACACCCACTTGATGGATCATAAGCTAATTGACTATCAAGAGTCAAACCCTCAGCAGGTGCCGTACATCCACTCTCAAGATGGGGATCCTCCAAGCCACGAGCTTTACTAGAGTTGCTCTTCGTGATCCTCGCGGGGTGAGCACAATTCCCCTCACAAATCCTCCTCCGGAGCCACGCACAATCTCCACGCGTGCTTCAACGGAGTCGCAAGCCACCAAGCCGTCTAGGAGGTGGCAACCTCCAAGAGTAACAAGCGCCACCGGCTTACAACACGATCACCTAGTGCCACTCGATGCAATCCTCTCGATGCAACACACTAGAATCGCTCTCTCACTCGATTCGATGAACACTATCAAGCATGAGTGAGTTAGAGGGCTTCCAAACACTACCACATAAGCCACCAAGGTCAAAGTGTGCTCAGCTACCGGCCACGGCCGGCCAAGGCATCTATTTATAACCCCACGGTCAAATAGAGCCGTTACCCCTTCACTGGGTCCTTTTCGAGATGACCGGACGCGGTGGTCAAAACTGACCGGACGCGGTGGTCAGTAGCGTGCTCCAACGGCTAGTTTTCGTGCGTACAAACTTGTTTTGACCGGACGCGGTGGTCACTAACAGGACCGGACGCGGTGGTCGCAGCGAAACAGCGAACAGAGAGGTTCCAGCAAGCTCCCGAAGTGACCGGACGCGTCCGGTCATCACTGACCGGACTCGCTGCAGCGTCCAGTCATTTTCGCCCACGAAAAACACTGACCGGACACGGTGGTCGTAGCTGACCGGACGCGGTGGTCGAAACTGACCGGACGCGGTGGTCACGAGTCCGGTCACAGACCACCCTTCGGTAAAACGGCGATATCTCTTAGCTCCAAACTCCGATTTCGATGATCTTGGACATTTTGGAAAGCTTACTCAGAGGGCTACACAACCCACTAAAGCACTTGATCCAATTCACAATGGATCAAAGCAGTATTCCACTCTAAGAGCCATCCTAGTGTCCGAAGAACACCGAAAAACATTTCTCTCTTCTCTAAGTTGATCAACACCAACTCCAACACCTTCTCCTTTGCAAATGTGCCAACACCACCATGTGTACACCACCATGTGCATATGTGTTAGCTTTTCACAAACATTTTCAAAGGGTTAGGCACTCAACTTGCCTCGTCACTCGATCCTAACACGTATGTAAAGTTAGATCGCTCAAGTGGCACTAGATGACCGATATGCAAACAAGTTTGCCCCTCTTGATAGTACGGCTATCTATCCTAAACCCGGTCATCAACTTCTCTACACACCTATGACCGGTGAAATAGAAATGCCCTAGGTTATACCTTTGCCTTGCGCATTCCACTCCATCTCCTCCGATGTTGATGCAACACATGCACCAACCATATCACAAATGATATGATCCACTTCATATCATCATGTGGCCTTGGTCCATCGATCTTGACCTCACTTGCTCTTCACCGTTGCATCGGTCCATCGGTGCCAAGTCTTGCTCAAGCTTCGCCGCTTCACGGTCCATCGCTCTAAAGCCTCCAACTTGCCCTTCACACTTGCAACCGGTCCGTCGAGTCAAGCCTCATCTTGATCTTTGTCACCTTGGTCACATGACTCCATGTCATGTCTCATATGCAATGAGCTCCTTCATGACACCATTACCTGTAGACTAATCCCTGTGTATCTCACGTTAAACACAATTAGTCTACCTAAGGTTGTCGCTCAATTACCAAAACCAAACAAGGACCTTTCAATCTCCCCCTTTTTGGTAATTGATGACAACTCTACAAAGATATGGAAAAAGTTCTTTTGGACTTTATGCCACTTATCCAACATTTAAACTCTATGTTAGGATTTGGATAAGCACCATAAAATCTAACTTGGTAGTGATAACTCTCCCTACATATGTGCTCAAATGGTTTGGTTTCAAGCTTGCACATATGCATAAATATAAAATTTATGGAAGGGTTAGCACTACTAAGTGATGCTAAGGTGTATAGAATAAACCTTTGTAGTTCGATACCATTTGATAGCTCGATATCATTTGAAAATCACAAGTTTGCCATCATCCTTAGCATCATGAGTAGCTAGACATCAAAAATACTAGAAACCCCGTGAGATCAACATTATAAGCAAGGTTCTAGTTTTTCATGATAAACACAAGTCTAGCTATCATCCTATGCATGCTAGTTATCAAATCATCATTCAAGTTCTATAACTAGCATACACCACACAAGCATGCATATTGAATTTAAAAACTTTATGCAATGCAAGCAAGCACATGAATATGCACATATCAAATGTAATCAATCAAAGTTCATGAGCTTGCTCCCCCTACTTGTGTGCTTCTTTTGTCCAAGAATTTTGATTCTTCTCATTTCTTCAATGTTGCTCCCTCTTTGTCCATCTCCATGTCCAAACTCATCTTCTCATGATATCTTTGTTCAATCTCTTCCCAAACCTCTCTCTCTTGGTGTATTGACATATCTTTGTTCCAACTTCTCCCCCTTTGTCATCAATTTCTATAAAGGGTGTACTTCTCATTGATGCAAAGGCTTGCATTGGGGTAGATGGTTGAGACTTGAATATTGCGTTGTTGATGGACATCACCGCACATGTTGGAATGACATTACTTGTATGTTGCTCTTGAGATACCACTTAGGATCTTTGACCTTGATACCATTAGGTGGGGCTCCTCCCCCTATGTCATAGCATGGGTAATTCACTTGATAGTCTTGAGCTCTTGTGTGTGAGGGAACTTTCTTCATTTGATGATCACTTAAAGTTGAGGATCACTTGTGGAACCACCGTCTTGTATAAATGATATCATGTGTAGAAATACCACGAATAAGTGTGTGATACCAATTTAAAGAATCCTCTATCATGGAACCACTTGTAGGATTTGTTAATATGATCTTTTCTTGAACATTTGCTATCTTTATGAGTATCACTTGTAAGATATCACTTGTAGATCATGATCTAGACACCACTTGTAAATACCAATTGAAGAAATATTTTAAGTCTAGATACCATTTGAAACACCCTAGATATCCATTTCCATTGTTGTCTTGTGCTTGTACCCATATCATTGTCATGAGCTTTTAGTATGACTTGAACTGAGTTGATTTGCCTAAGATTCTAAGTTCGGTTTGATCCAATGACAAGCTTCTTCACTTCTCATACTAAGGGTTATCTTGCCAATGTTGTACTTGTTACTTGTTAGCAATCCAAACTAGATCAAGTACTTGGGTTCACTAGCTCATGAACAAATTCATACACATACCACTAGATCATTTAAACAATTCAAGCAATAGTGGCAGGCTATGAATTTAAACATTTCATTTGTTATGCATGATCCTAGTAAGCATGTACTATATGCACTAATCGCATACTAGTAAGGTATGAAATGATCATGCATATTGCAATGATACCTTTGTTATGTTGGAGTAGAGGATAGTCATATAGATTCCAATTCATTACTCCAATAGAAATGTGAAGTCCAATTTATAAGCTTGGTGAAGACCAATCATTATAGAGAAATCCATTCTTCACCCATATGAAATGAGAACCACTAATAATCAAGTGCATTATCTCTTGTTGTGGTTGGCTTGCTTTTTCTCTTTGATCAATACTTGCATTAGAGAAGTACTTATGATACCAATTTTATAACTATGACTAGTTCTCTTTTGGGTGTTGCTTGCTTTTCTTGATCAACCCTATTGATTGTTTCAATTAAGCATCTCAAATGTCCCTTGAATTCATCACTTCCATGTTAGCCTTCCAAGCCGGTGCTCGGTTTACCCACCCATGGGTGGCAAGCCCCCTCAGTAGGGAGAAGTGACCTCTCTCCAAAGAACCATCCTTGACACTTACTTGAATTGCCTTTGATTGATTGATCTATAGACTTAACTTGATGAGTAACCTTGAATTATTCTTTAAGTCCTTTTCTTTCTACCAAATGATCTCCAATTATTACTAGAACTTGAACCTCATCTTCATCTTGAGTTTGATCTTCATTTTCAAATTTGAGTACCAAATTTGTACACTAAGTACATTCCACAATCAATGCCCTTGTACTCATTTCTTGTCATGCTTCTAGATCAATTCAAAACCAAACTTAGGTGTCTCAAACACTTATAAATATGTTTCCAACTTGAGGACCTTTCACTTAAAGTGACTCTAGATCAATACAATAATTGTCACTTTTCTGGCAGATTCTGTACCCTTCAAAGAATAATTCATATCTCTCAATGTATAGGTCCAAATGCCATGAAATTTGATGGAGATGTGAATTACTAAGTCATATAGCAAATGTAAAAATTTGAGCTTCATTTGACTTCTAGATTGCTACTAGATTTCAAATCTTCCACCACTGCTACATGCTGAAAACTGCTGCCCTATAGCTGACAAGATGTGCTCTAAAACCATAGCATTTCTCATCCAATTATCATGAAATTTATACAGCATCTCATATCATAAGTCTAGAGCATTCATACCAAATTTCAAGCCAATCCAATATGATTTAGTCACTCAAACTCAGACTTGATCTCAGCTAGCTCAGATTTTCAATAATGGACAGATTTCAATACATTGAGCTATACTTCACCAAATTGAATCAAACTTGAAACTAACTTATTTGAACATTTTCATAAGACATATATCCATTCAATCCACTTACTAAATGTCATCTCATGAATTTATCCAACACAAATCAATCTAAATTTGATTGCTAGGCATTTAATCCATTCAATCATCTCATAGCAAACAACATTGCATATATATCCAATTCAATCAACTCATATGCACCCAAATAAAATGATCAACTAGAGATATACTATGGTTATCACATGATCATCCTTTTTGCAAGCTCCAACTCAAATATTTGCAAGCCATCAAATATATCCAATAAATCACCACAATCTTGAATGTTGCACTTGTATGTTATAGCATTTGGACTCCACTTATTTTGACTTGGCATTGGGATAGAATATGCACTAAGCTTTAAAACTTGATTCAACATATGATGACCAATATGAATTCAAATGAATCAAGCCTCCAATGCCGATGGTACCTACAAATAATCATCCACTTTTTGATGGTACCCAAACAAGTTTGGGTCCTTTCAAGTTAGGAGCAACATACTTAGGCAAAGCCTTAGTATGGGTAGCGGGATGTTTTGCAATTCCAACCAATGAGGTACCATTGCCATTCTTTCTAAGCATGTTAGTATTATTAATTGAACTAGGCTTAGAATTATTACCTAGGGGACATGAATGAGCCATGTGTCCCCTTTCCCGGCATGAATAGCATCTTCTCTTTGGTTGAGCCTTTTCTTCCTTGCTCATGTGATGCTCTTCATTGCCTTGCATCTCATGAGTTGCTTGAGCATTCTTCTCAAGCTTGGTAGGACACCCCGAGACAAAGTGTCCCATATCTTCACACTTGAAGCACTTGATGTGAGCCAAATTTCTTTTCTCAATTTGATTCTTACTCATCATCTTGGTATCTTGGATTTGCATTGGATGCCTTCCTCTTCCACCCCTTCTTGTTTTCTTTTATTCTTCTCATGCTCAACGTGTGGCTTTGGTTGAGGCTCTTCTTGTTGCTTCACTAGTTTCTTGCTTGGGCACATTGAGGTGTAGTGACCCCATGTATGGCACTTGAAGCACTTGCGTTTGAGCCTTTCTTCTTCTTTCTTCAACTTGAGCTTCTCTAAGTTGGGGCATGTTTGGTGAAGATGACCCACTTCATGGCATTGGTAGCACATGAAATGAGAGAGCTTCTCTCGAGCTAGCTTCTTCATCTTCCTTTCTCTTTTCTTTTCCCCTTTGGTCATATTCTTCTTGCTCTTGTTGAAACCAAGGCCACTCTTGTCACCAAAGTTTCTTTGAGTTTTCAACATATGCTCAAAGGTGACTTTTGAGTTGTAGCACCTCTCTAACTTGTTGCTCAATTTCTTCACTTCACTTTTGAGCTCATTGTTCTCCTTCAAAATATTAGTCTCACAAGACATAGAAGTAGAACAAGCATATATATATGAAGAACATGGCATATCTAATAAGTCATCACAAGAGGTGGATACATGCTTTCTCCCTACATCACATGGGTTAGTCACATTTTTCAATTGATCATTTGATCCATGTGATGAGCTCTCATTAATTTTAATTTTCTTTAATAACATCTTAAAGAGAGAAGCATGTTCTTGTACCAAATTATCATGAGCAACACTAAGTTCCTCATGAGCCAATTTTAGCTCCTCGTGTGAACAAGTAGTAACATAAAGTAGATGCTTTTGTTGTTCACATGTGGTTTTTAGAAATGAGTTTTCATTTTCTAATTTCATGGTTTTAGCTTTCTCATTTTCTAAAGACATGTTCATGCTAGCAAGTCTACTAACAAGCTCATCATATGAATCAACATGATCAATCACATTATCATTTGATACCTTTGTGTCACCTAGTGACATGAAGCAATGTGATGTAGTGGATGGGCTTGTAGTAGCATCATCAAGGCCCGAGCATGAACCAATGTTGTCACCATCAAGTGTGCTTGGGGTAGAAACATCACTTGCAACACTTGATGCATCATCACCATTCTTGTCAAGTGAACTTGTGGTAGATCGATCATCATCATCACTTGACCATGAGGTGGAGCAATCCTCCACAACCATCGTGTTGTGGTCATGCTCAACATCATCATGTGCAACCTCCTTAGGCTTGACATCATCGTCATCATCGGTGATAGCTCCATACTTTTCATTGAGATAGGCCCATATCTCATGAGCAGATTTGAGGTCCATGATCTTACCAAAGATGCTATCATCCAAAGATCTATACATGATGTTAGTAGCTTGGATGTCAAGATCTAGGCATTCTCTTGTGCTTGAGTTAGATTATCTTCATCCAACACATGAGAAAAGCCTACATCTACCATCCACCACATTTGAGGGCAAATAAACTTAAAATTGCATATCATCCAATTTTTCCACCGTGCAAAGTGTGTGCCATCAAACATGTGAGGACAATCAACATCTAGTCCATATTCCGCCATCCTCTCGGGTCGGTGAAGACCACAAATGAGAGACCGGGCTCCGATACCAATTGAAGGGTCGAGATGGCGGACTAGAGGGGGGTGAATAGTCCTTTCTAAAATTAATCACGTCGGCAAACCGAAACAAATGCGGAATTAAAACTATCGGTCTAGCCAAGACTACACCCCTCTATCTAAGTTCACAAGCACCTCACAAAGATCCTAATTATGTAACTAAGGTGCTTTCCTTAGCAAGAGCTCTCCTAAACAATTCTAGAGCAAGGTCATACAAACCTATGCACTAGTACTTTAGCAAAGCCGGGGAGCTCCTACACAATTCTAGTAAGCAAAAGCACGAAGCCACCTATGCTCACTAGCAATACTCAATAGCAAGGCAACTAATGCCAAACTAGAGAGCGTAAATTACTTAGCTACACAAACTAAGCAATATGACTAACAAGGTTACACAAACCAAATTAGCCACGTAACGGGAGCTACTTCTTTGCTACACAAGCAAGAAGGTAACTAGCTAACTACACAAGCAAACTAGTTACAAGAGCAACTACACAAGCACAAGTATATGAATGTAAATACAAGCTTGTGAATCGAAAGCAAACCACCGAGAAGATGTACACAATGTTGACACGGCGGTTTTTCACCGAGGTTCACTTGGTTGCCACCAAGCTAGTCCCCGTTGTGGCGATACACCCACTTGATGGATCACGAGCTAATTGACTATCAAGAGTCAAACCCTCAGCGGGTGCCGCACATCCACTCTCAAGATGGGGATCCTCCAAGCCACGAGCTTTACTAGAGTTGCTCTTCGCGATCCCCGCGGGGTGAGCACAATTCCCCTCACAAATCCTCCTCCGGAGCCACGCACAATCTCCACGCGTGCTTCAACGGAGTCGCAAGCCACCAAGCCATCTAGGAGGTGACAACCTCCAAGAGTAACAAGCGCCACCGGCTTACAACACGATCACCTAGTGCCACTCGATGCAATCCTCTCGACGCAACACACTAGAATCGCTCTCTCACTCGATCCGATGAACACTATCAAGCATGAGTGAGTTAGAGGGCTTCCAAGCACTACCACATAAGCCACCAAGGCCAAAGTATGCTCAGCTACTGGCCACAGCCGGCCAAGGCATCTATTTATAACCCCACGGTCAAATAGAGCCGTTACCCCTTCACTGGGTCCTTTTCGAGATGATCGGACGCGGTGGTCAAAACTGACCAGACGCGGTGGTCAGTAGCGTGCTCCAACGGCTAGTTTTCGCGTGTATAAACTTGTTTTGACCGGACGCTGTGGTCACTAACAGGACCGGACGCGGTGGTCGCAGCGAAACAACGAACAGAGAGGTTCCAGCAAGCTCCCGAAGTGACCGGACGCGTCCGGTCATCACTGACCGGACTCGCTGCAGCGTCCGGTCATTTTCGCCCACGAAAAACACTGACCGGACGCGGTGGTCGTAGCTGACCGGACGCGGTGGTCGAAACTGACCGGACGCGGTGGTCACGAGTCCGGTCACAGAACACCCTTCGGTAAAACGGCGATATCTCTTAGCTCCGAACTCCGATTTCGATGATCTTGGACATTTTGGAAAGCTTACTCAGAGGGCTACACAACCCACTAAAGCACTTGATCCAATTCACAATGGATCAAAGCAGTATTCCACTCTAAGAGCCATCCTAGTGTCCGAAGAACACCGAAAAACATTTCTCTCTTCTCTAAGTTGATCAACACCAACTCCAACACCTTCTCCTTTGCAAATGTGCCAACACCACCATGTGTACACCACCATGTGCATATGTGTTAGCTTTTCACAAACATTTTCAAAGGGTTAGGCACTCAACTTGCCTCGCCACTCGATCCTAACACGTATGTAAAGTTAGATCGCTCAAGTGTAGGGATGAAAACGGTATGGATATTTTCCGACCGTATTCGAGACCGAATTCGTTTAGAGGGGTTTTAATCCGTCCGTATCCAAGTCCGGATATTTAACATCCGATACCGTATTCATATCCGAATATTTAAATCACATATTTATGATGTCGATATCCAATCGTATCTTATCCGGTATTTTTGATACTATCCGTATTCGAATCCGAATCCGGACATAAATATGAAAACAAATACGATATCAGTGATATCCGTCCGTATCCGATCCGTTTTCATCCCTACTCAAGTGGCACTAGATGACCGATATGCAAACAAGTTTGCCCCTCTTGATAGTACGGCTATCTATCCTAAACCCGGTCATCAACTTCTCTACACACCTATGACCGGTGAAATAGAAATGCCCTAGGTTATACCTTTGCCTTGCGCATTCCACTCCATCTCACCCGACGTTGATGCAACACATGCACCAACCATATCACAAATGATATGATCCACTTCATATCATCATGTGGCCTTGGTCCATCGATCTTGACCTCACTTGCTCTTCACCGTTGCATCGGTCCATCGGTACCAAGTCTTGCTCAAGCTTCACCGCTTCACGGTCCATCGCTCCAAAGCCTCCAACTTGCCCTTCACACTTGCAACCGGTCCGTCGAGCCAAGCCTCATCTTGATCTTTGCCACCTTGGTCACATGACTCCATGTTATGTCTCATATGCAATGAGCTCCTTCATGACACCATTACCTGTAGACTAATCCCTATGTATCTCACGTTAAACACAATTAGTTTACCTAAGGTTGTCGCTCAATTACCAAAACCAAACAAGGACCTTTCAGCTGGTGCCATCACCACCTGCATCGCCTCCCTATGACGCTGAGGTCAAAACTGCCGGACTTCAAGGTGAGATCTTCGCTACTAGGTCATTGCTTCTGACGTGTAGTAGGTGGTGACTAGAGTGGCCTTGGTGGCCTGCGGCGACGCAGACGAGCACGGTCAACGACGCTAGTGCTGGCTATTCAATGAGCTTGATGTCGGCCCATCCCGTCGCCACACAGCGGCGGACACCGCCACCAGGAGGAAGAAGAAACTGGCAGGGGCAAATGGACAAATCGCAACTCTTCTCTCTCCTCTAGAGCAAGAAGTAAATATTTTATTAGACATAGTGTTCACCAGCAAATCACACTTATTTCCATGTCCTATGGCAAAGAGAGGTCATTTCGATGTCCTGTGGTCAATTCTGCGT
Organism: Saccharum hybrid cultivar R570; assembly: GCA_038087645.1. NCBI lineage: Eukaryota > Viridiplantae > Streptophyta > Magnoliopsida > Poales > Poaceae > Saccharum > Saccharum hybrid cultivar. Next base: position 6,678,665 of record JAQSUU010000512.1, read on the forward strand.
AGTATGTATTGTTTAAAGAAACACGATAGTGTTGCTAGGTTCCACAATTTTGTTTAATCTCATCTAAACGATAAGGATCAGTCCCAAAACGCATGATATGATGCCGAAGAGATTTTCTTTAAACTCAGAAAACTAGTACTCATAAGTCATAACCATTAGGTTCTGTTTGCATTATTAGAATTGAAATACATTCTAATAATCTCAAATTAGACATAGATCTATTAGGTTAATATGGTCACGTACAGAATATACTTGTATACTATCATGGGCCACATGGGGAAGATATTTATGTCTACTACAAGGAAGTGAGGCGTGGAGTGTGCTATAAGTTGTTGAGCAGAAACATAATATGGTTATCTATGAAATCAATTTCTATCTCACACTCCGTAAATTTAAGATACACTTATATATCTAGACTTTAGAAAATTATGAAATATCAGATTCTAAGCTAAATAACGTAGTCTATACTAATTCCTTCAAAATGAAAGGATCTAAATGGGCCAGTCTTCTTCGGCAACAAGCCCAGAGACTATAATTACATTCGGAATTGGACTCGTAGGATCATGGCACATCGAACCAAGCTCGGACAAGAGGACTTCTTTTTCTTGCGAGATCGGCCAAAAGACGACATGATGATGAAAATATTCTACAAAGCGTGAGCAATAGAGTTCTAATTAGGAGCGAGGCCACTCAATTTGAAACCAAAGGCGCCACTGTGTGTATGTAAGTGGCCAACATGGGTACCCGTTAAGCACTAGAGCCGTTGGATAGGCCATCAAGAGGTTATCTGTTGTTGGTGCACCTAACGTGCAGTAAGCGTGTGACAAGGATCTCTATAAAGGAACTGACTGGCAGTGACGACTCAGTGAGATCGCGAGCGAGGCTTCCCCTATACTATATAGTACTGGTGTACTATATTCTGTGAGTTGTGACTATATATGTCCTTCCCTGTCCTAATAAAACAAAACAAAACAAAACAAAAAGATATAAACGTTTGTGTAGTGGATGCCGCACCATCGGTTGGCAGTTCCTGTAGTCGCACTGCTAGTCACTGTTAGGGGGAGTCCTATGAAGATGTGATTACCGAGAATAACCTCATCATAAGTCCAAGCTAACCGTCGGGATGTTGTCATCAGAAGGGGTCATCAGGGTGTCACTCACCAATTAAATCACCAGCTAGGCGTTGAACTGATCGAGCTTCACCAACTCGCAGGAATTTATCACCAGATCGATAAACATATATGTCGTTTCGACGAGTGCTAGCTAGCTGACTCGAGTGTACTCCCTTCTTATCGAATTTAGAAGTCGTTTTAGACAAAGTTTAGGTCAAACATTGGAAATATAAATCATTAATAACTTTTAAATCGTTGAATTTGCAAATGTAAAAATTATATGAATAGATTTGTCTTGAAAAATACTTTCATAAAAGTATACCTATATCATTTTTTCATAAATATTTTTTTTATAAAAACAAGAGGTCAAAGTTGTATTTTAGAGATCATATCGCTGTCCTAAACGACTTCTAAATCGATACGGAGGGAGTACTAGGTGGCTGTCCCTGTTGAGTGTTGACGCAGGTCGTCCATCCGTCGTCCTCTTTCACGGGCCAAAATAAACGAGCGATAGGGTCAAGCAACCTAGCTACCGGTGCTTGATATCCCGATTCTCAGCCACCGTACCTTTCGGCTTCTGGTGACCTCATGCGCTTTCGATTCCGTGCTATCGATCGATCGCGATCCAGTGCATGGGGGAATATTACTGGTGGTTAAACTTTAAAGTGCGTAGCTTAGATTATGTTGCTAATTGTAGCTTTATTTGCTTCGTTGTTTCTGTGTATGTCGATCTGCGATTGGTTTGCAAGCTCCAACATTTTCCTAATAAATCAAGACGTCGTCTTCTTCCTTACTACGCTCTGCTAATCGTAATCGCATCTCGATCGCCTTTAGAAGAGAGGGTCGGACCTCGCTCCGTCTCCACTTTCTGGCTACCCGTCCTCGTCGCCGTCAGCGCACGCCACGTCTCCCTTTTAACTTGCTGTAGCCGCAGGCGATCAGGTTTCACGTCGTCGATGATGTGCCGGCCGGAAAGGTCGATCAACGATCGCTCACGGCGGCCGTGCATTCAGGACCAGGCAGAGGACGCCGCACCGCGCAGGTTCAGGCCGGGGATCCTGCAGCACCGCCGGAGCTGAATGGATGGATATTCTGTAGCGCAGCTAGAGCTGAATGAATCTGTAGCAAACGCGCCCTCGTTGCTTGCTTGCTTTACATAAATAATTTCTTAACCGTCGCATAGGCATTACTCCTACCTGCTTGGTGTGGCCGGTGGCCTGTAGGCGTACGTGACAGGTAAAATTAAAAATGGGTCATGTGGTTGCTCGGTTCAGTTCAGCTGCCTCGGAAACCTGAACGCCGCTGCACTGCATTGGTAGAGTGTGGTTTGTTTGGTTTATATCTGACGAACGTTAAACGACACTTCTTCAGTAGTTGGCAGAGTGTGGTTTGTTTGGTTTATAATCTGACGAACGTTAAACGACACTTCTTCAATAGTTCCGAGCAATGCAACCAAATCGCGGACTGGTTGCTTGGTTCCGTCGTCACTCCCGCACTGGCAGTGTGGGACCTGTCCTTCTTGCGACTTTCTCTCCCAACCGTTTGACAAATAACGCCAAGTTTTTCGGTTGGACCTGGTTGGCACATGAAAGCTACTGTAATATTGTGTCACCAAAAACTAGTTTGCCCGAAGGGTTTAGTAATCGTGAGTTTCTTCGTAAACTCGGCATATGGCCCCATTTAACACACCTGCAGAGCTTAATTGAGATCCAGGTTGGACCTATAAACTATAGATTAAATTGAAGTGGCATAAACATTATTTACACCCAGTCCAAACTATATACAAAATGGTTCATCTAAATGCTCTCAACGTACCTCTCGCTCCACATCCAAGATTTTTAAGAGCAATATATCTAGCTCTAAGGATTCTAAGAGCTCGAGTTTTTTTTCCCAAATGGAACACGTTTATATATATATATATATATATATATATATATATATATATATATATATATATATATATATATATATATATATATATATATATATATATATATATATATATATATATATATATATATATATATATATATATATATATATATATATATGTTATCAGTTAAAAGACTTGGCTAGAGATATTGCCCATTTGTAATCCGCATATGCCATCATTGGGAGCTTATAATTTGTAGCTATAAAAAATATGTATTTTTAACTGATGCATGAAATTCAATAGCAAAAATCCATTTTTCTCCCATTCCCCAACTTTTCACGGAAGGATCATTTTCGTTGATCCAATGTAAAGAATATGATTGCGTTACAATATCATTTTTTCCTCGAACACTTAGAGAACCATGAATCATTGTATTAAGAATAAAATACAGTGCGCCACTTTTAATTTTATAAGAAAACTTACTTGTGGTTAATCTCAGCATTTGGGGAAGATTCACCCTCAAAATAGTAACCAAAGCTATTACTTATTTTATATTATTTACAACCAAGAAATGCAGATGCTGATCGACTGGCAATTATCTATCATTATTTTGTCTATAGCAGAAGAGAATCCCAGCAAACCTGCAGACCAGCATAAGTGCGTATAATAATAACATGGAATAATAGGGTACTGCAATGTACACATCAGAACTTTTCGATTGGTAGAGGAAATAAAATAGCATTATATACGTAGCAAATTTTGCAAATAAAATAAGGTACTGCATCGCAAATGTGCAATATAATTAGTTTACCTAACACCCCATCCCTTTAAATACTCATATCATATCATGGCGCCTAGCTTATTAGAAAACCTGAACTTCCTCTAGCCTCACCCTCTGCTCTGAAGTCACTAGCCAACCACGAATACCACGCAGGCAACATGGTGAAATTAGAAGCAACCAAAGAGCACGACGATGGCGGCCGCGACGTGACCGTCACGGTGGCGCCGGCGCTGCCGGTGCAGGAACACCGCCTGCCGCTGTCCAACCTGGACCTCCTCCTGCCGCCGCTCGACGTCAGCCTCTTCTTCTGCTACCTCCACCCGGCGCCCACCGCGGCCGCTCTCAAGGAGGCGCTGGCCAAGACGCTGGTGGCATACTACCCGTTGGCCGGGGAAGTGGTGGCCAACGGCGATGGAGAGCCGGAGCTGCTCTGCAGCGGCCGCGGCGTTGACTTCACGGAGACGACCGCGGCCGGCGCCGAGCTGCGGGAGGTCCGGCTGGGCGCCGTGGACGAGGGCGTTGAGAAGCTGGTGCCTGCCATGAAGGCCGGCGTGATGGAGGTCAAGGTATGATGATGCGTGTCCTTGTTACTTTCCATGTATACTCATTATTAGGAGCATGTAAGAATGTTACTTTCACGTAAAAGACGTTTCTCCTATGATGACGCAACGTAGCATTGGAGTATAAAAAGGTCTTATGTAACGCAACATTCTTGAGTGTTGATGACCGTGTTGTTGCATGGCACATGCATGCAACGCAGTTGACCAAGTTCAGGTGCGGCGGCGCCGTCGTCGGGTGCACCTTCGACCACCGCGTCTGCGACGCCTACTCCTTCAACATGTTCCTCGTCGCGTGGGCCGCAACCGCCCGTGACAGCTCTGCGCCACCACCGGCCCCGTCCTTCCGCCGGTCCCTCGTCGCCCCACGCGACCCATCACATCAGCGCGCTCCATCCACCGACGCCCTCATCGACCGCCTGTTCTCTCCTCGCAGCGCCGCGCCACCGCCGCCGCCACCCGCCGCCGCGGGCGGCTCCGTCAACCGGATCTACCGCATAGCAGCGGCGGACATCGCCGCGCTGAAGGCCTCGGCGGGGCCAGGGCGCACGAAGCTGGAGGCGTTCACGGCGCACCTGTGGCAGCTCTGCGCCATGGCGGCGGCGGCCTCCCCGAGCCAGATCAGCCAGTGCTGCATGGGCGTGGTCGTGGACGGGCGCGCCCGCATGTTCCCAGACGGCGCCATGAAGGCCTACTTCGGCAACGTGCTCACCATCCCGTACGGCGTCATCGGCTCCGAGGACCTCGGCCGCATGGCGCTCGTCGAAGTGGCGGGCGACGTGCACCGGTGGGTGGCGGAGGCCGCCACCGGCGACCATTTCCGGGGCCTCGTGGACTGGGTGGAGGCGCTGCGGCCTAAGCCGGCGGCGGCGAGGGCGTACCTGGGAGGAACCGACGGGAACGAGGCGATGTCGTGCATCGTGTCGTCCGGTATGACCTTCCCGGTGGGCAAGGCCGACTTCGGGACGGGCCTTCCCGCGTTCGCGTCGTACCACTTCCCGTGGCCCGCCGGCGCCGGGTACGTGATGCCGATGCCGAGCGCGCGCGGGGACGGCGACTGGGTGGTGTACGTGCACGTGGCGCCGGAGTTGGCGAAGGTGATGGAGGAGGAGTCCACCGTGTTCCAAGCCCTCGAGAACAGCTACGTGTTTGAGTGATTGACGTATTGTCGTGCATGCGCATGGTAAGTGTTGTGTACTAGTACTTGTGAAGCGTACGTCTTGGATGTCCGCCGTGTTAGAGTTAATTGGTATGGAGTACTCGCTACTCGCTACTCAGTAGGGCTACCAATTGTCCAGTTGGTAACTGTATATGTTTCGATCTGAGAAAATAATAGTACTCCATGTCACGTGACATGTGGTAACGAATGTTACTTACTAAGGCCTGCTGTGCCTAGTTAGTGCCATCTTTTGGACAGTATATGTCAACTCAAATACTAGTATGCATTGAGTTGAAATTGGCGTATAACTCAATTAGTGAGTATATATGATTGGAAACTTGTCTTTTTATGAGGGGAGTGAGGGCAAATAGTCCTCTAGTACAAATTATATATTTGGCAGTGGCAGCACTCTTTCAGTTTGTACTAATCTTTATACATGCAATCTCGAGTGCAAGCTCGGGCACCCGATAGCGCCACGTCGCCCGCTATCCTTCTCGCCCTTCGGAATCCGAACAATCATGAACTTTCTCACAGCTCCATGTCTCCACCTCTCGCGCCGCTGGCTGCCTGATCTTCCCGGTTGTCCCTGCCACGGAACGGGGCGATCCACCGGCGTCGGTCGCGCTCCCAGTCGTTCACTCTTCCCTCCTCCTTCTTCCTCTTTCCTTGCTCGGCGCGCCACCTCCTACCGCTCCACGCTCGAGCTCGAGCTCGACCTCCAGGGGCTGCAGGGCCAGCCTCCTCATCGCACAACGCTCGAAAGCTCCGCCTATTTGCCTGCTTCTCTTGTGGCGCCTCCTCGTTCGTGGCGTAGTCCTCGATGCCGTGGTCAGTACAGCAGCACGAGACGAGAAGAAGCTAGGCCACAGAAATAGCTGAGGTCAGGCGGAAGCGACCGTTGCCGTGGAGCTCTACTTCATAGCTCCCTCCCATGTCCCCAATGTAGACACATCACCTTCCTGCTCCTCTCCTTTTGCTGGCTGCCTCTATGGCTGTCGAAGAACAAGCAGAAGTCTAGGCGATGCCATCCTCGGATCCTGGCTAAGCCCAGTAGTATGAGCAACGGGCTACTGCAGTATAGTGGCAGGAGGTCTCCATCTTTGTCGCACGGCCACTGCCACGTCCGCTTCCCGCTTGCACGATGCTCGCTCGAGCAGGCAGGCCCTTCCACTCTGTCTTTAGGTGAGGTCCGAGGAGGGGAACGTGCAGTGGAGGGGGTCCTCAGCAGGGTCTGCACATCGTGTGCTCGACGAATTGCCCATGAGAACTCCAGATAGTTGAAGAGTGTGAAAAGGCTCGGTCTAGCAGCAGGCACGGGAGCACGGCCATGGAGCTGATGCTTAGCCTGGAGCTCCAAGCGGTTCAAGCCACAATAGATGCAGTAGACCATGAAGAGATCATGCCCGTATGATTATTGGGTCACATCATTTGTTTGAAGTCTCAAAAGGTTTGTTTGTGGCAGTGTTTAGATCCAAACTTTGGTGTACCAAAATACACTGTAGCATTTCGTTTGTATTTGGTAATAATTGTCCAATCATTGACTAATTAGGCTCAAAACATTCGTCTCGCAAAGTACAACCAAACTGTACAATTAGTTTTTGATTTTATCTACATTTAGTACTCCATACATGTATCGCAAGTTTGATGTGACGGGGAATCTTTTTTTGCATAGTGCATATTTCAATGGATCTAAACACAGCCTGTATCATTATATCCATCGTATCGTATTTCTATTTTCCTTCAATCTTGGTTGACGTGTTTATAACAACTTAAATAATGTTTTTGCAGATTGTACAGAGCTATCACAAAGTGAATGACTGCAATCGAAGTATGTACAGGCACCGTTCTACCACTATAATATTAAAGTTGATCCAAGACATATTTCTTTAGTATTCTAACCAGGTTGACAATAGTCCTAAATCTGTAGTATTTTACATCTCAGTTTTATTACCCTCGATTTGGAGCTTGAGCAATTGTTTGCAGAAATAGAGCCATTTAATGAATATAGAACCAGGCTGACAATAGTCTAAAACATGTAAGTTTTGCATTTCATTTTATTCACATGGAGCTGATGTTAAACACAAAAAAAAAACAATTAGTTTTACCTTTTCAAATATTCTGCATATAATACCAATTAAGATACATAGTAGAAATTTAGCGCCAATCCATTAGGACAGAAAATAGTTGCTTGAACATTTTGTCAAGATTTACCAAGATTTTACTGTTAACTACTACTACTACTTTTTCAAAAAGTACAAACTGATGCTTTACTCGAGTTCATAGTTAGCCTTCCTCATCTCAGATGTAACATTAGGTGCCGTTTATTTGCGTTGAACTGATCTGTTTTTAACATTGAGGTTTTTGCTTCGCCTATTCCATTTACAGTGAGAGAATCATATAATGTATCCATTTATATCTCCTGATGCGTATTGTCTACAAATTCCCACAAGTATTCATCTGACATTGTATTGAATTAGGGAAGAAGAAAATTGCATTTCTCCTAAGATTGCATCTGTCTCCTAGCATGTTCAGAAATTATTATTTGATCTTATTGTCATCCATGAAAGTACCATGGATGCTCTGTTCTTGGAAGAGAGCATCAGGCAGAGACAACTGGGTGTGTCACTATTGCAGGGTTTATTCTGTTACCATTCTGATGAAGCAAATAAAATATAGCATTATTGATAAATCGAAATTGCCAAAATTTAAGACTACAGTGAATCAACTTGTAGGGATTGTCGTTAGAACAAGAAAGCTCTTATCAAATAATAAACTAATTGATTACTTATAGCCAGAAGAAACAAATCCTTGGTCCAGTTGATACAATCTCTACAACACTTAATATAGCCTAAGATATTATGAGGTCAACGGTTTGCTATTTGAAGGAACTTGAGATAGACAACGACAAACGTGGCTGGCGTTAAATTGGCATTTGTAGTATGTCTCTATTTCTTAAAAGTAAATATTCCTTCCTAAAGTTGATATCTGATCTGCCTAATGGTTGTATTCTGGATGTAAGAATAAAGTAGCCTAATGGTCACTCTGGAAGGATTTAAAGTTAACACCATTCTATGTACCTCATCTTTGTACAGACAAATTTTATGACAAGCTTGGGATTCCATAGATTCTAATCACGTATCTCAAAACAAGGTAATATTGGTTTAATATTGATCCCCAGTTTTGCAGTACAGGATATATACAAATCATGACAGAAAAAGATTATTTTCTAATCTGTCTTTTGAATTTTTAATTTTCCACCTTGCTAATTTGTGTTATTTCTTTTTTTGCTATAACTTTGTGATTTCCAGGTTAGATATATTCATGGTAAAATAAAACTACACTCAAATTTGGAGTACCTTCGAGATGAATACAGGCCAACACAAAGATTTGAAAACCTTGATTTTAAGTTGAAATTTGTTGAGGTAAGACTAATACTATGATGTAGAACATTCTGTGGTGGAATGATTTTCTGTTAGGAATGTTTTACTGCATGTATTTTGAACTCAGTAGCATAACATCATATTTCTTCAGGAGATGCTTCCGAACAAGAAGCTTGAATCTCTAGAATGGATTATCATCATCCTGATCAGCGTGGAGGTCTTAATATTTTTATGACATAATCCAAGGAGCAGCTGTAGTGCTCAGCTCTGTCTTGATTATGAGAAGCATATTTTGACCATGGATATTGGCATATTGGATAATTGGAATGCCATTTACAAAATGGTAAAGGATCGTCAAACACAACATGATTAATTGTGGCCCTCTGACCCTGGTGTTCATCTATTTTTCAGCATAATTTAGTAAGATTCAACAAGTGATTAATCTAGATGCATAGGCTGGTCCTCTCCATGGAGGAGCACGCCGCGCCCGTATTTCTAGTATTTTTTGAAACACCAATGGCAAAGACCGGTAAAAATGGTGGTGTTTTCGTCAGCATCATTTGAGATTGAGAACCGCATGTGTAAATATTTACACCGGCAATTTTCTTAAAACCACCGCCAGTATAAATCAATCTATACTGGCAGTATACTTACAAAAACTACTAGTGCAAATATTTTTCAAGAATTTACAGATCAAGCAAAAAAAATAAGAGAGGCCCACCAATTAGCCCCCAAAGTTCATGTGTCACAAGTCATTGCACGAAATACACGCGCGTGCAGTTGACGAGGATCAAACTCACAACTTTAGGCCTCACGCATTCCTTCCTTAAACCACTACGCCTCAAAGTCAATTGTAATTGAGTATCAAATACATTTCTTTTGTATTTAGTAAATATTGTAATCCATATTTGAGATCCTAAACAAATTTAAATGAAAAGTTTTAGATCCCTTCCCTTCAAGTACTACATCTTTGGTTTAGGCCATTTTTCTATTCAAGGTCATTTGAAAATTTAAAAAATATTCAAAATCATTAATCTTAAAATATAATTTCTAGTATAAATGGTTTATATGAAAAAAACAGTCAACTACAAAAGTTATAAATCTTTTCGAGTACTAAAAACTTTCATTTACATCATTTCTTCATTCAAGATCATATAAAAGAATCTTTAAAAAATGTTTTTAAATTATTTTTTCTGACACTATGTTAAGAAAACCATCCATGTAAATACATCTTTACCGATGGATTTATGTCTAACGACATCGTTCATGTATATCGTGCAAAATGAACCAATCTTGAGATGTTCACCTGGACTCCCGAATCCGATGGGCCGTTCAATCCGAACCAAGTCGGCCCGCCAGCTCCGGGGCTTTCTGTGGGCTGTAGACGGCATGTGGCGTCTGGTGCTCAGGCCGACCTCGGGGCGCAGAAGAACGAACACTTTGCCTGCACCGTGATGCCGCATCCTCTTGGGCCGCCGGCCCGCGGTCACGCTTGCATTGCCACAATGGAAGTGGGAGGGGACGTACGTGGACGGGCACGGCATCACCGCTCACCGGACAGTGCTGCGCCCACTCCTCCCTAAATCGTGCGGTCACCACGGTGGAGATCGGGGATGGCTAACTAATCTTGGCACCACTTGACCAGACAGACCGTCAGGGAGATCATGCAAGGCGAGGCGCTCAGCCGCTCGTCCGGTTCAGACCTCAGAGTCAGGGGACACAAGAGTGGAGTAGTTGCCCACAGAAGCGGCCAAGTATTAGGAGGTATCAATAGTAGAAGTTTCAGTACTAACGTAAGAAACACCTGGGACACACGAATTTCACAAGAATCGTGTAGTAGTTTCACGGTAATCGGTTCATCTTCATAAGAAAAACGCAGGATATTGGGGAAAAAATCCTTCATTCCTAAGGTGGCCTGAACTACTAATATGTTTCATTCAAATCAGATGCATCTACCCTACGAAATGCGAGCCATGAAAACTAAATTAACCAAATTACATATCAACAAGTTCCTTTGCCACCATTTGGTCCATTACCATCACAAGCACACAAGCACTAAGGTCCTGACAGACTCCTCCAAGTCCCGGTCAACGGATGCACAGTCTACGCTGGTGTATATATAGACTCGACCAGGGAGGGAGACGTCTCCCTGATTTTCGTCTTAAGTAGATGGTGCCGTGACTCGAACCCGGGCTGGCTCAGCCAGCCGCTTCTTTGGCGTGGTGTGCTGACCAGTTGCACCGTGAGAGTGTTGGCACGCTGGTGTATATATGCACAGGCGAATGGGCACCCTGCACACACTCACCAACCAGCTCTTAAGTCTTCACTGTCCTAATTAGTTCCAGACCTGTCCACAACTACGATAGGTACAGCAGATTCTATCAGGAAAAAAAAATCGGCAAAGGCAGATGATTACAGACACAAATTGTCTCAATCGCTATCATGAGGCGAAGATCGGAGATCAGTGCCGTGGAGAGTGGGTAACTCAGCAGCGGAAACGGATGACAATACAAGAGATATCGTCCTTGCTCTTCCTTGCCAACGCTTCAGTTGTCAATCGCTTTGCTGCTGCCTGGGGATCCTTGATTGACTTTACGAGATCAACTGCCTCTTGGTTCTTCATTACCTGTATTCAGAAAGGAAATACAGAGTACATTAAACTGGTGTACGAACATACTTTTCAAAGAAATATCTCAAACATAGACGAATCACCCAAGACCTCATCTTAATTTTTTTTCATAAGGTATGTTTTTTCGGAGACCATGGTGATTTGGTAGTGTCCAACCATTTCTTGCCTGCTTATTGCAGGGAGATAACATGTCGCAGATAATGCAAGCATTGGTCAAAAGTGACCTAAGTTAACGCATTTCAATCTAGGCCCAGGGAAGTACAGGATTAAATAGAAACCAAAGTACAGACCCTTTTTTTCATAAGCATGAGAACAAACAAGATAAATGAAGGAAACAGCTGGCACAAACCTTCCACAATCCATCACTGGCAAGTATGACGAACTCTATATTTGAGTTTATTGGTACATGTCTAATGTCAGGTTCAGAGCTCAAGTGGGCCTTGAGGCTTTGGTCACCAAATGCCCTAGCAACAGCAAGCTGGCCATTCACCCGAGGAACATCACCTGCAAACAAACCATAAAACATAATAAGGTAATTGCATCTTATTATCAATGATGAAACGATAACACAACTGCATTCAATAAAAGAAACGATAATACACCAAAAATTGTACCAGGAAATGTCGTTACAAAACCACCGTGCTTTTCAATCCTCTGTCTTTCATTAGTTGTATGAGGCTCGTGGTCAACAGTGAGCTGATTAGCAGCGCCTCTTTCACACACAACAGCTCGAGAGTCACCTACATTTGCTATCCACATGTCCTTACCATCAACTACAATAGCAGTAACTGCTGTTGAACCACCTGGTCCAAGTTGTTTGGCATTTTCTAGAATATATTTGTTTGTAGAGCAGTATGCATTCTTTATTGCTTCTTGAAGACTAGACCAGAAGAGAGGCTGCAGTAACCAGAATAGGGAAATGGTAAGGAAGGTATGCGAATGGTAAAGCTAAAAAGGATTCATTGGTCTCCAACACAGAATAGAAAGCCAAAGGTAACACTTACCTCTTTCATTATGTTGCTAAAAAGGTTAGCTTTCAGGTAACTTGGCACCTTATTTCCTAAATGGCCATCAAAAATGGCAAAGAGACCAAGCTCATGGTTCTTCACATACTTGTACTCTGCCACATGGTAGTCTTCCATGTCATGGCCGGATTTGCCTTCCACCAGGTGGAATCCATGTGTAACTTTGTTGGTTGACAATTTACTCCTTCCCTTGCCGGTATCAGTAGATGACGAATTAAGACAGGCTGCATTCTGTATACCATGCAAAAGAACCAAATATAGTGTCAGTATATTCTGCCTGCAAATGTTCTACACACATCGACAAAAGAGTGATTCTAGCAGCAGGTGTTCTACACACATCGACAAAAAACTGATTCTGGGAGCAAGTGTGCTATACACATTGACAAACTGACTCTGGCAGCAGGTCTTCTATACACAATGAGTAAATAGTAAATACTGATTCAGGCAGCAAGTGTTCGACAAACATTGACAAAAAAAAGGCTCATAGGGCCTGTTTGGATTGGACCCTGGAAAGGCAGCAATCCCAGGCGTCCATTTTTGGTGGCCTGGGGTTGGATGGTGTTGCCTGGCCACCAACCAAACAGGTCCCCCCTGGGTCCATGACAGAATAGAGAATACACAAATGTTCCTAAAGTCAAATAAAAAGTATTGCTTAAACAACCAAGCCTGCCAATACAGCTAGCTGCAGAAATGTTGCAAAAGAACAACTATGCTATTCAGAGACACTATAGGAATGTAAAACTGTATTAATAATCATTCATGAAGAAATTAATAAGCATATCACCCAACTAAGATCGGGGTGGAGAGCCCAAGGCCAAGAACAAGGAACTGAAATTGCAATGCCTTCTTTGTTTAGTATCCAAAACCTAGTAGACAACGCACATGGGTGCATCTTGAGTATCATGCTGACGGATATCTTCCCTGCTTCAGTTTGAGATATCCGCAACACTTCAGGAGCTACTTTATCGGTGGTCCATGTCTCAACTGGTGATGCTTCTGATTAGACATGTGGTACAAGTGTCGAGCAATGCAAGTTGCTGATACTTGCACGCCATTTGCCGCTAAAAAGGGAAAAATGAAATCCACAGGATTTCATGTGTATCAAGTGGCAGCTTTTCCGAGGCAAGAAGATGAGTACTAAACAAAGCAATTTACTTCATGACATGAATACATGATACAGCTCCTCCTACTCGTCTGATTCTGATGATATATCATCGCTAGAACAGGCGACAGGCAGGTGGAGCTCAGGATTTGCAACGAGGGGTCCCGGTGCGGCTGTGCCTGTGCATCAGGCTACTTCTACTAGGAGACGCAGACTCGCAGAGCAAGGCTCCAAAAGGCACAGGTTGATTACGGCTGGCGTGACATGCCTAGCCTAGGCCGCATGCGTACCCAGTCAAAAAGGAGCCCTCGCTGCAAAAGTCCGACTTTGCTTGGAAGTCGCGGCCCCAAACCTTGAAATCTTGTGACTCCCAATTAGCAAGTTGCACCTTTTAAGTTTAAATCGGTTAGTTAATTTCCTCACTGGTAGAAAGAATAAACCATCAAAATGATCCTTTTTTTTCCCTTCCCAATCGTGATAATCTCCCTTGCACCAGAAACTGCCGTGATGTCGTCTGCAGAGCACCTAATCGATTCTTTCTGGACGAATTTTTTATGCACAGAAGAGTAACACGGACGCTTCGATTGACCAAATTTACTTTTGCAGGATCAACATCAGGACGACGTAAACTAAGTAAAGACGACGCGTGAAAATAAAATAAAAATTATATTCATTCCGACAAGCGGAAAAGCAGCAAGGTGAGTAAATTCAGGCGTACCCGGATCATGTTGAGGATATCAGGCCGCTTCTTGCCGCCGCAGGCCGAGGAGGAGGCGGCGGCGGAGGGGGAACATGACGCTGACGACGACGCGGTCTGCCGCTCCATCCGGCCGACCATGTCAGGGAGAACTCGCCGGCGGGTGTAAGCTGATCGACAACCGCCACCCACAGGCCACAGGAAGTGAGACGGGGGACGGACGGATGGATGAAGACAGAACTTGCTCGCGGAGACACGGGGGGAAGAGGGCGAGAGATCTTTTGCGCTTTTATGCAAGGCCTCGGCTGCCGCCGCGTCTCCGTCTCGCGTGTGACCTCCGGGCGGGAGCCTGGGAGGGGAGGCAGGTCTCCTCTCGTCTCTCTCGTCCCCGGTTGCTTGCCCTTTGAGGCCGGACCCTTGTGGTGTGGCTGTGGCCTTGTGGCGTGATGAAGAGGAGAGGGAGGGAGGGAGAGAAGGAAGGGGGCGCGGTTGCTGTTTTGATGATTGTGGAGGAGCCGCGGGAAGTGGGGCCCACAGCGGAGGGAGCGGGGTGGTGGAAATCGGCACGACCGAAGAAACGGGGCCCCACCCCACTCTGCTGCCCCGGCTATGTATGTATATATACAAATGCAAATACGCAATTCAAGCGGTTTATTATACTTGTCTCTGAAAGTCTCTAAGACTACCTGCAGTGGGTACTTTAAAAGGATACTCTAAAACTTTAGAGTATGAATATAGAGTAAAAATTAATGTACTGGGTACTCTAAAACGATACTCTATCTTTTCTCTCACTCTATATTTAGAGTGGTACAGTGCTTACTCTATAGTGGGCAGTGACGGGCCCCACTAGCTAAACAAAGAAAAAAATGTTATAACTCACAAACCAAAAATCCAAATTAAATTTTGATTGCACCATTAAATTTGTCTCAATAAATCGTTTAAAACTAGATCACACATTGATATATTTAGATAAAGTGACAAGCGGGTCCCACAGTTGATAGAGTGGATAGAAGATGATATAGAGGATGGATGGATGCGGGAGAATTGAGTATAGATGAGAGAATCTTGCTGACTAGGATGTATAATGGATGAATATAGAGGTCCATGAGTGCGGATAGCCTAACTGTATAAATCCTTTGTGTCTGGGGAAGAAATGAGAAAGGTTGATACAGTTTTTGAAAAAAAAAATGGTGAGGACAGAGGGAGACCCCTCCTTAATTTAGGCAGGGGTTATTGGCTCATTGCTGGCTACCGTACGTAGAAAGCCATGCATGTACGTCCCCCATACACGATAGCGACGAGTTATTTCGAAAATATATATTTTAATTAAAAATTTCAAGGATTTATTTGACTGCACTTTAATCCACTACAGTGTACACAGATTGAGAGGAACTAAGACAAAATTTATTTTAGATTAGCGCCCGGTTAAACAGGCTCTAGTATCGAAGGTTTTACGATGATACTCCAAAACAGGTATAGACAAACAACTTATATAAGGTGATTATTTGGTTGTAATCGGTAGTATCAACCGCTTCATAATAGAATTTTATCAAATAATAAATAATAGATATTGACAAATAGTTTTTGTTCCACTGATAATGTTCGACACTGACACAACTTAGTGGTATGATTCAATATATATCCCTACAATATAATAGCAAATGACTGGTAAAATTTGCAATCGACTATATCCAAGTAGGGTTCGGCAGCGTACCAAATGTGTATGTACTTAATTTTTAATTTTATATATCGTATTTTATGTTATGAATAATATTATCATACTCTCTTAAGTTTATAAATAGATTGCCTTGACAAATAAATTAGATTAAAAAAAGGTTTACTGCCAAAGACCGGCTTAGTAAGGACGTTAATAAGCATTAATCTTCATTGTACGTGATTCGTTACGGTGAGGTGCCTGCTATGCAAGTTAGCATCACATCAATACCTGTGTGTTTTTTTTGCGACCATCAATACCCGTGCTTTGTTCTGTTCTGTGTGTTTTCGTTTTCCCTGTTTCCCTTTTTTTCTTTTCGAGACGACTCATTCTTTGTTGTTCTATCTAGAGTAAAAAGGCACTTTAAGTTAGGCAATGTGACACGACTTAAGTGAGCTCAAAATGCCTGTCTTAAAATAAAGCACAAAACAACGTTTTGAAAATCGTGGACTGCCTTGCTGCCTTTCTTTATTTCTGATTTCATCTCGGTTATCCTTTTCCTCTCCCGAGCAGCTCGACGGCTTCCGCGAAGCTTCCTCCGCCATCCCTCCTTGGCAAGTATCACTAGGCGCACAAAGCTGTGTGCACCGGAGGCAGCAGCATAATGGTCTATCATTTCACATGATTTAATAACAATCCTTAATAAAGCAAGAAGAAGCTGTCCATAACTTTCATGTGTCTTTTCCTTGGCTGCCAGTTTTTCTTTTTTAATATCTGTAGAAAACCAGCTCAATAATAGTATGGGTGTGAGCAATCTCTCTGTAAAACAAGAAAAATGCTTGGAAACAACACATCGCTTTGTCCAGCTAGTCCAAGAAAACAGCAGTTGTTATCGTGGGGCTGTTTGGATCCACTAGCACTAAAAATTAGTAGCTAAAATCAGTACCAGTGGATCCAAACCAAGCCTGCTAATAATTTTCCAATTATTAGCTGGAAAACTGCTAATTATTAGTTGCATTAGCAGGTTTAGAGTTGCAAATAGGTTCTATTAGTTCAGATGCATCTTTAATTCACTGACTAACCACCTATTAGCAGGTAGATTCAAGCATCCTCCTAGTAAAATTTAGCTAGCTAAAAATTAGCACCTATTAACTATTACTCTAGCTAGCTAATAATGGATCCAAACAGACCTTAAGCCGTGTCATTTCTTGCTCTGGCAGATTCAGGCAAGCAGCCACTCGCTAAGCTACTGTACAAGCATACGTACTCCAGGACAGCGTGGCGACCATTACGCTGGCGTTATTATCTCCGTGAGATTTGTTCGTATTTGGTGGAATGCAAGCGTGGCTGGCTACGGAACGAACGACACATGTTCCTTTTGTTTTGGTGCTTGTAGCAAAATGGGCGGCGCGCGCGGTGGAGCTGTTGCTGGTTAACCTGCTCAGAGTCTCTGTGGGATCGCTCGTCGGCTTGCCGCCCTGTGGGCCGAGCTGTGGTGGATGCTAGACTGCCGGTCAGAGGCCACCCAGTGGCCGGCCGGCCGGCCCTGCCTGGTCGGCCGTGGCCTGGGCCCACGTGTGCACGTCCTGGGATCTCCGGAACCGGAACCGGAACCCGGAGACACGAGGCCCGTGGGCTGGGCCCCAGCAGCCGCGGGGCGGGTCTGGTGACACGTGCGCGCGCCGCATCGGTCTGCCGCTCGCTCGTGCTGACCTGCCCAGTCGTCTCCACGTGTCTGGATAACGGAGCCGCTCCCGGATCGTCTGTGGAGTGAACAAGCTAGGCCGCAACAGCCAACTGGTTTGTGGTTTCAGTTTCCTTTTCTTTCCATTAGAACCAGCCAACCAGCAACCAAGCTACTCCAGGCGAGGGACGAGTAAATTGAAAGGGTAAGCTTGACCTGTGGATGCATATAGATTTCTACCGTGAGGATCCAAATATAGTGAAGTTTAGCCATAACCCATGATTGCTTTTCTTTTGTTTTTGTGTGGGTGGCCTGCACCCACTAATATCAACATAGTTCTGCCCCTAGCACACGCGTATAGGAATTGGAAAGCAATCCCGATTACAAGTCTGTATGTAGCACCTTTGACACAAGTGGCAATCTTAGAAAGAAATGATTATTTCAAAGGAAACTGCAAAAAACAGTAAGCAGATTGTAAACCCAAGTAAACTGCTAGGATATAGAATGGAGAGCATTGTTAATATGTTTTGACTTTTTTTAATGTTGATGATCATGGTTATTGGTTAATACTCACTCAATTCCAAATTATAAGTCACTTTGACTTTTTAGTACATAGATTTTGCTAGACATACTCCCTCCGTTCCTAAATAACTGTCGTTCTCGTTTACCAAAAAATAACTTTGACTAATTTTATATTAAAAAATATTAATATTTATGGTACATACTCCACCCGTCCCTAAATAACTGTCATTTTCACTTCCCGAGAAACAATTTTGACTAATGAAAAAAATATTGATATTTATGGTACAAAATTAATATCATTAGATAGATTATTGAATCTATTTTCATAATAAATTTATTTGGGGTACAAATGTGTTGACATCGTTTTTTAGCACGTGTCAAGATGGTCAGAAAGGGCTAATCAGCAGAGGAAAGATTATTGTGTAGATTGATAGCTGATGAAATGAGTTTGCTTATGAGTGGTAGCGGCGTATGGGTTCAAATTGAAATGTTGCCAATAAGGTTAAGGGTATTATTGCCGATGCCGATGAAAGATGGTTTGAAGACTGCTGCCGATGAAACAGGGAATGTACCGATGGAAGGAACTTGAAGGCTGCTGCCGATGGAACAGGGATTGTGCCGATGGAACAGGGATTGTGCCGATAAAAAGGAGGTCGATGAGAATACCATCGTGACTGAGGCGGACTATGGAATAAGATAGGAGTTAATTTCCTTATATACGTTTATTAGAGTCTGAGTTGTATCAAAGTCATGTGTTTCCATAGATTTGGATTTAGTGTCCTAGTCGTATTTGGTTACATTTCTGTAGATCAGGATATAAATATAGGGTGAAGGGCAATATAAAAAAAGAGAGATCAATCAATACATCAAAAACAACTTTTATTCTTATTTACATCTACTTTCGACGACTTCATCAATTTGCATATTTTTCTTTTTTACGAGTTCTCATCGATTCGGCGAGTTGCATTGCTCCAGTGCAATCTTCGGCGATCCTCGAGTTCCGCGTGAGTACCTCTTGGTCGTGACTTCCGGGCGTATCGCTGTTGTCAGGACCAAAGTGCTCGTATCTTCATTCTTGTCGATTAACAGGTCAAATCGACTGGCACGCTGTGGATATCGATTTCGGGTATTAGCCCTTTGTGTTTGCAGATCTACTTTTGCATCAACACATCTTTTGACACGCCCGGTGGGACAGATCTAGTCAAGATGCTTAATCATGAGATCGATGCGGGGAACATCATCGCGGTAACAGAAGATCTTAAGAACGATCAGAAGCAGACTATGGAGAGGGCTATAGAAGAATACAGACAGCTCTGCTTGAAGTCATTCAGTTTGAACAAAAGTGGACAAGTCATCCAGAAGCAAGACTTGCCATTGCCTCGGCAAGTTACCTTTGATTCTAATCCGGGTAAACTTCAAGAGATGGTTAATTCTGCAGTGAATCATGCTTTAATTAATCATTCCAATGTGTTGTCTAATACTGTTCATAATGCTGTGATTCGAACTTTCAAAGAAGGGCAAGCGTCACCTCGTTACGTTGGGCCTGTTTATCATCAACCAGAATCAGCATATGCTATTGCTCCATCGGCTCTCCCGGCCGTTGCGGGTATAGAGATTTCTTCTCTTCCAGTATCAGCAGGTTTATCTAACATACAGTCTACACCGATGCGTCCGGATTCAGCATTATCAGGACGAGTTCAGCTTAATACAGATCTATCAGCATCGGCTTTATCAGGTCCTGTACCACAGAATAATCAGACTCCTGCTAATTGGTGGGGATATGGTATGCCTCCAGAGCCATCTGTTTTTAACCATGGATCACCTCAAGTGTTTGATACAACGGGAAAAGCTCCTATGCTATTGGCCGGTTCACCGATAGCTCAAGTACCCCAATATACTACAGCAACTACTGTACAACCAACTCTAGGAGGTTTCCAGGTGTCTTTGGGTCAAACATCTAGTTCAAGTCCATCGGCAAATTTGTTACCGATGCAACAGAAGGCTCCAATCGTAAGTCAACCTGGAGTCCAGGTTTTACCTCAAGTTATTTGTAATTATCCGGCAATGCCAACAAGTTACCAACCATCGGTAAATTTTATGCCGATGAACGCTAATAATTGGCCAGGGCAGTTTCCCACTCAACATTCAGTTCAGCCAAATCAGCAAGCCACAGGTGTTCATCAAGGTCACATGCATGCTGGTTTTCAGAATAAGCATCGGCAGCTCAACCGATGAACCCTTTTCAGCAGGTTAATGGACCACAGATAGTGACAAATATGCCAATTGTTGAAGATCGTGGGCCACAAAGGTATGCAGAAGGGTATCAGCAAGTACCTCCAGTGGAGATTCAACCATGTCATCAACAAGATGTTGATGCTTTTTGGGCCGATAAAATAGCAGAAATTATGAAGGATCAGTTTGGGATCAAGACCAAAGTTAATACCTATTCTTATCGGACTCCGTATCCTCCGGTATATGATTTAATTCCTCTCCCAAATCGTTACAAGGTGCCAGATTTCACTAAGTTTTCTGGACAGGACGATACATCAACCATGGAGCATGTTAATCGTTTTATTATTCAATGTGGAGAGGCAGCTTGTAGAGATGAATTGAGAGTTCGTTTGTTTTCATCATCTCTATCTGGATCAGCATTTACATGGTTTATCTCACTACCGCCAAATTCTATTATTACTTGGGCTGATCTGGAAAAGCAATTTCATAAGTATTTCTTTGCTGGAGTTCATGAAAAGAAGCTTACCGATTTGGTAAAGATGAAACAGCGCAATGATGAATCGGTAGAAGGCTTTGTGCAAAGGCTACGAGATGTAAAGAACAAATGTTATAGCCTGGTGTTGGATGATCGGCAGCTTGCCGATTTGGCCTTTCAGGGATTGTTGCCACACCTTAAGGACAGATATGCTTCTCAGGAGTTCGAAAGCCTAAGTCATCTAGTGCAAAGAATTTCTGATCAAGACACTAGAGTTTTTGAACCTAAAAGGAATTGGAATAAGAAAGTTTCATTTGTCAAAGAAGTAGAAGATTCTGATTCAGATGAAGAACCAGTTATCGGTTTGGCTGAGTGGGTTAAGAATAAAAAGTCGATATCTTGCCACTTTGGTTACAAAGAGCCAGAGAAGTTTACTTTCGACGTCACCAAAGCCGATAAGATATTTGATCTTTTGCTTCAGGAGGGCCAGATTAAGTTGTCACCTAATCATGTGATCCCATCGGCAGAAGAGTTGAAGCATATGCTGTATTGCAAATGGCATAATGCAACTTCACACAGTACAAATGAGTGCAAAGTATTTAGACAACAATTACAGTTAGCTATTGAGTCTGGGAGAATAAAATTTGACAATTCTAAGATTTAGAAGCCGATGAAAATTGATCAACATCCTTTTCCAGCAAATATATTAGATACTGAAGGTAAAATTAAGGTGTTGACATCGGAAGCTGCTAAAAAGAATGCATCAGTAGATCCCCAACATCGGATAACTACCGATGATGCAAAAGGCAAGGGGCTATTGACAGAAGGTGGCAGTTCTGGAAAGCCTCGTCGATCTGGCATCATGATTACTCAACAAAGACAACAGGAAGGCTGGCGTCAGCGAAGGGACCGATATCGACAACAGCAAGAGGAAAGACGTCAAGAAGAGTGGAATCGACATAAGGATCATTGAAATTGTTCGTTTTTTATTCATTGTTGGGAGGAAGGTATTAAGTTACCTACTGTTGAAGATTGCCCAGAGTGCAATGGTTATTATGGAGTTAATCATCCTATAAGAAGATTTCAATCTGGTAATCAAGGTTTATCCATTAATGAGCCGATCAGAAGGAGAGCATCAGTATATGATCGGCTGGGGGGCAGGCTCAGTGTACATGAAAGGCTTGGTAAACACGTTGCATATTTTCTGAGAAACCAAGAGGAACTTGAAGAGATGGCAAATGCAAGAGTTCCTGATGAAGAAATATTTTACAGGGATCCTAATATACGTCGTGTGGAGACAACCAGGACCTATCAGCCAGTGTGGAAAACTAAACTTCCTCAATGGTGTCCAGAGGGTTTGACAAAGACACAGAAGAGGAAAATGCAGCGAGAGCATCAAAAAGACTTTTACCAAGAAGGAAGTCCCTCCAATGAGAAATCTGGTAATCAGCAGTGGCAGATAAGGCACAAAAATAAAGGCCCATCGGCAGATGTCAATATGGTGTTTATGTTGCCGATGGAATTTTTGGCTCTATCTGATAGCGAAGAAGAAGTTTTTTTTCTCTGATCAAATAGCTCAATTAACACTAGATCCAATGATGGCTATTTTTGAGAAGCCTGCCGATGATGAGAGACAACACCTCAAGGCTTTGTTTGTAAAAGGCAGAGTTGATGGGCAGCCTGTATCTAAGATACTTATTGATGGAGGAGCTGCAATTAATATTATGCCTTATGTGATGTATCAGAAGTTTGGTAAGGGAGATCAAGACTTAACTAAGACTGATATGATGCTAAAGGACTTTGAAGGCAATGTATCACCAGCTAAAGGGGCAGTGTGTGTTGAATTGACCATCGGCAGTAAAACCTTACCGACAACTTTCTTTGTTATTAATGGCAAGGGTGCATATAATCTGCTTTTAGGAAGGGATTGGATTCATGCTAATTGTTGTGTTCCTTCTACAATGCATCAGTGTCTTATACAATGGGTTGGAGACAAAATTGAAGTTGTTCCTGGTGATTCTTCTTATATCATCGCATCGGCAGAATCAGACACTTATGAGCGAACTAGGTGCATATCAGGAGAAGCTTGGGAAAAAGAGTTCCTCAAGGTTGCCGATTACGAAATTCTACCGATCCAAGCAGTCGGTTCTGAAGAAGAGTTTTAATGGATAGATTTGCCGATGATGAAAAATTAGGTCAAGGATTTACATCGGCAGATGATTTAATAGAAGTAGATATTGGTGAAGGCGATGGGCCAAGGCCCACTTTTATTAGCGCTAAGTTAAATTCCAAGTGTAAGCAGCAACTAGTTGATTTGTTAAAGGAATATAAAGATTGTTTTGCTTGGGATTATACTGAAATGCCTGGGTTAGACCGATCTATAGTTGAACATCGGTTGCCTATTAAATCTGGATTTCAACCACATCAGCAGCCGGCACACCGCTGCAATCCTAATATACTTCCTGATATTAAGGCCGAAATAACTAAATTAATTGAGGCAAAGTTTATTCGGCAGTGTCGATATGCAGAGTGGATTTCTAATGTGGTTCCTGTATACAAGAAAAATGGGAAACTTCGTGTTTGTATTGATTTCAGGAATCTCAATAAGGCCACACCGATGGATGGTTACCCAATGCCGATTGCTGATTTGTTGATTGATGCTGCTAACAGGGCATCAGATTATCAGTTTCATGGATGATAATGTAGGTTATAATCAAATATTCATGGCTGAAGAAGATATTTCTAAGACTGCTTTTAGATGTCCAGGACATGTGGGATTATTTGAGTGGATAGTTATGACATTTGGTTTGAAAAATGCCGGTGCTACTCATCAAAGAGCTATGAACTTTATTTTTCATGAATATATCGGCACGTTGGTGGAAATCTACATTGATGACATAGTGATTAAGTCTGGAGACATCACAAAGCATCTAACCGATCTACAGAAGATATTGGATTGCACAAGAAAACATGGATTAAAGATGAATCCTAATAAATGTGCATTTGGTGTATCGGCAGGACAATTCTTGGGTTTTATGGTGCATCAGCGGGGTATTGAAATTAGTAGAAAATCTATTGAGGCAATCAACAAGATTGTTGCTCCTGCCGATAAAACTAAATTACAATCCTTGATCGGTAAGATTAATTTCATCAGAAGATTCATATCTAATTTGTCGGGTAAGATCAAGGCTTTTAGTCCATTATTGAAATTGAAAGCCGATCATGAATTTAAATGGGGGGATAAACAGTAGTTAGCCTTAGATGAAATTAAGAGTTATTTAACAAATCCTCCAGTGTTAGTTCCACCCCAACATAGAAAACCTTTCAGATTGTATTTATCAACTGAAAATACTGTTATCGGTTCAGCTCTTATTCAAGAATTTAAAGGAAAGAAGCGTGTTATCTATTATTTGAGCAGACGGTTAATAGATGCTGAAACCAGGTATTCGGCCATTGAGAAATTATGTCTATGTTTATACTTTTCTTGTATTAAGCTGAGACATTATTTACTATCGGCTGAATGTACTGTCATATGCAAAGATGACGTGGTCAAGTATATGCTGTCAATGCCGATACTGAATGGTAGGATTGGTAAATGGATTTTAGCATTATCAGAATTTGACCTATGTTATGAATCGGCTAAGGCAGTTAAAGGACAGGTTATGGCCGATTTTGTTACTCAACATTGCAACACGGTGGATTCTCTGGAAATTGCTCCGTGGACACTTTTCTTTGATGGGTCTACTTGTGGTGAAGAGGCAGGCATTGGTATCGTATTAATTTCCCCTCAGGGGAAGAAGTATGAGTTCTTATTGCCGATTGTTGCTACATCGACAAACAATCAAGCTGAGTACCAAGCCCTGATAAAAGGGTTAGAATTGCTCAAGGAAGTACATGCTGATGCTGTTGAGATCTTTGGTGATTCTATGTTAGTTATAAATCAGTTGACTGGGATTTATGAATGCCGAAGTGAAATTCTAATTTCATATCATGAAAAGTGTTTGAGATTATTAAAAGGGTTCATGAGTTTTCATCTGGAACATATTTCTCGGATGCATAATGAAGAGGCTAACCGATTGGCTCAGCATGCTTCAGGATATCAACCTGTTCAAGAAGTATTAATATCAGCAGCTGATACCGATGACTAGAGGAAGGAAATTATTGATTATTTAAAGAATCCATCTAAAAAGGTTGAAAGATGTATAAGGATCCAAGCTACCAAGTATGTACTCCTCAATGATGAATTGTATTACCATACCATAGATGGAGTTTTACTCAGGTGTGTTAGCATAGAGGAATCAAAAGGCCTGATGGGTGAAATTCATGAAGGAGTATGTGGGGCTCATCAGTCAGCCTTCAAGATGAAATGGATGATCAGAAGAAATGGATATTATTGGCCGACTATTCTTGAAGATTGTTTTAAATATTTTAAAGGATGTCAGAAATGTCAGAAATTTGGTAATATTCAAAGGGCACCCGCATCGGCTATGAACCCTATAATTAAGCCTTGGCCGTTCCGGGGTTGGGCTATTGATCTCATCGGTCAGATTTATCTACCATCGAGTAAAGGGCATAAGTTTATTCTGGTTGCTACCGATTATTTCACAAAGTGGGTTGAAGCAATTCCTTTAAAAAAGATGACATCGGCTAATATGATTGATTTTGTGAAGGAGCATATTGTTTACTGATTTGGCATCCCTCAAACCATCACTACCGATCAGGGCACTATGTTTACATCGGGTGAATTTGATGAGTTTGCTATAGGAATGGGGATTAAAGTTTTGAATTCTTCATCGTATTATGCCCAGGCTAATGGTCAGGCTGAAGCATCTAATAAAGGAATTATCAAGCTCATTAAGCGCAAGATTAAAGAGTATCCTAAGAAGTGGCATACAATATTAAATGAAGCTTTGTGGTCATATCGGATGGCGTGCCATGGTGCAACCAAGGTAACACCTTATTAGTTGGTGTATGGACACGATGCAGTCTTACCTTGGGAGATTAAAATTGGTTCTAGGCGAATACGCTCTCAAGATCAATTAACAGCCGATGATTATGATATCCTTATGAAGGATGAGTTGGAAGATATAGCAGGTCATCGGTTAAAAGCTTTAGTTAGCATCGAGGAGAATAAGAAAAGAATAGCTAGATGGTATGACAAGAAGGTGAAGGTAAAGGAATTTGTCGATGGAGAATTGGTTTGGAAGTTGATTTTACCGATTGGGACTAAAAGTTCTAAGTTTGGCAAATGGTCACCTAATTGGGAAGGTCCATATCGGATAAATCAATCTGTTCCTGGTAATGCATATATTCTTGAAACTCTCGAAGGAGTTGTATTTCCCAGAGCATTAAATGGAAAATATTTAAAGAAATATTACCCTAGTATCTGGATGGATGCATAAAAGAGTAATTGCCGATAACAATCCTATCGGCTAGAGTGAAAACAAAGTATCAATCATTGCCGATGTGCTAATTTAACAAAGCTTGGATAGCCGATATCGCACGCAGGCGAATTTCATCGGTTTCTTTTAATTCCTTGGCATCTTCATCGGCACTTCCTTCCATAGGCTTGAGTTTCTTCTTGAGAACCAAGGCTTTGCGAGCTTGGACGTCTCGTTCTTGCTGAAGGGCCTTGATAGCATCAGGAAGCTGGTCTTCTTCTTGCTTGGCTTGAGTCAGGGCTGTTTCAACCTTTTCCAGTTCGGCTAGCAGAGCTGCCCTTTTTGCCGATAGGTCTAAGATTTTCTGTTTAAGATCAGCACCGGAGGCTTGCAAGTTGCTGATGCTTTTGTGCTTCTCATCGGCAGTTTGCTTCAGCTGCAGCATTTCTTCCTTAAGTTAAGCTTGAGCTACTCTGTCAGCAATACGATGAACAACCTTTTGATATTGAAGTTGTCTGCTCTCCAGATGGACTGCTGGGAAGATGATTTCTTCAACATCGGCAGGGACTTGGCCACGGATTGTTTTGAAGATGGTCCTTGCAGGGTCTGAATCGATCACCAGTTGAGCAGTATCTTATTGCAGCAGATTTAGGAGAACTTCTAGTTTGGCATAGGTATCTGCCGATATTGTTCCCAATGCCAGGGAAGAACTCGCCTCTTCTCCGTCATCATCGGAGACGTCGATAGCAAAAGAAAACAAGCTATCGAGAGAATCTTGTTCCTGTGAAATAAAGAGAGTTAGGAATCCTATTTGTGGTGTCTGGGGATATTATAAACCAAACAGTTAATTGGTTTACCTGCTTCAGGGCAATTTCTTGAGCCTGGCTTGAGGGAGCGGCTTGAAAAAGATCATGCGAAGGATCGACAGAGGATGCCGATGGAAAGTCTTCTACGACCTCATCAGTAGTCAGCCCTTGGGATATAATGGCTGATGGTGTATCTTGTACAGAAGAAGCAGTTTGTTCAATTATATCAGTGGGTCGATTGACAGGTGTTAGAGCGGATGAAGGGGCTGGTGTAGATTTCTGTCGCTTTTGTTGAGCTTCAGCATCGGTTAAAGCTTGGCGCTTTGTTTACGCCTCAGCGATAATTGGCTGGGGGCATCGACATGTGTTGATTGGGGAGCTTGCATGCTTGGTGTGCTTGCCGATGTGCCCGTTTGTTGCTGCAAAAACAAGTATAAGATTAGATATTTAACAGAAAAAAATGTAAAAATAAGAGAATACCTCTGAAGGAGGAGTAGAGGTCATGGTGCTTGATATTGGAAGAGTTGCTGATGACGATCCAGCTGCAGCTCTCACATCCTGATAGTTATATGTTAATATAGTGTGCATCGACAGAAAAACAAAGTAAGCAAGGTTATTATCTTAAAAACCTTGATTAGGCTTGAAGCAGCATCCATTGGAGTGGCCCTGGATGTTGCTAGTCTTGGTCTGGAGGTGATAGTTTTGGCGCGAGTCCTCTGGAAGGTTAAGGCCTTTAAGGTAGGGGCGTTGTAGCCAATTATTGAGACTGGAGAAATAGGGTGGAGGTTGAAGGGTCTTCCACTTTTGCTTATTGATGAAACTGGATCATCGGCCTGTTTCAGGAAAGATTAGTTACCAATATACATATAAAAGGAAGGAGAGAGATGAAAGTTAAAAGGAACTTACTGCATCGTCAGGAACAGCATAGTCAGGATCGATCATGTGCCGATATGTATGAACGGATATTGAAAACAACTGTTCTTTCCACTCTTGCCACCATTGCTTATATGACTCTGTGATGAAAGACACTGGTGACCAGGCGGAGAGATCAACATTTGAAATATCGGCATCAGGAGCAAGTCTTACTACTCTACTCCATTCAGTTCCAGTTGTAATAATTTCTCTGTGATTAATCACATCGGCAAAGCATAGCTTGATTGGCAGTTGCCCAAAGGCTAATTGGCGAGACACTGCCGATGGATTGTAGAATTCATAAGTGATATGGGAATTCTTCCCGCTACCAAATGTGTTTACTGGGATTGCTCTGGGGGTAATAATAGCCATCATAAGATCATTATCTTGGTTCAGATCACTATCGGCAAAATTGAAAAGAAGAGGGAACTTGTTATCCTCATCGATATAGGGTACCCAAGCTCTAAGATCACGAGGGAGACCATGGTAGAAATTCTGAAAAAACCTGCCAATTTGATCTTCATTGGACTCTGTTCCAGGAAGGACAATTATGGCTTCGCCGAAGTTGAGAGGAGGGCGTGTTGCCGATTCATCATCTCCAAGGATGTAATCTTCGGCGATCTCTCATGGGAATTCTTGGGCAAAGAAATCCCATTGTAGACGCTTATGCATGTGAGCGTTTAACCACATATTGATGAACCACCACGGGCCTCCCAGATTGCCGATGGGTTCACCAAGTAGAAGCTTCTGAGACACTTGGTGGAGAAGGTGGTAAGTTGAGCTCAGGAGGTATCGGCCAAGTGGGAATCTGACACCGTTGGCCAAGAGTTCCGCTGCTGGGAGGAAGACGTTAGTTGGTCCTACCGATCGACCACAGAAGATAAACTTCTCCAGCCACATGTTCAGGAATATGGCGTGTTCCCTTTGATTGACAGTACCAGTTTTTTGGTACTCTTGGATGTATCCTGTCCAGCCGCCGATGTTGCGTGTATTTACTCTATACTCAGTTTTTCTGCCAAAAATGTGGCCTTCATCGACAGTTGAGATATCCAAGCCGGTGAGCATATATACATCGGCAAGAGTAGGGGCACATGGGCCATGACCGAACATGAAGGTATTTGTGGTATCTGACCAAAATTGAGCAGCAGCTATCATCATGGATTCATTCCTTTGCATATCAGCAATGGATAGCCTGATACATTGATCTATCTTCCGTTCTGCCCAGAACACTTGCATTGATCTGTTTATTCTCAAGTACCAGTTTTTCCACCCTTTGGTAGGTTTGGGCCAAGATCGAAATGTATCTTTCCATAGATTCAAAGAGAAATTTTGAGCTTTGAAGGGAATACGATTAGCCTCTGCATTGATCAGGTCGGTTGGATCTGGATCACCCATTGGACCTAGGCAATGGAGGGGAGGTTGGTTGGTTGGAATAACCAGTGTGTTGCGTAGTTCCTGAGTTTGGAAGATCAAGAGAATGGAAGAAGTATAAAAAATACCAACTGTAAAAATTCGCAAGGGGCCACAAGGGACGAAGTAAAAGTAATAAAAAAAGAACAAACCACAGGGACGTTGAAGTTGACCGCCATTGTTTCGAGAAGGATGAGGGCACGAGCTGGAGATTGGAAAATGTGCGATATTTACTGAGATACATGGATTAGATCTAAATTTGATTAAATCTGGTAACAGATCATGTTATGCTTGGAGAATGGGTTGAAAAATAGGTAATAGCAGGCATTATCTAGAGTAAATTTCGGAGCATCAATATCTTATACTCCGAAATTGGGGGGCATGTGTTGACATCGTTTTTTAGCACGTGTCAAGATGGTCAGGAAGGGCTAATCAGCAGAGGAAAGATTATTGTGTAGATTGATAACTAATGAAAATGAGTTTGCTTATGAGTGGTAGCGGCGTATGGGTTCAAATTGAAATGTTGCCAATAAGGTTAAGGGTATTATTGCCTATGCCGATGAAAGATGGTTTGAAGACTGCTGCCGATGAAACAGGGAATGTACCGATGGAAGGAACTTGAAGGCTGCTGCCGATGGAACAGGGATTGTGCCGATGGAACAGGGATTGTGCCGATAAAAAGGAGGTCGATGAGAATACCGTCGTGACTGAGGCGGACTATGGAATAAGATAGGAGTTAATTTCCTTATATACGTTTATTAGAGTCTGAGTTGTATCAAAGTCATGTGTTTCCATAGATTTGGATTTAGTGTCTTAGTCGTATTTGGTTACGTTTCTGTAGATCAAGATATAAATATAGGGTGAAGGGCAATGTAAAAAAAGAGAGATCAATCAATACATCAAAAACAGCTTTTATTCTTATTTACATCTACTTTCGACGACTTCGTCAATTTGCATATTTTTCTTTTTTATGAGTTCTCATCGATTCGGCGAGTTGCATTGTTCCAGTGCAATCTTCGGCGATCCTCGAGTTCCGTGTGAGTACCTCTTGGCCGTGACTTCTGGGCGTATCGCTGTTGTCAGGACCAAAGTGCTCGTATCTTCATCCTTGTCGATTAACAGGTCAAATCGACTGGCACGCTGTGGATATCGATTTCAGGTATTAGCCCTTTGTGTTTGCAGATCTACTTTTGCATCAACACATCTTTTGGCACGCCCGGTGGGACAGATCTAGTCAAGATGCTTAATCCTGAGATCGATGCGGGGAACATCATCGTGGTAACAGAAGAAGATCTTAAGGACGATTAGAAGCAGGCTATGGAGAGGGCTATAGAAGAATACAGACAGCTCTGCTTGAAGTCATTCAGTTTGAACAAAAGTGGACAAGTCATCCAGAAGCAAGACTTGACGTTGCCTCGGCAAGTTACCTTTGATTCGAATCCGGGTAAACTTCAAGAGATGGTTAATTCTGCAGTGAATCATGCTTTAATTAATCATTCCAATGTGCGGGATAAAGGAGAAAGAGAGGGGAAAAAGAAAAGGGAAGAGGAAAAAAGAAAAAAAAAATTGACGTGTGGGTCCCACATGGGTATAGAGTAGAGATATAGAGGATAGATGAGTGCGGGAGAAAGTTATATAGAGGAGAGAATCTCGATGACCAAGATAGAATATTCCTTTTAGAGGATGAATTTAGAGTATGACGAGAGCGGATAGCCTTACGGCACAAAAAAACAAAAGCGACACTTATTAAGGGACGGAGAAAGTATGTTGTATCTATATGCATAGCAAGATTGATGTATCAAAAAAGTCAAAACGATTTATAATTTAAAACGGGGAAGTAGCAAATAGAATCACTAACCAATCCAATGTACACTCCATTACTGGAAAATGATGGAAGGAGTCATCGGGGCTCGGGGGTCAGGAGCTGCAATGCATCTAAAGGCCTCATTAAAAGTGCACACTGATTGATGAAAGAGGATCTTCTCATATTTGACACATTTTGGGGTAAGTCTATAGATGGCCATCGGGCCGGCCCCGCTCAGCACGGCACGGGCACAGGCCAGGCACGACCCGCAGGTGAAAGGTCCTAGATGGCTAGAGGGGGGGTGAATAGCCTATAAAAAAATCTACAATAAACACTAAGCAAACTTATTAGAATAACTAACGGCGTAAAGCGAGTTTTGCTTAGCCTACGGTAGTGATGCAAGCCTCCTATCCACAAGTCTAGTAGATTATGATCTCTAGTTCACACAAGAGCTATGTCACTAAACTTACACTAGTGAGCAAGCTAACAACTACTAGCAAAGGTTACCACTAGAGCTACACAAGATATTCTAGTAAATATAAATGCGAGAGAGAGGATTATGAATCTTATACCGACGGTAGAGTGAAGATGTTGCCAATCACCCAGATGATATACAATCAATCAATATTGACAACAACACAATATGAAGACCAATCACCAGGAGACAAGAGACACAATATTTTTGTTCACCTGGTGTTCACTTGTGCACCGACAAGCTACGTCACCGGTTGTGTCGACCAACACTTAGATGGTTCCTCGGTGTGACCCTCAAGTCACTTGCCCCTCAAGGCACGCCCCGCAAGGCACCGCAAGACACCACTCTCAAGTGAGGTAACTCAATGACACACGCAATGTAATAGAGTTGCTTTTGGCACTCTGCCGAGGAAAGCACAAGAACCTCTTACAATCAACCGGAGGTGGCCAAGAACAATCACCTTCTCTTGCCAACGCCTCCAACAATCTCCAAGCCGGCTAGGAGCGGTACTCTCCAAGAGTAACAAGAAATCCACCGGCTAAACCACCCACAAGTGCCACTAGATGCCCTTAAGCTATGCAATGCACTTTGGGATCACTCAATCTCACTTTTGATTTGTAATCAAGAAAGAGAGATGAGTGGGAGGAGATGCTCTAGCTCAAAGGATGCACAAGTATGTTAGAAATCACAAGAGACCTCCCCAAGGGCCGACCAACAAGTATTTATAAGCATCCCATCCGAATAGAGCTGTTATACCCCTTTACTGGGTCTTTTCGGGATGACCGGACGCGCCGGTCATAACTGACCCGACGCGCTCAACCGCGTCCGATCCTCCAACGGTCACTGCCCCCAACGGTCAAACCAATGACTGGACGCGCTTCTCAGAATGACCGGATGCGCCGGTCCCGAGTGACCGGACGCGCCGATCGCACAGCATCGCGCGCCCGCGAAGTAACGACCAGACGCGCCCCTCACAACGACCGGACGCGACAGTGCCCGCGTCCGGTTAGAGTCCAGTAAGCTCCCACAACGATCGGATGCGTCCGATCGCGTGTGACCGGACGCGCCTCGCGTCCGATCGTCTTCGTGAACCACAGTTCCTTCTGGGCGACAGACCGGACGCGCCGGTCCCGCGAGTGACCGGACGCGCCGGTTGCAAACCCTAGCACCCGCGCGCCTGACTGCTGACCGAACGCGTCCGGTCATACCATGACCGCGTTCGGTGCAGCGTCCGGTCACCTCTGTGACCTCCGTTCGCCTCTGTTTCTTTTCTGACTTCCGGCGTAGTGGAAAATAGGCATTTCAAGTTCCCAAAAACGCCTGAATCCCGCGCTCGCAAGCTCGGCGGGAGGGAGAGAGAGACCCAAACCCTCTCTACCGCTTAAACTTCAATGCCTTCGCAAATGTTCCAACACCAACAAGTGATCACCACCTTGTGCACGTGTGTTAGCCTTTTCATAAACATTTTTGAAGGTTTTCCAGTTAGCTCACTAGGCCCTACATGCAATGCACTTCATGAATTTACCTAGTGGCACCCGTGCATCGAATAACCGATAAGACTTCCCCTCTTAATAGTTTGGCTATCGATCCTAAACCACTCACACCCTCTATGGTGTCTTGAGTGCAAAACAAAATGGCCCTATGGTTATACCTTTGCCTTGAGCCCATTTTGTTTCTCCAAAAGATATGATCCACTTCATATCATCACATGACCGTCTCGATCCATCGACCTTGACTTCACTTGCTCTTCACCGTTGCATCGGTCCATCGGCGCCAAGTCTTGCTCAAGCTTCACCATCGCATGGTCCTTCGCTTCGAAGCCTCGACTTGCCCTTCACCTTCACAACCAGTCCATCGAGTCAAGCATCATCTTGGTCTTCATCATCTTGGTCATATGAGTCAATGTTATGTCTCATATTCAATGACCACCTTTATCTAAATCATCCACTTAGATACAAAGGTTAGTCCTAGGTTTCATCGATTAGCCAAAACCAAACTAGAGACTTTCAATCTCCCCCTTTTTGGTAATTGATGACAACCCTCACAAAGATGATTTTGATAATAAAAGTTTTGAACTTGTCATACTTGTCCAATCATTTTGCTCATAAGTAAAGTTTGGACAATTATCACAAGCTCGGTTTTGGTAGCATTAGCTCTCCCTACATATGTGCATAG
The DNA here is from genome assembly GCA_038087645.1 of Saccharum hybrid cultivar R570. Taxonomy (NCBI): domain Eukaryota; kingdom Viridiplantae; phylum Streptophyta; class Magnoliopsida; order Poales; family Poaceae; genus Saccharum; species Saccharum hybrid cultivar. The sequence goes on from JAQSUU010000512.1 coordinate 6,712,510, forward strand.
AGTTTGGATTGAAAGCTTTGCACATATGCATTGATAGAAGTGTTGAGAGAGTAATTCTACCAAAATGATGCTAAGGTGTAAGAAATGGACCTTTGAAGCATGATATCAATCGGAGTTGCCTTTTACACCATCCTTAGCATCATGAAGTAACTAGACATCCATCACAACTCAAGAACCTCGTGAGATCAACATTATATGTAAAGGTTCTTGGACCACTTGTAAAGTTTAAGGCATGTCTAGATACCACAAGTAAACTATTCCTATGTATGCTAGTAGATCATTTCATCATTCAAGTTCTATACTAGCATTGCACCACACAAGCATGTATATTGAATTTAAATACATGTGCAATGAGCAAGTCATATGAGAATGCACAAACAAATGCAACAACTTTGTTTATAAGCTTGCTCCCCCTACTTGTGTGCATCAAAAATTTATTTACCCCTTTATCATGTTGAATCATCTTTTTCTCTCCCCCTTTGTCAACAACTTACCCAAAAATGGAATCAAATTATGGAGAGAAAACAATGTTTGATGGAGTTTATTAAATTTGGTTCAACCTAGAACACTTGCCAAAGATATTTAATTCGATTTAAACCAAAGACAAGCTTCTTCATACCTCATAATAAGGGTTATCTTGCCTATGTTGAATTAAACACTTATAGCAAATCTTCTAGATTCAACACTAGGTTTACAAGCTCACAAACATGTCATATGCCACCACTAGATCAAAATAAGCATAGAAGCAATAGTGGTAACATATATCCATCAAATTCATTTGATTTATCATGAATGCTCATGTGTACCACTTATTATGTCTACCTGTTCTAGCAAGTCCTTAGCATAGGATGAATGACATGTCAGTCAACTTTTACCTTGCAATGTCGAAGGAGAGGCATGTCAAATAAGTGGATGGGGTGCATTCAACTCATGTTTGAGAAATCAATAATGTTCAACTCATTCCTTAGCTTGCAAAACCTCTTTTCATCAAGTGGCTTGGTGAGAATATCGGCAAGTTGATCATCGGTGCCAACACTTTCAATGGCAATATCTCCCTTTTGTTGATGATCTCTAATGAAATGATGCCTTATGTCAATATGCTTTGTTCTTTCATGTTGAATCAGGTTTTGTATCATCTTGATTGCACTTTCATTATCACATAGCAATAGCACATTCTTGAAGTTGAGGCCATAATCCTTCAAAGTTGATTTCATCCATAGCAATTGTGCACAACAACTCCCCACACTCACATATTCGGCTTCGGTGGTAGAGATTGCCACACTATTTTGTTTCTTTGAGGACCATGACACAAGTGATCTTTCAAGTAATTGACATGTGCCACTTGTGCTCTTTCTATTGATCTTGCAACCCCTATAGTCGGAGTCCGAATATCCAATCAATTTAAACTTTGACCCCTTGGGATACCATAGTCCAACATCTCTTGTTTGCTTCAAGTACCTCAATATTCTCTTTGCGGCCGTGAGATGACTCTCTCTAGGTGAGGCTTGATATCTAGCACACATACAAACACTAAACATGACATTCGACCTTGATGTGGTGACATAGAGTAGACTTCCAATCAACGACCGATATTCCTTTTGATTCACCATTTTGCCATCAAAATCACTATCCAAATTGCCATTCGTACCCATTGGAGTTGAAATTGGCTTTGCATCTTGCATTCCAAACTTCTTCAACATGTCTCCTATGTATTTCCCTTGACTCACAAATGTTCCATTCTTCAATTGCTTGACTTAGAGACCAAGGAAGTAGCTAAGTTCACCAATCATAGACATCTCAAACTCTTTGGCCATCATAGCACTAAATTCTTCACAATAAGCTTGATCGGTTGATCCAAAGATGATGTTATCAACATATATTTGCACTATGAATATATCATTCCCAATCTTCTTGGTGAATAGAGTTGTATCAACCTTTCCATCTTGAATCCCTTAGAGAGAAGGAAATCCCTTAGCCTCTCATACCATGCTCTAGGTGTTTGCTTTAAGCCATATAAAGCCTTCTTCAACTTGTACACATGGTTGGGTTTCTTGTCATCTTCAAATCCAGGAGGTTGCTCAACAAAAACTAACTCATTGATGATCCCATTGAGAAATGCACTTTTAACATCCATTTGATATAGTTTGATGTTGTGTGCACAAGCATAAGCCAATAGAATCCTTATTGCCTCTAATCTTGCCACGAGAGCATATGTCTCATCATAGTCAAGACCTTCTACTTGAGTGTAACCTTGAGAAACTAGTCTTGCTTTGTTTCTCACCACAATTCCATCTTGATCTTGCTTGTTTTTGAACACCCATTTGGTTCCAATCACATTGTAGTCATTTGGCCTTTCTACCAATTCCCAAACATCATTTCTTGTGAAATTATTAAGTTCTTCTTGCATAGCCATAATCCAATCGGCATCCCTCAAAGCTTTTTCTATTTTCTTTGGTTCTAAGGTTGACACAAATGTTGCATGCTCACAAAACATAGCCAATCTTGATCTTGTTTGCACACCACTTCTAATATCACCAATAACACTATCAATGAGGTGATCTCTTGCAACATGTTGTGGTTGGAGTACTTGCACTTGATTGCTTGAGCTTGGTTGATCACTTGATGTATCTTGATGAGATGAACTAGCACCATGATCTTGCACTTGAGAGTCACTAGCTAGCTTGAATGGAGAATTAAGCACTTGATCTTTGTCATCATCTTGAATATCAATTACTTGCTTTGCTCTAATGTCCCCAATATCCATGTTCTTCATTGCTTCCACCAATAGAGTTCCACCAACATCATCTAGATTCTCTTCTTCATCTTGTGACCCATTGGTTTCATCAAATTGCACATCATGGACTTCCTCTAGAATGCCACTTGAATTGTTCCAAACTCTATAAGCTTTGCTTGTAGTTGAATAACCAAGTGGGAACCCCTCATCATATCTCTTGTCAAACTTTCCTAATCTAGTGCCCTTCTTCAAGATATAACATTTGCAACCAAACACTCTAAAGTAAGAAATATTGGGCTTTCTTCCATGAAGTAGCTCATATGGGGTCTTCTCTAGCAATGGATGACAATATAGTCTATTGATTAGTAGCAAGCGGTATTGATTGCTTCATCCCAAAATGATTGACTCACGTTGTACTCATGAAGCATTGATCTAGCCATATCAAGCAATGTTCTATTCTTTCTCTCAACTAGGCCATTTGATTATAGAGTATACTTGGCCGAGAATTGATGTCCAATGCTATAGTGATCACAAAGTTCTTCAATTCTTGTATTCTTGAACTCACTTCCATTGTCACTTCTCACTTTCTTGATTCTAATCTCAAACTCATTGTGAACTCTAGTGAGAAAGGTCTTGAAGGTGTCAAACACTTTACTTTTGTTACTAAGAAAGAATACCCATGTGAATCTTGTGAAGTCATCCACTATGACAAAGCCATACTTGTTGCCACCTATGCTTATGTATATTATTGGGCCAAATAGATCCATGTGCATCAAATCAAATACTTTACATGTGCTCATTGTACTCTTCTTTGGATGTGAGCTTCCAACTTGCTTCCCGGCTTGACATGCACTACAAAGCTTATTCTTCTCAAATTCAACATCTTTCAAACCATTGACAAGATTGTGAGTTGTAAGCTTCTTCAATTGTTTCATGCCAACATGACCAAGCCTTCTATGCCAAAGCCAACCCATGCTTGATTTGGAGATTAAGCAAGTTGTCAAAGAAGTTTCTCTAGCATTGAAGTCAACTAGGTAGAGATTCTCATATCTAAAGCCCTTGAATGCCATATTTGAACCATCCATACTAATGACTTCCACATTATCAACCCCAAAGATACATTTGTAACCAAGATCACATATTTGTGCCACGGATAGAAGATTGAAATCCAAGCTTTCAACTAGCAACACATTGGAGATACTCAAGTCATTTGATATTGCAATCTTGCCCAAGCCAATAACCTTGCCTTTCTTGTTATTGCCAAATGTGATAGAATCAACATCACTATCATTGTCATTGATTGAGTCAAACATTCTTGATGTACCGGTCATGTGTTGAGTACACCCACTATCAATAATCCAATGCCTTCCTCCGGCTTTGTAATTGACCTATAAGCAAATCAATGAAGCTTAGGTACCCATTTTTGCTTGGGTCCTTGTAGGTTAGTAACTAAGCTCTTTGGTACCCAAATAGCCTTCTTCTTTGGGCCAACAATGGGTGTACCAATAAACTTAGCTTTCACACCCTTCACACCTTTGGTAAGCACATAGCAAGAATCAAAAGGTATAGCATTAACAAATTTCTTGCTTTGGTTCTTTTTATTGCAATTATGCTCTAGGTGCCCAACTTGCTTGCATCTATTGTAAAACCGACCATTGCCCTTCACAAAGCTAGGCTTTGGAGTTGCAAAGGCCGACTTGCCTTTTTTGGTTGTGTAGCCCAATCCCTCTTTGTTAAGAGAGAACCTTTGGCTACCCAAGCACTTAAGCAAGCGGGTCTCACCACCATAGGCCTTGCCTAGGGCGTGAGTGAGCTCATCCACCTCTTTCTTGAGAGTCTCATTCTCAACCATTAGTGAGGCATCACAAGTGAAACTATCACTAGCAGTGGAGGTAGAGTCGGTGTTGGTGGATGAAGAGCTACAAGAAGGGTTAGCATTTGACATGATGATAGGTTCTTTAGAGGATTCATCAATTATATCACATGTAACACCTATATCACATGATACAACAACCTCCTTCTTTGCTTATTGCTCAAGTAGCAATGAGTGAGCTTTTTCAAGCTTGGAATGAGCCTTATCAAGATCCTCATGGTCTTCCACTAGACTCTCATGAGTGGTCTTAAGCTCACTAAGAACTTTCTCAAGTATTGCTACTTTCATTGAAAGCTTCTTACACTCCTTGTCCTTGGCAATAGCTTTGTCTCTAGTTTGTTGCATTAAGTCATATAGTTGTTCTTTAGTTGGTTCATCATCATCATTTTTATCATCATTATCATTATCACTATCATGAGCATATTCCATTTCACTTTCATCATCACTCTCATCATATATTACCTTAGTTTCTTTGTCCATGAGGCACGACGAGGATGAATCAAATAGTGATGGCTTCTTGTTGATAGCAATGGAAGCAAAAGCCTTGTTAGATGATGATTCTTCTTCTTCATCATTATCACTTTCCCAAGTGACCACATAGGCTCCATTCTTGCCCTTCTTGAAAGTCATCTTGGCTTCTCTCTTTTTCTTCTCAACCTTGCCCCTCTTGTTGTTCTTCTTCTTGTCATAGGGACATTCGGCTTGAAGATGTTCGGTGCTATCACAATTGAAGCACTTCCTTTGTTGCTCATTGCTCTTGAAATAGTCATTTCTCTTTTTGAAGCCTCTTCTCTTGATAAACATCTTGCCAATATTCTTGACAACTAGAGCGAGTGCCTCATCATCAATTTCCAATTCTTCATCTTCTTCATTGTCATCTTCTTCTTGAATTGAAGCTTTGCCCTTAGAGGAGGTGGCCTTGAATGCCACGGTCTTCTTCTTCTTTTCTTCCTCCTTCTCATCAACATATTGATCATACTTTTCAAAGGTTAATACCTCTCCAAGCAAATCATTGGGCTTCATTGCATCAAGCCCATCTCTTTGTAGCATCATGATCAACATTTTGAATCTTTTTGGTAAGCTCAATAAGAACTTGTAGCAAAAATCTTGGTCTTGTGTCTTGTGCCCCAAGCTCTTGAGATCATTTACTATGACTTGCAATCTATGAAACATCTCTAAGATTGTTTCTTCTTCTTTCATCTTGAAGTTCTCAAACTCACTCTTGAGCCCATATAGCTTGGCACTCTTTACAACCTTAGTGCCCTCATATGTTTCACTTAACCTTGTCTATACTTCATTTGCCAATTCTAAATCCTTGATGCCCTCAAATACTTTTGTGTCAATACCATTGTAAAGTGTATTGAGAGCCATTCTATTGCATGTTCTATTTGCTCTATCTTCATCGGTGAGATGATCAGGATCAATAATAGCAAAATCATTCTCGGTGACTTGCAAAACTCTCTCATAAATAGAACCAAGGTACATTGTCATTTTTCTCTTCCAATGAGCAAAAGAACTAACACCATCAAAGAACGGTGGCTTGCCCCCAACATGATTGAACACAATTTGAGTTATTTTTCACACCGAAGGATGTTAAGCCTTGATTAAAACGGTAACCACGGCTCCGATACTACTTGAAAGGTCCTAGATGGCTAGAGGGGGGCGAATAGCCTATAAAAAAATCTACAATAAACACTAAGCAAACTTGTTAGAATAACTAACGGCGTAAAACAAGTTTTGCTTAGCCTACGGTAGTGATGCAAGCCTCCTATCCACAAGTCTAGTAGATTATGATCTCTAGTTCACACAAGAGCTATGTCACTAAACTTACACTAGTGAGCAAGCTAACAACTACTAGCAAAGGTTACCACTAGAGCTACACAAGATATTCTAGTAAATATAAATGCGAGAGAGAGGATTGTGAATCTTATACCGACGGTGGAGTGAAGATGTTGCCAATCACCAAGATGATATACAATCAATCAATATTGACAACAACACAATATGAAGACCAATCACCGGGAGACAAGAGACACAATATTTTTGTTCACCCGGTGTTCACTTGTGCACCGACAAGCTACGTCACCGGTTGTGTCGACCAACACTTAGATGGTTCCTCGGTGTGACCCTCAAGTCACTTGCCCCTCAAGGCACGCCCCGCAAGGCACCACAAGACACCACTCTCAAGTGAGGTAACTCAATGACACGCGCAATGTAATACAGTTGCTTTTGGCACTCCGCCGAGGAAAGCACAAGAACCTCTTACAATCAACCGGAGGTGGCCAAGAACAATCACCTTCTCTTGCCAACGCCTCCAACAATCTCCAAGCCAGCTAGGAGCGGTACTCTCTAAGAGTAACAAGAAATCCACCGGCTAAACCACCCACAAGTGCCACTAGATGCCCTCAAGCTATGCAATGCACTTTGGGATCACTCAATCTCACTTTTGATTTGCAATCAAGCAAGAGAGATGAGTGGGAGGAGATGCTCTAGCTCAAAGGATGCACAAGTATGTTAGAAATCACGAGAGACCTCCCCAAGGGCCGGCCAACAAGTATTTATAAGCATCCCATCCGAATAGAGCCGTTATACCCCTTCACTGGGTCTTTTCAGGATGACCGGACGCGCCGGTCATAACTGACCGGACGCACTCAACCGCGTCCGATCCTCCAATGGTCACTACCCCCAACGGTCAAACCAATGATCGGATGCGCTTCTCAGAATGACCGGACGCGCCGGTCCCGAGTGACCGGACGCGCTCCAGTCAACGACCGGACGCACCGATCGCACAGCATCGTGCGCCCGCGAAGTAACGACCGGACACGCCCCTCGCAACGACCGGACGCGACAGTGCCCGCATCCGGTTAGAGTCCAGTAAGCTCCCACAACGATCGGACGTGTCCGATCGCGTGTGACCGGACGCGCCTCGCGTCCGATTGTCTTCGTGAACCGCAGTTCCTTCTGGGCGACAGACCGGATGCGCCGGTCCCGCGAGTGACCGGACGCACCGGTTGCAAACCCTAGCACCCGCGCGCCTGACTGCTGACCGGATGCGTCCGGTCATACCATGACTACGTCCGGTGCAGCGTCCGATCACCTCTGTGACCTCCGTTCGCCTCTGTTTCTTTTTCGACTTCCGGTGTAGTGGAAAATAGGCATTTCAAGTTCCCAAAAACACCTGAATCCCGCGCTCGCAAGCTCGGCGGGAGGGAGAGAGAGACCCAAACCCTCTCTACCGCTTAAACTTCAACGCCTTCGCAAATGTGCCAACACCAACAAGTGATCACCACCTTGTGCACGTGTGTTAGCCTTTTCATAAACATTTTCAAAGGTTTTCTAGTTAGCTCACTAGGCCCTACATGCAATGCACTTCATGAATTCACCTAGTGGCACCCGTGCATCGAATAACCGATAAGACTTCCCCTCTTAATAATTCGGCTATCGATCCTAAACCACTCACACCCTCTATGGTGTCTTGAGTGCAAAACAAAATGGCCCTATGGTTATACCTTTGCCTTGAGCCCATTTTGTTTCTCCAAAAGATATGATCCACTTCATATCATCACATGATCGTCTCGATCCATCGACCTTGACTTCACTTGCTCTTCACCGTTGCATCGGTCCATCGGCGCCAAGTCTTGCTCAAGCTTCACCATCGCATGGTCCTTCGCTTCGAAGCCTCGACTTGCCCTTCACCTTCACAACCGGTCCATCGAGCCAAGCATCATCTTGGTCTTCATCATCTTGGTCATATGAGTCAATGTCATGTCTCATATTCAATGACCACCTTTATCTAAATCATCCACTTAGATACAAAGGTTAGTCCTAGGTTTCATCAATTAGCCAAAACCAAACTAGGGACTTTCAGCAGGGTGTAGGGCCAGCACGACATGCCATGCCTCCCAGGCCGTGCCTCTGCGTACCTCGTTCCTAGCCTTTGGCCCAAGCATGGCTCTACGAGCTGAAATTCGTGCTGTGTTGGCCCGTGCAACACGCCCAAAACTGCGGCCTGTGCCAGCCCACAACCCGGTGACCTCAAAACACCTAAAATAATCAACTCATCGAACACTTATCAAAATTCATAGCTATTGTCACAAAAAAAGTTGCAGAGATTGAATTCTCTCATTCATAACACAAGTCACAACTCAAACAAAAGAACAGAGCAGAGGCGTTGGAGCTAGCTGGGTTCCCATCGCCCCTTCACCACCGTCGTCGTCCTGCACAACCAATGAAAAGATCACATCAGAATACATCAATGGAAGAAGAAGATAGAAGAGGAGGGTTAGGGTTAGGGTTTTACCTGCACAACCGGAGCCCGGTGCCAGAGAAGACGATGACCACCTAGAGGCCAAAGAAGACGACACTCGGTTAGCAAGGACGGCGAGCGGTGGAGGAGGGACAGACGAAGACAATGAACTCACATAATCATCGAGATCTAGAGGGAAGATAGGGAGAGGGAGAAGGGAGAGGTAGAGAGGGAGGGGAGGTCACCAACGGCAGGCGGTTCGACAAGAAGATGCTTCAGAACAAGTACAACGACCTCAAACGGGCGTATTTCAATTAGTGCGATGGTCAGACCCATACTGGCCTAGGCCATGACCCAGTAACTGGATAGGTGACTGCTAAACCCGATTGGTATGGCACAGGCACCAGGGTACTAACTAAACCCTTTTCATAGCCTCTTTTCTAATCAGTTAGGTTGTCACTAACTCATTACTAACATGGCCAACACTATATCACATGTAGGAAAGTAGCCAAAAGGCTCGTGAGAGGTTCAAACGTCCATAATGCTGTGAGCAACTGATCATGATTCTGGGACGCACCCCACATGACAGAGGGGAGTTGTTTGTTGCCGGTGGCCATGAACCTGACCATACCCCCAAGTGCGAGCCCTCAAACTCCTCAAGACTTGTCGGATGAGCCTATACATTCCCGTAGTATTGGTCAGTCCTCCAAAAGATTCACTAGGGACCATTTCGTGGACAGTCCATGCAAGAAGAGTAGCAAGACTCAGTCCATTGATGAAACCCTTGATGACCTGAGCGACGTTATCAGGAAAGTTAACAAGCGCCATGGCCGTGAAGACTCTTACGAAGAGGAGATAGCCCAAGTAAAGTGGATTTTGGAGGACAATGGTTACAATGAGGAAGATGTAGTCTTCGTGTAGGTCCTTAAATCTTTGCTTGAACAAGCATCATCAGCGTGCTTTTCTAGATTTGAAAAGTAAAGAGGGCTGATTGAACTGAGTGAAGGTGTACTAGGACTTCGCTGTCCTTAACTCAAAGTGATACTGAGCATCGTTCCTTCTACGGCTGCTTTAGTTGTTTACTTTTCCAGCACGAGCTTCTTCATTTGTCTGCTTTTCACCATTTGGTTTGTAATGTTTGTTGTAATAAGTACCGTTATTGAGAACTATTTTTTTGTTTTGTGTTTAATGCAATGTCCGGTTTTCCGTTGCACATACATTTATAAACTGAGTTCAAGAATTAGCATAGGTATTTATGATGTGACTCATGTATCTGTCCATTGTCATAAATGAAATGTTGAGTAGCGTCTTCTGGCTGTGTGGGCTAACTACTCATTTTCCAGGTGTCGAGAGGTGTTCACAACAGGAGGTCGAGCACCAGCATGCTATGGTACACATGAATTAGCAAAGAGGTTCGTAAGTATCAGCTACATGATTTCTTAATTGGTGTTCTAGGTTCAGATAGGTTCTTGTGTCATTATCAACTTTGACAGGACTTCACCATAGTGTAGCGGCTAACTAACGCCCTTGTACTGCAGCACCTATCTTAGGACCCAAACAAGACAAGAGTCTATTATTGTATTATTAACATCAGGGGGTCATAAATTAGCATCGAATTCGAAGGTTTGTATTTGCTTCTTATGAAGTTGTAATGTCTCCCTATCACTATTAATTGGTGTTCTCGGTTTAGCTAGTTGGGTATATGGTTTCTTAATTGGTGTTCTTGGCTAGCAGGTTGTAACAGAACCGACCAATTATATGAGATTAAGTGAGAAAATCATCCACCGAGCAGACGATTTAGCAAACTTAAGCCCGTATAACCCGGTAGTCCGTGAAATCACGACGGATTTCAAACCAACTTTCATACCAGCCAAGATCGTAATAAGTTCAGCGGTCACCATCACAAGTTACATAAAAGTTCGCGGCATAAATACATCAGAGTTTACACATAGTTATTACAAACCAGTTTCGAATGAAAGTAGCAGAAGCATTTTGTTCAAATCACACACGCACACAAAGTTCAAAATACATTGCCAGTTCAGGATCATCTTCCATCAAAAGCATCAGACGAGATGTAGTGAATGACCATTGCCCATGGTCCTAAGCTTCTCCCATTGCAGGATAAAGGCAGTTGATACAGTAGCCGTAATACATCTGTCCATCTGCAACAAGTGGGAACAAAGCCCTGAGTACGAGAAGGTACTCAGCTAGACTTACCCGACAGAACCAAAAATAAAAGACACCAAGGAATCATGACAGACTTTCTGGTGGGGTAGCTGACTCATTTGCAAAAAGGCATTTTTAGGATTTAGAGAATCTTTACAAAAGCTTTGCATCAAGTTAAATCTTTATTAACCTATCAACTACATTTGCACCTGTACTAAAGTAACATGTAATTAAACAGGTAATGATAACCAATGATCACTAACAACTTCCATTATGTCATATTTCATATAACTGTCCAAGTGTTCCATCAATATTACTACGATGAAGTAGCTCAAGTCAAGTGCTCACTATCCAGTGAACGATGGCGATTCAAATCGATTATTAACCAGCTGGTAAGTTATTCCTCACACAAACCTCACTCACCCGCTAAAGTGAGGTGTTGGTCACCGAGTCAACCATTTAGGTGAAGTCGCGAGCTTGCCAGGAACCACATGTACCCGGGGGCCGCCCGACTGCTCTTTGGCCTTATCATCGCGCCCCCGTATCCTGCCACTACTACTCCGGTACAGTGTGTTGCGGGCAATCCACTCGGCTCGAATAATCTCCCAGCTTCGCGGTCGGAAGGTACTTTATCCGGCCAGCTAAATGTGAGGCATATGTTCAACATAACCCGAGGCCCAACAACGGACGGTCCTTAATCGACACAGACAGAAAACACTACAGTCCGAAACCCTGCAAGTTTCCGTCCGGTCTCAATTTCACATTAACACTTAGTTATTTCATGATGACATCTTTTCTCAAGCAGATCCATGTAACCACCTATAGCTCGCAGGTGACAGGAAATCACCCGACTTCTACCGGTCTAAGCAAGCTAAGCAATTACTTGACTGCGAATGACAAGGTGACAAGGATAGGGTAGAACGTAGTAAACAAGGTATAATGCAGCAACGGTTGCAAACAACTCCTAAACTTAATGCAGCAGTTAAAGTAAAGCATTCATAAAATCTTTGCAAACCAGGGAGAGAAATGCTCCGGGGCTTGCCTCTCTTGAAAGAGCTCGGACGGTGGTCTGGGCACTCCGGAAGGTCCTCACCGACCTCCTCGTCGGCTTTGGGCACTTCCTGCTCCTCGGGCTGCTCTTCCGGCTCCTCGGGAACTGCTACCGATGTTACTTCTTGCGATCCTGTATGATGCAATCGTATAAGTGCTTATGCCTAGGTGCATTGCGAAAATGACATGTAATGGTCATGATGAATGAAATGTAGATAATTAAGTTCACTTTATTTCATAAAGTAGGAATACATTTCTTCTATAAGGTAGTCAACATCATCCAAGACTATACAGACTACAAGCACATGTCATCTACTGCATTCTCTTCTACTACTACTACCATGCTAAGTTAGCACATTTTATTAAATGCTTCAAAGATACACCAAAGCAAAATCCTATTCACTAGTCATGCATTAACAAGGTTAAATAAAACCCTAATTGCAACTAGGTTTGAACAGCAACACCTATTTTAGTAGTACAGAAAAATCTGAGAAAATTACAGTAGCTTTCTATCATCTAATCTAGCATACCACAAAAATTTCATTGTATTGGGATTACTAGAACTGCCTACATAAAAATAACAAGCTAGGGCCTAAAAATGAGCATAAAAATACTTTATACTATGAAAAGTATCAAACAACAGATTTAACATTTTTTCTATATTCTACACAATAAACAATCACTATAGAAAAATTATTACATGCATGTTTTATTCATATTTTTCTCTCTAGCAAAAATAACAATTATTAACAATATTAAACACTTGTACTACAACTCAAGATTTTTCCACAGAACATGCATGACATATATTTTTCCTAGAAATTACATCACAAAAGGAAATTATAACAAGTGGAACCATATTTTTCTGAGCTATCTGTGATTTATTACATATTTAACAAGAAAACAACAGTTTTAGTGATTAAATAAAAACTCTACAGAGAAGTATTTCAAACTTGACATGCAATATTTTTAAACTGCAGATCTAGTCTAGAGGAACACTACAAAATTTGTTTTACAATTTTTGGAGCTAAAATGAGCAAGTTATGGATTTTAGAAACCCTTTTAACAATTTCTAAAAAATCATTTTCAAAAATCCATTTAACTGCAGCCGCTGAAAATGCTGGATGCACCCGGTGAAGTGCACACGCGAGCGCGAGCTGAGGCAGACAGGTGGGCCCGTGACCCCACATGTCAGCCACACAGAGGAGAGGGATACGCTGGCTGCGCGATTCTCGCCGCCGGTGAGCTCGCCGGCGGTGAGGTCACCACCATCGTGATCCCCGTGCCAAGGCGGTCACATTAGAGCAAACGGCATGACCGGAGGAGCTCGGGAATAGGCTCGCCGTCGCCAATGGTGGAGTGGCGGCGCGGGTGGTCGCCGGCCGGCCATCCCCGACCATGCCACGGTCACTGGAAAGGTGCTCGAGCAACGGTGAGCCATGGCGAGCAAGATGCGCGTGCTAGAAGGGAAAAAGGTGGGCGGAAGAGAGCGGTCCACGGAGCGGAAAGCTTCGGCGAGCTCGGCCGGAACTCCGGTGAGCAATTCACGCGGAGGAGAGGCTTACCACGGCCAACTGGAGCGAGCACGAGCTGCGCGAGGGAAAGGCGGAGCTCGGGGCAAGATGGAGGCGTCGATTGTGAGGCGGAACGGCCGGAACGCCGTCTCCGGCGATGGCGTGTGCGGTGGTGGAGGCGGGACTACGGCCGAGCGCTGCTGTGAGGCAAAGAGTTTGAAATAGAGGCAGTAGGGAAGGCGGTCGAGCGCGCGCAGGGAGTAGGCGGGCGCGGAGGGACGCGTGGGCCACCGGAGGGCGCGTGGCGCGCGGTGTCGGCGACGTACGGCCACGCGACGGCCGGCTTCTGCCGCGGCGCCACGGCGTCGTGCGTGCGCGGGCGGAGGTAGGTGCAGACGCGGGAAGCTGGGCCGGGCCGCTTGCGCGAGCAGGCCGAAGCGGAGGCGGCGGCCCGCTAAGGTAAGAAATTCCTTTTTTTCTAAATATATTTTCAGATTTTATATTTGATTCAAATTCAAATTTTGAAGATGAAAAAACATTTTCACAAATTGCTCCCAAAACAAAAGTTGTTCAAAATTTTATTCTCTACAACTTTCATTTAGGGCACTTTTCAAAATTCTAAATAGATTTTGAATTGATGATTTAAAGTCAAATTTTTAAATGAAAACTTAATTTTCTGAAATATTTTTAGAAGTAAAATTTTGAAAGATTTTGAATACAAAACTTGCTCCAAATATCATATTAATTATTTCTAAGTTATTTAAAGTTATAGCTACACAAATTTTTACCACTTTTTCCTAAGATTTTTACCAAACTCAGAGCTCAAACATGATTATCACAGTTTTAAATAAATTCTAACTTAATTTACATGTGATGATGATCATGCATGAAATGCAAATGCTCATGATTTAGGATGTGAATGCCTGCTTAACACCCAGAGGTGTTACAGCCTTCCCCCCTTATAAGAATCTCGTCCCGAGATTTTGGGTTACGAACCATTTGTTATAAAAATCCTCATAAGCTTTTTGCAGATATTCACCCGTTTCCCAAGTTGCATCTCCTTTATCATGATGACTCCACTGTATCTTATATGTTTTCACCATACTGTTCCGAGTAACTCTTTCTTTAGAGTCCAACACTTGAACCGGTTGCTCATGATATACCAAATCTGACTTGAGCTTTATACCTCGAGGTTCGATTCTTTCTTCGGGAACACGCAAACACTTCTTGAGATGCGATACATGAAAAACTAGGAATATAGCACTCATTGTCTCAGGTAACTCCAACTTATACGCGACTGGACCTTTTCTTTCCAAGATCTTATATGGTTCCACAAAACTGGCTGCAAGCTTTCTGCGTACTCCAAACTGTTTCTTCTTTATTGGCGTGACTTTCAGATAAACATAGTCACCAACCTCGAACATAAGCGGTCTCCTTCTTCGATCTGCATAGCTTTTCTGACGGGATTGAGCGGCTTTCATATTTTGCTGAATGATATGAACTTTCTTCTCAGCTTCTTCTACGAAGTCAATACCGTAGTATCTTCTTTCTCCTGGCTCAATCCAGTTAAGTGGTGTTCTACACTTTCTGCCATACAATGCTTCGAATGGTGCCATCTTGATACTTTCTTGATAACTATTATTGTAAGCGAACTCTGCTAAAGGTAACCATGACTCCCATGAACCTCTAGAAGATAACACACAGGCTCTCAACATGTCTTCTAGAACAACATTAACTCTTTCGGTCTGACCATCTATTTGAGGATAATAAGCAGTACTACAAATTAAACTCATCCCCAAACCTTTATGCAAGTGCTTCCAAAAGTGAGCAGTGAATTGTGACCCTCTGTCAGACACGATATTCTTTGGTATGCCATATAATCTCACAATCTCAGCAATATACTTCTCGGCATATTGAGGTGGTCTATATTCTGTCTTGACCGTTAAAAAGTGAACTGTCTTTGTAAGGCGATCCATAATTACCCAAATCGAATCATGTCCTTTCTGAGTAGTGGGCAAACCTGTGATGAAATTCATACTTATATCATCCCACTTCCAACTAGGTACAGACAAAGGTTGCAACAATCCGGCAGGTCTCATATGAATAGCCTTTACCCTACAGCATGTGTCACATCTGGCTACATATGCCGCAATCTCTTTCTTTATCTTAGTCCACCAAAAACGAGGTCTTAGTTCTTGGTACATTTTGCTACTTCTGGGATGGATAGATAACTTTGAAAGGTGAGCCTCATCCATAAGTTTATTCTTAAGCTCTCCATCTTTAGGAACAACAAGACGGTCGTTAAACCATAGCACGTCATGTTCATCCAATCTAAAGTGCTTGGATGGTTCTTCTTTAATATTTTCTTTGATATGGAATATCCCTTTGTCGGTTTTCTGGCCTTCTATTATCTTACTCTCCAAAGAACAACTAATCTGAATACTGTGTAACACTATAGGATGCATTAGATCAAAACCATCTTCGAGCAAAGGTTGCACATTCAGGCAATGTGACATTCTACTCAAAGCATCTGCTAGTACATTGGCCTTTCCAGGATGATATTGCACATTCAAATTATAATCTTTGATCAATTCTAACCATCTTCGCTGTCTCATGTTCAATTTAGGTTGGGTGAAGATGTACTTGAGACTCTTGTGATCGGTGAAAATATTGCACACATTACCAAGTAAGTAATGTCTCCAAATTTTCAAGGCATGCACTATGGCAGCAAGTTCAAGATCATGCGTCGGATAGTTGATCTCATGCTTTCTCAACTGGCGGGAGGCATAAGCAATGACTCTTCCTTCTTGCATAAGAACACAACCTAATCCTGTTTTTGATGCATCGCAAAACACATCAAAAGGTTTCTCAATGTCTGGTTGCGCTAGAACTGGAGCTGTGGTCAACAGTTTCCGCAAGGTGTGGAAAGCTATCTCACACTCCTCTGTTCATACAAACTTATGATCTTTCTGTAGCAGACTTGTCATTGGCTTGGCAATCTTCGAGAAGTCTGGTATAAAACGACGATAGTAACAAGCTAAACCCAAGAAACTTCTAACTTCAGAAACTGTGATTGGTGTCTTCCAATCCATAACCTCTTGCACTTTACCCGGGTCTACGGATACTCCATTCTCCGACAGAATGTGACCAAGGAAAGGAATTTTCTTCAACCAAAATTCACACTTGCTAAACTTAGCATACAACTTATGATCTCTCAGTCTGGTTAAGACAATTCTCAGATGCTCTTCATGATCTTTCTCATTCTCAGAGTATACTAGAATATCATCAATGAACACAACCACAAACTTGTCCAATTCTGGCATAAAAACTATATTCATCAGATACATAAAGTATGCAAGAGCATTTGTTAAGCCAAAGAACATAACAAGATACTCGTACAACCCGTATCTGGTAGAGAAAACGGTTTTCGGTATATCTTGTGGTCTAATCTTTATCTGATGATAACCTGATCTTAAATCTATCTTGGAGAACACTCTGGCTTTGGCTAATTGATCGAACAAAACATCAATGTGAGGTAAGGGATACTTATTCTTGATAGTTACAGCATTAAGAGGCCTATAATCCACACACATCCTCAAAGTACCCTCTTTCTTTTTCTTCATAAACAAGGCAGGACATCCCAATTCAGACTTACTTGGCCGGATAAACCCCTTGTTCAACAACTCCTCTAGTTGCTTCTTTTAGCTAACTCATCCGGAGGCATCTTATAAGGTCTCCTGGAAATTGGAGCTGTCCCGGGGATCAACTCAATTCCAAACTCAACATCTCTATCTGGCGGAAGACCAGGTAACTCATCTGGAAACACGTCCAGAAACTCACACATGACCGGAATCTGATGAACCGGAATGACTTCCATAGCACATGTCACACTCACAAGGTCTGTCCTTTTAGGCAATGGTACCTGAAAAGTACCCTCTCCCTGGGGATCCTTCAGGGTAAGTACCCGACTTCCTATATCTATAACTGCTCCCCATTCTTTTATCCAATTCATCCCTATGATGACATCCAGAACTAGTCCAGGCATGACTATCAGGTTAACTCGAAACTTTTGACTACCTAACTCAAGGGTTGCCCCTCTAACCATCTGATTGGTTAAAACATCAGCCCCTGCTAAACTTATACGGTAACCATAACTTAAGTCTATGCATAGTTGTTCATGTTTCTGTGCGAATGCTTGACTCATGAAAGAATGCGATGATCCAGAATCAAATAGAACAACTGCAGGGTTTTGATTAACAGGAAACTTACCAGCAGTTACGGGCTCTCCCTTAGGAATCTCTTCCACAGTGGTGTGGTGCACTCGAGCATTATAAGTCTGTTGCTTCTTTCAGGGTGGATAAGGGCAGAACTTGGAAAAGTGGCCTGGCTGATCACAGTTATAGCAAAGTCCCTTTACTGTACCAGCAGATCCGATAGCTCCCTTCGAGTTACCTTGTCCCGCGGTTGCGGCTGTTCTTGCTGGCGGCACTGCCATCTTGTACGGCTTCTGCGGTCCCTTGTAGTTCTGGGTCTTATGCTGCGGTGGCCTAAACCTTGCACCAGGTGTAGACAGACGATAGGTCAAACAACTAGCAGTGATAACTCTGGATTGTGACGGTCCTGATTCAAAGGCTCTCTTGCGAGTCTTGGATGTTGTGCACGCGTTGTTGTTCTTCTCTTGTTTCAGACAATCACTGATGAAGTCATTGAATCTGGCGCGGGTATTGGTACCCACATGCTTCATCATCTTCGGACCTAACCCTCTCTTGAAGCTATCAATCTTCTTAGCATCTGTGTCAACCATGTCGGGAGCATAACGACACAAGTTGTTGAAGGCATGCAAATACTATGTTATGGTTTTGGTGCCCTGATTTAAAGCCAAAAACTCTCCCAATTTCATCTCAACTAGCCCTGATGGAATATAAACTCCACGGAAGGCTTCGGTGAACTCTCTCCATGAGGTGGTGCGGTGGTGCTTCTACCACATCCCTGCTGGTCCTTGTAACTGATGTGCAGCATACTCAGTCTTTAGTACTTCCGTCAGCCTTAACACACGGAACTTATCTTCCATAGTGTTGATCCATTCTTCAGCGTCAAGTGGCTCGGTTGCTTCCTTGAAAATTGGTGGCCTAGTGTCTATGAAATCCTTGAAATTGCTGTACTGATTCACTCCATTTCCACCACCTTGGTTGTTACCACGTTGCACGTTGTTAGCAATGGTACGCAGGAAATCTTCCATATTTTTCTGTGACTGCTCGGCATTGCGCTGACTTCCCAGAAACTGTGCAAAGAACATCTCTGCAGTGAGCGGTGGAGGAGGTGGTAAATGTGGTTCTGGGTGTGGCTCGTTATGGTTGACGTTGTTAGCACCACTCCCACCTGCCCCGACACCATTTCCACTAGTTTCAGCAGCCTCATACGTGGCGCGTCGAGTGTTTGCCATCTGCATATTTCAGCAACAAGTAATGATTAAACGAAGTTGTAGTAATTGTGAGTGAATGAAAAATTATGCCGTACTGAACTCATTGGAGAGAACAAAGTCATACAACAAAACAGAGGCACAATAATCGCATTCCAATTAAAACAACACCACTAATTAAATTACTTCAAATGCAAACATTGCGTCCAATACAACCACGTTGCCAGCATACACACACTGGACTTTATGCCCTCAGGTATCGCATGAACAACCAAGATCCAACATTCTACCAAGTCTCAAGGTTCAAACGAGATACATCAAGATACATGAAGCCAAAAGAAGGTCATCGTGACAGGGCCTAGCAGCTAATGCAAAGCAACTAACCTTCTCCCCGGGGCCATCGTCGGGGTCAGAGACGTCACCATTGCTACCATCAGTAGCAACGTCGTCATTGTCGTCGGCGGTAGGTGCGGCTGCGGGCTCATCCTCATCGTCGTTGACATCCATACCGGCGGCTTCTGGAGGAGCATACGGGCTAACCCCGTTGTAGAGCGCATGAAACTCCTCATGCAAGTTGACATTGTACTCCTCTAGCTCCTCGACCCTCTGCCTCAGGAGGTTCCTCTCGTCCCAGGCTTCATTCCTTTCCTAGACCAACTGTCCAATCATGCGGTCTGCATTATTGTTGGCCTGAGTCAACGTATGCACCCGCTGTAGAGAACTATCACCTCTCTCTAGAGCCTGGTCTCGCTGCAAGCTCATGTCAGCCAACTGCTCCTGTAAACTAGCGATAGCACATGCCTGCTTCTTCTTTTGTTTTCTTGCTTTGAGCCGATCATCACCACGCAAACCAGTCAAAGTCCAATAAGTGCACTCCAGACTCTGGTATGCTCTGATAGCTACATACATCGCACTCATAGCGTGGTTGTCGCTAGCCTGTCCTTCGCTTGGGCCTCTGACTAAAGCACTTCCTTACGGCTGCACCCAAATAGCATCGTGAGGATCATCTCTTGGAAAAGTGCCAGCCAAGGCTGCTGCCAGCTCATTGGGAAATCTGCTCATTATGTCCCGGATGACACGGAAAGCTGCTCCCTTTGCACCCTCAATCGGAGTGCGTCCTTCAAACTCCAAGTGCCAACCATCCCATTCTAGAGCATCACCAAGAGCAGGGACATTGATTTCCACTACTGCCAGTCCATCCTCTGCCAACTGGTTCTCGCTCCAAGAGTACACCGGCTCCTGACCCTCCAGGTACCCCACATCATGGAGCACTCTCCAAAGCAAAGTTGGCATGCCAAACTCGCTTAGAAAGGTGTCCGTGTTGCGGCGCTCCCGCGGGGCCAACTGGTGTCGGGGTGCTCTTCCACCTGTGGATTTACGGGCAGTCTGCTTCGTGCGAGCCATCTGTACCAAAAGTTTCAATTACCCGGTGAGGACATATTTTAAGTTGGTACAATTTTTATCGAAAGGGGATAATCAATTTATAATGGGAGGAATGCATGGCATGAATTAAATGCGCAAGCAACATGATGCATGCACGTTTCTTACGTTCTCACAAACTTACGAAATAATGATATCTATCAACGAATTCGGTGGCATACAGGCGATCTCTCATAAATGTAACTAATACGTTCTACACGAGAAACGCTGTTATGTACCTGCAGAAGATTCATTTTAGCCCATTTCCCCATGCATGCAGGAAAGCAGTAAATCTATCTACACGCTCTACACGCATCCCTAGATACGCGTACAGCGGTAGTAACCACCCAAAACATCGTCCTATTGACGACATCACCTCAACGGACGGAACAACCACCCATGCGACACTTTTGTAAAAACAAGCGTAACCATGTAAGTACTCCAGTATCATATAAGCACTCTCCCTAGATCGGCGGTGTATCCGATCATGCTCTCACATCTCACACTTACTGAGGCGTAGAGGCAACTGATCCATACATTACCACTCAAGTAAGTGGCACTCATACAATAGCACGCCGTATGAGCAACGAAAGAGAAATATGGTGCAAGAACCCCCAAGTCAGTACTTAATTAAGCCACCTAGAGTCCTTACTGGGCATAAAGGATATGACCACTAGCACACTCTTAGTTTGTAAATCATGTTTTTCAAACACATTTTTGTTTTAAATACACTTGTGAACAGTAACCACGCTAAACCATGCTCCGATGCCAGCTGTAACAGAACCGACCAATTATACGAGATTAAGTGAGAAAATCATCCACCGAGCAGACGATTTAGCAAACTTAAGCCCGTATAACCCGGTAGTCCATGAAATCACGACGGATTTCAAACCAACTTGCATACCAGCCAAGATCGTAATAAGTTCAGCGGTCACCATCACAAGTTACATAAAAGTTCGCGACACAAATACATCGGAGTTTACACATAGTTATTACAAACCAGTTTCGAATGAAAGTAGCAGAAGCATTTTGTTCAAATCACACACGCACACAGAGTTCAAAATACATTGCCAGTTTAGGATCATCTTCCATCAAAAGCATCAGACGAGATGTAGTGAATGACCATTGCCCATGGTCCTAAGCTTCTCCCATTGCAGGATACAGTAGCCGTAATACATCTGCCCATCTGCAACAAGTGGGAACAAAGCCCTAAGTACGAGAAGGTACTCAGCTAGACTTACTCGACAGAACCAAAAATAAAAGACACCAAGGAATCATGACAGGCTTTCTGGTGGGGTAGCTGACTCATTTGCAAAAAGGTATTTTTAGGATTTAGAGAATCTTTACAAAAGCTTTGCATCAAGTTAAATCTTTATTAACCTGTCAACTACATTTGCACCTGTAATAAAGTAACATGTAATTAAACAGGTAATGATAACCAATGATCACTAACAACTTCCATTATGTCATATTTCATATAACTGTCCAAGTGTTCCATCAATATTACTACGATGAAGTAGCTCAAGTCAAGTGCTCACTATCCAGTGAACGATGGCGATTCGAATCGATTATTAACCAGCTGGTAAGTTATTCCTCACACAAACCTCACTCACCCGCTAAAGTGAGGTGTTGGTCACCGAGTCAACCATTCAGGTGAAGTCGCGAGCTTGCCAAGAACCACATGTACCCAGGGGCCGCCCGACTGCTCTTTGGCCTTATCATCGCGCCCCTGTATCCTGCCACTACTACTCCGGTACAGTGCATTGTGGGCAATCCACTCGGCCCGAATAATCTCCTAGCTTCGTGGTCGGAAGGTACTTTATCCGGCCAGCTAAATGTGAGGCATGCGTTCAACATGACCTGAGGCCCAACAACGGACGATCCTTAATCGACACAGATGGAAAACACTACAGTCCGAAACCCTACAAGTTTCCATTCGGTCTCAATTTCACATTAACACTTAGTTATTTCATGATGACATCTTTTCTCAAGCAGATCCAGGTAACCACCTATAGCTCGCAGGTGACAGAAAATCACCCGACTTCTACCGGTCTAAGCAAGCTAAGCAATTACTTGACTGCGAATGGCAATGTGACAAGGATAGGGTAGAACGTAGTAAACAAGGTATAATGCAGCAACAGTTGCAAACAACTCCTAAACTTAATGCAGCAGTTAAAGTAAAGCATTCATAAAATCTTTGCAAACCGGGGGAGAGAAATGCTCCGGGGCTTGCCTCTCTCGAAAGAGCTCGGACGGTGGTCTGGGCACTGTCACGGAACCACCCAAATTATAAGAACAAAAGTACAAAAATAATCGCCGGAGCAATTAAATTCCCGTACTTAAGCTCCTATAACTCCGGTAGTCCAATAAAATCACAAGGGATTTCAAACCAACCAACATACAAGCCAAGATCGTAGTGGTCCAACATAACAGGTCATATGTTACATCCATTTTATAAGTAATTCAACATATATCGGAGTTCGGTAGAGTTATTACAACTCAAATTCAAAAGTAGCGGAAGCAAAATAGTTTAAAACTAATATCACCTTAATTCAAATACATGCCAGTACCAAGGTCAAATTTCAATAAAAGCATGAGAGACAAGATAGCTCAGAAGGATCATGCCCATGATCACACTCCGCCATTACAGCAAGAGCCACCCAATTCTTACAATAGCCACGATACATCATAACCTGCAACAAGTGGGGATAAACCCTGAGTACGAGAAGGTACTCAGCTAGACTTACCCATCATAAACCAGAAATAAAGTGACACCAAGGAGTATGCAAGGCTTTCTTTCAGTGGGCTAGCTTGACTCATTTGCGAAAAGCATAAGTTATCATGAATAAACTAATTTAAGTCCTTTTGCATCATATTTATTATAACCTATTCAATCTAGGTAAGCACCTATGCTAAAGCAATCACTTGATTAACCATTAACATCAAAGGTTACCATCTCAGGTTTAGCATTTCCAACATTATCCACATAACCATCCGTGTTCCATCATCATTACTACGATGCCGTAACTCGAGTCAAGTGTTCACTATCCAGTGAACGATGGCGATTCGAATCGATTATTAACCAGCTGGTAATTTATTCCTCACACAAACCTCACTCACCCGCTAAAGTGAGGTGTTGGTCACCGAGTCAACCATTCAGGTAAAGTCGCGAGGTTGCCAAGAACCACATGTACCTAGGGGCCGCCCGACTGCTCTTTGGCCTTATCATCACGCCCCCGTATCCTGCCACTACTGCTCCGGTACAGTGCGTTGCGGGCAATCCACTCGGCCCGAATAATCTCCCAGCTTTGTGGTCGAAAGGTCCATTTTTCGGCCAGCTAAATGTGAGGCATGCGTTCAACATGACCCGAGGCCCAACAATGGTCGGTCCTTAATCGACACAGGCGCAAACTACAAGCACCCCAGAACCCTGTCTGGTTGCCCAATACTTATTCCGCCCGGTCTCCAATTATCCATCAACACTTGGTTATTTCCAGGATATCATCCATTTCATAGCTAAAGTATTCTAGTAACCACCTATAATTGCAGGTGACCGGAAATCACCGATCGCTACCGGTCTAAGCATGGCTAAGCAATATTTTTGATCCTGAACCAAAATAGGATTTCAGACATATTTATGGGACAAGGAAAGGGTATATATGCAGCAAGTGTTTCCAATCAACTCCTATAACTTAATGCAACAATACATATATAACATATATATACTCAATTGCTTTTATAAAGTAGGAGGCTTAGAATGCTCCGGGGCTTGCCTGGGATCGAACACTTAGGTTAGTGATTGACAAATGACACTCGCTTGGTGAGCATCTCCCATCCTGACACTTGTTTAGTCATTCCATCTTCGGGATAGGTCCACCAAATGCCGTCTTCAGGTTTGGCTTCAACATCTCATCCTTTACGTGATGCATCTAGCGTACCTAGATGAGATGCAAGATGCATGTGTATGAATATAATGAATGGTAACACAAGATGTATCACATAATCAATTAAAGAGGGCAAGCACATCAAGCATAACATAAGTTTGACAAGATCACAAGTATCTTAACTTGACCATCATCAAGGGCATAAGCCACACTTAGCAACACATGGAGTAAACAACCATAACTAGCATCTGACAAATTCTGGACTGCAAACAACAGCTACATGTTTGGATCATAACTAGAGTTATACAATTCCAATAGCCATGCAACAAGACATTCTAGAAAGCTTATGAAATTGTCCATAATTCATTTTTAATCATCTTGGTATGATTTTCAAGTTAACCAAGTCAAATATGCATAATTACAGAATCTGGTCCAGAGATTCCAGAGAACAACTATTTCTGGAACCCAACTTGAAACAGTCATTACTCACAAACTATATTGCCAAATGCCACCAAAATTTAACACAAGCTAGATTAATGAGTTATTTACAACTTTGTTATAAGAATGTTTCTCATCAAACATCATTTTCATGGTGCAATTACCAAAGTCCCAGAAACTGTCCAGGAAAGCATCAATTGCAAGAATAAATATTAACTTATATTCCAAACATACATTTGGCCACAACCAATGTAACCATCATAAAGTGCATGTTAAATGATCACCAAAAATCATAGTGCTCATCACTAAATAAATCCTTTAATGCATTTCTTAATTTATTTAGATAGCAAGGTGAAATAATAAACATATACCAAAAGTCCATAATAAAATCTACAAAAATTACAGTAGCTCTTAAATACACCCAGTAGTCTACTGTACAAATTTCAAGGCATTTGGACATATATATCAACCACTATGAAAAAGACAAATTGCTATTGCAAGAATTCATGTGAGAGCAAGATACACTAATAACTCACTCATATGGCAACCAAAATTCATGAAATTTTTACCACACATTAAACATCATATTAGTAGCATGCCACAAAAATTTAACTTCATTTGGAGCCCTAGATCTACAGTTATGAAAATGACAAATTCAACTAGCATTAAAAACCTAGCTGCACAAATCTATTTTTACAGAGAAAACTTTGAACTAAAACATGTGATATTATATATCTACTGCATAGAGAATTTCACAAGGATTCCAAAAAGTCCTCATTTGCTATTTTACGATTTTTCTACAATTTACTATGATTTTCCAAAGTTCTAGTCATTTTTCTGCAAAAGAAAATTATTAAACCGAAAAGGACAGACACTTTACAACGGGACCCTTGGAAGAAACTTTAATTAAACCGAGCAGATAAGTCCTTCTCGCACTATTCAAAAGAGTCTGTGGTTCACAGAAAAACCCTTCCCTTTCTACTTATTGAAGCCCGTGGTCCATCTTCTTCCTCAAAGCAGAGCACGACGAATCGACCAGTGCCGGCGGCAGGGGGCGGTGCTCCGGTGACTTGAGGAGGTGGCGGAGCTACAGGCGGATGGTGCGCACCTATTGATGCCCACAACTTGGCTTGAGGTGGCCCGAGGCCGGCTGGCCACGAGAGCACGACGGGTCGGGGCTGCGGCCGCGTCGGCAAGAGCAGCCGGCGGTTCCCGAGCGACGAGAGGCGGCAGCGGAGCACCAGAGCATGCTCAAGCAACTTCGGTGGGGCGCAGCTTGGCTCGGTAGTGAGCGCAGTAGCGGGCATGGCAGTGGCATGAGCTCGAGCTGGAGCTCGACGCGGCCATGGCGCGTCCGCGCTCTGTAGTTGCAAGGAGAGGCGCGAGAGTGAGTGAGGGAGTGGAAGAGGAGCTCGGCACTCCCTCAGGAATAGCTGGGCGCACGACAGAGGGGCAGGGGTGCGTGGCGGAGGTGGGAGCACGCGGCGCTGTGCATGGCGAGCACGTTGACATTTGCACGAACACATGGAGCGCGATAAGTTGAGTAAGGTGGGTGCCGGTTTGGGCTCGATCCGGGCCGAATCAGTGAATAGGCTCAAAACGAAGTTTGCTCACCTCGGCCTGCTCTACAACTTCTATTAAGGCACTCAGGTCATTAGAGCAACCAATTAGTGGTAAAATGGTTGCCAAGACAGCAGTGTCAACACAACAATGGTGATCGCGGAAACTCACTTTCGCAAGTCAAAACTAAGTCAAACTGGTGTCATCCTTTTGCATACTCTCCTCCACATTATCTACTCCAACTTTGGTATTTGGCTCAACTAGAGTTGCTTAGCAAAAACACGAGAACGCGACGTGCCAACCGTCTTGTCATTGCCGGTCCAACTTCATGAACATGACAAAACTAGCAGTTTTGTGAATTGATTTTGAAGGTCCAACCAAGCTCCAAATCTGGTGAGACTTGATCTATTCTTTCCTTCACAAGGCATACTCCAACTCGTATGAAGGACTCCAATTGAGCTTCCATATGAATTTGGAAGATAAAAGGTCACAAACATATCAACTCACTGCTGTCAATCCAGGACTTAGAATTATTTCTAGGGCTGAAAAACAGCAGCTGATCCAAACTTCGAGCCTCTGTTTAACAAGCTTACAAGCTGATATAGCCCTTGGTCCAAAAACAAAGTTTCTTCTACACAACATTAACTACAACTTTCATTTAATGTCCAACATCAAAACTGGTATAGAAACTATATTTCTACTTTGACTAAAGTGGCATCGCAATAAAGCTTGAATTGTCCGTTTTGATCCATTGGAGCATTTTCTGGGCATTTGTTCAACACGAACCTTTCACGACTTTTGTTGTAGAGTCCATCTAGAGTCTTTTGGGCAAGGTTGCAAGGTTGGGTTGATGATCTATATTTCCATTCACTTAATAGTGCAATTCCAACACTTAGTAAAGTCATTCCAATAAGGATATAACTTATCATTTCATGTGACTTTTTGATTCCAAACGTCATGAAACTTTGCCAGTGACTAATATAGATAGGTACTAAGGTGAGACATATGAAGATATTGCAATAACACCACCCAAGCATATATCTTAAAAATGGACTATATGTAAAGCAAGGGTGCAACATCCAAGTTTAGGTTGGGGCTCGCTTCCATAGGTTTGACCTTGACATCTTCATCACCACTTAAACTACCATGTTTGAGCTCAAACTCACTGCTTAACTGGTGGCAAACACCTTGGGTGTTACAGGCACTCCGGAAGATCCTCACCGACCTCCTCGTCGGCTTCGGGCACTTCCTGCTCCTCGGGCTGCTCTTCCGGCTCCTCGAGAACTGCTACCGACGTTACTTCCTGTGATCCTGTATGATGCAATCGTATAAGTGCTTATGCCTAGGTGCATTGCGAAAATGACATGTAATGGTCATGATGAATGAAATGTAGATAATTAAGTTCACTTTATTTCATAAAGTAGGAATACATTTCTTCTATAAGGTTGTCAACATCATCCAAGACTATACAGACTACAAGCACATGTCATCTACTGCATTCTCTTCTACTACTACTACCATGCTAAGTCAGCACATTTTATTAAATGCTTCAAAGATACACCAAAGTAAAATCCTATTCACTAGTCATGCATTAACAAGGTTAAATAAAACCCTAATTACAACTAGGTTTGAACAGCAACACCTATTTTAGTAGCACAGAAAAATCTGAGAAAATTACAGTAGCTTTCTATCATCTAATCTAGCATACCACAAAAATTTCATTGTATTGGGATTACTAGAACTGCCTACACAAAAATAACAAGCTAGGGCCTAAAAATGAGCATAAAAATACTTTATACTATGAAAAGTATCAAACAACAGATTTAACATTTTTCCTATATTCTACACAATAAACAATCACTATAGAAAAATTATTACATGCATGTTTTATTCATATTTTTCTCTCTAGCAAAAATAATAATTATTAACAATAGTAAACACTTGTACTACAACTCAAGATTTTTCCACAGAACATGCATGTCATATATTTTTCCTAGAAATTACATCACAAAAGAAAATTATAACAAGTGGAACCATATTTTTCTGAGCTTTCTGTGATTTATTACATATTTAACAAGAAAACAGCAGTTTTAGTGATTAAATAAAAACTCTACAGAGAAGTATTTCAAACTTGACATGCAATATTTTTAAACTGTAGATCTAGTCCAGAGGAACACTACAAAATTTGTTTCACAATTTTTGGAGCTAAAATGAGCAAGTTATGGATTTTAGAAACCCTTTTAACAATTTCTGAAAAATCATTTTCAAAAATCCATTTAACTGCAGCTGCTGAAAATGCTGGATGCACCCGGTGCAGTGCACACGCGAGCGCGAGCTGAGGCAGACAGGTGGGCCCGTGACCCCACATGTCAGCCACACAGAGGAGAGGGATACGTTGTCTGCGCGATTCTCGCCGCCGGTGAGCTCGCCGGCGGTGAGGTCACCACCATCGTGATCCCCGTGCCAAGGCGGTCACGTTGGTGCAAACGACATGACTGGAGGAGCTCGGGAATAGGCTCGCCGTCGCCAATGGCGGAGCGGCGGTGCGGGTGGTCGCCGGCCGGCCATCCCCGACCATGCCACGGTCACTGGAAAGGTGCTCGAGCAACGGTGAGCCATGGCGAGCAAGATGCGCATGCTAGAAGGGAAAAAGGTGGGGCGGAAGAGAGCGGTCCACGGAGCGGAAAGCTTCAGCGAGCTCGGCCAGAACTCTGGTGAGCAATTCACACGGAGTGGAGGCTTACCACGGCCAACTGGAGCGAGCACAAGCTGCGCGAGGGAAAGACGGAGCTCGGGGCAAGATGGAGGCGTCGATTGTGAGGCGGAACGGCCGGAACGCCGTCTCCGGTGATGGCGCGTGCGGTGGCGGAGGCAGGACTACGGCCGAACGCTGCTGTGAGGCAAAGAGCTGGAAATGGAGGCAGTAGGGAAGGCGGGCGAGCGTGCGGAGGGAGGAGGCGGGCGCGGAGGGACGCATGGGCCACCGGAGGGCGCGTGGCGCGCGGTGTCGGCGACGTGCGGCCACGCGGCGGCCGGCTTCTGCCGCGGCGCCACGGCGTCGCGCGCGCGCGCGGCGGAGGTAGGCGCAGACGCGGGAAGCTGGGCCGGGCCGCTTGCGCGAGCAGGCCGAAGCGGAGGCGGCGGCCCGCTAAGGTAAGAAATTCCTTTTTCTTTTTTAAATATATTTTTAGATTTTATATTTGATTCAAATTCAAATTTTGAAGATGAAAAAGACATTTTCACAAATTGCTCTCAAAACAAAAGTTGTTCAAAATTTTATTCTCTACAACTTTCATTTAGGGCACTTTTCAAAATTCTAAATAGATTTTGAATTGATGATTTAAAGTCAAAATTTTAAATGAAAACTCAATTTTCTGAAATATTTTTAGAAGCAAAATTTTGAAAGATTTTGAATACAAAACTTGCTCCAAAAATCATGTTAATTATTTCTAAGTTATTTAAAGCTATAGCTCAACAAATTTTTACCACTTTTTCCTAGGATTTTTACCAAACTCAGAGCTCAAACATGATTATCACAGTTTTAAATAAATTCTAACTTAATTTACATGTGATGATGATCATGCATGAAATGCAAATGCTAACTTAATGAAATGCATGAAATACCTCAGTTGATGTTAAAGTGGACAACAATTTGATTGTACAGATTGGAGCAAAATCATCATTCTGTTCATTTGCAGCTGTTCCAAGGTGCCATTTGTATGGAAGGTATGTAATGTGCAATTGTTGGTGCTTGCTGTTTAATAGTTCGATTTGTAATATATGGTCTCATATGTTTCTTGTTTGTAGGGTTTGACAACTTACAGATGAGCACATCTGAGGACTCAACAAGTACCGACAATTCCACTCATGAAGTGGACTTGTTGGACTTCATGTGCACAGCTATCCTGGTGAGAAAGTTGAAATCCTTTCTAGCGAAGCAAAGTATTCCGGTAAATCCTGCTTGCCCCATACCCAAGCTCGCCGGCGCGCAATGGATGAAACAAATTTGGATAACCCAACTGCATGTAAGGAAAATTTGCGCATGTCTCGTGATGCATTCATGCAATATCATAACATGTTGCTTCCATATGGCTTGCCACGTATAGATAAGTGTGATTCCATTGAAATTTTAGGTATGTATGTCTGGACTTATGCCCACCAATCTGCTGCTAGAGAATGCAAATATAGATTTGAATGGTCCTTAGATACAATTAGTAAAAGGATAACTGAAGTAGCACATGTTATGTATAGGTGTGCATAAAAAATTCTAGTTCCAGCAGATATGCACTATGGACGAGTGAGCCAGATACTTAAGAAACATGCATCATGGTTTGATGGATGCATAGGTGCTATAGATGGCACTCAGAAGTAGAGGTTAACCACGAAGCCAAAGCTGACTTTATTTATAGGAAAGGAGAAACATCAATAAATGTTTGTGCCATTGTGGATATGGATGGTCGCTTCACCTTTGTCGGTGCCGGGAAGGCGGGGGCGTGTCATGACATGGCGGTCCTAAAGGAGTGTCAGAGAAGTGCACGGTTCCCACATCCACCAGCAGGTTCGTGATGACTTCCAAATGAAATTCATGGAGCATGTGTGTAGGTAGGTGGCTGGACATTATTGACACTAAATGTGTAATTGCTTGAATTGTTGTAGGTCGATACTACCTGGCAGATGCGGGATACATGGAGCAGCGAGGATACATGACGTTGTTCTGTAACACAAGGTACCATCAGAACAAGTTTAGGGGAGTAAACATGAAGAGGTTAGGGCGTGAGGAGAGATTTAACTACATTCATTCGAGGTTGTGCAATATTATTGAATATAGATTTAGGGTTGTGAAAGAAATGTGACATATTCCGGAGAAGGTTCCGTACTTCAGAAGGGATAAGCAAGCGATGATTATCATATCATGCTTTGCAATGGATAATTACTTGTGGTTGCGTAAGCATGGAGCTGATCGACCGACGTATCCTATGTCGGATTAGGTGGATCTCAATCATGAAACAGATATTGGTGTAGTGAGGGATTGGATATCAACGGTTATGTGGACTGCACAATTACCTGACTAAAGGTGAACTAATAAACTTACTTGAGACTGTCAATTGAAGTTAGGTTTGTCTAGTATGCAGTTTGTTTGACACTTGTACTACCTGCAGGATATTGGGCGAAGGTGGATGGTGTATGTGTAGCTACGGATTGCACGTATCTGTGCAGTTTGCTTAGTGGCTTCTAGGAAGTCCACAAGTTTTATATATATTGCATATATGCCTAATTTGATAACCCATTTGCTCTGTTGTATTCTTTTGTTGTAAGGAGTAGACAATGGACTGCCATGAGTTGTTTGTACGTAGAGAGCAGTGAAGGTTCATGCAATGTTTGCTATGTACTACAAATGGACTGTAATTTGTTGTATGCTTGTAGGGAACCGGTTAAGATTGATGAACTGCTAGGTAACTACTTGTTAGGTGAGTGTTATTACCATGTAACATGCATGGTTTTATTTGTATTGTGATTGCAATTGTGTTCTAAAGAACCAAAACTGCTTTGTGGGTTGGCGCCATGGTACGAATGGATGTTGCTGTTGGCACCATTTTTTTAATTTGAATGAGCCGCTGCTGTTAAAACAATTTAAATTGTCTAGGTGCTGGCTGGCTGTGGCTGGGTGTTGGCTGCAGCTTGTTGGCTGGGTGGTTCAGCACCAGCGCCAGCCAGCCAATCCATCCCTACCCAACAGATGGCCATATATATCTAGTGGGATGAGTTATATTGGTGAGATATTGGAGATGCTCTATGATAGCGTTTTGTTGGGAGAAAAGGTAGGTTGAAATAGTGGTTTGTAAGATGAGACGATTCTATTATTATTATTATTATTATTATTATTATTATTATTATTATTATTATTATTATTATTATTATTATTATTACTAGTTTGAGAAGGGACGGACCGATCTGTTTTGTTTGGTACGACGAATATGTTCGCTTGTCTTTTCAATCGTACTTAGTGAAGGAACAATATTTTTCTCTCACAACAAAATAGCGAACAGTCCTTTTCAGCTTATCTTTTTAGAAAAGCGAGCGGGAAGTCATCAAAAGTGGGGGCCTGTTGGTCATTTTCTCCTTATCTCTTTCGGCCCGCATCTTCCGCTCCGTGAGCGCGAGTTGCGCGTCGTCCGCCCGCGAACCCCCTGCATGGTCGCGCCTCCTCCGTGGTCAGCTCGCCGGCAAGCTCCTTGCGCTCCATTGCCATGCCTCCTCTGTGGCTCTGCTCCGTGCCCTGTGCGTCCTCCGCCTGCGCGCTCCTCTGCGGCTCTGCCCTGTTCCCTCGTGTGTCCTCCGCTCACGTCTCATCCGCTAGACCTCTCACCAATTGCTATAAGAGAGAAATCCCGGCCAGAATACGGCCACACAGGAAAGTCCACACGAAAAAACGGTCCAGCATCAACCTACACATATGTGTAGGTCCCTCAACTATGTGGCTTCGGCCTTCGCATTCTGTTCATTTCGCTGAAAAGTTACGGTTAAAAGTATTATTCACTGATTTAGGAGGAGAAAAATACTATTCTTTCGTCGAAAAATAACACAAGCTAACGGGCCATACGTCTCGTCTAGTCGTCTTTACTTAGCAATAAAAAAAAAAGGAAGGGGTCTCGTCTCATTTCTTCTCAAGCCGATTCCCCACATCTGCGCCCTGCCTGCCGGAGAGCGCTTGAGCACCACCGTCCCGGCAGCGGGGAGCACGGTCCGCTCCATCCGCGCGGCCTCAGACGAGCGGGGGCGCACGGACGCTGCTACCGGGTAAGTTACCTCGGTTTTCATGCGGGGTTCAGCGGGTCTGGAGCTCCGTCCGGCGGCCGGGGGCGGTTCTAGGGTTAGGTGTCTGGAAGGCGCCCGGGTACTGGGATTTGGCAAGTTGCGTAGCACGGCCGGTGCTTCGTTCCTGGCTAAGCGCAGCAGAGGTGGTGCCATGAGCGCTAAGGAGCAAGAAGATGTGGGGGATGGGAAGAGGAAAATACCGAAATAGACATCTATTTGATGTCAGATCCTTGAGAAACAACTAACTGATAGGCAAATGATTAATTTGGCCTTGCTAAGAACACCGGATCATTCTATCGGACTATTATTTTTCTTGCGCATGAAGCTGTTTGTACTTGTTTATCTGCCTTTTGCTTATGAGCATGTCATTTTTGCAGATGGATCTCAAGGATAGCCTCTCCAGATTTAAGCAACAGCAGGAGAGATGCCAGTCATCTTTGGCGAGCATAGCTGCTTCGAGCTCAAAGCCAAAGCACAGGGCCCAACCAGCACATGCTCCCAACGTTCCAGCACGACCATCACAACCTATTAAGTTTTCAAATGATACAGAAAGGCTGCAGCACATCAATTCGATTAGGAAATCTCCTGTTGGAGCACAGATCAAACTTGTCATCGAACTGCTTTACAAGGTATTTTATCGCTATGCTACAGATTTCTTCCATTTCTCTTTTCATATTACTGCAAATTCAAGAGATGATTCCTCCCTTCTGGCCTCACAAAGTGTAATTGATCATGCAAATCCTCATTCTAATTCAGTTTTTATTCCACAATTTTTTGTTTATTGAAACCCTGACTCAGTAGATATTACTTCAGGCTTTTATGCTTTTTCTGTTAACTCGTTATTGATATTGTTGTTTGTTAAAGGGTATAAGATGCAGTAGTCCATCTTGTTTTGATTCTATTTCTAGCGTTGCTTGTATACCTTCTTTCACATGTTAGATTGTAAATCTTGCTATGTATAGCCTGTAATCTAGAATGTTTATACGCTGCTTATTCTGTACAATATTAAGGGCTTGTTTGGTTCGCCCTGTTAAACTTTAACAGGTGTTGACCATGGGGTTGACCATAGGGTGTTCGGATACTAATAATAGACTAATTAGGCTTAATAGATTCGTCTCGTAAATTAATCTCAATCTGTGCAATTAGTTTCGTAATTAGTCTATGTTTAACACTCCATGCATGTGTCCAAACATTCGATGTGATAGGTGTTAAAAAAACAAGGGGAACCAAACACCCCCTAAGCCCTTGCAATATATAGTGAAATTTCTGGAATACATTAAGTTGGTATGTAGTGACAGGTAAGAAATACTGTGGTGGTTATATTTGCATGCATGTTGCATATGAATTGTCGAGTGTTATATGACTACACACCTTTACAGACTTGAATGTAATGTTTTGGTTACTTTTGCCCTTACTAGAATTAAGCATTTCAGCCAATGTTTAAAAGATTAGAATGACCCTGCAATGATTTCTACTATGGTTGACTAATCTTGTACGTAGTGGTAGAAGCTACTGACATCCTCACCAGGGACAGCAAAACAAATATCATCCAAACTCATTATGTATTTTGATGCTGCATCTAGTTTGTGAATCCCAATTGTTGTATCTTCTGAATTTGCAGACAAGACAAGCTTTTACTGCAGAGCAGATAAATGAAGCAACTTATGTTGATATCCATGGTAATAAAGCTGTCTTTGACAGCTTGAGAAACAACCCCAAAGTAAGTTATGATGGGAGGCGTTTCTCTTACAAGGTAAATTAATTTGTGCTTATTTTTGTTCATAATTAATTTGAATTACCCATTTGTTAATACTTTCTACTTGAGTGATCGTCTTTGCTCTCTTTCTAGAACCTTAGCCAATTCTGAATCATTTGATTAGTAGCTACAGAACTGGAAATCACTTGTCATCCCTACATTTTCATGTGGAATGTTTTTACTATCTGTCCTAGTCAACTAAATTATCCAGTTGACACATGCGGGGGTTCTATTATAGTTATTTGTTTTAAAAGGTGGACATCCGTCTACTGCAACTTTGGCATAGTTGGCAGGCTAGGTATAAGGCGATGCGGCCATCAGCTTCTTCTCCTTAACTCTCTCCTTCTGTACCTGGCTCCCTTCGTCTTCCCTGCTACTTGCAACTGCGTCCTGCCATAAGTTGAGGCTCTGGGTCTAGCTGCCTAGGTCACCTCCCATACCGTCTGACTTGCACACTGTAACTTATGAAACGTCTATGACAGCAATCTATAATTGATTAAATATGTTGTATTGGAATTATGTGAGCTATAATCTAAAGAGTTCTGTAGTTTGTCAGTTGAACTAGTTCTTACTTCTGAGATCTCATGTGTTGATTTGGTGTTCGTATTTGTGCAGTCCAAGCATGACCTGAAGGGAAAAGATCAACTGCTTGTTTTGATTAGGAAGTTCCCAGAAGGTCTTGCTGTTGTGGAAGTCAAGGATGCATATCCAAATGTATTAGAAGATTTGCAGGTGACCCTAACTCTCCTCATCAGATAATTGAGATGTTTCTGAACACAATGTGATGCAGACACTGTTCTTAAAGGTGCCCAACTAGTTAGCAGCAACAATGCTGCAAAAATAGTAACTCCAAGTTAGCACTACATGCTCTATAATCACAAAGGTACCCAGTGTGGCTGAGTTTAGTCAGTGAGCCCATGTATTGCCTTCCCTAGACATCTGTTGTGCTGTCTGTGCTAATGAGGTGTTTGATGTAGTTTGCCTAATATTTTATTTTGTTGGTGGTCCAATGTCCACCAATGTACTTGACCATCCAAGCTGAATGTTCTACTATTTATATTTAAACATATTTGCATAATTTTGAGTATTTTCTGTGCTCTAGGCTCTGAAGGCTGCAGGTGAGGTTTGGCTGTTATCAAACATGGACTCCCAGGAGGACATTGTATACCCAAATGATCCAAAAGCGAAGATCAAGGTTGATGATGACCTGAAGCAGCTCTTCCGTGAAATAGAGCTACCACGTGACATGGTCGACATAGAGAAGGAGCTACAGAAAAACGGTTTCAAGCCCATGACCAATACTGCCAAACGACGAGCAGCTGCCCAGATCAATGGCGTGAAACCCAAGGCTAAGCCCAAAAAGAAGCAGCGTGAGATCACAAAACGGACCAAGCTCACGAATGCCCATCTGCCTGAGCTGTTCCAGAATCTCAACACTTAACCGTGTTACAATCGTTGACGACTCAAGAGGATTCATTTTACTCATATGTATTCCTATGTTGTGTGTACATGTAATGCTACCCCAGTATGTTGTACGGCTTATGGGCTCTACAAATTTGTATGTCAAGATGCTGGATGATATACTTATGCATTCTGACATAATAGAATGCAAAACCTCAAGATTTTCCTTATTTTAAATATTTTATCTCAATTACAACATCTTCTGAGTTTGCGGCACTATGTTTTGGTTGATTTTGGATCAATCAGGTTGGTGTGAGGGCAAGCCGAACATATTTTGATGGAGTGCTTAGCTTTGAATGCTACAAGAATCCTCATAACTATGAGTACTGAGAAATCTGCAGGTTTAGATGTGTTTTTTTCCCCTTGCTGACGTACTGTTCACTTCATCTTCTGAATTTGGAATAGCAGGTTTGGTGAATTTTGGACCCATCAGGGATGCCTGAGCTTTGGTACTGTGGTACACATATCCAGGTGGATTACACAAGGAGGCGAAGACTAACATACGCATACTTAGGGGTGTTTGGTTCAGCTAGGAGCTTCTAAATCTAGTTATATTTAGTTATTTTTTTTTACCCAAACACTATGATTAAATGGGCTTTAGTCCTCTCTAGTAACTCTGGAGTGACTAAATCTATTCCTAATAATAAAGAGATAAAATTTCAGACTCTTTTTTTCGTCCATCTATTTGTTTAGTCCATCTCCCTTTAACTGCCGGACAATGGAAAGTTTTTTCTATCTTGACTTATATATATAACCCGTGCTCATACATGAATCCTAATCTAATATGAATCCTTCATTCCCATATGAAACAGATAACCGGAAGCAATGAGGAGAGCAATTTTGGCTTTACACGATTTTTTTCTACCCGTTTCTTATCCAACGCAGTTACGTACGTACATGGTTTTTGATTTGCACCAAATCTTTGCTTTTATTTATTCTCCAACGTACATACGTATATTGTTTCGGATTTGTTTAGTAATTTTCTGCTTTTACCTTTTCTAAAACGTACGTACGTACATGTTGATTTCGTAATTGTTCCCCTTGCAAGGATCAACACTTTTGGTTACTTTTTCTCATGTGAAACAGGTAGGGTAAGCCGGAAGCAGTGAGAAAATTTTTGGTATGCAACCGTTTGTTTTCATGCACCTCCTAGATTTCAGTCGCCTCAAATCTGGAGGAGGTGATGCATCTGTGCCCGCGCGCCACTTGCCCGTGTCTGCACCATCTTTCTTCTCTTCGGTGGCCCATGCCACTCCGATGAGCTTCATCTCTCTCCCTCCCAAATCTAGTGCCCTTCTCCTCTCTCTCTCTCTCCCAAATCCAGTGACCTTAGAAAAAGCAGGGGTCCGGGGGAAGGCAGGTGCCCAGATGGTGGGGACAGGGTCGGGCGGCTTTGGGTCCTAACAATGATGGAGGCGGTCGGCCCAGGTTGGGGCAGGGGTGTCGCAGTCGTTCTCACCAGATTTGGAGAAGAAAGCGATGGCGGGATGGTGGGCGGCGGCAGCGACGGGGTTGAAAGTCTCTAGTTTGGTTTTGGCTAATTGATGAAACCTAGGACTAACCTTTGTATCTAAGTGGATGATTTAGATAAAGGTGGTCATTGCATATGAGACATGACATTGACTCATATGACCAAGATGGTGAAGACCAAGATGAGGCTTGGCTCGATGGACCGGTTGTGAAGGTGAAGGGCAAGTCGAGG
Organism: Saccharum hybrid cultivar R570; assembly: GCA_038087645.1. Taxonomy (NCBI): domain Eukaryota; kingdom Viridiplantae; phylum Streptophyta; class Magnoliopsida; order Poales; family Poaceae; genus Saccharum; species Saccharum hybrid cultivar. The sequence continues at coordinate 6,750,548 of JAQSUU010000512.1, forward strand.
CTTCGAAGCGAAGGACCATGCGATGGTGAAGCTTGAGCAAGACTTAGCGCCGACGGACAAATGCAACGGTGAAGAGCAAGTGAAGTCAAGGTCGATGGATCGAGATGGTCATGTGATGATATGAAGTGGATCATATCATTTGGAGAAACAAAATGGGCTCAAGGCAAAGGTATAACTATAGGGCCATTTTGTTTTACACTCAAGACACCATAGAGGGTGTGAGTGGTTTAGGATCGATAGCCGAACTATTAAGAGGGGAAGTCTTATCGGTTATTCGATGCATGGATGTCACTAGGTGAATTCATGAAGTGCATTGCATGTAGGGCCTAGTGAGCTAATTGGAAAACCTTTGAAATGATTGAGAAAAAGCTAACACACAAGCACATGGAGATGTACACTTGATGGTGTTGGCACATTTGCAAAGGTGGCGTTGGTCGCGCTGTGGTTTGCGGGTAGAGAGGGGTTTGGGTTCCTCTCTCCCTCCCGCCGAGCGTGCGAGCGCGGGATTCAGGCGATTTCAGGGAAATGAAATGCCTATTTTCCACTACGCCGGAAGTCGAAAAGAAACGGAGGCGAACGGGGTCACTGAGGTGACCGGACGCTGCACCGGACGCGGTCTCAGTATGACCGGACGCGTCCGGTCAGTACAGCGCGGTATCGGGCGCGCGGGCTAGGGTTTGCAACCGGCGCGTCCGGTCACTCGCGGGACCGGCGCGTCCGGTCAAGTGCCCAGAAGGAACTGCGGTTCACAAGGACGATCGGACGCGGGGCGCGTCCGGTCACACGCGATCGGACGCGTCCGGTCGTCGAGGGAGCTTACTGGACTCCGACCGGACGCTGGCACTGTCGCGTCCGGTCGTTGCGAGGAGCGCGTCCGGTCGTTGTTTCGCGGGCGCGGGTGCTGTGCGGATCGGCGCGTCCGGTCGTTGCGAGGAGCGCGTCCGGTCGTTGCTTCGCGCGCGCGGTGCTGTGCGACCGGCGCGTCCGGTCGGTTGAGCAGCGCGTCCGGTCATAGCGTTTGACCGTTGGCGCGCAGTGACCGTTGGAGGATCTAACGGTCGCATTTGAAATTTGAGGGACACGTGGACGTCACAGGGCGACCGGACGCGGTTGAGCGCATCCGGTCAGTTTCGACCGGCGCGTCCGGTCGTCCCGAAAAAAACGGTCAGTGGAGTGGCACCGGCTCTATTTGTTTGGGGTGCTTATAAATACTCGTTGGCCGGCCCTTGGGGAGGTCTCTTGGCATTTCTAACACTCTTGTGCATCCTTTGAGCTAGAGCTACTCCTCCCACTCATCTCTCTTGCTTGATTGCAAATCAAAAGTGAGATTGAGTGATCCCAAAGTGCATTGCATAGCTTGAGGGCATCTAGTGGCACTTGTGGGTGGTTTAGCCGGTGGATTTCTTGTTACTCTTGGAGAGTACCGCTCCTAGCCGGCTTGGAGATTGTTGGAGGCGTTGGTAAAAGAAGGTGATTGTTCTTGGCCACCTCCGGTTGTTTGTAAGAGGTTCTTGTGCTTTCCTCGGCGGGACGCCAAAAGCAACTCTATTGGATTGCGCGTGTCATTGAGTTACCTCACTTGAGAGTGGTGTCTTGCGGTGCCTTGCGGGGCGTGCCTTGAGGGGCAAGTGACTTGAGGGTCACACCGAGGAACCATCTAAGTGTTGGTCGACACAACCGGTGACGTAGCTTGTCGGTGCACAAGTGAACACCGGGTGAACAAAAATTTTGTGTCTCTTGTCTCCCGGTGATTGGTCTACATATTGTGTTGTTGTCAATATTAATTGATTGTATATCATCTTGGTGATTGGCAACATCTTCACTCCACCGTCGGTATAAGATTCACAATCCTTTCTCTCGCATTTACTTTTACTAGATTATCTTGTGTAGCTCTAGTGGTAGCCTTTTCTAGTAGTTGTTAGCTTGCTCACTAGTGTAAGTTAGTGACTTAGCACTTGTGTGAACTAGAGATCATAATCTACTAGACTTGTGGATAGGAGGCTTGCATCACAACCTTTGGCTAAGCAAAACTCGCTTTACGCCATTTGTTATTCTAACAAGTTTGCTTAGTGGTGCTTGTAGAATTTTTATAGGCTATTCACCCCCCTCTAGCCATCTAGGACCTTACAGGGGTGCACGCTCAGTAGACAGAGACAAAGTCAGGGTGACGGGAAGAAAAAGATGAATAGAAGACAAAACTAGAGCGTTGGATGAAGATCCAACAGTTGAGATCAATCACCCGATGAAGAAAAAAACAGACACATGTAGGATAGCAAATCTCTTGTTTTCAACGGAAACTAGAAATAATGTTTATCCCTTTTCGTTTTAAGTTTCATTGACGTCACACCACTCAATGCTATGTCCACATCCCTTGACATTCAAACCCAATCACAGCCCATGTTTGGACCTGTGGTTGTTGCTTACTTTTATTAAACTCATAATAGATATACACAAAATATCACCTATTTTAGTTGAGTTAATTTCTTCTTAATTTCTCCTATGGGATTAGTATTTAATTACAAGCTTGGATTTAATTGATTTAACATGGTTGGACCAAGCACATTTAAATTCTACAAAAATATGACAGGCTAAAAAATATTGTTCACTAATTTATTGTGAGAGTAATGTTGGCTTGGTTGATAAGACAGACTGATAAGACAAGCGAGCAGGCCACCTTGACATGACACTATGTAATAAATTGTATGTCCCCGGTGCAACGCACGGCCATGAATTCTTTCATCCAGACTTATATATAGAGTTAAATGTACCACATGCCCCTGAATTTGTAAGGGTGTATCACATAGACCTCTGAACTTTGAAAATACATTTCTGGGCCCCTGAACTTGTCACGTGGTGCACCGCAGGCCCCTGAACAGTAGCATGTACGTCGGCCAAGTAGCGAGCACATGCCTATCGGCTAGTGAGCTGCCGACAGGGCCCCTATCGGCTGTTGAGCAGCCGACAGACTTATATATGTTTATTTTTTTATAACAACTTCTAAATTTGTAATTAATCATAAAAAATATTATTTAAAAAAATCGGTGCGGACCATGAGATTGCATTGGGCGCTCACGTTATCCATATCTCGATTTGCTATCCGCATTTATGAACCAAACTCACAGAATTCAGTACGAAGTCTGATTTCAAGACATGTTGAGTTCCATGAAACGCCACGCACGTTTGCTAGTAACCGATAAACATATCCAGGATTTGTCAGAACATCACGGGAACCAGGCCATTGCAGCTTGCAGGAGCGAATGCGTCTCTGCTTTATTATTTTATTATAATAATTTACTGGCCAGGCCATTGCAGGATCGAATGCATCTCTGGTTCATTGTTGTTTCGCAAGGCTCGATGGGCCTCTCTCTTCACGGGCCTTCGGCACGGCACCATCAGCTGGGGAGCTGAGACCTGTAGATGTCATGGCACGACAACGTCGGCAGCACGGGGCAGAGCCGCAGGGAGAAGGTGTACTGTGTCGGCGGCAGCAGGTACTGCTCGTGGACGCACGGAGACCAGCCGTCGTCGCCGCCCAGCCCCATGTGCCTGTGATCAAGATGCACCTGCAAAACAAACACGAGCCGAGCCATCACTCCCCGACCCGACCACTTCACAGCTGCTCTAAAAAACATCGCTTCCCACCTCGATGTCGTCCCCCCTTCACCAGCCTGTGGACGTGCGTCGCCCTGTCCAGCTCCGCGGCACCATAGTAGCTGGCGCTCATCTGCATCGGCGAGGAGCCGCCGTAACTCGCCGAGGAAGATGCCACAGACCGCAGAGGGGCAACACGAGAGAGAAAGATACAAGAGGGGTGGTTGCTACTGCTCTGAAGGGATCATTGTCGGATGCTTTAGCTTGGGAAGGAACTCGCCTGCGGCAGCGGCCGGCTCCAGAGGGGCGGCAAAAGGAGACAAGAGACGCGGGACCCAATACAAGCTCGTGGTCCGCACTGATTTTTTTAATAATATTTTTTATGGTTAATTACAAATTTAGAAGCTATTATAAAAAATGGACATATATAAGCCTGTCGGCTGCTCAACGGCCGATAGGGGACCTGTCGGCAGCTCACTGGCCGATAGGTATGTGCTCGCTACTTGGCCGACGTGCATGCTACTGTGCCGACGTGCATACTACTGTTCAGGGGCCTGCGGTGCACTACGTGACAAGTTCAGGGGCGCAGAAATGCATTTTCAAAGTTCAGGGACCTATGTGACACACCCTTACAAGTTCAGAGGCCTATGGTGCATTTAACTCTTATATATATAATATAGCTCATGCTTATACAAGTTATAATTGTTCGCGTCTAGATGGATATAGAGTCTGATTATAAGATTATTCGGATTCCGTACAAACGGACTAGGATTATGATTCTTTCTTTTTTTTCTTTTAGCATAGAGTTCGTATCTTTTACAATAAAAGAGTCCGTAAGCAGCTCGTCAAGACAAAAAAAAAAAAGCCGGCCATGGTACACAGGTAGACACCGGAAAGGAATTAAAGTATCCACAATATATGCTATATTTGCATGCATGCTGTGATTAAGGGGGAATCCTAAAGAAGTTTACAGCAACCAGACTTGTTTATTTGGTATACGTATGCACACGTAATCTGTACAGGAGCCTTTTCATGTGATTGGTTGAATACAAAATATATGTCTCTTCTTGGTTCAGAAAAGGACGACATGTTTTAGGTTTGGACTTTGGTTTGTTGATTGAACCGGTTTAGAAAATATGCTTGCATGACTTGAATCTACTGATTCAACCAGGAAAGACTAGCCGTTCTATCTATATCTATACCTAGATACATATTGGAACATATCTCTCTCGTATTGTATGAGTTAATATGATGTGTCCAACCACTATGTGGAGTCTTAATTTAAAACAAATTGGTATACGAGTTACTACAGTTCAGATCTAGGTGGTACGAAATTTGATTCCAAGACGTATTAGAGTAGATAAGGCGACCATTAAATCTACAAATTGCAAGTCATGTAACCACTTAACAAGTTGTATGTCCCGGTGCAACGCACGGACATGTTTTGCTAGTGAAACTAAAGTACTAAACTATTTAGGAGGTATTAAAGTTTAGCAGCCCAAACCAAACACCCCCTTAAACGTCATAATTACGGTTTTGTTTCACATGTAGTTAAATCTAACTGGTTCATCAAAATGATGCCTCCAGGCTCCAGCCTGTAGGAAGGACGAGACGATACCCCGTTGTGGTCGCCGTCGCCTGTATTAGTTATAAAAAATATCAATAATATTTATATTTCTAAATAAATTTATTATAGAAATAGATTCAATGATTATCTAATGATACTAATTATGTACTAAAAATATTAATATTTTCTTGTATATGTTTAGTCAAAGTTTGAATATATTTAACTCTTTGACGAGAAGTGAGAACAACAATTAAAAATGAATGAAGTGAGTATACATCTCACACTTAAAGTCAATCCAATCTTAAAATTTCACTAGATTTAGAGCAACTCTAGCAAAACCTTGTGCTCCCAAACTCAGATTTTAGAGCCAAAGAAATCTAGTTCCAGCGCTCGCATCCTGGGATTGGCTCCGTTTTTAGTTTTTCAAAAAAAAAAAAGGCTCCGTTTCTTTCCATCCCCGGCTAAACTTTCCCGCGCGCCCCGCCCGCGCTCGGCAAAATTCCTCGCGCGCCGCCGCCTAGTCCCGTGCGCGCCCAGAGTTTTCCCGCGCCCTTCCTCCCGCGTGCCTCCGCCGCCCTCCCCGCGCGTCGTCCGTCTCCGTGTGCTCCAGTTCCTCAGCTCCCCCGCGTGCTCCAGGTCCGATCCCTCACGTTAGGTCCTCATCTGCAGGTACCAGCTGCTCCGATCTCTTCTCTGCAAATTCATGTGTAAATGTTGTGCGTGTATCTCTTTGCCTGGTGCTGATTCGTGCTCCCAGGCCTCATCCCTGTTGCGCAGAAGTTCAGGCTTGGAAAGCAGAGCAAGAGAGATACAGGGATCCCTGTTGCGCAGAAGTTTAGGTCCGATCCTCCACATGCGGTCCTCATCTTCAGCTATCAGCTGCTTCCTGTAGTTTGTCTTTTTTGCTGGTTTTGATGGAGATCATAGTAGATGTATATGGAACCCTTGATGCCAAAATGAAATCCAATAAAATATTCGGTGCTATCATTTGGGAATGCAATATTGATTCAAATTTATTTTTTTTATTTATAAGATATTATTGCATTTGCATTGCTGACATATTTGTAGCGACATGGAATGAAATATATGTACTTGAGATATGAGAAGTCAGTGAGATTGGATCTGAATAGTTCATTTATGTGCTGTTTTTTTTTTCTTGATTGTGGTTTCCACAGCTTGAGATATGTCGAAAGAAAGTCAGGGGTCAAGGATGATGTCCGAGAACATTGAGATTGATGATATTGACATTTCATCAATTTGTGCTCAACCAATTGGTAGTGAACCTAGTGCGTCCAAAATGAAGGCAAGCCGTGCTGCCAACTACTCTCCGCAAGAGGATATCCAGCTATGTGAGTCATGGGGGAATATTAGCACGGATCCTATCACTGGAAATGAGCAACCTGGTAAATCTTATTGGAAGCGAATTCATGAATCATGATAACTACCATGCCAACAAGAAATTTGAATCTACTAGGACTGCCAACTCTCTTGAGCATCGGTGGGGCATAATTTACAAGGAGGTGCATAAGTTTCAGGGTTATTTTAAGGAAGTTGAGCGTCGCCATCCTAGTGGTGTGTCTTTCCATGAACATGTAAGAAATCCTTTCGTGTTGAAGGTTAGGCATGGATCAATTCATTAATATACCAAACATGCTGACTCACACATGTCTTTGCTTTCAGGTGCTAGAAGCACAAACTATATATGCAGACAAGGAGCCAAACAAGAAGGGTTTCACTTTCAATCATTGTTGGTTGAAGGTTAGGAATTGCGCCAAGTTCACAGCTGTTCCGTCCTCCAAAAGGCCTAGAACAAGCAACTCAAACCCAATTGATGTTCTTGATCAAGAACATAATGATAGTGGCAAGAGCCAAACTCCTGACTCATCCTTGTGTAGTGCGAAAAGGCCTATGGGGAGGAAGCAAGCAAAGGGGAAGGTGAAAAAGGGAGGGGAAGAATATAAGTATGCAGGGATGCTTGAGAGATTTCTTATTGAAAAGGAAAAAATTAGAGAAGCTAGATGGCAGGAGAAGAAGATGCAAGAGCGCAAGGCATCGATTGAGGAGCGCAAGGTTGCTATTAAGGAAAGGAAGTTGATGTGGGAGCAAGAACAGAAGATTATTTTTTCTGATGTCAACACATTGGACTCCAATGTAAAGGCATATGTGTTAGCAATGAGGGCTATATATGTGTTCCTTTTTAAAAATATTATGCTGTTCATGGATCTTATTATTTCCTTTACTGCAGATGGTGTTTACCGATGATGATTTTTTTTGAGCAATGGTGGGAGGAAGAGGAATCAAATGATGATGATGATGATGATTTGATTGTGGCTATGCTCATTCTTGCTGATGCTGAAGAAAGGGAACGCAAGAAGGCTCGGCGTGGTTCGATGCCTAGTCGTCAAGTGGCACCGTGAGACATGCATGGTGGGAACCTGCGCATCGACTTTATTTGACATATTATGATGGACTATAGCAATTTATTTGATGTTATGTCATGAACTTTGTGCTTTCAATTTAAATTTAGAACAAGTTTAAATATTTGTATTTGAATTTATAGATTTAATATTGTTACTCAAAATCATAAATATTTTATTGTCTATTGTGCTTTTGTCCAATATATATGCATAGATTGCGACCACAAGGTTGAGATGTGCCCTTGTGTTTCGTTTTGTGATGAGTGATTGTTAACGTGATCCACGAAAAAGGTTGAGTAGTGACTAACCCTATCATGGTGAAAGCTATGTGTGCGACATGTCTCTTGGCTTGTGTTGTGCAGGTGTGGTGCTCGAAGACGGTGGTTGACGGTGGGGTGAAGGTCAAGTAGAGACGTGTCGTGCCGATGGACCGGAAGTGGTGAAGGACGGATGTAAGGCTTGGACCGAGGGACCAGGAGGCCGGGTGACCAGCCGCGGTGACTGACATCTGAGACATTGACAAGCACAAGTGTATATGGGAGTGACCGTGTTGACCGAGTCCAGACGGAGGACGTGCAAGTCGAGCGGGGCTCAGAGGACTTGGCGGCCGGCCGGTCGAGGACGACGGTGACACGTGTCGAGCGGCGGGGGACGCGTATGGAGTACGCTACTCGCGAGCGGGTTTGGTGGTTTGGGCCTCAAAACCATCGGTGACGGATTTACGGGTTTTGGCTTCAAAACACGGACGGAGGTTCCGAGGAGAAACGGACGGCACATGGCAGCATCGGGGAGTTCGTGTCGATGCGAAACTACTGATGAAGAGGCACAGTGGTCGTCGGATGAAGATGACATTGGGTTGGACCATAACACCCTTGGGCTAAGTGGTTTAACTCAATTGTATCCAGGGCAAAACTGAGATTATGTAATAGTCATGTTAAATAGGATGATGGAGCCCCCATCTCCCCCACCTCATCCATTTTGCATTTTTTTCATCCTTGTTAGGGTTTTCCCTCCCCTTAGGTGCCTGTGAGAGAGAGGTCCACAAATTCTTGAATTTGTGTAAGAACTAAGATTTCAAGTGGGAAAGGAGGTCCCGAATCCTCCTTGTGTCCTCCGGGATCGGTGGAAGAATCACTCATTGTGTTTTTGATGTGTTCTTCGCATTCTTCTCCTTCCTCCTCTTGTTCTTGAGTCGATTCGTCGTTTCTAGACCTTTTTTATCCGTTCTTTTTGCATTGATTTGAGCTATGACGTGAGTTGAGCCTTTTCACTAAAGGAAATCAATCAATTCCTCACGAGCTCGTAGATCGGATGATTTTTTGGTCTAGATCTCAAGAACCGGTATTTTTTGTTTCCCTTCAGAAAACAACGGCGGACAGTCCACGCATTGGGTGTTTCGCCGCTTGTTTTCTGTCTTTCGACCTACGTACAGTTCGGTCATGAAGCGCAGATAGTCCGCCGTTGTTTTCTGAAGGGTGTTTAGAACTCCTCTTCGGCGTGTTTCTGAGTTTTTGAACTGGGACAGTCCGCCGTTCACAGCTGAGGAGAGTCCAGAACCTGTTCGTCTCAGTTTGTTTTCTGGAGACTGACCGACGGACAGTCTGGTGAGCCTACGAACAGTCCGCCGCTCATTGTTGTTCGTCAAGTGCGTGCTGTCGGACAGTTCACCAGTTCTCCGTGGACAGTCCGACGTTGTGCTCTCGGCCCAATTCAGAACATTTTTCAGTCAGTGTGTTTTTGGAATTTTGGCCGGCAGAGAGTCCGACCCCTGTCTTGGACAGTCCGGCAACTTTGCCACGGACAGTCCGGGAGTGCACAGAAAGTGTTATTTTCCTCCGTTGCTTTGTGTGTTTGTTTCCATCGTCTCTTAAGGGTTCTTCTGCGTGTTTAAGACTTCGAGTGGGATATCTTGCTACCGGTTAGCACGTGTATCTCATGACTTTGGTGTGAGTTTGATTTTGAGGTTGTGTGTTGAGTCGAGGACCAAAGTTTCAAAATAAATTTGAGGCTTCCATTCACCCCCCCTCTGGTCACCGTTTCCGGTCCTTCATAGATAGTGAAGAAAATAGTAGAAATTGATAAATAGGAGCCTAGTTTTGAGAGCTGATGTTGGAGTGCAGTCGAGACAACGGGGCTCAAAAGTAGGGACCTTGATTTGAGGTCTTTTGCTAGAGTTGTTCATATTATTAACATTTGTAAATATGTTTACTATAAAAGTATGAGTTTTGCTCCGGTGGTCCTCTTTTCAAAGGTTGCACGCATCTCAAAGCACTTGGATGATTAATTAAAATTAATTATGGTTGGATCTAGGCTAGGACTGACCCTATCCATGCCCACTTGGAGTCCATCTGCCGCCCATCCCAGCCCAGTCATTCTCGATCTGGACTCAACCACTCACACACAGAAATCTGACCCGTTATTCGCGTGCCCCTTGAAACTTGACCCAGAATTCGTAAGCCTTTGGAAATATGACCCAGATCATACGAATTCTTTGGAAATTTAGTCTTTTCCCAGATTTCGCAATTTCAATAATTCCAGCCACGTTTTTGCACTGTTTGGGGCAGGGGAAAAGACCAGACTGCCCCTCCCTCATTTCACGGAGCCTGGACACCTCATATCCCATCGGTTGCCTTCCAGGACCCCTCTTGGGCATCTCCAACCGTCCCCTGGACGTCTCCAACCCCTCTATTGCCTTCCAGGTGATAAAATAACACTAATATTTCTCATAAAATAAATATGTGTTGCAAAATAAATGTAAACAAGCTATCATACATAAAAAAATTCAGCATAAATAATAAAAATATAGAACCCCAGCATAGATTTAATAAGAGTACATGTTCACATAGATTTAATAAATAGGTTCACATCTACCACTTAGCCATCTAGCCATTTTGGAAAGAGTACAGGTTCACATAGTTCAAACAAAAACAACCATCAGCCACACAAAAGAGTCTCATCCAGCCAATTTAGAACCACAAGTTCACATACACAAAAGATGGCTGGAAATCTAAAGGAGACAGAGAAAAGTCTCATGACATCGATTATTCAAGCATCCATGTTCTTCCCTTCCTTGGAGTGAGTTTCTTCTTGAGACCTAGCCTCTTCCTTGGACTCTTCCTTGGAGTGGTCATTGTATTACTTGGCGCTTCTCCAGTTTGACTACACATCATAGGTAAATAGAATGATTCAGTACATGAGCTAAGATGCACACACATGTCACACACAGTGAATGATTGTTACCTTATTGTAAGTGCTTTGGGGCTTGTAGTGATTTGACTTGTCCCTCCAAGTTCCCCCATTGTTAGTTGCAATTGGCTATAAAATGAGAAAGGTTAATTGCAATAGGTTAAAAGAGACTAGTGTTGATTTTAGTTTTTAGGAATCACCTTTGCCTCCTTGTAACAGGTCCAGGATTGCTGTTGATTTCACTTGTGCCTTCTGCCACTACAACCTTCTGCCTTTTGGATGGACTAGGAGTTGCATCACCTTTGCTAAAACCTGCAGGCCTCCCAGCCTTCTCTTTCTTTGCTCGACTTTTCCTGTACATGAAAATTGAGATGAGTAAAAAAATCAGCAAGTATGCATTAAAAAGGTATACACATTTACCTCTTCCTTGTTCCATTGTAAGGGCACTTTGGAGAGTTATACCTATGGCCAAGATCACCGTAGTTTGAACACTTAACCTACCACATGTCTTTGCCCCTAGGCTTCCTTCCCTTGTTCTCTAGGCAGCTAGGTATTCTTTTTTTCCTCACTCTTCCAACACCTCTCTTATCTAGCGGTGGCATCACTTTGAATCCATGTACACGCAACCACTGAGACTTATCGGGCAGTGGTTTAATCACACCACCATAGACTAGTCTAAAATGGTACACTGAATAATATGGATCCAAGTAGTCTTACATCTTAGCATTTCCATATGTGATGATGAGTGCCAAAGCATGTGCACATGGCTTACCTGACTACATTTCCTGTTGAAATAATCTGTGCGAGATTTCTTTGTTACAAGCTAAAATTGCCCCTTTATAGCATGCTGCTGCACTGCTTCCCTAAACTCATCCATACTAGCATATATTGTTCAAACTTTCATTAGAGGGTCATCTTTGTCATAGACAATAGAATCCTCACCAGGTACATGATCATGAACCGCCAAGTCTGCATCTTGTAGCTCGACATCATTAAGATTAATCTGAGTCACCTTTTGGGCCGCCATCCAATCTTGTTCAGCTCTCTCATCCTCTGCTCTAAGGCCAACAAACTCATACACTAAATCCTCATCCATCATAGGATGTGCAGTACCAATCTGTTCTTCTGTAAGAGGAGTTATCAGCAGACATTCCCAGTCAATTGGATGAGAAACAACTGCATGATTGCTGCAATCTCCTTGTTCTGTGGCATTGTCATGGTCTACATTACTTGCTGCAGCCTCTGCCTCTGTAACAGCTGAGTTGGAAGACATTTGTGCAGGTTTATCCACCACATCACATTTATGTAACACATCAATAGAGCCACCATCATCAAATGGAGAAAACTAGATGTAACACCCCATGTGTTTGCCTTGCATCTATGCATCCACATGAGCATGTGCACCATCATTACATGTGCATTGTTCCTGAAACATGACCTTGCAACAGTTGCAACATCCATGATTGAATGCATGTGTAGGTATATGTTTGTTTATTAATGCTAGCTTATGTGTGTACAACACTTGTAGTAGTGTGATGTGTGACACAACATCTTGAAACATGATCATGAAACACATGCAACATGCCTAGTTAACCCATGCAACACATGCTTGCAACATAATGTTGCATTAGCTTGATTGGTGATGTTTCAATGCACTTTGATGTGACTTTTGCTCATATGAGATGCTATTGGGTAAATTGTTGCTTGGAAATATTTTTAACATGTTAGTTAAGCAATTTGACCTAGGGTTTATGTTTATTCCATGCCCTAATTCCATCTTGACTCATGCTTTGACTAGTTGACCATTAGGACCTTCCTTGTTTGACTTAACAAAAAGTATAGCCTAGAGCTTTTGCATGGCTGTGCCACCTTAACAAAGTTTGTGTCAAATTTCATGAGGAACAAAAGTTGTTTTGGGGTCATCTCCTGAAAATGCCTAGAACCTTCTCTAACATGGCCCACAAGACAGCTTGGAGTGCTGATTTCAGCACTTAGCCTTTTTGGCTAAGTCATAACTGACTTTCAGTTCCAAGTACCCTTGTTTAGGACCCTGTATCTTCCTAACCGTGTTGAACTAGCTCTTGTGCTAGTTGACTTTTACCTAGAGCTCACTTAGATCTATCTAGGACCTTCTAACAGATCCTGCTAACTCTAGCTAGTTTTAGAGTTATAGCTCTTGGAAAACTGGCTGTCAGTCGTGGTTTGACTACGCAGTTTCTAGGTGACCTACTTTGGGGCGATATATCTCACTAACCAAGCCAAGTTAGCCCATGACCATATTGACAAACTGGTAGATCTCATGTCCCTCTCCAATTTTTCTAACTATGGCTCAACCAGATCGTCCTGGATTAGGAGTAATCGGACGTCGAAATTTCCCTGTTAGTCACTCCTCTCGAGCTTCGTTTCAGAGCATTCAGAGTTTAGAATTTTGAACTCGGCCTCGACAGTGGCCGACCGGGCACAGGAGGCGCGCGCCGCATGGCCAACACGCGTCGATGCCGCGGCCAGGACGCACACGCCAGGTCACCACGCTGCCTGGAGACCCTCAGCTTCCCTCCATTTCCCCTCCCTGCCTTTTCCCCATCTTCTTCCTCCTCCGCTCGCCATGGGCCACCGCGAGCTCCATCGCAAGCCGCGCCGCCTTTGCTCCATCGCTTTCTGTTTCTGTGCACCCAGTGACGCCCCTGCACCTTCCCCTCCACCTTTCTACCTTAACCACCGAGCCCGCGACGCACGGTGGTCACCGCGTCGCCATTCCACCGTCGTCCCCGTCACCGACAAACCGAGCTCACGTGGTTAGGCTTCACTAGAGCTCCGGTCGATCAACGGTCGGTCTCATTAGACTCTCGGTAGGTTGGTGTGTGTGTAGCGGTGCTTGGTAGGGCTTACGGTGCTCGTTTTCATCGCCGTCGATGCGAACCGCCGCCGTAGCCGCCTTTGTCGCCGACGCGCTTGATTCATTGCAGTAGGGTTGGGGAAAATGGGTGGCCTAGGTGCAGGAGATGACTAGAAGTCCGTAGGAGCACTTGGTTACGCCGGAGGAGCCACCGGCAGCGAGAAACCGCTCGCTGGAGCTCTCCCCTGCTCTACGTGAGGGTGACGGGTGGGCCCTCTTGTCAGCGCGCCCCCTCCCTCTGTTTTGGCTTCGGGCCACTTGGTGGGCCTGTTGGCCGAGAGGGCCCAAGGCCTTAGCAGGCCGGTTAAGTTCAGGCCCGTTTAGGTTTTTGAATTGTCTTCTTTTTCCAGAAAGTGAAATATTGTGCTAAAGTTTGTAAAATCATAACTAGGGCTAGAAATGTCCAATTGAGATGATTCAACTTGCACTGTGCTCCATGAAATGTCTAGTTTATTTATAAAATATAATATATGGCATGTTAATTTATGTTTTCTGAAGTTGGTAATTATTTTTGTTAAGCACTTTATTTAATTAGGTGATTTAGATAATTTTGTAGCTCTCTGTGTATTAATCCTTTGACCATGAAATTTTTGTGAGATGCTAAGCCTGCTTTGATGTTACTCCAGTTAAATTTTCATGAATTTTGGAGGTCACATGCTTCATTTATAAATTCCCTTTTTGTATATGCTTTATATTGCTTATACTTTTGTTTATTATGATATATCTAGTTATACTTGTCAAATTGAGAGGAAATTTTTAGGATAGCCTCCTGGTACCATGTATGTGGCTCTGTAATTTTATTAGAATTTTCTAGGAACCTTTTATATTTATTGCCCTTTATGCCTATGCAATTAAATAAATAGAAAATGTCAATTAAATAAATGTTTATGCATGTAACATGATATGATCTGGTGTTACTTTAACATGCTCTAGCTTTTAGTAAAGTTGGTTTGGTCCAATTGTGCTTTTGCATCATCATTAATTATTTAATTTTGAAAACCTGTCATTCTGGACAGATTTACTAGTTAAGAAAATTAGCCTATGATAATGATGCTTTAATGCTTGGTGAACTATAACAAAGTTGTTAAGAACTTTATGAACTAGTTACTGGTAAAATTTGGTGACATTGGACTCATAGTTTAGAAATGGCAGCGGTTCAAAATTCGAGTCAGAATTGTTTTGCTCTCTGTCTTTTTAGAACAGTTTCTGTGTATGTGCTATTTTGACCTGGTAAATAATGAAATCATGTTTAGATGTTTATAAATGAAATACATACAATTTTATAAGCTTTCCATAATGTCCTCTTGCAAGTCATTTGGATTGGTATAACTCCAGTTGTGAGTTTTCTTAGCTACTGTTGATAATATGTTGTAAATACTAAATTTCTAGAATCTTGTTATGTGCGTGTTTAGTCTTAACTTTGTGATACTTAGTGGTTTCTTAAAGATGTTCAAATATGTTAATACCAGATAGAAAATTTGCACCTAAGTTTGAAGTGATTTGAATAGAGCACCACATAACTAGGTTTGTGCTTACGATGTTGCTATGTCATTACATCCATCTTCACATCATTCATGCATGTTCATAAATCATCATGTCATCCTTGGTGCATACATAAAATTCTTTGGGTGCATATACATGCAATAGGTGTGTCAAGAATCGTGTTACGAGCGAAGTCCCGCTAGGCGTGGAACCCAAAGTTGGAGTCCGTTCGAGAGCCGGAGAAGGCGTGGGAACTGTTCTTGAAGCCGACCTTTGATCTATCTTCTTTCGGTTAAGGCAAGCCCCGGAGCATTATAAGCCTCCTACTTTCAAAGCAATTATCTATGTATACACGTTATATGTATTGTTGCATTACGTGATAGGAGTTGGTTGGAAACCCTTGCTGCATTGATAACACTCCTTGTCCAGCAATTCGAACCTTGAATCCTATGTAGATAGGATCGTATCTATGCTTATCCCTGCTAAATTAGACCGGTAGAAGTCGGGTGATTTTCTGTCACCTACGAGATGTAGGGCTTTGTCAGGTCACGATTGGCTATATTTGCTATCGTGGAAATAAACCATGTGTTAATAAAATAAAATGAGACCGGGCGGGATGACAATAGTGAAGCAGTAAGGCATGGAGGTCTTGGGTGTGGATCTATCCCCGTCTGTGTCGATTAAGGACCGAGACCTGGAGCCTTCTATGTTATTTTGAACGCATGCCTGACATTTAGTTGGCCGGCCTGAGGTTGCCGACCGCGAAGCCTAGTAGCTCAACTCAGGCTGCGAAGTCAAAAAGTGAAAGTCGCCTCGGAAGGGAGCTAGAGGTCCAAGGGCAGGTGAGTTAAAAGTCCTGAGCATCCTAGCCACTGGTATCCCCGAGAACGCGGCGCTGTTCGGGCCCACCCTGAGTTGTACCAAAGGTTATCTACGGCTGCCTTTAGCGGGGTTTGTCGGGTGAGTGTCAAGAATACCCCCTCAGTTGAGTTGGAATCGATTCGAATCGCCGTCTCTCCCGGATAGTGAGAAACTTGACTGGTTATCTCCAGCGTAGATTCACTAATTATTAATGATGGTTCGGAATTACTGATAATGATGATGATGGCCTTATTATACCTGCTATGGTTAATATTGTTTGCTCCTAATAAAGTGATTGCTCTAGTACAGGTGCTAATCTAGATGACAGGTTAATGATTATTAACTTAATGCTTAAGCATTAATGATTACTTATCTGTAATAAGCTTTTCTGCAATTGAGTCAAGCCAGCCCACTTTCTAAAGCCTTGCATACTCCTTGGTGTCACCTTTGTTTCTGGTTTTTGTCAGATAAGTCTAGCTGAGTACCTTCTCGTACTCAGGGTTTATTCCCACCTGTTCAGGTAGCAGATTCGTACTTGTTGCTGCAAGTATTGTCTTCGCCATGTTGGTGTGAAGACTAGACCATATGGGCATGGTCTCTGTAGTACCTCTTCTGGTATGCTTTTGCAGGATGTGACTATGTACTGGCAGTATTTGACTTCAAATGGTTTCAGAAATTATGTTGCTTCCGCAAATCTTTACTTTGGTTTTGTAATAAAATTATTTGTACTCCGATGTATGAGTTTACTTATGAACTGTTGTAACAAGTGTTGTGTTATGTTGAATCACTACGATCTTGGCTCGTTCTGGTTTGGTTTGAAATCCTTCGTGATTTTGTGGACTACCGGAGTTATATGGGCTCAAGTTTGAGAATTTAACCGTTTTGGTGATTGTTTTTGAACTTGTGCTCTTATAATTTGGACGGTTCCGTCACAGCTGGACACACAAACTAAGGGTGTGTTCACTTCGCGAAAAGTAGCTGAAAAGTTACTGTAGCATCTTTCGTTGTTATTTAGCAAAATTTATCCAATTATGGACTAACTAGGCTCAAAAGATTCGTCCCGACATTTACAGACAAACTATGCAATTAGTTATCTTTTTTATCTACATTTAATGCCCCATGCATGCGTCGAAAGATTTGATGTGATGGGTGGAAGAGGAAATATTTTAGGTTGGGAGGGGGAAGTGAACAAGGCCTAAATGCTCCATCCGGATCCGGATCGATTCTACCGTGTACCGACAATAAATAAAGTGACACAATTTAGATTGTATCCCAAATCAACAGGAGAACCCTCTAAACATACGGTACAGAGGGAGGAGATGGGGGCTCCTACCCTAGAGGAGCCATGGAGCACGTGGAGCATCGTCACCACGGACCCCTTCACCCGCCGGCCTGGAGGCGCCAAGGGGCCGACCTTGCTGCTCGTGCACGGCGGTGGCCTTCCCAACCCTAGAAAAAAGAACAAAAGGTCAAGCCATGGATGGGGCGGGGAGGAGGAGGCGCAAGGAGAAGCAGCGGTGGGGGGAGGCGCGGGGCGCTGCCCGCGGGCGGCGGGCGGCGGGCGGACCTGGCCAGAACCCGGGCGGCGGACGGCGGAGCGTGGGACGGCGCCGCGGCCTGTACGTGCGGAGCATCGGCCTGTACGCGAGGAAAATTAGCGATGTGCTGCTCCTTCTCCAGCCACGGAAACAAAGAGATAAGGGAGGGGCAATGAAGTATTTTTTCCTGCCCCAAACAGTGCAACAAGATTTATGAAATTACATAAAAAGAGAAAATCCTGAAAAGACTAAATTTTCAAAGAATTCACACGATCTGGATCGTATTTGCAAAGGCTTACGAATTGCGGGTCAAATTTGGGGCACGCGAATAACGGGTGAGATTTCCGAATTTCTCCGCTTCCCTTACTCCATTTCTCATTGGAACGACGAACTGGAGAGGTCGCCGGCGGCGGCAGCCATCCAGCAAGTTCTCCGACAGTACCTCGGCCGGAGCGCCGCGCCGCATTCGCCGCCCCCGCATCCAGGTCGGTTTCTCCTCCTGCCTGTGCTATTCTCGATCTCCCGTCGTCACGTGATTCGCTGCTCTCTAGTAGCGTCGGCGGCAGCGACGGCTGTGGCGGACCGGGCGTACGTGTCCTGCGGCCGCAGGCAGCAAGGCAGCGGCCCGGCGCATCATTCCCGATCGGGGTCTCGGGCGCTTGGCCTCGGTGGCTCTTGGTGCCCCGGCCTCGGCCACCCGGCGGCCGGCCCACTGCATCGTCGCGAGCGCGACGGCGCCTCCCGCTTCCCCTCTCTTCCTGTATTGGAGACTAGCGTCTCGGTCCTGCTTCCCCACACTCCGCACCCAGCTGCCGCTCAGCCCCGACGTTCCCATCGTATTGCCCCGTGCGTCGGTGTGTGTTCCTTCTAGAAAGGTGCGTCGTCTTTCAGCTACTCCCAGTGTCCCCCATACTTGGTTGGTGATTGTGCTCTCTAGGTGCTTGTTCAATTGACTGAGTAAAAAAAGGTGACTTGGAGCCCGAATTGAGTCGTGTTCAGAACTTCCGATTGCAGTCAATCACAGGAAACCTGAATTCTGAGATTGTTTCATACTTCCTTGACCTGAATCCTTGCCGATTTTTTTTAAAAAAAATAGCTAAGGTATATAAACAGGTAAACTTACAAGGTTACTCATGCCTTTGAATTGTTACATCTCAAGTAACAAATTTTAATCACTTAATGAATAATCAGCCGAGCACAATACATCCGATAATATTCATATACAATATGTTTAGTGGCATATATATCTTGTTGTGACATAGATGTGAACACTTGGGGCAGCATTATAAGTAAGAATTAGTTTTTCTGCCCAAGCATGCCAAATAAGATGGATCTGTTTTGTGCTCTATTTCTGTAAGACTAAAGGCAACTTTTTTTTAACATCTAAGACAACAAGATAGAAATGAGCAGGGAAATGCTTCCTCGAATTTATTTGTTTGCCTAAACACAAAGATGTTGCCACGAGCTAGTAGGATTTTTTTTTTCTTTGACTGAATATTCATATTTCCATGATATGCATTGAGATCCCAATAACTCTTGAGTCTTGAGTTTTGGTTGAAATGTGGCTTGAATTCAGGAGACAAACTGCAGCCGGGTCTTGTAATGGATAACAGAGGTGAAGATGAACATGAGGAGGAAATGGATTTCCATCTTGGGACTGCTGATGATAACAGTTCGAATGATGAAAACACGTCGTCGAATTCAAGTTTATCATCAATACAACAACAACAATATAGCCTTTTGTCCCAAGAAAGTTAGGGTAGGCTAGAGATGAAACCCAAAAGAGACGAGAAACATGGAGACACATAAAGGAACATAAAGGGCACAAGATAAAAAGAGGTCACGGTTTGGGCACGTTGATTGCCAATCTCCAAGCGCTCCTGTCCAAAGCTAAATCCTTAAAGATATTCCACTCCTTAAGATCTCTCTTAACGGACTCGTCCCAAGTTAGTTAAGGTCGACCTCTACCGCTCTTTACATTATCGGCCCGCTTTAGAACTCCACTACGCACCGGCGCCTCAGGAGGCCTCCGTTGGATATGTCCAAACCATCTCAACCGATGTTGAATCAATTTCTCCTCAATTGGTGCCACCCCAACCCTATCTCGAATATCGTCGTTCCGGACTCTATCCCTCCTTGTGTGCCCACAACACCAACGCAACATACACATCTCTGCTACACTCAATTGCTGGACATGTCGCCTTTTTGTAGGCCAACACTCAGCACCGTATAACATCGCCGGACGAATCGTCGTCCTATAGAACTTACCTTTCAGCTTCTGAGGCACCCTTTTGTCACAGAGAACGCCAGAAGCTTGACGCCATTTCAACCAGCCGGCTGAAATTCTATGCCTAACATCTTCATCAATGTCTCCATCCTTTTGTAGCATCGACCCTAAATACCGAAAAGTATTCTTCTTGGCCACCACTTGCCCATCGAGGCTAACGTCTCCCTCCTCGTGCCTAGTCGCGCTGAAATCGCACCTCATGTACTCGGTCTTAGTCCTACTAAGTCTGAACCCTTTCGACTCTAACGTGTGCCTCCATAGTTCTAACTTCCTATTAACCCCCGCCCTACTGTCGTCAACTAGCACCACATCATCAGCAAAGAGCATACACCAAGGGATATCACCTTGTATGTCCCTTGTGACCTCATCCATCACCAAAGCAAATAAATAAGGGCTCAAAGCTGACCCCTGATGCAGTCCTATTTTAATTGGAAAGTCACTGGTGTCGCCATCACATGTTCGGACAAACGTCACCACATCCCTGTACATATCCTTGATGAGGGTAACGTACTTAGTTGGGACTTTGTGCTTTTCCAAGGCCCACCACATGACATTTCTCGGTACTTTGTCATATGCCTTCTCGAGGTCAATAAAGACCATGTGCAAATCCTTCTTCTGCTTCCTATATCTCTTCATCAATTGTCGTAATAAGAAAATCGCCTCCATGGTCGACCTACCAGGCATGAACCCAAACTGATTTTGGGTCACATGTGTCACTCTCCTTAGACGATGCTCGATAACCCTCTTTTAGAGCTTCATCGTATGGCTCATCAACTTAATCCTACGGTAGTTAGTACAACTTTGAACATCTCCCTTGTTCTTCAAGTTTATCATCAATGAGAAAGGAAATTGGTGGTGATGCACAAAGAGATGCACCGGTAAATTATCCATATGACTCCTTATTTATTTGAGTCAATATTGTGGGGTTTGTGGCAGCTAGTTTGTGACGGTGTTTCATATGTCCATACGGACGAAACACACCATTTTGCGTTTGCAGGGATGGCAACTGTGCTTATGACCAGGATATTTTTACAAGAATCGTAGCTGGTGCAGAGATGAACAATACATTGGATGAGTACTGGGACAATAGTCCAAAAGACCTTTGCAACTGAAGAGGAGGCTTGCATTTTCTACAACAAGTATGCGAGGGACAAGGGTTTCAGTGTCAGAAAGCAGAAGTTGACGCGTGCCAAGCACTCTAAACAACTATGTTCAGGTGGTTCTTGTGTTCTCAAGAAGGGGAGCGAGATACAAAATGGATAGAGAAGGATGATTTGAGCCGTAGACCAAGACCTTTGACTCGATGTGTTTGTCAGGCAAAATTGGATATCAGACTGGATCAAACCCATGGTGTATGGTATGTGAGTAATTTTGTGGATGAGCACAACCATCGTCTCGCCACAAAAGATGAATTTCCATTCCTCTGGTCTCACCGGAAATTGAAGGATTTCCAGAAAACAGAAATCATGGCAATGGAAGCTGTTGGGATCCGTAAGCATGTCATTATGGATGTTCTTCAGTGCAGGTATGGTGGGTACAGTGAAGTTGGCATCGTTAGGAAGGATGCATACAACTTCTCATCTAGGTACAAGAGAGCTAGGATCGCACAAGGTGATGCAATGACGGTGTTAGGTCTCATGCAGAGTAGGCTGATGGCTGATCCCGACGTCTATTATGATTACCAGCTTGATGGCGATGGTCGTTTGAGGACTATGTTTTGGTGTGATGGCCAGTCCTGTATGGACTACCAATCATTTGGTGATGTCGTCGTGTTTGACAGTACCTACCGAATGAACAGGTATAAGATGCCTTTTGTTCCCTTCGTTGGAATGAACCAGCACCGAAGCAAACAGTTTTTTGGTGCGGTATCGTGTCAGATGAGCGTGTTGAATCCTTCATTTGGTTGCTTCGAGCATTGATGAAAGCAATGTGTCAGCAGAAACCTGAATTACAAATGTATGTGTCGCCAATGACTTTGGCCACCCAAATGCTGTCTAAGTTTGTACGCTACTACTATTCTAAGGTCTAGTAGTATGGACTTTTTAGTTTCCAACTTCTCCCCTAAATTTCACTATGCAAAAAGAAGATTCCTCGTCACATCAAAATATCGGCATATGCATGTAGTACTAAATGTAGATGAAATAAAAAACTAATTGCACAGTTTTATTGTACTTTGCGAGACAAACATTTTGAGCCTAATTAATCAATGTTTGGACAATTATTACCAAGGGCTTGTTTAGTTGCAAAAATTTTTGCAAAATAACCCTATAGCACGTTTCGTTGTTATTTGATAATTAGTGTCCAATCATGATCTAATTAGACTTAAAAGATTCATCTCGTCTATTTCGTCTAAACTGTGTAATTATTTTTATTTTTTATCTATATTTAATGCATCATGCATGTGTCTAAAGATTCGATGTGACGGGAAATCTGAAAAATTTTGCAAAATTTTCTGGGAACTAAACCGGCCCTACAGTGCCAAACAGTGTTGCTACAGTATTTCGGGGTGCCCCGAATCCACTATCTAAACAAGGCCTATGTTCATGAAGTTGCTTCTACTATTCCAGATTCTGAGTGACATCATGACACCACAACGCATAGGCGTTTAGCCCTAGCCAAGTGGCTGAATTTGGATGCAGAACTCATCTTAAGTAGTCAGGGCCTTCGATTTTTGAAATAAAAAATGCACAATTCTCGCACAACTGCCTCTGTTACTTTCAGCCTGTATCTACTCTGCTGGTATTTACACGTATGCTACTATCTATTCATGCCCGGATTTATAACAAAGCGTACAATTCAGTACCAAATTGGCATTGCACACGCATGCAGGCGTTGGCAAGTCCTCCCTTCCAGCTATGAATCCAACGAAACATCACAACTAATGAACTACGAATGAACGACCAAGACCTTGTTTAGTTTCTAATTTCTACCCCAAATTCCACTATGAAAAAGAAGATTCTCATCCCATCAAAATGACGGCACATGTATGAAGTACTAAATATAGATGAAATTAAAAACTAATTGCACAGTTTTATTGTACTTTACGAGACGAACATTTTGAGCCTAATTAGTCGAAGTTTAGACAATTTTTACCAAATACAAACGAATTACTGCAGTGCGCATTTAATGTGCACTGTAGCAATTTAGGAGCCCGGATTCGGGAACTAAACACGGCCCAACATCACCAACACATGACCAAAAGATCACCTGACTCTACACAAAGTTGTACATACTCAACTTTGGAAAAAAAAAAAAAACAGGGTGACCACAGGCTACATCTCTCCCTGCACTAGTTTCTCCAGTAGTTCATTAGGCATCTCCAGCTTCTTCGGCTCTAGCAACAGGCGCCTATTTGTGTGGATCACCGTCGAAAGATAATTCAAGATATGATTGTCAAAAACTGCATCCTTCCTTGTATTCTACAATGTCCAAAGAACTCCTGCACAGAGAAAAAGAATTAAACATTTTTTTGCTACCTCTACCTTGATCCAGAGTCCTTATGAATTAAAGTGTACTTTCTTTCGCCATGGAACGTAACTAAGGCTGTGTTCACTTCGCGAAAAGTAGGTAAAAAGTTATTGTAGCATTTTTCGTTGTTATTTGGCAAAATTTATCCGATTATGGACTAACTAGGCTCAAAAGATTTGTCCCGACATTTACAGACAAACTATATAATTAGTTATCTTTTTTACCTACATTTAATGCTCCATGCATGCGTCGAAAGATTCGATGTGATGGGTGGAAGAGGAAATATTTTGGGTTAGCATGGCAAGTGAACACACCCTAAGGAGACCAATTACAGCTACGTTTCCTCTAAAATGAAATTTTAGCTGAAACAAAAGTGTTTTTTTCTCAAGTTATATCTATCTGCAGGTGCTTGCTCCAAACAATTTTGAAGACTGCATAGTATGATACGATTTAACTTGGCTAATTTGCATAAGACATTGGTGTCCATTTCTAGATACGTTGTTGAAACTTATTGATTATGGAGATGATGAAAATGGCGACGATATGTGACAGATAACATACCTAAGGGCAAACCAACTCCGGGTTCAGAGCATAAACCAGTTTAGACTGTTTAAAACTGCATCTACTAATGTAGTCTAGTGAGCAATCAAAATTGCAAATATGGATGTTTGCTGTCCTGGTGCATCTTCTGAATCAAAGAGGTGATCGAGCTTCTTCTTCTTAATCAAAATTGTTCTGAAGGCCGGACTGGAGAAGCTGACATGCAACAAGATTAACAGCAGCCCAGCAGGGGAGGCGTCGATGGAGAGATTCAGCTGAGGGCCAGATTCCATGTGTAGGACGGAAGGAAACACGAAAGGAATCCCTGTCCATTGTTAATCCAAACACGAAATAAAGTTTCTTTTTGGCTAATCCAAACACGAAGGGAATTAAACTGAAGAGGGAGGATGAAAGTACACGCGCACATGGCAGATAGAGCGTACGGATTGGTTGCAGAGAGGAGAGGTAAAGGGCAGCAGAAAGGGAGGAGGAACTTACAGATAGCTGAGCTCCGACAGGGGGTAGTCCCGTCCCCTCTGCAGCCGCACATGCCACCGTCCGTCCTGTCTCCCGTCCTCCATGGCCCTGTCCGCCGTTGTCTGTCGCTGCTATCACCGCCGCCCTGTCCACCGCCGCTGCCAAGACCTCCGTGCGACGCCGTCGTGGCCCCTCGCCCGTCGGAGCCGCTAACGAGCCCGAGCACGGACTTGTGCCGGCGCCATCGCCGGCCTTAGCCTCGCCTCGGGTCCCTCAGCCTCTTCATGCGTCACCACTGCCAAGTTCTCTGTGTGCCACCGTCGTCAAGCCCTCCGTGCACCGCCGCCGCCCCTCGCCCGTCGGAATGCGAATGAGCCCGAACACTTCCGTGAACTGTGGATCGAATAAAAATCGGAGTCGGATCTGAGTGGGCTGCGTCTGGGCACGGGCTTGGACACGGACAGGGTCAGCCCTAACCCAGATCCAACCATAATTAATTTTAATTAATTACCCAAGTGCTTTGAGATGCGTGCTACCTTTGAAAAGAGGACCACCGGAGCAACACTCTAAAAATATATGGCATGATTAATCTCATGATATTTATTTGGTACAATAAAAATAGTATTTTTTATATATTTAGTTAAACTTAAGATTAATTGACTTTTCAAAGTATAAACTTATTTTCGAACGGAGGGAGCATTGTATAACGACGCCTCTGAATTCCAAAAGAGGGAACGATTGCTACGAAGGTTGCATCGTCGTCATCGAGTCTGATGACTGCCTTTGCCTTGCACCACTGTGCATGTGACCCGCCAGCATGCTTGGATGCCCCTTTATAGTAAAAGCAACATATCTATAAAAATCAGAACGTCTTATAATTTGAAACAAAGAAGTATGTAGCTACGTAGCACATATGTTGCCTTTTGTGGTTATTAAGCTGTTCGTAAGACTTTTTTTCACAACCACAAACAACTCAACCAAACATAGCCTTTGCCAAACTTAAAGCTTCCATGTGTCATCATTTGTTGTGCTTCGGCACAACAGCTATTGTACATGCAGTGTTGGTGTTCGATGGAATTTGGATATGTAGAGGTCGACATATGAAACAAGCTAAGATGATTAGTCGAGCTGCAATTTGTTTTTTCCTCTCTTGCTTTTTTTTTTTGTTTTGTTTTGTTTAAGTTTCCCTTGCATACATCGGTGATATGGAGTGTTCCTATCTAGGATACGTGCTTCGACTTGTGTGAGTGGTGTTTCAACTTTTAGTCTCGTAATCGTAGTGGCCGCCGTTTGATTAGCGAGTAGTAATTGGCGAGTGCGTTGTTTGATTGCCCAGAAGTGGCGTAGGCGCGAGTGAGTGGCCAACATGTCAAGGTCGTCGCACTGACACACCACCTGGAGAATCCAACATCGAATAATGATGGGCTAGCTAAGGTTGGATTTTTTTTTTCGTTAGCAGCACAAGCCACCAGTACAATGACTTCGCACAACCGCAATTCGTGGCTTGCGATTTCTGGTGATCTCTCCCCACGATTGGCCGCAAGTTTCAAATCATATTTCCCTATCCTTTCGTCAAGAACACCTCGGGAAGCTTCTGGCACAAAGTTCTCTCCCATCTCAAGTGATTGTGTATTTGTGTGTCATCCAAGAACCAACGTCTGTATTTGTGTCATCCAAGAACGTCTCACAAAGATTACGTGCATCCTCTGGACTTCTCGTATGCATAGCTATCATGCTGTCCACCTTGACCATGGTGCATGGCTAACAGGAGTAATAGTAGTATAGCCAGTCGATGGATCGTCATCTAGAGGCATTACTCATACAATGATACGATGTATTGTCATTCCTTACGCTCGTCTTATTTTCTCTCCCCTCAGCGTAGTCACAAGCGTCATGCATTAGTTTCTATAAACTCTTTATTATACATCTAAAATAAAAAATGCGTCATCAAACGTCATTATTTTTCAAAGGATCAAGCCGAGCGTCAAAGATCAGTCCAACACTCCACCGCCATCAACAACAGAGTCAAACAAACAAAATATAATGGACACATCATACAAAAATTGTCTGTATATACCCGCCTGACCTGTAAGCTAAGAATTTCATCGCTTCTGGTAAGTTACCTTGATATCTCCTTGCAAACAAAATCAAATGTGCAGAGGCTCTAAATGCTGCTGCATCCAACATCAGAACAGTACAACAACAACAACAACAACAACATAGCCTTTTGTCCCAAGCAAGTTGGGGTAGGCTAGAGATGAAACCCAAAAGAGACGAGAAACAGGGAGACACATAAAGGGACATAAAGGGCACAAGATAAAAGATGTCACGGTTCAGGCACGTTGATTGCTAATCTCCAAGCGCTCCTGTCCATAGCTAAATCCTTGGGGATATTCCACTCCTTAAGATCTCTCTTAACGGACTCGTCCCAAGTTAGTTTAGGTCGACCTCTACCGCTCTTTACATTATCGGCCCGCTTTAGAACTCCACTACGCACCGGCGCCTCAGGAGGCCTCCGTTGGATATGTCCAAACCATCTCAACCGATGTTGAATCAATTTCTCCTCAATTGGTGCCACCCCAACCCTATCCCGAATATCGTCGTTCCGTACTCTATCCCTCCTTGTGTGCCCACAACACCAACGCAACATACGCATCTCCGCTACACTCAATTGTTGGACATGTCGCCTTTTTGTAGGCCAACACTCAGCACCATATAACATCGCCGGACGAATCGCCGTCCTATAGAACTTACCTTTCAGCTTCTGAGGCACCCTTTTGTCACAGAGAACGCCAGAAGCTTGACGTCATTTCAACCAGCCGGCTGAAATTCTATGTCTAACATCTTCATCAATGTCTCCATCCTTTTGTAGCATCGACCCTAAATACCGAAAAGTATCCTTCTTGGCCACCACTTGCCCATCGAGGCTAACGTCTCCCTCCTCGTGCCTAGTCGCGCTGAAATCGCACCTCATATACTCGGTCTTAGTCCTACTAAGTCTGAACCCTTTCGACTCTAACGTGTGCCTCCATAGTTCTAACTTCCTATTAACTCCCGCCCTACTGTCGTCAACTAGCACCACATCATCAGCAAAGAGCAAACATCAGAACAGTGTTAAAAAGTTTTTAAAAACCCCGGTAAAATGAATGCGGATGAGAAACAAAATTCAAGCCTTTCCATGTCAGTCATCAATGTCCTGGACCCATTGCAAACCTGCAGAAGACAGCATTTGAATTGAGCTTATGCGTGCCAAAATAAAAATAAAAATAAAAATAAAAATGAGGAACGAAGGTTGAGCATTACCAGTTAGCACATATTGTAGATACAGGGCAGCATCATACAATTAAGCCTCCCAACTCCCAAGTAGCTACAATAGTCAACAGAATCAATTTTCTTAAGGCTACAAATAGTCCCTGTTGGGTTCTGACCACAACTAATACTCTTGAGATTATGAGAGGATCGCTGGGACATCAGAAACAAACCTGTTAGTACTGACTCTACTGCTGAATTTGGAATCAGCAGTCCAACGATTCGCTGACTGTCATTTGTTGTGACTAAACGGACAACACGTATTCTCCTGTGAATCTGGCGTACCTGTTCAGTTACAGATGGCAAAGGGCCATTAAGCAACATTCAGAAAGAGGGGTAGGTCAATCACTCAATCTGTAACTTTGTAATATTGTGATATGTAGGTCTCCTAGAATTACCCTATGTTTGGTTTAAAAAAAGAATACCCTATGCTAATTATCTCATGCAGTATTATTGAGCAGAAAGGCTAACTGAACGCACCTTATTAAAAAAAAATCCTCAATTATCAAATCATGAACGCATAGACTCGAAGCATAGTTCAGACAGATATACAGTAATACACCAACATGTTATTATATTGTGACACATGTTAAGCATCATGCTTCAATGTTTCAAACTTACAAGGCAACGGCCCAGCTGATAAATAGAGGAACTCAATAACATCATCGAATAGGATTACCAATTCAATGCCCCTCTTTAGCTCCTCTTGCGGTCCCTGTTCTTCTCCCCAGATCGCTTTGCTCCCCGATGGTCATGTCGCTCATCCTCATCGGACCCACTGCTTTCTAACCAGCGGTGCCTCCTCTGCCTGCTGGATTGATTCTTGTCATCTGCAAAATCACTGCCACCATTGTCACAGTCAGATGCATCCCTCCGGTGATGGCTCCGCTTGCGGTGACGCCGATGCCTCCTTTCTTCACCTCCAGACACATCCTTCTCATCCAATGAGTCCTCGCTCCTGCAGTGGCTCCTCCTCCTCTTCCTGTCCTTCCTCCTCTTCCTGTGCCATCAGAGTCACTATTGTCACTGCTATCCTCATCTGATCTTCCATGCTTCTTCGATCTGTTGGACCTCTTCTTCCTGTTCCTGCCTCTTCTGCCTTCCTCCTCTTCATCCTCACTATCATCACTCCTTCTACTCCTTGTGTGCTTTGATTTTCCCTTGCTGCTGCTCCTCCTATGGCGGTGGCTTGACGACTTCTCTTCCTGCCTGGGCCTCCTTCCCCCATTCCTGGCCCGCTCGCGCTGAGCAATTATCTTCTCCAGCTCAGGGTCGATGTCTGAATCAGAGGAATCACTGTCCTCGTTCTTCCACTTCATCAGAAGCCTCATCTGCGTTCCCACCGGCAGCAGCCTTCTTTTTTTATCTCGTCGAACTTGGCCT
Organism: Saccharum hybrid cultivar R570; assembly: GCA_038087645.1. Lineage (NCBI taxonomy): Eukaryota > Viridiplantae > Streptophyta > Magnoliopsida > Poales > Poaceae > Saccharum > Saccharum hybrid cultivar. The sequence goes on from JAQSUU010000512.1 coordinate 6,779,550, forward strand.
GCGCGGCCGCCTGTGCGGCGGCCTGGGCGTCGGCGTCGTCCAGGTCCAGGTCCTTGACGGAGAGGAAGTTGCGGCACTGGAAGGTGAGGTGGCCAACGCGGCCGCACTTCTTGCAGGCGCCGCGTGTCTCATCGGAGTTGGAGCCGGTGATGCGAGCGAGCGCGAGGAGGCCCTGGAAGCTGGTGTAGGCGTTGCCATGGCCCGAGCCGGATCCCGAAGCTGCTGCGGCGCTGGCGGCTGCAGCGGCGGCGTTGGCGGAGACGGAGGAGGAGGGGCGACCCGGCTGTTGCTTGTTGTTCTCGGGCGCGTAGGGGTCGTATCCGATGGCGCTCTGCCAGATGCCGTGCGTCTGCAACGCCGCGCTGCTGTGCACGCGGTTGTTCGCGGGCATGCGAACGCGCCCCGCCGTCGCCGGCATCTTGGATCGCCGCCGGTTACGCTCGGGGGAGGGGGGAGAGTTAGGCTTCTTTTTAGTTCCTCCCCCAGAACTTTGGAATATTTACATATTTACCATCATTATGATGTGAGTTGTATCAAAAATACCATGTCAGTGACTCATGTGTCAGTGACACAGTGTAAGATGTCATCCGTAATAATGGTAAATATGTAAATTCCCCCAGAACTTTACGCCCTATCGCATCACTTTTTTTTACACATGCATGAAGTATTAAATGTAGACTAATAATTAATTGTACAGATTGTATGTATTTTGTGAGACAAATTTTTTAAGCCTAATTAGTTCGTGAGTAGACAATGTCGCGCTACAGTAAACATGTGCTAATGACGAATTGATTAGTCTTAATAAATTCATCTCACGGTTTACAAGCGAGTTCTGTAATTATTTTTTTATTAGTATCCGAACACCTCTTCTAATATCCCATGAAACATCCGATATGACACCCAAAAACTTTACACCTCTGGAACTAAACGAGGCCTTAGGGTTTGGTGGGAAGGGAGGATACAGATTAGGATCTGGGATTAATTTCGGCTCGATTGGAGAACGCGTCGAACGGGGTTAAGGGGAAGGAGCTTTGTTTGGCTCCCGCCACATCCACATTACACCACGGCTGTGGTGTTGTAAAAAAAACGCCACAGCTGTGGCCGCACCGTGAGTGTGGCGAACGAATCGTCTGCTTGACAGTTGGCGCAGCTGCGACAGCCGCCAAACCTTAGCGATGTGCCGTGTGAGTGAGTGTTTGGCACTTGCGGCGTGCTGCACTTACGGCGCGGCGACCTGCGGTGCGCGTCGGAGATGCTCAACATGTTCTATCTTCACCGTTGAATACTGCTTTGAGATTCATGCTGTTTATTCTTCCTAATTCTTCACACTACTTTCTCCAATGCTTCGCACTACTTATTGTAATGGCACATATCTCGATGTGGTGTTTGGACGGTGAAAATAACGCATGCTCAACATATATGCACCAAAAAAAAAAGCTTTCGCAAGAAAGAGCCTCTGCTATCTGAAGTCGGCACGTGTGGACTGTAGAAAGAGGCAGGCCAGCAGCCAAGATTGTGGAAAAAGGCGCCAATAATTTCGGATGGACCTAGGATATACCCTGCTTCCCCTGTGAAGTCTCGTCTCATTTCTTCTCAAGCCAATTCCCCATCCCCGCCTTGCCTGCCTGCTGGAACGCGCGCGAGCAAGCCTTGTTTGGAAAGCGCGTCGCGGTCAGCTCTATTCAAAATTATAAGACATTTATAGTTTTTTTAATGTATTTAGATATACAATTTGTTTAGCTATATAATAAAAAATAATGTATCTAGAAAAGTTAAGACGATAAATAATTTAAAATACGAGGGAGCACGTAACTACGTAGCATATATGGTGCCTTTTGTGGTTATTATTAAGCTGCTCGTAAGACACTGAATTTGAGAAGCTTTTATGTGTCATCATTTGTTTTTGCGTCGGCATAGCAGCTATTGTATCAATATGGAAGTTAGGCCCCATTTGGTTTGAGTAGGTTAAAGTTTAACTCACATCACATCAATGTTCCCTTAAATGTATAGAGTACTAAATGTAGACTAATTGCATGCATGTCGACATAGATTAGGAGTAATTTACGAGACGAATCTATTAAGCCTAATTAGTCCAAGATTGGAAACTTTTTGTCAAATAAGACGAAAGTGCTACAGTGTTTGTTAACCTTTAACTCCTCTAACCAAACACCCCCTTAGATCTTTAGAGGTCGACATTTGAAACAAGCAAAGATGATTAGTTGAGCTACGATTTGTTTTTCCTTCGCCGCTGCTTCTTTTTAGTTTTCCTTGTATACATCGTTGATATGATTGAGTATTCCTTTCTAGGATATGTGCTTCAACTTGTGTGAGTGTCGTTTGTTGTCCTAGTCTCGTAGTCGTAGCGGCCAACGTCTGGATGGATGGGGCGTCTGGACACCCGTGGTGTTTCGCGCGTTCACACGGAGCTCGCGCCGTCACAAACTTCACCAGCATTGAGATTTCGCGCGCCCATGCGTGCTCGCGCCGCCCCGAACGTCACCAGCATCGAGAAGAGGGGAAGGGGGTGGCAGATGCCCAGCTGATGCCGGGAGGAGGAGACATCGAGGCGAGGTAGCATAAAGCGAGGAGAGAGATGCAATACCCGATCTACTTTTGAACCATCCCGATAGAACATTTGCAACATGCGCCTAGATACAGATGAAACACTTGAAACATGCGTCTGAAACACTTGAAAAAACACATGAAAATGCTTGAAAAAACCATTGCAAAGCATATGCAACATCCTGATAAAACACTTACAATATATGTGTGAAATATATGCAACATCTAAATAAACACACTTGCAACATACGTCTGGAAAAACAAATAAAACATTAGGAACAAAAGCTTACAACATACGTATACAACCATTGCAACATATGCAATATCCCGATCTACTTTTACAATATCTGCATGAAATACTTGAAACATACCTCTGAGACACTTGAAACATAGGTTTGCAACATGCATTTTTTCACCATTCTTCCTACGACGCAACGCAGAGCAAGGGATGAGCAGGTGGAGGGCAGCGTCGTCGCGACCCCTTCTGGAGACGAGCGGAGGGGGCGGAGATAGACCACCTGAAAGCCAAAGTTTGGTTTTGGTAATTAATGACACCAAGTTGCTAATGCTATTGTATCAAGTGGAATGAGTTAGACATAAGCAACACACGTGATGAAGGAGTATGTGGCATAAAGTGATGGCCACGAGATCACAAGAGGTGGAGATGCACATAAAATGATGATCAAGGTGATCAAGCATGAGGAGATGGATATGGAACAAAGTGATCAAGGCAAAGGTATAATCGTAGGGTTCACTTTTGCCGGTCTAAGATGAGTAGAGAAGTAATTGACCGGGTCTAGGATTGATAGCCGACTATCAAGAGGGGCAATCACGGTTAGCTCGTGAATCAAGTGCTACTAGGTCTTCTTCTTGAGCATATGCATTTAGGATCTAGTAAAGAGAGCTAACATAACGCCTTGGAAAATATTTGTGAAAATGCTAACACACTCGCACATGGTGATATACACATGATGGTGTTGGCACATTAGCGAAGGCGGTGGAGTTTGAGCGGTAGAGAGGGGTTTGAGGTTCTCTCTCGGGATTCAGGCATTTTCGGGAAAATAAAATGTCTATTTTCCATTGCGCCAGATGCGAGAACCGGAGACAAAGTCGCGGTGGTGGTCGTCGCTGTTTTACAAGCGACAGACGCTGTCCTCGAGAGCAACAGACGCTGCCCTCAGCGTCTGTCGGCTTACCCTGGCGATGACCTGCTGTGGTGGCGCGACAGACACGGTGGTGGCCGCGCGACGGACGCATGACGTCAGCGTCCGTCGACAGTGACGTCAGTCGGGCGCAAGAGCGAGAGGAGGCGATAGACGCGCGGACGCTCACGCGACAGATGCTGGCATCAGCGTCTATCGCTCAGTGTTCGGCGGCCTAGCGAGCGTGCGAGCGTCAGACGCTGCGCTGCGTCTATCGCGGCTGAGCGGGGGGCGGGAGCGTTCTGGACCGCGTCTGTCGCGCGACAGACGCGGGAGCGGTCTCGCGTCGGACGCGTCTGACGCTGGGAATCGACCGTTGGATTTCGAACGAGTAGTGGACATGTGGCAACGTTTGAGAGCGACAGACGCTAGGGTCGCGTCTATCGGCTTGGCGACAGACGCGTCTGTCGCCCCCGAATTCTGCCCAGTGAATTGCTAACGGCTAGCTCCTCTTCCCCACTCTATAAATAAGAGGTGACCGGTCCTTGGGGATTCTCTCTTGCATATTTAAGATATTGAGGCACACTTTGAGCTAGAGAACTTCCTCTCCACTCATCTCCTTGTTTGGTTGCATACTCTATTGAGATTGAGTGAGATTCAAGTGCATTGCATTGAGAGTTGCATCTAGTGGCACTTGATTCTTGAGTTTGCTGCGGATTGCTTGTTAATCTTGGGTGTTTCCCGACACCCTAGACGGCTTAGAGCAGCGGTGGTGTTGAGCCTCACCAAGCGATTGTGAGGGGTTTTTGAGCCTTCCCCGCGGGAGTTCGCGAATTGGCTACTCTAGTGGAACTCGTGGCTTGGAGGATCCCCATATTGTGAGTGGATGTGCGGTACCCGCTGAGGGTTCAACTCTTGATAGTTGATTAGCTCGCGATCCATCAAGTGGGTACATCGCCACAACGAGGAGTAGCTTGCCGGGAAGCAAGTGAATCTCGGTAAAAAATCTTGTGTCATCTTATTGCCGATGATTTCATTTGTGTATGTGATCACATTGATTGATTGGTACATTTGACATATCTCTTCTCATCAACGTTGGTATATCTATTCAAACTCTCTTCTTTACTTATTGTTCTTTGTCTTATTTAGCTTGAGTAGAATAACTTATCTCATAGGAGTAATTAGCCTAGTAACTTAGGTTGTTGGTGTGAGCTATAGTTCATAGCCTTGTTGTTTACTAGTTTTGTGTAGACGGCTTGCATAGATTAGTTGTGCTAGTGCTAGAAGAGCTTCATCATCTTATTTACTAACTTGTTGTTTAGTAAAGCTTGTAGAAAATTTAAATAGGTTATTCACCACCCCTAACCATTTGGACCTTACACCACCGGCGAGCTTTGTCCGCGCTGCGGGCTGCCGCTGTCACAGGCGGGCAGAGAGGGAGGCAAGGACAGGCTAGTAACAGGCGTAGGTCGTCGGCGAGCTCTAGCCAGGAGGAAGGGGCCGGCCGCAGGCGCAGACAACTGCCGGCGAGCTCTAGCTGAGTATGGACAGGAAGACGACTGGCGCTGGCCGGTGGAAGCGCCGCAGGGTATGGCGCGAGATGGAGGTGCTGCAGGGAGTGGGACGAGCGAACAGCCACATGTGGAGAGTTTTTTTAGGGCACATCCGAACGGGAGTCATGGACGGACGGCCGTGGCGTGTCGTTATCGTTCAACTATACCGAGTAGCAGTAGGCGAGTGTGTTGTTTGATTGCCCTGAAGTGGCGCAGGCGCGAGTGTGGCCAACATGTCAAGGTCGTCGCACTGACACATCACCTGGAGAACCAACATCGGATAATGATGGGCCTTGTTCGGCTGGCTGGCTCCCAGCCAGCCAGCAGTGCTTTTCTCTCACACCAGTTCAGCACCAGCCACCAGCCACCAGCCAGCCAGCAGTATTTTTCTCTCACAATAAATCAGCCTCAGCCACCAGCCACCAGCCAGCCGAACGAGGCCATGGGCTAGCTTAGGTTTGATAAGAATTTACTTTTTGTTAGCAGCAACCGCAATTCGTGGCTTGCGATTTCTGGTGATTTCTCCCCACGACTGGCAGCAATTTTCAAACCATTTCCCTGTCCTTTCGTCAAGAACAACTCGGAAGCTTCTGGCACAAAGTTCTATCTCAAGTGTTTTGTGTGGCCGTGTTTAGATGCCGACTCGGAAGGCCGGAATCGACACTGCGCGCTACAGTGTTTCTGTCGCAACACTGTAGCGCGTTTTGTTTTTTAGTGTAAAAAATTGTCCAAAAATTAATTAATTAGACTCAAAATGTTCGTCTCGCAAAGTATAACAAAACTGCGCAATTAGTTTTTGATTTCATCTACATTTAGTACTCCATGCATTTGCCGGCATTTTGATGTGATGGGGAATCTTCTTTTTGCATAGTAAAATTTGGGGGGAGAATTTGAGAACTAAGGGGTTGTTTAGTTGGTGAAAAAGTTTGGGTTCGGCTACTGTAGCACTTTTCGTTTTATTTGGCAATTTGTGTCCAATCATGGACTAATTAGGCTCAAAAGATTTGTCTCGTGATTTACAACTAAACTGTGTAATTAGTTTTTTCTTTCGTCTACATTTAGTACTCCATGCATGTGCCGCAAGATTCGATGTGACAGGTATTGTGCAAACTTTTTTAGGTTGCATGGGCAACTAAACAGGCCCTAAACAAAGCCTGTATTTATGTGTCATCCGAGAACCAACGTCTCACAAAGACTTTAGACTTTCGTGTACCCTTTATTATACATCTACAATAAAAAAAAATGCATCATGAAACGTCATTATTTTTCAGGAAGCTTCAAGCCGATGATGAGGCCACAAGGGATATACAAGGTGATATCCCTTGGTGTATGCTCTTTGCTGATAATGTGGTGCTAGTTGACGACAGTAGGGCAGTGGTTAATAGGAAGTTAGAACTATGGAGACGCACGTTAGAGTCGAAATAGTTTAGACTTAGTAGGACTAAGACCGAGTACATAAGGTGCGATTTCAGCACGACTAGACATAAGGAGGGAGACGTTAACCTTGATGGGCAAGTGATGGCGAGAAGGATATTTTTTGATATTTAGGGTCGATGCTACAAAGAAATGGAGACATTGATAAAGATGTTAGGCATAGAATTTTAGCCAGCTAGTTAAAATAGCATCAAGCTTCTGGCATCCTGTGTGACAAAAGGGTGCCTCAGAAGCTGAAAGCTAAGTTCTATAGGACGACGATTCGCCCGACGATGTTATACGGTGCTAAGTGTTAGCCTAAAAAAAGACGACATGTCCAGCAATTGAGTGTAGCAAAGATACATATGTTGCGTTGATGTTGTAGGCATACAAAGAGGGATAGAGTCCGGAACGACGATATTCAGGATAGAATTGGGGTGGCACCAATTGAGGAGAAATTGATTAACATCGGTTGAGATAGTTTGAACATGTCCAGCAGAGGCCTCCTGAGACGCCGGTGCGTAGTGGGGTTCTAAAGCGGACCGATAATATAAAAAGCAGTAGAGGTCAACATAAACTAACTTAAGACGAATTCGTTAAGAAAGACCTTAAGAAGTAAAATATCTCCAAGGATTTAGCTATGGACAGGAGCGCTCGGAGACTGACAATCAACGTGCCTAAACCGTGATCTCTTTCTATCTTGTGCCATTTATATCCCTTTATGTGTCTCCCTATTTCTCGTCTCTTTTGGATTCCATCTCTAGCCTACCACAAGTTGCTCGGAACAAAAAAAAAAAAGGCTATGTTATTGTTGTTCAAGCCGAACGTCAAAAAATCAGTCCAACACTCCAACATCATCATCAACAGAGTCAACAGACACATCTTGTCAGTTGTCACTGGACATAAAGTTTTGCACGTACTCCCTCCGTCCAACAAAACAAGCAATTATGGGAAGCGTGCCAGTCAAACTGACTCAAGTTTGACCAAGTTTATAGTAAATAGTATTAACATTTATGTCTCCAAATATATTTATTAAAAAAATATATTCTATAACTAATCTAATGATACTTATTTTGTATTATAAATATTAGTATTTTTTTATATAAATTTAGTCAAAGTTCAAACTGTTTGACTTCTCGAAAAGCGAGAATTGCATGTTTTTATGGACGGAGGGAGTACATGATTTGATCATAATATAAATGCGCCCTAGTTTTCAGCCTCAGCAGTAACTCCACTGGAAACACTATGGCAGCACCAGATTGTGAGGTGCTACTTTCTTTGAGGTTAACCTGAGCTTTTTTTTAGTAGCTTTACATGCTATACAACATATAAACCAGGTAGAGAACAAAAGAGGAAAAGAAAGAAGAGACAACAGCGGTACCGCACCGCATATTTTACATACAAAAGTTGTCTGCCTGACTTGTAAGCTAAGAATTTCATCGCTTCGCGTAAGTTACCTTGCTATCTACCTAGAAACACAATCAAATATGCAGAGGCCCTAAATGCTGCTGCATCTAACATCAGAACAGTGTCAAAAGGTTGGAAAAAAAACCCCAGTAAAATGAATGCATATGAAAAACAAAATTCAAGCCATTCCATGTCAGTCATCAATATCCTGGACCCATTGCAAGCCTGCAGAAGATAGCATTTGAATTGAGCTTATGCATGCCAAAATAAAAATGACGAACGGAGCTTGAGCTTGAGCATTAGCAGTTAGCACATGTTGTAGATACAGGGAGTGTCATACAATTAAACCTCCCAACTCCCAAGCAGCTACAATAGCAAACAAAATCAATTTTCTTAAGAAGGCTACAAATCGTCCCTGTTGGGTTCTGACCACAACTAATACTCATGAGATTGAGAGGATTGCTTGGACATCAGAAACAAACCTGTTAGTACTGACTCCACTGCTGAATTTGGAATCAGCAGTCCAACGATTCGCTGACTGTCATTTGTTGTGACTAAACGGACAACACGTATTCTCCTGTGAATCAGGCGTACCTGTTCAGTTACAGAAGGCAAAGGGCCATTAAGCAACATTCAGAAAGAGGGGTGCGTAAATCACTCAATCTGTAACTTTGCAATATTGTGATATGTAGGTTTCCTAGAATTACCCTATGTTTGGTTTTAAAAAAGGCTTATTCCAGATCGATCTACCTTCATCAGAGGCAGGAATAAAGTTCATCCAGAAACAGGAAAAAAAATCTTAGGGTAAGATGTCTGGAGTTACAAATAACACAGTTCATGTGAGCACTATATGCATACTGCTTTTGTAAACATATAGTACTAAAATTTAAATACCAATGCATAGATAAAATATCAGCTTAAACAAACACCAAAGGCTGTCAAATCAGAATCTATAATACACTACTTCCATTTTTAAATATATGGTGTTACGACACTAATTAGCTTGCCCTAAACATCATATATTTAAAAATCGAGGGAGTATGATCCAAAAAAAAAATGGAGGGAATAATAAAATCTAGATTCAGAATGTGTCACTAGGGGCACCCATGTTGGTAATTCATCTCCTGTCAGTCCCCATTCCACCCCAATCCTACATGGAGATTATGCCACACCCATGGGTGAATTGTCATGCCTAGCTGCCACCATGGCTTCAAAACTGCAATTGCCCGTTTTCCTGATTATCCCACAACTTCCAGCTTTTGTTATTTGAAGACCATTATTCTTCAAGAGGAAACCTTAAGACTACTGCGTCCTTACCCTAAGGAGTAATGAAGTGGTTTGCATATCTATTTGGAACTAGTAGAACATAGAGGGGCTGATACAAAAATATAGGTAAGATGGCATGTCTTGGAATTAGATCAAGCAGCTGAATATAGATAAATCACAACATTTTACTCTGATATAATGCAACTTGCAAGTAAAAGTAATAGGCATAGAAATAAACCTGCTTGGCCAGGGCCTTTTCTATTGTACCCCAAACTGGAAGTATGAGGCCACCCAATATATTAACCTCTTGCAACCTTCTTCCTACAGTACAGTAGCTCCCAATTTTACATTTAGATCCATGCATACACTGAAATGAGGTAAAGAAGCACTGGATCAGTGATGCACAAACTAGAAAAAAGAAAGCAACACAATAAACTCATCATCTATTTAGTCAAACTTAAATGAAATTAAGGGTGTAAATAGAATATGGAAAATAAAGTTAGTCACAAACTCAATACAAGGACTAAAATAGAATGAGTGCACAAACATATCGCTATTCACCATAAACAGCACCAACAGAGGTTTGCATATGGAGACACACATTATGCAGCTTGAAATCCCTTGGAGACCAGACAACAAGATGTTGCTTGCATAAGAAATTAAGTCGCAAAAATATGCCAAACACTCCAGTGCTGTGACAGCATACTTAATTTTTCCATTTTTGTAAACATCAATGCTGAAAATAACTTATATTTCTAAGTGCAGCACTAATAACACGAGGAAAAGACTCTTACCAACTTTACATGTCTCCAAAGTATGTAAGCTACACAAATTACACACTGGGTAAATAACCCTCAGTACAATAATTTACAGAATAACAATACATCATGTTCTGCTAAAAAAAATACATCATGTTACGTTCATAGACCAAGGAAACAGAATTTGTGGTGTTACCTGCTTCGATGAAGCATCGTACTCTTCCTGCCATCCTTTACTAACTTTGTCTATTGATGACACCTTCCTGTACTTGCTTTTTAGTTCAGTTGAAGGCATCTCCCTGCAAAAGTAAACTGGAGTAGTAACAAAAAGTAGGAACTGCCATCCTTACATTAGATATGAAACCTGCTAGGGTCTTAGCTATTAATTAATCATGTAGCTTTATTATTCACTGCAAAATGTTAACACTAAACTTTGCCAAGAAAAAAAAATTGGTATGATTCATACCTCAATGCTTCACCAATAGCAGGTCTGATTATTTTGTAGATTCCTTCAGTTGAGCTGGTTCAATAAGAATTAAGAACAACTCAGGTCCTAACATCTGATCAAATAAATAACAGTACATTACAGTAAACCTCATATTTTTTATTCATGTATATCGCTGTTTCATACTTGCAGGTTTCTGTCACTCATTCCATCCCTCGTTGTTTGCAAACAGAAAATTTTAACTTTTATTCTTGTCTCTCCTCCTTTATAAAGATGCATCATAGTCCTCAAGAAAACAATAAGGCTTTTTTTGTTTTCCTTTTCATTGACTTATCTTCCATTTTGACTTCAATTTATGTGTGTGCTAAATTGCACATTTGGGTAAATGCAAAATCCTAAAATACAGCTAGAGTATAGATATAGTTCTACAAAAAAGGGTAACCTAAACTCGAAATTCTTGTTTCCAGGTCCTTACTAATCTCTCTTGCTCTCTTCATATATGTATGTGGACCACACGAAATAACTAACAAATGAAAAATTAGTCATCATACAAAACATACCCTTCGAAAGCTAGAATGAAGTGCCTTCTCCCCATCCATTCCCTTCTGGACTCATAAAACCCATCATTGGAGGTACCAGCACCATCTTTCTCCCTTTCCTCAAGCTTCGCTTTTGCCAACTTTACACACATGTTCAAAAAAGGAATTATGCAGGTAAACAACAGTTTTGCAACATGGATTGCACTTACATAAAACTACAATGATGTCAAAGTTCTCAAGGAAAAACAAACAATGGCGCTCCTGAACTGTCTGCTTACCTCCCAAGTAACTCCTCGGTCGATGGTGAAAGTAAATAGTACCGTCGAAGCACCAGACAAGCTATCAGTGTGAACAGTCTGCATGGACAACATTCATTGATGGTTAATGAAATAGAGCTGCCAAAGCAAATGTCATCACAATAAAACTTTACCTTAGGTGATTCTGTCATTTCAACATTCTTAGCTCTGATATCAACAATTCCAGAATCTAGCTGCCCTTCTATCCTTGCATTGTTAAGGACAATATCAAGTATACTTGCAAAGAGATCAAACAACCTGTTACATAGAATGTATTAGAATGGTCCAACCAACTCTTTGAAGATATGTGGATCATGCAAACTCACCTATTCTGGATGTTTGGAGGCAACCCCAAAAGGCGGTTGAGAAAACGAGCAACATCATGCATATCTGAATCTACAATCCGACCAGAAAGCTTCCCAGGACCTTTTCCATTGCCTGAGGAAAATCATTTAGTGAGCCATAATTTTTATAACTTAACTATATGTAGAATAACACATAGCCCTGGATGGCTAGGGGGCAGTTCCACTTTGCAAGCATCAGGTGTTGAGGGTGGATGGGCGGCCTCCTTGACAGGAGGCTCAACCAACTGGGTAATTGCTCAATTCTCACGCAGACAATTTGTAAATCATAGTTCTCATGTTCTGTTCAATCAATTATCAATATGCTTAATGAATTGTAGCATTTCAAGGGCTATTCTGGTAAAGAAATGTTTCAAGGGCTGCTAACAAGTCCATCAGTACAGGAGATACATAAATAAATACCGATGAAAAATTAATAAATAACACATATCATAGGAAAAGCTTTTATCTTCAATTCAATAATACCAAAAGAAGTATACAAACAGATAGAAGATATCAAGCATTCTTATTTGTCATTATGTGAAAAAATGTGAAATATAAGCAGTTAAGCAACTTCAAATGAAGCAATAAAGCCATAACAAAAGGTTAGTAGTATGTTAGCAAATTAGCAAAACAAGCATAAACTTAAGTTAAAATGATTTTTAATTAACTTACATATGAAAGCGTCCCTAATAATTCCAACTGATACTAGAGCAGCTTTTGCTTCATTGATGAATTCTTGGATGCTACTTTCATCATCAGAACACCCCGGAGGAACAACTGGAAAAGAATCCTGATCACCTTGAAACCAACTCTTAGAATGTTGTAGGCACAAAAAAGGAAATACCATAAAATTAATTGTACTAGTATAAACCTGTTCCATTATTCCCCTATACATCATGGTTAACGCCTTTTTCCCATAATTGCTATCATAGTTAAAAGCACTCAAAGAAAGCCCAGCCCTGCAAAAGTAGAAATCTTGCCTCTGAAATGTTCTGGCTGATTTTTTTCTCCCAATTTAATTGAAATCAATAAAAACCTGCGATCTCCTTGTGTTAAAGCACCAAGGGACTCTAGCCTTTTTGCCACAATTGATGCAAATCGCTTTTCACCACCGAGATTTGTAAAAAGAAGCCTACAGTGGAGTTCCAATTTTTTCAGATATATAGACAATTTTATCTGGTTCATGCATCATATGAAACAGTTTGCAATGTGAAAATGTTAGGGAAAGTGATTCTATTGATTTGGGCTAACCCTAAAGGGGTAGCTATATAGGTAACCATACATGGGCCTCATGGGCCTAATACACACATATTCCAACACCCCCCCGCAGTCTGAACTACCGGCGCAGCGGAGTTCCAGGCTGAACAAGAAGAAGAAAGAACACACACATGGCCCCCCACAGACGCAACTAGCCACTGGTGATGTTGAGGCTGGAGCGAAACTCGGTGAAGGTCGAGAACGGGAGGCCTTTGGTGAAGATGTCCGCGAACTGGGAGGTGGTCGGAACATGAAGGACCCGCACCTCGCCCATTGCCACACGATCACGGACAAAGTGTAGGTCGATCTCCACGTGCTTCGTCCGCTGGTGTTGGATGGGATTGGTGGAGGTAGACCGCACTGACATTGTCGCAATAGATCAGTGTGCTCCAGGAGGGCGGAGTGTGCAACTCAGCCAGAAGCTGCCGGAGCCAGGAGGCCTCAGCCACGCCGTTAGCGACAGCGCGGTACTCCGCCTCGGCACTGGACCGGGAGACCACAGGCTGGCGCTTAGACGACCAGGACACCAGGTTGCCGCCCAAGAAGACAGCGTAGCCGGAGGTGGACCGCCGAGTGTCCGGACACCCGGCCCAGTCAACGTCAGTGTAGACGACAAGGTCGGCTGAGGAGGACCGGTGAAGTAGGAGGCCGTAGTCGATCGTGCCCCGGAGGTAGCGGAGGAGGCGCTTGAGAGCCGTTAGGTGGGGCTCCCGGGGATCATGCATGTGAAGACAGATCTGCTGAACTGCATAGGTGATGTCCGGCCGGGTGAAGGTGAGGTACTGAAGGGCACCAGCAAGACTCCTGTATGCAGTAGGATCAGACACTGGGGGGCCCTCAGCCTCTGACAGCTTGCCCTGAGTATCAACCGGAGTGGAGCAGGGGTTGCAGTCAGTCATCCCAGCCCGCTCCAGGATATCCCGAGTGTACTGCCGCTGGTGAAGAAGAAACCCGGCAGGACGAGGCTCAACAGTGACCCCGAGGAAATGGTGGAGCACACCCGGATCCTTCATAGCAAACTCCTGCTAAAGAGCGGCAATGATCCAGCGGAGAAAGGGCTCACTGGAGGCTGTGAGGACAATGTCATCAACATAGAGCAGCAAGTACGCAGTGTCAGCTCCATGTTGATAGATAAACAGAGACGTATCCGACTTGGCCTCCACAAACCCCAGAGTCAGCAGGAAAGCAGCAAACCGATGGTTCCACGCCCGGGGTGCCTGCTTGAGGCCGTAGAGAGACCTGTTGAGCCGGCAGACCATGTCGGGACGGGAGGAATCAACGAACCCCGCCGGCTGACTGCAGTACACTGTCTCGGTGAGAAGGTCGTGCAGAAAGACATTCTTGACGTCCAGCTGATGGACTGGCCACGACCGAGCTAGCGCCAGTGAGAGCACGGTGCGGACGGTGGCAGGCTTGACCACCGGGCTGAAAGTCTCATCATAGTCGACCCCAGGGCGCTGAGCGAAGCCCCGGAGAACCCAACGAGCCTTGTAGCGCTCGAGAGTGCCATCAGCCCGACGCTTGTGGGTCCAGATCCACTTGCCGGTGACGACGTTGGAGCCCGGCGGCCGGGGCACCAACTCCCACGTCTGGTTGGCGAGGAGTGCGGTGTACTCCTCTTCCATCGCGCGACGCCAGTGAAGATCCAACAGGGCGTCACGGACAGAAGAGGGTACCGGGGAGACCGGCGCGTCGCCGGTCAATGCCGCAAGGGCCCGGGGTGGCAGAGTGCTAGCCGCGTGCCGTGTCACCATCGGGTGAACATGCCGCGGGTGTCGGTGAAGAAGCGGCGGGTGGTAGACCGGCAGTGCGTCACGGGCCGGCGGGGACTGAGGTGGTGGTGTCGGTGTCCCCGGCGGAGAAGGTACCGTGAGTGGCGGCGGCCGCGGCATGCGTTGGTACACCCGTACCAGCGCTGCGTACCGCGAAGGAGGCGCCGGGGCAGCACCGGGCGACGGCGACCGGCACGGCCCCCCAGGGCCGTATCGGGGAGCGAGGTCCCCGGATCGGCGCCAGACGGAGAGGTCGGGGCCGCGCCAGATGACGACGGGCCTGGACCCGCCGAGGAGCAGGGACAGGTGCCCGACAAGGAGCGCGGCGAAGCAGTACCTGCAGGAGACCACGGAAAAGGTGGCTGGACCACCGTGTCAGCGGGAAAGAGGGAGGGTGGATCAGGAACAGGAGTGGTGGTGGGTGTGGTGGAGAAGGGAAAGACGGACTCATCGAACACCACATGGCGAGAGATGAGTACCCGTCGGGAGGTAAGGTCAAAGCACCGGTACCCCTTGTGATCCGGGGAGTACCCGAGGAAGGCACAGAGAGTGGAGCGGAGGTCCAGCTTGTGAGAAGAAGTGGCAGCGATGTTGGGGTAACACGCACACCCAAAGACGCGAAGGTGATCGTACCGCGGAGGGGTGCCGAAAAGGACGGTGTGGTGTAGGAGCGGGACAGGCAGTGGAAGGAAGACGGTTGAGGAGGTAGGTGGAGGTGTGCAAGCCCTCAGCCCAGAAGCGAGCAGGGAGAGAGGCCTGAAACAGAAGGGTGCGCACGGTGTCATTGGTGGTGTGAATCATGCGTTCAGCTTTGCCATTCTGTGAGAAGGTATATGGGCAAGACATGCGCAACTGAACACCGTGAGAGAGGAAGAAAGCCCGGGAGGTGGAGTTATCAAACTCACGACCATTGTCACACTAGACGGCCTTGATGGTAAGGCCAAACTGTGTGGACACCCAAGTGAAGAAGTAAAGGAACGTGGAAAACGTATCAGACTTCGCACGCAAGGGAAAGGTCCACGAATAATGTGAAAAATCATCGACAACCACAAGATAGTACTTATAGCCAGAAATACTGATAACAGGAGATGTCCATAGGTCGCAATGTACAAGATCAAAAATACGGGCCGCATGTGAAGAAGAACTATGAAAAGGAAGACGAACATGTCGGCCCAATTGGGACGCATGACACAAATGCTCAGCATGAGCCCGAATACATGGAATGTCGGAGCTACGACTGAGCTACATCAGGGCATCACGTCCAGGATGGCCGAGGCGCCGGTGCCAAGTAGTAGAGGAGGTAGAGGCGGCGAAGGCGGCTGACAAAACGGACGGCGAAGAAGATGAAGTAGCCGTCGGGAAGCGAAGAGTGTAAAGGGGCCCCGTGTTGTCACATCGGAGCAGAGGACGCCGGGAAGCCAAATCCTTTACAGTAAGACCAGAGGAGTCAAATTCCACAGAACAAGAATTGTCAGCTGTAAAACGACGAATAGAAAGGAGGTTGTGAACCATAGAAGAAGCGACAAGAACATCAGGAAGACGAAAAGAGCCATGAGCACCGGCGGTACCCACAGACGTGACAGGAAGACACGAACCATTTGCGACCATAATGGACGAAGGAAGAGAGGAAGAAGGAGAGTGGACAGAGGAGAGTATACCAGGGTCAGGGGTGGTGTGGTAGGTGGCACCCGAGTCGGCGATCCACTCTGGTCCGACAGGAGGTGTCAGGCTCATGGTGCTGAACGAGCGAGCCAAGGCCGCCTGGTCCCATCCCGCAACCCCAGGATGGGTGCCGGAGGGTCCAGCCCACAGAGGCGTAGTGCAGACGCCGGGAGATGGAGCACCGGTGAACATGACCGCCGGTGGGCGAGGCGCACCTCCAGGAGCGTGGAAGGGCCACATAGAGATGCGCCCTGACCACGGGTTGTGGAACGAAGGCCATGGTGTCCCCCCCTGCGGTCCAACCAGTGCCTGCCCACCAGCCGGAGTCTGGGTGACACCACCGCGGCCGCCCCCACGACCTCCAGCACGGCGACGACGACCGCCACGACCCCCCCCCCACCCCCGCTCGGCCCGGAGGGAGGGGGACCTAGGAGAGACGACGGCGGTGTAGCGGACGAGCGTGGTGGAGCGGACGAACGTGGCGGAGTAGCAGCCAGAGCCGTCGAAGAAGACAAGGACCCCGGAGCGGTGGTGGACCCCGGCTAGATGCCCTGAGTGAGCTCTTCCATGACCAGGTCGTCACGGACCTGCAGGAAGGTGGGGAAGGGTCGCTGACGGGTGATCCACGTCCTTAGATGGGCGTAGCGGTCACTGAGCCCGCGGAGGACGTTAAGGACCAAGATGCGATCCTCCACGGGCCAGCCGAGGTCGCCAAGTGAGTCCGCCATGCCCTTCATCCGACGACAGAACTCGCCAACGGAGAGGTCGCCCTGAACGAAGGTGCGGAAGCTGGCGTCAAGACGCAGAGCCCGGGCCTCAGCATTGCCCAGGAACTGCCCCTCAAGGGCAAGCCACGCCCGACGCGCGTCAGGAGAGTTGCGGACGAGGTCGTGGAGGTCCAGGGAGATCGTCCCTAGGATCCAGGAGGACGATGTTGTCGAGACGTAGCCACGACGGCGACTGGACGGCGACCGAGGCGTCGACAAGGACGTGGTCGTCGAGGGCGTAGCGGCGGAGAGTGAGGAGCACCAGATCCCGCCAACGGACGTAGGAGGGCGACTTCGGCTCGAGGACCACCGGAACGAGGAGGCGAATGTTCTGGACCCCTCCGGCCTGGTAGTGCAGCTGGGTCACGAGCGGGTCGGCCGGGTCGTGCCAGAGGACGGACACGCGCGTCCCGACGAGTCGGAGGAGGTGGCCCCAGCGTCCTGGAAGGCGGGAGAGATGAGGAGCTGCTCCGCCTCGGCGATCTGGCGGGCCAGGGCGTCGGCCGCGTCGCGCTCACGCTCCCACGCGAGGGCGGCCGCGCGCACCCGTGCCTGCCCCTCCGCGGCGGCAGCCCGTGCAATGACGAGAGCGGCGGCGAGAGCGGAGTCCGGACGACTGCCCTGAGGGAGAGCACCAACGGAAGCCGCAGTGGCCGGGTTGATTGGCAGACCAGTTCCTCCAGGCGGCAGCAGGGGCGCTGCTCCAGGCGGCCACAGCTGTGCCAGGCCGCCAGCAGCGGTGGCAGCGGGGCCGAACCCGCCAGGCGGGCCGGACACGGCACCAGGTACTCCAGGCGGCAGCAGGGGTGCTCCTCCAGGCGGCCACAGCGGTGCCAGGCCGCCAGCAGCGGTGGCAGCAGGGCCGAACCCGCCAGGCGGGCCGGACACGGCAGGCGGCGGCGGCTGGACAGGGCGGACGCCGGCAGCCGCAGCAACCGCAAGGGCGCCACCATCCCCGACGTCCTCCACGGCATCAGGCAGGGGATGAGGTGCGTCGCTGCCATGGCCAGCCGGGGACGTGGCCAGAGCGCCGGCGTCGCCCCCGCCCAGGACAGCGACCGCGCCAGGAGCGTTCGCGCCAGGATCAGAAACGGGCGGAAGAGCGACCACCTGGGCCCAGGAGGAGGGTAGGGGAGGGAAGAAGCTGTAGTAGGAAGGAGGGGGTGGGGCGCCAGCCATGGCCGGCGGGTGGTGCCACCAGCGGCGGCGGCGGCTGGGGTGGAGAGGAAAGAGGAAAGCTAACCCTAGGCTGCTGATACCATGTTAGGGAAAGTGATTCTATTGATTTGGGCTAACCCTAAAGGGGTAGCTATATAGGTAACCATACATGGGCCTCATGGGCCTAGTCTCATGGGCCTAATACACACATATTCCAACAGAAAATAGTATAAATCAAACATGTGAGAACTGAGAGAGCCATGATCCCTTTTAAAAAAAACAGTGTTTTCCCCACACTAGAAAACAGTTCACTTGATTATCTCAACATTTGACTGATGCACAACTACTCTGAGAACATCATATTTGTGGAAAAAATTTCTTTCCAAATAGACAACTAAATAAGACTGCGCATAAATTTGCTGGGTATAAAACATAAAAATATTGATAAAACAATCTCATATGCATTCCAACATGTAGGCTACGTAAAACAGAGACCGTCATTCAAATTACTGCATATAATGCTTTGAGAAGTCATTAACTATTCCAGGTTAGCCAGCAGCCATCAGTAGTTACCAGCATAAAAAAGGAGTCCTGCACCTACAATCGATTGTTGACAATTCAATAATTGTTCTAACTTCTAGCTATCATTGCAGGTGCTTTATTCAATTCCTCCAAAAAAAACTCCTCCGATCTGGCTCTACACCCTTTCAGTCTTCATTTGCAAGGAAATAATACCACAAAACCCTCATCCGAGTGAAGTGCAGCCACCAGTGTGCAATCAAAATTCAAATGTACAAGAAAGAGTGCATGTAAATAAATATCGGACCTATATTGAGGGGCAGAAGTTTGATTAGAACGATGGGTCCTCCCAAACTGCTGTATTGCACGATCTGCACTCCAAGGGAGTTCAAGTGTTATGTGTACTCTTCTTCTCTGCAAAATTAACGCAAGCAGTTTGAGCATTATTTTGATAGATTGGCTTCTGGCATAATTGTCACATATGGCTAAAATGGAGCAACATAAGACCTGGTTTTTTGCCCTTCTATCAGCATGGAGAGAAACACCAGCTGACCCTGCTTCAGATATAATTGCAATTAGTTTTATGCCATCCATAAACTGCTGCTTTTCGTGCATATTAATCATCTCCATCGAGACTTCTTTCCTACAGAGTAATGAACAAATTTTATACATGGGATTCGCTGAACCGGAAGCCCAGAACATAAAACATAATGGCATAAGTAATCTATCTCACGCGTTCCGCGCCTGATAAACCACGCCTTTCCCATCCGAAGCTCTTATGAGCATTCCACGACGTCCAGTTATTTCAGCAACATTGTCAGGTCCCCCTAGCTACAAGATAACAAATGTGGAAAGTTCTTAATGCATGTACAATCTGATGCTAAGAGTATGTGGGCCCTAAGAATAGACTGAATTAAGATCTTATATGCAAATCATCTTGCTTATCATTGCTTCCATACTCTACAACAACATATGAAGTGAAACGATATAACACAGAGAGATACTAGATGATGGAACAGAAGTTAGAGGAACAAAGCAAAATCAATGAAAAAGCTCATGTCTTCAGCCAAAATGGATGCCACAAAGCAATAATTTTTAGTTAGCAGGTGCTAGAGCTCTATACTGAGAAAGCTCGAGTTGAGATACACGAATGTCATATCCAGCCCATCAGGGCCCATAAGAACAACACATGTTCTTCCTTGGGGATGGTACTGTTGAGTTGTTATTTATTTCCTTTAGTTTAGAGATTGGTTTTTTACAGTTCAAGCAGCAAAACCACAAGCAGCATGGGTAGAGATAATTGACTGGGACTGGGAATACCTTGCTTTATGAGAAGAGAGGTACAGGGTCATCCTTAGGATGATTTGAACCTTAAACCTAGTCGATGACAGCTTAACTTACCAAACATCCCTTATTCAGACAGTAAACAAATAGTTTGGCCCCCTCCAACCACCCCTTTTGCTGCTTTGTAATGTATGCCAGGCATTAGCCTGATAGGCTGGTACCCGCATGTAACAAGCATCTACAATACATATCATTTTGGAAAAGAAAGAGGAGCGTATATATAGAAGACAGGATAGAAAAACATGAGGAGCCATAATATAAACCAATGAATTCGTAGAAACTAGCTAGATAAATGGGAATATTTACAGAATCCAAAGGTCCAAATTTCATCAAAATCTCATCCCAAGCACAAAGCCTACACATGTATGAAAAACAACTTGCCAGATATTTGCTTAACAAAAAATAACCTGGAGTTGCTACATTCTCACTGTCAAGGATATAATGCTATAACTGTGCACTTTAAACTCTCGATGCAGGACTAATCCCACCACTACTACACTACAATTGGGCCCCAAGAGCTCCTAGAATGATTCCAGGGGGAGCTCTGTCAAATGGCAGTTTTCAGGGAATCACTCCTAGAGTGGGTTCCGTGGCGTGATTCCCTGAAACGAACTAAGATGCTGGGAGTTACCTATACAGTTTATCCTAGAGAACCACATAGATTATCCTTCGATACCATACATGAATAAAATGCCAAAAAAATAATAAATTTGAGAAACAGTACGGATTGTAATGTTCAACATTATTACTGCCAAAAAACCAAAACTACCTGATCAATGATATCATCCAAGGGATTATTGGGGAGATCCAAGGAGCGTATTAGATCCAAAATCTTCAACCTTTTCTCTACTGCAAAATCGTACCTACAAGTCACAAAAGCAACTAGCATAAACTGGGGCCATTGAGCATAAGTTATAAGAATCGCGATTCGTCTAACAAATATGCACCTCTTTGAACAATCAGCTACATGGACATCTTGCTCTTTTTCCTCATCTTCTACTATCTTGCATGTGTAGCATGCCCAATCATCCGTAATCATCCCAGTCCAAGGTGGAGTTAGACAATTAGGGTGAACATGCCGAGAACAACCAGAACAATGAAGCAACAGGCTCTTTTCCTGATAGATCAGATATTGTAAAGAGAATTTCACAAAAAAAAGATTAAAAAAGTAGAGATGGCATTAAACTTTTATTTAACCTTTTTTTCTAAAGTTAAAAAGTGTTATATTGTTCTGAAGCATTCTACAACTACAAAAAGTTTTCAGCGTTATTATCAAGCCACAGCAAGAGATGTTCTGAATACAGCATTACAGCCAAAGGTCATGGTACAAAATATGAAAAGAAAGAATTATGAATACAGCAAAAGCATGCTTAGTAGCATACAAGAAATGGTATGGACAAATTTGGAAATCAATAATTATGAATACAGGCAAGGTCATTATGCATATCAAAAAAGTAGATCATCCTCAATGAAGGTAAAAGAATGTGGAACAGAATAAATGCAAACATCTCTGTATTAGTAAATAATTAATAAATACCAAGGAAGAAAAGTCACCTCCTCTGTGTTGCAGATTTGACACATGTGGAACTCCTCATCAGATTCTGTTGATTCATGATCTGACTCAGCTGAAACATTTAAAAGTATTAGAATATTAATGTTGTTAAATGGAAAGCATCCATGTAAGAATAGTACTGAACTACTGATATGGCTACTTTGGTTGAAAGGTAAGCAGGAGGTGGAGGTGTGCTCATCCTCATGAGGAGGCTCTGAAGTCTGAACAGCCTGATTTGGTGGATTAGATAATTCCTTGCTTCACTCACAAAGTTCTGGCGTACTTATCTATAGTGGATTAGATTATTCCTTGCTTCATTCACAAAATTCTGGCATACTTATATTATAGAGCCCAGCCCTAAAAAACAGCTACTTCCTCTCATCTCCTGTAGCTAACAGTTCAAAAGAAACATGTAGAAATGAGAGGGAGAGAAGAGTGAGAGCAACTACGCAAACAACCAAAGGGCCTGGGGCCTGGCATACTTATCTTATAGAGTCCAGCCCTAAAAAACAGCGACTTCTTCTCATCTCCTGTAGCTAACAGTTCAAAAGCAACATGTATAAATGAGAGGGAGAGAAAAGATGAGGGCAACTACGCAAACAACCAAAGGGCCTGGGGCCTGGGGGCGCCTGTGTATATATATTGAGTAGCAATTTCTATATAGTAAAGTATACTTCCTCTCATCTTCAAGTACTCCCTCTGTTTGGAGACCTTAGTCATCTAGGGCATTCCTACATGGTCTACAAGATGATATTTTGAGTAGCAATTTCTATAAGGTATATTTTAAAAACAAAGTACTGTGTATTACAACAATATCACAATGGCCATTAGAGTGAAATTTGGTCAAGGCGCCTCAAAGTAGCTGATCAACAAGTATGGCTATGTGGAGTCAAGCTGTAGCAATATACCATGCCACAGCAAGTGCCACTGTTGATAGCGTGCAGCAGGATCATTAAGAGAAGTACCAGTTTCTTGGGTACTACTCATTTATTGCACACTTAAGTTTTAAAGCAACATTGTACAATTTATAGTTTTTTTTTAAAAAAAAAAGATTGTACAATTTATAGTTGGAATTCTTTATTCCTATTATACTAAGTATCACATGGAAAGTCCCAATGTCCATCTGCCTACCAGGGACATCTTGGAACATTTAAACATCTAGTCATCATTCTTTTTCCTTTTTCTCGAACTCATTTTCGTCCATATATCTCGATTGTTTCGTAATGGGTCTTCGATGCACCAACCTACAGGGCAAGTTAATGTTCTTTTTCATCACAGAGTTAACTTTTTTTACCTCATTATTTATATTTTCATTCATTTTTTCCCAGTATTGCATTCGAATCATATCTCATACCTATTAATTCCTTCACTGATTACTTTCTGTTTCTCTGAGATATTTTCTTCCAGTTAATACATTTTATTTCAATATAAAACCATACTTGTAAGCGTAAGTGACACACCATGTAACTAACATTTGTTTGCTACATGGCGAAAAACATGAAACAAAAACCATGTCATTACCAGGAAACTTACATGGAGAATAATCATCAGTGTCGTCATCACTCACATCTACCACTTTCGCCACTTTCCTAACTCGCCCTTTAAACGATACATCCAGTGCAGAATGGCGTTTACGCTGGATCTCTGTGACTTTTTCTTCACCTAATAGAAGAATTTACATTAAACAATCACAACAGAGCAGGCAACAGGAAAAATCATAAGAATTGAGAAAAAAAAAAAGATGCAGCAGAATTTTAATATAAATAAGTAGGCACAATGAAAATATTGAATCCCCTTTTCTACCAGATGTTAACCCCTATTAGCTAGATGAGAAAGGACCAAACCCCAGAGCATGACTTTGCTTACACAAGTGGGAATGGATTTTAGAATATGGCATGCATATTTAGCAGAAGGAAAGACCATTGAATCGTAAACTAACTTACAAGTACCAGCATTTTAAGCATTACGCAGTAGTTTGCAAACAAGTTGGACCCAAGGATGGTAAAAACTGGATGAGATTTACATGCTGAATAACAGCAACAAACCTTGCTGAAAAGAATCGGGTTTTGGAGGTAAAGGGTAGTTTTCTTCTACCAACTTAAGAAGGAGCTCCCGAGGGCCAGAAACGAAGTCTTCCATTTCAACTCCCTGATTCAAATTTCAAATAATCAAGTATTCAGATTTTTGGAGCAGTAATCTAATTTGCAAGGATCTATGATTGCTACAGATGAAAAGAAAAGGAAGTGTTCAGTAGAAAATGTGAACAGACATATTTTGTGACAGCTTCTTCAGTTCTAGCTTCTCCAGTGCTCTGAAGACCAATCACCACACATTTGTTCTCTGCCAAGGCCTCTTTAGCTAACCTCGCAACAGCAGGTACCTTTGCAGACATGCACATGTGCCTGAAGAAACGCTGTAAAACGTAGTTCATCAGTTATGAAGCATAACGAACAGCAAGTATTTAAGCATGTTAGGCAATTATTATCTACCATAGGGGTCATGTTTTCCATGTGTGTATTATTCACACTACACAAATTTAGAATTTAGAATTATTTCTCAAGTTCAACTATGCAAAACATAGGGGTCATGTTATGTTGGAAAACAATACACACATGGATTGTCAAGGTGAAGTATGCAAAGGCCATAAAATTTCATACAAGCTCATTTTGGAGAGGTAAGGAAGCAATACCTGATGGCTGGCCCAATACAACCGCCATATTTGATTTGAATTGCCGTCAACAAATAATTCACTTGCTGATAGGAGTTCAAGGCGCAATTCAGCCCAAAATTCAGCAGCCTTTTTGTACATGTTCTGCATTACAAATAAGATAAAGAAACTTTATCATGAGCTACATATAGATCCACAGCCTAGGAACAGTTACATAAGCTGAAGTGCACATGGATGTTACTAAAAATTGAGAAAACTTTTTAGTCCCAAGCAAGTTTGGATAGACTACCACAAAAATAAACAATGAATAGAGTTAGATATGTTGTCCTGCATTTGCACAGGATAGAGGAAGACTTTCATTCGTTAGTCTTTCGATGGTTAGGCACGCTATGTAGATACAATATAAAAAGATTCCAGCATTTAACTTGTTGTACATACACCTTTCATGTTATAAATTCTTTTGTGCGGAACTCCCCAGAAACTTTTGGTAAAAGAAAATTAATAGGAAGAGTTCAGACAATGGTTCCTCTCTACAAAAAGCACTCATAGAACAGAAGAAAAACACTGATGTGGTAAAACAAATGAAAGGGCAAAGTGCCAACGCCAGTCGTAAGGCTGAGAATACAATTCAATTTAATTTAGTTTCAATGCAGAAAGGTTGTCAATACCGTATGGTCTTACCATCATTCTTTCCTCGAGTGGAGCCTCCACTATATCAAAATCAGCCCCTTTGTAACTTAATGTACGGCATACATACATACCCCTGCAACAGTTTAACGATAGAAGTACTCAACAAGCTGCACTGATGAACAGAATGCACCAGCCAGTACTTATACTTATAAAGACAAAAGGCTGGATGAAAACTAATCAGTTCCCATTTAAAGAAAGCACGACTGGGACATGTTACCCATTACAGATGGGCTCTTCATGTACATAACAATTGAAATTTGGCAGAAGAAAAGATACCTAGCTTTCATGTCCATGGCAACAAGTTCAAGTGCTCCCACACCACCTTTCTCAAGAGCACCTAAAAAGTAAGTATAAATCTGAGCAACTGCATTTAGATTTATAATGAATCACAGAACATACATAAATAATTCAAGGCATGTGATTCTTCAAGTACAAAGACTAGTCCTGAACGAAACATGAAGCAAAAAGTGACAAGCATAACATAACCTAACTGAAAATACAGCACTAGACCCACTTCTTAAATGATAATTTAAACTATCAGTGCAGCTTGAGTTATTAAGAGAACAGGTCAACCAAACTTGTCCCTACAGCTCTGCTAGTAATATATGTTCTAGAGATCCATAAAAGATATGCTCATTCCAACTGAGCCATCCTTTACTCATCAAACTGGCATGCTGTTACAGCTGAAATTCCTATTAAGGTATATTGTGACCATAATTTAGGGTCCAGTATTGGGTTTGGGTCTAATACTCTAGACTCTTAGTGCCACTAGTATGTTTGCGCTGTTAATGGAAATAGGGCCAATCTCAATTGGGAAAAAGAAGTATGTTTGCTGCTAGCAATCTAGCATGGACGCACCAATTACTTATTGTCTTATTGAGTGCAAGATAACTTGATAAAAGAACTTAAAACAAAAGGAAAGATTCACATAAAAAGGATGAAGCAACAAACCTAAAAATTGTGAAAAATTATGAAATGATGTTCCTTCACCCCAAAGTCCAAGCCGAACCATATAGCCCAAATTTCGTGGTTCTGATGCACCAGTTGCTGAGCAGTAAACAACCCGAGCCTCAGGTAACTTTTCCTGCCATGTTTGGTCATGTTACAATGATAGTTTGAATCCTAGCTAGCGCAAATAAATAAAATAATTGTTGCTCTATTTAAGAGTAAATGATTTCTATGGGTCTGAAGTCTGATTGGTTGTCTGCACAGCCCCTTATCCATGCCCCTGTAGTGCAATTCACCCCAATTCGGCCAAATCATGCATATCCAGCTCTGCACCCTCCCTTCCGCACCCACTCTGCCCAAGGCTCAGTCTGACCACTTACGCAAGAAATCAATCACACGCATAACACTGTTCAGACGAACCAAACAACAGCTAATTACATAGCCTTGTGCAGGTTGAAGGTATGCTGCATAACACCTAATACAATGCAATACTAATGCAAGGAACCAATCAGACCCTATAAAATAATTCACTAATGTATTGTGCCTTGAATTTCCTTTAATTATGCACCAAAAACTTGACAAACAGAATCAGATTACACCATCTTCTTGAAATGATCCTCACAAACTGAACAAACAGAATCAGATTAAAGCATCTTCTTAAATGTATTGTGCCTTGAATTTCCTTTAAATGATGCACCAAAAACTCTATTTAAGAGAAAACGATTCCTATAAGGGTAATTCACTAATGTAATCACAAACAATTTTTTTCAGTGCTAAGCATAGTTTCTCTAATATTTCGTGATGACTAAGACTCACTAAATTGGAAATAGAAAGATCAAAGGTTTTCTTCCCAGCCAGATTACGATAAGCTCAAGCTATAAATCACACACCTGGATCTCAAGAACTGCTTTACCAGTGCGAGTGGGCTGGCTTCCGGCATCAGGAATCAGATTTTTGGCCTTGTGGCACTGCAAGAGACATTGTTTCAGCATACATCACATATTCAGGTATGCAGATCTGGCTATAAAATGCATATTATACCAAATGATGATAATTCAAGTGAAATACATTACCTCATCAAACACAAGGAGACCATCAAACCCTTGCCCACACCATTGAACCAACTGCTGCAAGCGGGAGCGGCCTCTCTCAGACGATGCTATTAGGCTACTATAAGTTACAAAGATTACCCCATTCTTAATTCCAATGGCCTTCGAATCTAGC
Organism: Saccharum hybrid cultivar R570; assembly: GCA_038087645.1. NCBI lineage: Eukaryota > Viridiplantae > Streptophyta > Magnoliopsida > Poales > Poaceae > Saccharum > Saccharum hybrid cultivar. The sequence goes on from JAQSUU010000512.1 coordinate 6,806,836, forward strand.
TTAGAATACGGTAACTTATTTAAAGGGTGCACTGCATAATACATATACCAACATCAGTTGTAAATACTAATAATAGATATAGATAAATCAATCTGCTTAACAGCTAGAAAGCAAATTCTTCTGATAATTAACTAATTGTGTGTGTCCCTTTGATGGTACAAAGCACTAGACCAAACTGGATGCTTAAATGTTATCAAAAAATGTTACTACTGAAATTCATCAAGGACCTCCCAACTCCCAGAAATTATAGGGAGGGAAGAGGTGTGTATCAGGAGATTCAGGCACTTGTTATTCAATAACTTTATTTCCTCATCACTGTGTCACACTAATCCAAGCATTCTAGATAAATATTATATCAAAATCACATACTGTTGAAGGTGCAATATAAATCAAGTTGCAACTCAAAGTGAAAAGGTCTCACACCTTGGACACACTTTGCACCAACATCATCCAAATCTCTTCGAGCATCATACTTTAAGTCAGAACCGACAGATACCCACCTGGAATTGCAACCAACAGCTAAGATCAAGCAATGAAGAAGGCAGCCATAACTGAAATTGTTGGAAAATCATCAAGAATAGCTGATGAATATGATTTTTCAAGTCTTACACTGCCTTATGCCTTCCCTGCTGCCAATTTTCCCAGATTAATCCAGCAATTGTTCGGCCCTTACCAACGCCAGCCCCGTCACCAATGAAAAAACCTGCTCTATGGCCAGTAGGGAGATGATGAAGGTGCCTCTGTCATACAACAAAACAAATATTTACAAGTGTGATAATATAAAAACTTCATAGAATAATCATAGGATGGTAACCAACCTGACAAGCATAAACTATTGTTTCGATTTGCAAACAAGACAATGCCTTTGTCTCATCCAATTCATCCATGATATTCAAGCAGTAAGTTGGTTCAGGAGGTTGTACAGCTGACAAAGAAAAAGTTTCTACAACTGGATCTGGATGAGATAGACCAAGTGATAGCTTGGGAGGCCTCTGGAAATAAGTGCAAACATAGCAAAATTCACAATCAGTTGGACAAAACATATCTATAAGCACAGAAAGCAATTCTGCAAGTGTGTACTCAGCATCTAAGTCAATGGATAGAGTATTTACATAGTCAGTGAAAGTTTCTCCAACAGTGCCACCTTCATCTTCATCACGCTCAACATCAATGGCAACCTGCTTGACAAAGTCCCAGTAAGTTAAAGGTTGAAAGCTTCTTGATGTAATTATGAAGCAACCATTGGGACCTGAGACACTAGTACGATAAAACATAGAAAACAAGCTGGATGTTTATGATAAAACCTTGTGGAAATTTTGCATGCAATGATCATACTTTAACAATTACAATGGAGAATGCTACGCATAAACCAAGAAACATATTGTGCACATTTGCAACATTATACAAATCCTTCAACCTACAACAAAAAAAAAAGGTGCACTAAGTGCATAGATAATCTGAAAACTGTCTAATATGAACTGAGCTAGCTTGCCCCATCAACTAAAAAACTAAAAGTGCTTACTGACCGTCCCATTCAACTACCTCAAATGAAAGAAGAACACCATGGAAAAGAAGCAGTGCACAATTCAGATATTTGTTACCTGTGTTGATCACTACAAATTGACAAAACATCCTTCAACTAAGAGTACAAAAAATAAAACAATAGTGCAAAATAGCATAGATAATCTGAAAGGTGTCAAATATGAACGGAGCTAACTTGCCCGTCAATTAAAAAACTAGAAGTGCTTACTGACCAGCCAATTGAACTACCACAAATGAAAGAAGAGCACCATGCATTGCTGAAGGAAAGAAGAGTGCACAACTCAGATATTTGTTCCCTGTGTTGATCACTACAAATTGACAAAACATACAATTCTGCCCACAAAGTATATAAATGAAACTCTTCAGATTATGTCTCCACCCCCCCCCCCCCCCCCCCCCCCCCCCCACACACACACACCCCTGTGAATTGCCCTCTTTTATACGAAAGGGAAAATTGCAAAATGCAAAGCAGAATTCCTCACTCCAACATATTCTGTTTCAGTATAGAATTACTGCAACGTATTTTTCGTATAGCGAGTACAATGCCACTTATCCCCACCGTTCATCCACGATTACTTCACAAGTACTGACATGATCACACAACAGCGTACCTCATTGATCTCCTCGGGCGGTTCGGCGGCAGGCAGCACCATGGGGATTGTTGCGCCAGCCACTAGCTGCAGCGGCTGCGCCACGCCAGGCGGCAACACGGGGAGGGATGTCGCCAGAGGCGGCTGCGTCTTAGTCACCGAGGTCGGGGCGGGGCCCGATGGCGCGGCGCTGTTGGAAGAGGCGAGGAATTTCTGCAGCTTGACGTGGTCCACGGCAAGGTCGACGCCACACTGCGGACAGCGGAAGCGGGCGAGGCCGTGGGGCACGTTGAGGACGGCTTGGCAGCCCGCGCAAGGGAGCTGGATCTTCGTGGGGTCCACCCCCTGAGCCGGCGGCGCACGCCTCCGTGGCTGCGTAGGAGGAGGAGGAGAAGGCTTCGCGGGGGATTTGGGTGCAGGCGACGAGGTCGAGGTGGACTTAGGCATGAATTGTGGCGGGAGGCGCTGCTCCATGCGGCACTTGGGACAGATGAACTCGGTCACGCCGGGGCCGACGGCGAGGACACCGCGGCAACCGGCGCAGAGCACCTGAACGGATGCGGAGGCCGGGGAGGGGGACGAGTCGCCGGCCATCGGCGGCGACCGCACGGCGAGGGTTTGGGGAAGCGGAGCGGGGGTGTCTGGTCTCGGTTTCCTTCCACGCTCGGAAGAGCAGAGGAAAGAAACCGAAATGGTACAGCCAGAATGGGATGATGGTCTGGCCCGGTATTTGAAGATTTCGAGAATGGTTGGGTGACAAATGGGAAACTGAAACACGATGGGACATTAAGGCCCCGTTTGGATCGGAGGAGTTAAAGTTTAACTCTCATCGTATCAATGTTCTCTCAAATGCATAAAATATTAAATGTAGACTAATTGTCTACATGTCAGCACAGATTAAGAGTAATTTACGAGATGAATCTATTAAGCCTAATTAGTCCAAGATTGAAAACTTTTTGTCAAATAAAACGAAAGTGCTACAGTATTTGTTAAACTTTAACACTCAAACCAAACGGGGCCTAAGTTTTGGGATTTTAGGGCCCGTTTGGTTTGAATGTGTTAAAGTTTAACTCCCATCACATCAATATTCTATCAAATGCATGGAGTACTAAATGTAGACTAATTGCATACATGTCGACACAGATTAGAAGTAATTTACGAGACAAATCTATTAAACCTAATTAGTCTAAGATCGGAAACTTTTTATCAAATAAGACGAAAGTGCTACAGTGTTTATTAATCTTTAACTACTCAAACCAAACACCCCTTTAGTCTGCATGTATATAATATAAAATATAATATACTGACACGATGTAACAAAAAAAATAAAACAAACATACTTATTTATCCCAAAATAATTGACCTGGTAGCTCCAGGGGTTAAAGAGAAATAAAAAAAAAAGATATGACACATAGAAAACGAAAGAGAAGAGATTGTATTAGAAAAAAGAAGAAAAAGGTGCATTGAGAAATGAAAATGATAATTATTTTAGGATAAAATAATTGACCTTTAAGTATTTTGGGATGGTCAAGAATTTTGTGGTTTAATCAACTTTAGAAGTAGGTTTTTCATAAATACCACCCCAAATCTAGGTTTCGCCACTGTGCCATTATGAATGCAGGCTTACACGCTACAATGTATTTTGATGAGTTTTGAAACTATTTGTCATTCCTGATTTTTGTAGGCACATGGTTTGACTATTTAAGGGATGCTTTGTTTCTTTTGTTATGCACTGTTACGCCTTGCCCAACGAGAATAGCGAGCGAGATCGCGTGCTTGGTTCCCTTGAAGCGCCTCGGGGACTACGTGGGCAAGGTTTAACTTGTTTGCGCAGGAGAGCCAAATCAGCTTCGTCGCTCGGACGGGCTCCTCATTGCTCGCACCAGTGTAGCGAGGCGAGGTGAGGCAAGCCTCCACCAAGAACCGAGCAGTCCGTTACCTTTGACACTCTATCCATTCATTGGCCAGGTGACGGACGCCTGCACTCATTTTCTTCTCCACGCGTCAAGAGGAACAGGATGTACGCGCGTTTCCATTGGTGCTACCTCGTCGTAGCCCCTTTAACGACCCACCTCCGCCTTTTCGCCGACACTCCTCCAACCCAACGCAAGCCCGGCCCCGCCGCCCAAACCAAGCCCGTCCCAAGTTTACTCTCATCCCCTGCTCCTTACCGCCCCCTCCGACGTCACCATGGTATAGGTGCAATTGGCCCTAATTGCAGAGAGGTTACGTCAATTTGATTTGTGCATCGATTGATTTTCTGAACCTCATATATGTGCTCATGAACCTTAAAGCCTATAGTCTTAGCATGATACAATAACCATTGAATGTCATTGGCTTGATCTCGTTCATGCAATGTGGGTAGTGTAACGTGCAACTTTTGTAGCAACTAACTCCGTGTAGTCTTACCTAAGATTTGTGGAAATTAGTAGGTTGCACATCTAACTTTGCTCCTTATCAACTATTTTCTCCCGACTTGATGTGAGCCCGAGGCTAGTTTAGCTCTTGCTGATCTCTTGTTGTTGTTGTTGCTGGTGTTACAAAATGTCGAACACCAACACCCAGAAGCATAGCTTTTTGACTAGGATGAAAATCATTGGTGATGAGAAGTTGTATGAACTTCTGGAATTGGAGAGAAGGCCGAGGAAGTTGCCAAGGCAGCTCCCACTTATAGTGATAAGGAAAAGTGTTTGTCGTGGAGGATACTTTTGGTCAGGGCCGGCCCTATGTTTTTCGAGGGCCCTATGGCAAATTTATCATCATGGGCCCATAGGACCATTTATATTTGTGTCTAATATATATTTGTGTCTAATTATACTTACAAAGAGCAAAACAAATCAAACAACATTGTTTCAATTAAACATGTTTATCAATCACTAATTAGAATCTACATAACGTATATAGATTGGATATTTCAATTAGTAGGCCACCATACCCGATGGAGCTACTTCTGGTTGTCGCGTATCTCAGCGCCTGTAGGTTGTAGCTTGCAGACGACGACGTCATGCAAGCACCAGGTGGCGGCAAGTCGAGAAACAAGCGACAAGCGAGAGGCGAGGTGGTCCGTTGTCGGGTGAAGAGTACATCGCGAAGAATCGTTTATTTGGAAGAAACTGAACTAACGTCAATTTGCCATACTACCTGTGCTCTTGTTGCTGGTGAATAGACTATGACCTATGATGGTTTACGTACTTATTAAGCTAAGTTTGGGCCCCTGCTTGAGGTGGGCCCTGGGCGGTCGCACCCGCCGCACCCCCTCAGGGCCAGCCCTGCTTTTGGTACTGTCTGATTGATGATGACATACCATAGGGTAGAAAGTGAGATTTTGTACAACCTGAACTAGGCCAACATAGATCTTAGTATCATACAGGACTCACCCCTTCCCCCGAACGCTCCTCTGGGGCGGCTCGGGGGCGACCGCGGCGGCGCCCCCAAACCCCCACCCTCCCGGCGCTTCCCTCCGGCCGTCGTCGCTGCCCACCGGCGTGCGGCGGCGGCGGCCCGCGGTGGCCCCAAAAATGGTGCCCGCCGTGATCTCCCCACCCTCCCCCCACCTCTGTCTCTCCCTCCCCTCCCTCCACCACCTTGAGCTTTCTCCGGCGCTTCTCCGGTGGATCCGGCGGCCGACGGCTCGGATCCGGGCCCCTCTTGGCTAGATTTGGCGCCCTCCAAGACGGATCGGCGGCGGCTTGGGCCTAACGGCCGCCGGCGGCGGTCCCCATCGATGGGCGGCGGCTTGGGCCTGACGGTCGGCGATGGCGGTCCCTGGGGTCTTCCTGGCTCACTTAGGGACCTGCTGCGGCCGGATCTGGCTCGATGCGTGGTGGGAGACGGCGGGCAGCTACGGGTGACCAGGACCTGCCCTGTGGTTCAGTGCGCTAGTTCATCGGTCTGGGCGCTTGGCCTCCTTGGCTAGGCCGGTGGCCTGCCTGGCCATGCCCTGGCTGACCTACACCGACCGTTGCTCGATGCGCAACCGCATGTGGTGGTCACGGTCGGCCTCTCAGTTGCGGCCTGGTGCCATGACTGATGGGGCCTGGCCGCCAGGGTGCCGACGGCCGCTGGTGTGGTTGTCGCGGGTGCAGCGGGGTGGCCTGCTTCTTTTGGCAAACATCTGGGTGAAAACTCTGCCCGATTCCTCCGGGGCGGCGACGGTGGCGCAGCCGCGTCATCTGCCTTCTTGAAGGCATCATCAATGTTCATGTTCGTCGGAGCAGGCCAGGGTTGAAAGACCTACCCTTGTGCTCTCAACGCTGTTGGCACCTGCGGATGTCAAAGTCCTTCTTGAAGGCAGTGTCGGAGCACTACTGCATCCCACCTCTCGCCGCTTTCGCCGAAGTCCGTGGTTCCTGCCGTATAGTCGCCTACTGGTCAAGCTCCCTCCTGTGCCTGTTTGTGCCTATGTTCCACCGCTTTGGTTGTCCTGCTGCACCTGACATCGCCGGCGTCGTTTGTAGCGGATGCTTTGCCGCTATCGCTTTCTTCGTTGACGGATGCTTTGCCGTCGTGTCGCTGGCCTCCTCTATGGCAGATGTTTTGCTGCTTAGAGTGTGATGGCCGCTGCCCCGCTGCGGAAGCTTTGCCGCAGGAGGTGTCTTCTTTCCTGACGGATGCTAGGCCGTCTGTGGATCCCTGGCGGATGCTTTGCCGCCGTGGTTGCTCGGTTCGTTGGCGGATGCTTTGTCGCTGTTGATTCTGGATGCTCGTTCTCTGGGTGGATCGCCACCACGGCTTGGTCTTTTGCAAAGGAAACCATTGTGTTTTGTTTAGTGCAGGCATAGTTGTAGGTCTGGGGTGTTGAGGGTTGTCGCTCCTTTCTTGTATCTTTAATGTTCCTATGTTTATTCCAGGTTATTTACTACTATCTTAGTGGTTTGTAATCTGTGCTATGAGGGTTCTCTCATAGCTGACTTATAATTCACTCCTCTTAATAAAAAACGGGCTATATTCTCCGGTCGCGAAAAAAAATACACCCCTGCGTGAAGGAGTTTAGGTTAGCAATAAGACAATTTGCTTTATAACCCATGGCATATTATGACAACTTTGGGAATACCATAATGCTATTGACTTTTAATATGTTCATGCATGTTTTCTGTTTCATTATGTGTTGTTGATAAACAGTTTAATTTAGTTATTTATTTTAGGTCGTAACATCGAGTGCAGGGAGGACTACTGCACGTCTGCACCTACTACTGCTTGTGTTGTTTCAAAGATTGTTCTTATCCTTAAGAAGCATGCAAATATGCGGAGTAAGTAGTTGAGGGACAAGCTGCACAAAGAGCATAAATGTAAAATTTATTATGAGTTTATGATACAATCTGAAAGAAAAAGACAAGTAGCTCTGAGAGAGTTGTATGGGAGTTGGAATGACAACTTTCACACCATGAAGAGGTCCCGCCGCGTGCGGTCTGCTTGCTTGTGCTTGTGCCGCGCCCCGGGCATGTATCCTGTCGCACTTTACGGCGTCTCGGGGGGCTCGTATCCACGTCTTGCCGGCTTGTTGCGCCTTGCCGCGGTGTTGTCGAGCTACCAAGTTGTGCCGGCACTCCATGCCGTCGTGCGCTTGTGCGACTGTGCCTTCTACTTGGCGCCGCTCCATTTGCGCCGCCGCTGGCTGCCTGCAGCTGGGCGGATTCAGGACCCCGACTAGGGGCTGCTGCCTAGGGTCTAGCGGAGCTGCGCAGGTTGCGGACAACAAGTGGTTTTTTTAGTGTAATGATGAGAAGCTCAAAATTTATTACAAAAGCCAGTAGAAAAAAAAAGTCGGAAGCCAAAAGCCAGCTTTTAAGCTAAAAACTGCAAGCTCAAACAAAGAGGCCGCCTTGGGGGATCGCTTTCGTTCAGTTCATGGCCGGTCTTCTCTGCATCTCTTCTCTGTTCATTCAGTTCATTTGATCCAGTTCCACCCGTCAGGCCATCACGCATAAACAACTGAAGGAATAAATCATCCACGTACAAACAATGAAAGTGCACCTATCAAGCAAGCTATCTAGTTACTAATCATGGAGAGGAAATGGCTTAAAGAATGAACGGATGCCTGTCATCGCAAACTGCATCATCATCATTCGATTTGAATGGACTTTAGCTCGATTGGAACAGCATCGATCTTCATAGACTGGGCTCAAGGTTCAGAGAGCCAGCATTACACATGTACTTGGCTTCTCAGCAATGTTATCAAAGTCGTCCGACTAATCACAGCTAGTCATGATTAGTCAGGCTTAACAGTGCCATGACAATCAGTTATGCACTAAGATTAGTCACGATTAGTCAGGCTGATCGGTGCCATAGCGACTAGCGTTGATTAGATGATTTGAAAACATTGCTTCACATGGGGCTCCAAAATTTCATCACAGCTTGGTTTTGGACCTGCATGGATGATGACGAATATGGTCCTGTCCGAATCAGAATACGTGGTAGAAGCAATGATAATGGATGGATATTTTCTAGAAGGTACAGTTCAGAATTATAGCTGGATGTTACCTGTAGAAAACCTGGAGGTGACGACGGTTCACCTTCTAATTCCTTAGGGTCCGTGAAGTCTTGTTCCTCAGGTTACCTGCGCTCTTCTTTATGGCTGTAGCCTCCTGCAGCTTTTTCTGACTTTCTTCCATAGCAATCAACTTCTCCCTCAATGCAGCTGCCTCGTCTTCAGCCTTTCTCTTAGCCTCCATGGCTTCGTCCAAAGATGCTTTCAAGGCTGCCTTCCCCCGTCGGCGCTTTGGGCCTTCTGATTGCTTTTGACGTAATTCATGGAGTCGCCGTGCCTGGATGTAAAATGAAATCTCAGCTCTTCCATGCACGTTCCACATAAATAAAAAAGAAGTCATATGCATTTAGTTTCTCGTGTCTCACAATGGCATCAGCTGCAGCCTTCGTCACAGGCCTCCCATCCTTGGGTGTGTGAGTCAATATGAACAAGTCCTCAACAGTTGGCTCATCCTTATTTGACCATTTTTGTTTCTGTTGCACAGAATAACACAATTAGTGCATTACTGACAGTGAAAGCAAAGGAACAACCTTAAATTACCTCCTCTTCAATTCTACGTGCAAAGCTCTTCGTCCCTGAGGTCTGATAAGTGGTTACTTTTGCCTGAATAGCCTTGTTTTGAGCACTTAAAGCCTGATCAGAGATAAACAAACTAATCATATCCAACAAGCAACAAAATCACAAATCACAACGGCAGCAGAAGCTATGCACAGGAAATGGAACATCAAGTATTACCTGTGCTTTTTCAGTACTCCAATATGCAACTAAGAATCGCCAATGTTCTTTGAGGACACGAGGATTCCGATCGGCAAGGCGCTCCTCTTCTGTTTCATGAGTATCGAAATGCTGTTGTTTTAATTGAAATTTCCAAGTCCTCCACTTCTTTGCTAAACTCTTCACAATCCATGACTTTGGAAATGGAGCAATGTCAAATTTGAGCTACACCAATAGATAAAGTGTGTAAGAGAACTAAAGGCAGTGGCTAAAAACAGAAACCATATTAGTACATACCTTGACAATATGACACATCACATCCTTATTTTTCTCAGGAACGAGTTTCCAATTATGGTATGTAAGAGGTGCCAGTATTCCATCCCGTGCTAATGCACCCAGAAAGGAAGTCAATGTGGCTGCTTCTTTTCCAATAGGCTGACCTGAAGAGTTCAATGAAACTGGTATGCGCATGCCCTTATGCATGGTCCACACCTTCAGACATAGTGTTAAACCACGAGGACGTCTACCTATTTGGAAGGTGGCAAAATATCAGAAGTCTTAACAGCTGTACAATCATTTATCTGAAATCACACACAATCTGACTCAACATGGCTTGAACCCAGAGTCCTGTAACTTGTCATAATCATGAGAAAAAGAAATGCCCAGACTCAAGGCCCGTTCAGCCAAGAAACAAAAGGGAACTGCAGTCCGCTTTATATCAAATCTCCCTCCTGTGTTAGATTGGATCAAGTCCAAACACTCAAGTTTTGTATTCGATATGTTGGACTAGCCCAAGTTAATTGTCCTCATGAACGATAAGATTTGGGGAGACCAGGAAAGAAAACAAAACCACTAGCAGCTAGCCATTCTCAGTTCATGTACTGTTGTTGCAAGGGTGTAAAACATATTTACAGGTTAAAAAAACAGTATTGCTAAATAAAAGGCATACAGGTTTGCAGATTATGCTCAGTCAGTGTCTCAAATGTATAGATCGCGGTTACTGTAAAAATACCAGAAAGATTGACATCCATGACCATGAGTTCCTCACAATCACAATGAAAAAAAATCCACATGTGTAATGATGCATATTGTCTTCTATTACTTCCATATCACAATTTTCCATAAATGTCAACTAGCTGTTTATCTCACCGTAGTCACCATTCAGAAGTTAAAAAGAGACCAAGAGGAAAAGTTAAACTTCAACGTTGACTTCAAAGTATTAACCCCCGATAAATTGGTTAATAAGAGAAGAGGGATTCATCAGACAACGGAGTCAAGCAGTCCCCACCAGGTCACTTTTCTCCTAGTGGTATGATTAATGTATTAAAAGCCCAAAATTGCACAACTACCCCTTGATATGAATGTGCAACTAAGTTCTCAGATGGAACTGCCATAATGATCCCATTAAAAAGACAAAAACACAGGTGCTATTGCCACTTTGCCATGGTTTCAGCATAACAAAAATTTATCTAACATGCAGCATTGAAGAGGGGAGGGAGCACGAATGAGAGAGGAGTAAAGGCCATTTTCCATCCTTTCTTTATGACTTATTCTGCGGCACACACAATAAGAATGATAGAAATGCAAATTACCTTTTCTCTGAGATGCTAGCTGCACTTCCTGCCCTTCTGAATCCATTGAATCTCGCAGGTATGCCTCACCAGAACTTTGCTGGGACGTCATATGATGAGGGGATGACTTGGAATCTAGCTTTGCGAGGGCCCTTTTAACATCTAAAGGAATATAGGTACGAGCAAAATCCTCAGGATCAGCCATGTCGAGGTTTGAAGAAAAATGCTCAGCATCCGACATGTCATGGTTTGGAGAAGGTAGCGTAGTTATATGAAGGTTCTCTGATTCATTAGAGCATGTTTGAAGAAACTCAGGTAAAGGCAATGGACTGTTACATAAATTGTCGATGATTCTATTAGTATCTGACAGATCAGACGAACGTACTGGAGATACAAGCAGCTGCTCATCAGGCTCACTTTCTGTTTGTTCTGCATCTATAATGGCCGTTGGCATGAGGCCATTTGGAGAAACAGCTTGACATCCAACATTTGAATCTTTTGCCAAACGTTTGCTACGCCTAAGCTGAAGAACTGAATTTGAAGCAGCAACCAAGCCTTTTCGTTTCCCTGCGTGAACTCTGTGGCGTCCTGGCTGTTCTGATTCCACGTGAGTTACTTGATTACCCATTTCCCTGCGAATCACAGATTCAGAATGTTCCCTTCGCACCTCTTGAGTGGCATCATTTGTTGTCTGCTCTTGTCTCCTCTCTGAACCCATAACATCGAGGCCAATCAACTGCCTCCTGCCCCTGTTGTCATTGCCTGCAATAGTCTCATTAACCAGTTGAGTGCATGCCCCTTCTCTGTGGGTTGTTTTGCTTCCAGGTTTTTGTTGCTTTTCCTGAACATGAATTGTCCCATTTTCTGATCCTGCCTGAGCAAGCTGAAGAGATGTCACGTAACAAGAATGTTGTTTCTGTGACTTATTCGTAATCTGTTGGGCGGTCTGCATGATTCCCCTCTCGACACTTACAGTTCTGGGGCAAATAGATCGCCCAACTGTCCCATTTATATCAATTGAGGTACTATCGTTAATATCTGCAACACGCCCTGATTCACTAAAAAGTGCAAAATTAACAGGATTTTGCAGTGCCTCAATAACTCGATCCGGATTCTGTTGATATGACTGCTTTGCACGAATAGCATGGCTGGAAGTAAGATCTTGAGCCTGGTGCCTGACCTGAGATATAGGCTCTCCATGTCTGTTTTCTGCACCAACAATTCTGGAGCTGCCTGGATATATGTTCCTCTGCTCCTGGTACCTTGCAGTATCCTCATCTCCATCAATCGTGTAATCAGGATGCTCTGATTCTAGCGGCTCTGGAATAAACTGGTCAGCATGCTCTGTATGTGCCTGTTTGATCCAAGTTCGCTAAATGTTAGGTATTAATCTTGCAAAACTTGCAAAGTTTGGAACTTTGGATTCTCTTGTTGAATCTGAAGCGCAAAAGGAGCGGCCAAAAGCTACGATGATTTTCCCGGATTAAACTTCTAAAGCATAAACTGCTGCACTGCACCACCCCTCAAGTCAAGCTAAGAGTTCGATGTGTTTAAACTTTGTTAAATTGTACACTGAGTACATAGACGATAGGAGCTCACTCTAGATTTTGTTATTACCAAATTTCTAAAAGAAACCTAATCCTAAGAATAAAATTCCACAAGGGGGAAGACACAGTTACACAGCAAGAGCAGTATAGCACAATACCTGCCGGACTTGGAAGGATGGGAGGCTCCGAGGACAAGGCGCCGAGCGGCACCACGGGGACGGCATCCGCCGACGCGGCGGAGGAAAGGAGGTAGTGCCTGAGCCTCGCGGTGTCGACTGCGAGCTCGGCGCTGCAGAGCGGGCAGGCGCAGCGCGTCATGCCGACGGGCACGCTGAGGAGCGCGCCGCACGCGCCGCAGGGGAGCCGCGCGCCACGCACGTCGGCGGCGCCGCGGGGCAGTGGGAGCGCCTTCCGGCGGGGCGGCGGCGGCGGCATGAGCTCGGGGGGAAGCGACTGCGGCGTGGCGCAGTCCGGGCAGATGAACTCCGTCAGGCCCCGCTCCACCTCCAGCGTCTCGCCGCACCCCGCGCACCGCATCTCCAGAGACTCCGCATCTACCGGATCCGCCGACGCCGCCCACGCGGCGGTCGGCGGTGGCGCCATTGCCCTACCTGGCTCTCTCGACGAGGGTGGAAGGGTGGTTTTCGTTTCTGCAAAGCTTGGGGAAAAACGGAGACGGAGAGATGCGTCGCAAGCTGCGACTGTCTCTAGGTTTTGGAAGCGGAGAAGTAAAAGTGAGACGGAGGAGGGCCTATCCTAAACAGCTCCGTCTCAAAATTTGCATTCCTGGTCAGGAGGGAACACGTCACACGAATATTGTGTCAATGGCAATGCTAAGCGTCAGTGCGTCACAACTAATAAACAAGTACCGATATTTCCTATAAAAGGCTAAAATATGAATTGCTAAATCAATAGATTTTCGGAAGCAGATTTGCTGGCGCCCAGACGTCTAATCCGGGCACTAGCGTTCGGACGGTGCCCACACAAGGAGGAAGTAAGCGCCTAGTGTGTCGGGCTCGTGAGCAAGCGCACTAGCAGTGGGCCCGCGCCGCCCTAGACGCCGCCCGTGCCGCCAGCCGCTTCTCACGCGCATCCCACGTGCAACACTCGATCTATTTTTAAAATATTCAGATGCAATAGTTGCAACATAAAAAAAGACAGATAAAACATTTGAAACAAAGTGTCTGAAACTAGGGGTGGCAACGGGGGCGGATTCGGATCGGATGGAGTCTCTTTGCACCCGAACCTGAAAACAGCACCAAACACCGATTCAGGTGATAATCCGTCCTCAAAACAAAATGCGCTCGCTTTCTATGGCAACATAGTAAGAGCAAAAAGGACTTTCTATAAACATATGCATGATATATGTACATATATTCACATGTATAAACAAGATGCAGCAAATAATAAATATTTTTATGAGTCAACTTAGAATAAATTTAATAATCTAAGTAAATAAGTTATTATTAGCGTATTATAAAACATGAATTTTAATTCCAAATGATTTATTTCAGATATCCATTGGATATCCACAGGTGGAAAATCAAACCCGAAACCGAACCCGATAGGTTTCGGGGCCCCGTATCTAAAAACTGTGGTGAGAAATCATCCCCGAACCCGAACCCGCGAGACCCGAAACCCACGGATATCCGACTCAAAACCGCCCCGTTGCCATCCTTATCTGAAACACTTGCAAAAACACATGAAAAACATTTAAAAACCATTGCAAACTATGCAACATTCAGGTGAAACACTTGTAAACATATGTATGAAATACCTAAAAATATATGCTTGCAACATCCAGATTTACTTTTGCAACATTTAGATAAAACACTTGCAACATTTGTCTGGACAGATGGAACATTTCAAACATACACTTGAAACATACGTGTATAACCATTTCAACATGTGCAACATCCCGATCTGCTTTTGAAACATCGATATACAACACTTTCAACATACCTCTAGAACATCTGAAACACTTGAAACGTACTCTTACAAGTTGCAACATGCGCTAGTCAGGGAGACGTCAACGGCCTAGCGTAAACCCAGGCGTAGGAGCAGCCTCCCCTTCCTGCCGACGTGCGAGATTGATGGAGGCGCATGCGCATGCGCATGTCGTCCCTGCCTCCTCTTTCGTGATGGACGAGGTGGAGGGAGGCACGACACGGATGGTGGTGCAGACCGCGGAGCAGATAGGGATGGGGGCACGGAGCAGCCAAGGATGGCCGTGCGAACAGCCAGGGATGGCGTGGGTGCGACGCCGCCGCGCTGGAGAAGGCCGCAGCGGGTGGGTGCGGGCCTGTGGCGAGCGGTCCTGCGCAGCTGCGCAGGAGAATACGAGCGATTTTTTTGTAGAGACACGAAGGCAGAGTGCGGGCGCGCTCTGAAGTAGCGAGCAGAGGGACGAAAGCCTGCATCCTATCATTACCGTTTTCCAAATGGCTAAGAAAAACGGTTATGATCATATTTATTAAGTTTGTGTAACAGTTTTCAAAATCCCACTCCAAAACCAATTTTACATCAGGAATCCCAAATTATTTTCTAATCACCGTAACCATCTTTATATTTTCTTTCTCTCATGCACATTTGCATTGAATACCCTGTCCTACTGTTTATTCTTCCCCGCGTCCTTCCACCTCTGTGTTTTAAATACCATGTGGCGAGCTTTATTGAATCATAAGAATAGTTACATTGTTTACGAGCTCTTCTAAAATAAAAATGGGAGACCCATCAACCAAAATACAATTGTTTTTCAAACTAAAAAGCTCGCTGAGCTAGCTCATGCGCTACTCGAGTTTGCATCCCTTTGACAGTGTTCGATGGAAATATTGACGATGTCCCTCCACAGCTCATAGCATTCATCATAGATCGTTGCTCGCAGTTTCCGAAAAAACTCCACTCTCATTGTTTCAACCACCATCGAACAATCTGACCGAATGATCACACTACTGGCATCAATTTGTTGAGCTAACAAGAGGTGCGTATATTTCCACCTCTAGATTGGCCGATAGATATACGCCCGTATACTTCCGCGCGATCGGGTCGATTTTCCCAAGTGCAAAAAGATTGAGAGTTGAGATAGGGAGTTGCTGAAGAACATATTTTTCAATTTGCAAAAAAAAAATCAAGATTGGGAGTGGGTTTTGAAAACTCTTGGTCTCCTGAAGATGCTCTTAGAAGCTACAAGTATGGCACATCCTGTGAAAATGGACTTAAGGTTGAAAACTTGAATATGCTTGTTTTGACCTTTTGATTGATGAGCAAACGTGTATGTACGTTGCAACAGAAGAAATACGAATAGAAATCATACTTTGTATCATCACTGGACGCGAATTGTTCTAATTCGGTTTGAGAATGGGTCATGAGTTGGATCACACATGAGATACAGAGGTCGTAACCCAATATGTATTGGAATCAAACTTTGTCTTCATCATCCCTAGACAAGAGTTGAGTATGGTCATAAGTCCAGGTTAGGTAAAAAAAAAAGTAGGATGAAAAAAACTTTCCACCATCCAGGTAATCAGAGGAGGTGAATTAAAAAATAGGGTGACATTTTGAATCTTTAATTAACATTAAGTATAGATATAGATTTTGATATAACTTATAAGAGGTGTTTGAAATGCCACGAACGATGCAGGCATATAAGCGCAATGCTTCCTAACCTTAGTGCAATGAATCCAAACAACACAAGCAACAAATTTCCAACCTTAATAATTACCCCATAAGAAACTCCATGTGTTTCGCTGTTTCATCCTTGAACTCGAGGATTATCATGTTACTTGATAAGGTTATGATAGTCATTTGAATGGAATTTTACTTAAAACTACCGCTTCTTTTCTCGATATAAGTTTGAATGATGAGTATCAAGTACTGACCCACAAACCCCAAAAGCGAGTGAAGAAAACAAAGAGCATAAGATGGTGGTCAAATGTCGAAGCGGGAGCCCAGCTTAACAGGCCATCACAGGGAGGAAACGCTGTGCATTTTTAGCATTTCTCTGGAGTACAATGGACACGAACAGGCTAACAACATCTGTTAGAAACTACAAATACACAGTGATGCGACTCAGACGCTCGTAGACACCACTTCAACATCGTCGTCCGCGTCGCTTCCCCCGGTGTGAGAATATGACGCATCCTGCAAATCGTAAAAGAACTTAGATCTGCTGGGACATGCACCAATTTAAAAGGCTCAAGGGAAAAGCCCTATTAATCGGACCAGACATGCATGCAGGAACACAGGTTGTGCAACTACGGAATCATCCAGTTTTTTAGGTGTTGGCAGAAATGACAATTGCTCCCATGACCAAAATGCTGCAACAATGATTTGCAACTCTATTTTTTGTAGTTGATCTTATTTATATCAAAAATATCAATTGTGCAATTTGAAGATCACTTCTGCAGAAATTTTGGTACCAAAATTTTGTTCTGCAAAACATGTTGTAAAAAATACATGATATAAACATGAGAAGCATAGGCTTCATTTTAGACTAAAAAATGACACACTTAACTACCAACGTCTCATGACTTTCGCTTACCAGATGTCTTAACTGATCCTCCTGGCCTCCCTCTCTAGCCGCAGAAGCTCCAGGAGCATGCTACAGATAGAGACATCTCACATGAGCCTCAAAACCAGTTTAAGACTTTTAAGTTCAGATGAGAAATACAATACTCAGTTATCCTTTGCGTACCTTGGGATCACTACCTAACGGTGGCACACCACGCACACTTTGCTCCAAGGACTTAAACTTCTGCTCCCAGGTTTCATTTAACCCCTGCAAGGCCTGATTAATCATCTGCTGCACCTGCTCCTGTGTGAATTTCTGCCGTTGCCCATTTTTACCAAAACAATCCAGCATGGACTTTGCTACTTCATCAACCTTGTCCTTGTCAATGATACCAGTGAGCCCATAGTACCTTCCACGGTTCCGTCCCCCTACTTGCTGCACCCATGCAACATGGGGGTCTATGTTCTTATCGCCAGCCTCCTCCATACGTTTCGTGAAGCCCTCCTGAAAAATGAAGTGGATACAAAACACAGTTCAGCAACAGTTAATAAGCTCTCCAAACATTTTGCATGTTGGCGCCCAATTACTTCTAAATGGTGCAAATAACCCAAACACTGAGGACCTACCACAGTTCGCTTTGCTCTCTCACTGACAAATTCCCCTGTGCCACCTTTACGCCTATGGGTCTTGTTGAATACCTCTAGTTCTGACACTGGCATCCCACCATTTTCTATAACCTATATTCAATTAAAAAACAATTAGTAATTGGTGCTGAAATGAATTAACCAAGGAATTTGTCTTTATGTCTTCACCATAAGCTGCCTGTGCATGGCAATGCTCCGTGAACCCGACGTGTGATGAGCACGGCCTTTAGTGAATCGGTTCTTCCTGTTCTGGGAAGACATCTTTAAGACTTCTTCTTTGGCCCAGTGCTCGCATAACCTTTCCCACCAATTCGGAAGCATCCATGCAGGGGGGAAAGGTTTCCACAGCAAGGGGTCTTCGTCATCACATCTCTCTAATGCCTGCTGGTCCTTGGGTTCTTCTTCTTCTTCTTGATCTTCCTCTTCTGACGCTGCATGTCCGTTGGACCCATGTGCACCTGAAGTTTCATTGGATTTGTCTACTGCAGCAAACTTTGCTCTAACATTGCGCTTCTCTTGGCTTAGGATAGAAGCAAACTGCCTTGCTGCTCTGCGTTCAAATACCTTCAGACACTCTGCTTCTCGGCCAGGGGCCCACTTGTAGCGTTGCTAGCACAATTGAAATATAAGCTCAATGGTCAAAATGTCCTCAATAACACTCCATAAAGCAAATGTATTCAGCTAATTTACTTACAAGGAATTCATTCAAAATAACATCCCTTGTTTCTGGAGGATACTGTTGCCAGTGGAGAACCATTTCTCCATTGGATGGATCTTCTCTTTGCTGACCAGCTGGCAGATAGGTAGACCCAGGGTACTTCTGCTTCAAAAGAACGGTGACGGTAGAGGCCACCTTAGGACAAGGTGGATTGACATCCCATTTGCTGCCAAGTCGACTCGTCATGAACATAACAAGAGAATATATTAAGAATTAACTTTGTCAGTTCCTCGATAGACATACTCAATAATATTAGGTGTCAAGACAGGCCTGTCAACTTCCCTTCGTGGTTGGGTTAGTCTTGTAGGTTGATGTCCACGTCCTCTACGCTTCCCTGATGATTTCACAACAGATCCTAATAGGGAGTGGCCCCTCTGTGCATCCTCCTTAATGAGTGATTAAAATAAGCACCCAAACAATGCAAATATTTTGAACGTGTAGTATTTATGCAGAAATTCAAACCATGGCACTCCGGATAAGAAAATTTACAGGATATTAGGAGCTAATTTTACTTTATATAAACACGTATCACGTGCGTGGTGGAAGGTTGATGTGAGTACTAGACAAGTTGGATAGCACAGATTAACTTGTCATTGGAGAAGGTGGATATGTGATAGGCATTAGGGTCGTATTCTCGAAATCGCAGGAGATGTGCAGCTCACATGCGCGGTCAAGGAAAAAAACAGTGGCAGACTGGTAATGAGGTGCCGCAGATTTTGCTGGCAGCCTGGCAATAATGATCGTCGGGCAGTGTGGCAAATTTTTAATAGAGGTGGCCATGGCTTCAACCAATAGCCACGGGTAGGAACACAGATAAGTGCACCCAAGTCAGTGGAATGAACTGAAGGTTCTCGTACCTGTTGCCATTGCCCTTGCATATGCACATCATGAAATTGGGCATCTGGTGAATGTGGCTGCTCGTCACCAATTCTATCAAGCCAGTGTTCACCGGGGACCTCTGGAGGGTACAATTGACTGTAGCAGAGTGGGAGTTGCCTATTGTGAGATGCATTATGATTTGACACAGGTGGTCCAGTGGCTGCATCAACTCTGCCTGACTGGTTTGAGATTGCTTCAGGCATTTGAAGCTGAGGCGATGGACTGCGACACAAATTGGAAATGATTTTATCAATGTTTAGATCTAAATCCGAATTACATTGATTTGAAGCAGCTGGCTGCTGGGCAGGCTCATTGTCGATAGGATTTTCTGGCTGCTTTGACAAACGTGCACTACGCCTAAGATGGGGGCCTCCATTCGGATAACAAGGCAAGCCCTTCTTTTTCCCCTTCTGACCACTGGCAGTCCCACCGCTCCTTTTCCTCTTCAGATTCCATCCAGTTGCCTTGCTATGATACTCACCTTGGTCCTGTTCAACACGGTTGACTTGATTTGAGGTCTCTATTGTTTCATGCTGGAGGGTACTTGATACAGCTCGATATTCATTTATGTGCTCTCCTTGACTTGCAGTGTCCTCCACAGGTTGCTGTTCTTGGGCACGGAATGAATAATTGGAAGGACGAACTTGTGCCCGGGAGGCTGAGCTTGAATGTACGGGAGGCTCTGGACGTACCACGCCAGTAGATTCAAGACAAGCAGGCAATTTAGTCTTCCTCTTGCTAGCCTTTGCAATAGTCTTACTGAGTGGTTCAATACGTGACTCCTCTCTGTGAGCTGAATGGATACTGGGCTCTTTTTGTGCCAACAGGGTGTGGATTGCTTCTGTTCTGGAAGAACTGAAGGCCTCCTCTCTATGAACTGAACGAGTCGGGTGATTATACTTTTCTACTTGACCCTGCTGCACAGAAAATAATGAAAAAAGAAGTAAGGAAATAAAAATAGGTGGAGTAGATCTATGCATAGACGAGTACAGAAAAAGGAAATCCTAATCTAAGAGATTCTGCAAAAATACAACTGCATGAGTGTCAATGAAATTGGCAAATCAGGCCATCTGAATGGTATAATCTATCTATCAGTTGTGTCTTCTGTGAACTAGAAAGTCTCCATACTTTATTTCTCTCTATCAAGCCCTCCTCACCAAATCTCTATTCAAAATTTTTAAAATATCTTTCTCATCAGCAAAATTGTGACTAGAACATAATAAGGTAGACATTAACAAATAGTCAGACTCATGGTTTCCTTTAATAAAAAGACATCATAACGTCCACTGCAGAGCATCAGAGCCTTCGAGCGGTCCAAAAGCAAATGCAAACGAAAATACAACCATTGTATCGCTCATAAACAAGAAATGCTATGGCAGGCAAAGTCAAAATGCAGGTGCAGCCTGTTCTTGCTCAACTCACCATGGAAAATACTGCTACAACATCAGGATTCTAGTGGAAGTGTAATAGGGGATACTGCTGAGTTAATATGACAACTTCATTGGGTTGGGACTTGGGACAAAGGCGGAAAAGTTAAACTAGTATACCAAGCGTGAATAAATCCATATAATGAAAATGAGTTTTAAGCTAGTGTTTCTGGTAAATTCATATAGGGTAAATGAGTTTTAAGCAAGTGTTTCTAGTAAAAGTCCTAAAACACTTGATACGCACCTCGGGACGACGGTGTGGGGATGGCCTCAAAGTAATGCCGGCTGGGGGCGGCGCCAGGACTGAGACTGTGGCGTGGGGCGGCGAGGCGAAGTATACCCGGAGACGCCCGCCGTCGACGGTGAGCTCGACACTGCAAAGAGGGCACGCGAAGCGCGCGAGGCCCGCCGGCACGCTCAGCAGCGCTGAGCAGGCGCCGCACGGCAAACTCGCGGGCGCCGGCACAGGCACAGGCACGGGCGCCGCGGCGGCTGGTCGGCGGCTTGGGATGGGCAGCGCCCTGCGCGGGCGCGGCGGGGGCGGGGGCATAAGCTCCGGCGGGAGCGCCTGCTGAGTCCCGCAGTCGGGGCAAGCGAACTCGGAGAGCCCCGGCTCCACCTCCAGCGTCTCGCCGCACCCCGCGCACCGCACCTCGACGAATTCTGGCGGCGGCGGCGCCATGACGGCGGGACCAGTGGTAGGGTTCCGCTTATCACTCTCGGGCCCTTGGGGATAGAGCAATTTGGGGTGAGAGAGGGAGAGAGATCAGTGAGACGCGACGGCTAAAACCCGGTCAACTGGAGCCGTCAGGAAAAAGGGCTACGCGCGGGTTTCAGCAAATTTGGCTCTTTCGCATGTTGGCCTCTGCTTTCTCCAACTCCAGCTGCGGCTGCATTTGCCTAACAGACCCTGATCGAGTAGTGAAAAACTTGCGTTCAAACTCAGATCCATTTCAATATTTGTTTTGTTCGACACTTTGATTTTAGTAGGGACTCTCTGATTTTTTTTAAGGTCACCGGAGGAGAGGATCCCCACCTGAACTTGTATTAACTTACTCAGAGCCAAAAACGGATACAAAGTTTGTGAATTACAACATTTCGAAGGGACTCTGATTTGAGTAGGGAAAAACTTACGTCAGAACTCAGATCCGTTCGTTTTGTTCGATGTTTTGTCATATATGGATGAATCAAACTGGGTAAGTGTCCTTTTATCTAAATACAAAAAGAGGAGCCAAATAATAGGAGTAGAATGAGTTTAAAATACAAATACAGATGTAATTATTTTGATCACGTTATCACACTTTGTTGGCCTTTATTTTGTATTTTCTCTCTTATATATATATATATATATATATATTTTTACTAGCCACTTAAGACTCAAATGGTAATCCATGTAATTATACGCCGTGAGTAAATGGAATGTCGAGATGCCATAAAAATGGCATGTATATCTCTTGATAGAATATATTGCAACGTGCCTACTTCCTCGCTAACAACACTAGATGTGCTCATGCCCCTAACATGCCGATGACATAGAACCATCTTCCATGGGTTATGTTAGCTATTGTATGTCTCCTAAATGTACTCCCTCTATTTCAAATTATAAGAATTTTTGTCATTTCTAGATACAGAGTAAAAACTACATATCTAGACAATACATATATCTATATACGTAGTAAAAGCTATGAATCTAAAAAAATCAAAACATCTTACAATTTGAAACAGAGGGGGTATCACTTAAGACAATTTAAGGAGACTTATATCATGAATTGCTAGTATACATATTTGATTTAGGTCCATTATATAAGAGGTATTAGGATGATCATTTGTTGTTTGTTTCAAAACTTTGTTCCTTATGTCTTAGAGGCTAGAGCAACTTCGAGAGCCTATTTATATCATTAAATATTTGTTTAGAATAGAGATTTTTTTTGTTGAAAAAATGTCCTTCAATAACCTTAATGAGATCTACAAATATTATCATACTCTATTATGGATATCTCGCTAGCCCACGCTGAAAAGTGAGGTTATTTAAATTGTTTGAGGCGAAAAGATATATAAAGATCTATTGTTATTCATGGCTCTTAAAACAATATTTTAGAGAGTGAGTCTGGGAAAGACTCTTAGAGATACCTTTATATAGCCATATGTATATAAATTTCTCGTTAGATAGTTGCACCGCAAGTAACGATGGGATGCAAGAAGACTCATGAATGAAATCAATCAAACCTCCTACTCCCTCCTACTCATACTACCCCCTCTTCTAGATAAACCCTATCTTCTTCGCCATCTATTACATTTATTTCTTTACATGTTGACCATGTCCTCCTATATACCGTCAAAGATTTTTCACGTCTTGTTATGCTAATTTTTTCCATATACATGTGCCTTGACTTCTTTGCATGTCACCTAGATTCTGTTGTTGCTTTTTTCGTTCTAATAATTACATCTCGAGGGTTGTGCAATTTGAAAACAATTTTTTTTTACATATTTCAGTGTGTTTATTTAAATAAGTCATCTTACATACGTACACCGTAAATGCCGTAAATGCTTAGGGCTCCTTTGAACTACATGATTTCCAAAGGAATTTTGGAGGAATACCGTTGACAAAGGAAACTTTCCTATCATATGGTTTGGTTGGCAAGAAGCACCACTACTATTCCATAGGATTCAATTACTTTGTGTTTTGATTACATACGATTTGTAACATCCACCTAGAGCTCTTGGAAAAGTTTCTGCGCACGAAGTACGAGAAGTTGAATGTCAATGCTAGCAGCTAATGATCTATTATGGTTTGTTCTACCCAATCAAAGAGAGGAAACACATGCAAAATATGCACCTGGTGATATTTTTTATTCAACCTTGACATTCCTGCAAAACAAAATCCTTTGGTTTCCTGGTGTGGTTACCAAAGAGCTTCTCATTTATTTTCATGTGCTTTTGTATCCTATATAGGATTAGAGGAACAAAACATATTCCTATTTCTACATTTTTCCTATCCCATGTTCCAAAGGATAACTAACATTTGTTTAGCCAACTAGTTTGCCGACCAAGCTTTTTAAAATATTATAACTAAATAATTTGTTTAGCGGACTGGTGACTCCTCTAATCTAGCGCTTAAATGTTGATTATGTAGGTTGAGGCAACCTCTATTTTTTTTGGGAACAAGCTTGAGGCAACCTCTAGTTTTCGTGTACAAGTATATTTTGCCTAGGTCCAAATCTCTTCCAGCCTCATCTACCACTTCTGCAAAATTGTCAGGCAGGAGGCAGTCTGCACCAACCCACGCCTCTCCCCCGGCCCCCGCGTCGCTCTCGCGGAGGGCGACTCGGGCGCCGCCGCCACCCGCCACCAAGCACCCCCCTCTCCTCGGCCTTCCTCCCGCCGCCGTCGCCGCCCTTGCTCGTGGCGGCGGCGGCCAGCGGCGGCGCCCTCAAAAAGGGGTGCCGTCCACTCCCCGCTCCCCCTCCCCACGCTCCACCTCCCCCGCCTCGCCCCGCCACCGTCTCTGGCGAACTCCGGCGTTGGCCAGCCAGATCCAGGCATCTGCGGGCTGGATCCGGCGCTTTGAGACGCCCGACCCCCCTTACCCGCTTGGCGGCGGTGGCTCGGTCACCGTCCATGGGGGGCCTGCGGCTCTCCGACGACTGGGGCGGGTTGGGGTCGGCCGGATCCAGGCCCGTGGGCCCCGGATCTGGCTTCGGCCCTGCCATCCCCGCCCCCTCCCCCACCCCCCCGGGGCTTGGCGGTCGTGGCCAGGGCCACCCCCACCGCCGGCGGCCGGAGCCGGTTCCTTTGGGGCTAGGGGTGCGCGGGCGGGGGCCGTGTGCGCTGCTGTGCGCATGGGCGGTGGGGCCCGCCATCCTCGATTGCCCCCCTTTCTCTAACTGCGCTGGCACCTCGCTCCTTCAGCTCCGGCGGCTCGATGCGGGGCGAACGGTGGTATGGGTGGTGCGGCCAGTAGCGCTCTGTCCTGCACCATGGTGGTGTGGGCGGCTACTCTGGCGGTGCGTCATCGACGCCGTGGTGGCGTGGATGGCGTCGTCTCGCTCATTTCACGCATCTGCAACGTCATGGTGGCGAGGCTGATGCCGGTCGAGTGGGCACACCTGCGACACGGTTTATCGACAGCGACTGGGAAGGTGATCTTCGTGCCATTGCGTGCACGGAATCGATCTCTGGTCTCCGGCGTTGCTTAGGGTGAGGCGCAATGGCGAAAGCTTTACCCATTCGTTGGGTCGATGATGGTGATGCCTTTGGGTGTCGTTCACTTCCTTGGAAGCGTCTATCGAAAGGCCCTCTCCCTGCGTTGATGTTGGAGGCCGGTGCGGTGGCTGGCGGTCGGGATGGACGCAGTCGGCCTGTCGATGCCGCTCCTAGCTTGTGTCTGACGTGCTTCATCTCCTCTTCACTGTGGTCCGTCCAGCTCGAGTGTTTGGTGTCGCCGTATCTACCTAGCGTATGACGTCTTGTTCGCAGTGGCTACCTACTCACTGGCGGTTTGACCTCGCGACTACCTGGTCGCTGGAGGCTCTGGTGTACGACGTCTTCTTCGCAGTGGCTACTTGGTCACTGGCGGTTTCACCTCGCGACTACCTGGTTGCTTGAGGTTCTGGTGGATGCTTGGCCACAGCGGCTGGACCCCCTCGGTTGGCGACCTTTGCGTGGGTGTATCCCTTGTTGCAGGCACAACTTAGTTGTTAGTTGGTCGGTGTTCGGTGGTGGTGGTCCCCCCCTGTGTTTCGTCGGTGTCTTGGGGTTGTCTTCGGTAATCTTGGGATTACTTGCGACTCCTTTGTATCAACTATGTGTAGGTCTATTGATCATTCTCCTCTGCTTAATGAAAAACAGGCTATATGCCTGGTCGCAAAAAAAAAGTATATTTTGCCTATCGAAGTTAGATGTAGATTTAGCTATGAACGTTGTAACAATATATATCATTATAATAAGTAATACTGTGTATCCCCTATATCAAAAATTTTAAGTTTAACCTTAAAAGACATTTTAATATACTGTGTATCCCCATATATCAAAAAATTTAAGTTTAACCTTAAAATACATTTTAATAAAACAATGTCAATGAGCAAAGGCAAAGCTGCAGATTGCAGTAGCTTGAATTGCTGTCGGGTTAATAACCTTATCATCCGTCATAAGAGAGAAGATGACACGCCGTCACCGTCACCGTCACCGTCACCGTCGTTAACTCTGATCCCCGTAGCCGTAGGCCAAATTGAGTAGCGCCAACGCGAACGCGGAGGGAGGGGGAAGAACAGAAAAAACCCATCCAAAACCTAGCCGTCGCTTCCATCTCCCATGGCGCCGCCGCCGGGGATCGTCGAGGTGCGTTGCGCGGGCTGCGGGGAGACGCTGGAAGTGGAGCCGGGCCTCACCGAATTTTCCTGCCCCGACTGCGGGACACATCAGGCGCTCCCGCCGGAGCTCATGCCGCGGCGCCCCCGCCGCGCGCTTCCGCTTCCCGGGCGACGGGCCCCACTCGCCGCGCCGTTCCGCATCGCGTGCGGGGGATGTAGCGCCGTGCTAAGTGTGCCGCACGGCCAGGGGCGATTCGCCTGCCCGCTCTGTGGCGCCGAGCTCGCCGTCTCGCCAGTTGCTGCCATTTCGGTCGTGGCGCCGCCCGCAGCAGTCCCAATTAGTCCCAGCAGATCGGCGCAGCCTTCTGAGGTATTACCATGCACCGGATGTTCTCCCCAGTGTTTCCGCTGCACTGCATTGTTACGCCACTAAGCGCCTAAGAGAGCTCTGACATGAACAACTGACCAATGTCTGTATTCCATTTTTGTTGAAGTTGCTGTATCTAGTGACACTAATTTGATGGTGTATCTAGTGACTTATAGATGAACAACTGAAGTAGATTATGAAAATATATTTCATCGTGTATCTAGTGACACTAATTTGTTGTCATAAATATTGGTGCTCTTTCCTATAAATTTGGTCAGACTTCAAATAATTTGACTTAGGGCAACTCTAGAAGTTGATTTATTTTGGAACGGAAGGAGTATATTTATAAGAAGTAGGGGGCAACCCCTCCTGATCCATAAAAAATGTTTAAATAAAGTCACATAAAATTTGGGTTTCTGAAACCATTCTTGTTCTGGAATACGTTGTTGGACGTTTTTAATAACTTTGTCCACTGTATATTACTATTCTTCTTTTTTTTTCTTTTGGCAAGCATACAGATACAATTGGTCACAATATAAGTGCCATTTTTCATTACTTTCCAAGTCCAAAGCTTTTACAATTCATCTTTTACCATCAATATTTATTACTGTATTTTTTTTCCAAACCTACAGACTGTTAATATCACAAAAGTGATTTTTGTGTAGGCTGGTCAAGACTGGCAATAGTTGGCTGCGCACCTCATAGACACTTGTTTTATGATCAAAGGGACATCTGTATATGTTCTATCTCATGGTTCACTTTTCCTCTCTATGTCATCTTTGCTATGGAGCAGGTGTGTCCTGGGCCTTCAAGTCAATTAACTCATGCAAGATACATTCAAAGACCCATTCATTTGGAGCAGACACATGGACAGCATCCGAGACATTCCTTTAGAGAAGAGCCATTTACTTCATCCGGAGCTGACACTGGCACAGAAATTCCTGTGGTGGGAAGGCTACAAAACGAGCCTGCTGACCCTTTGTCGCAGAGAGAAGAGTCACATATTGAGCCACTCGATGAGACTATTCCCAGGCCCAGCAAGAAGAAATCTATATTTGTAGCTAGCCCTGATTCTTATCCTGTAAGAAAGGTTCATGAAGAGCATCTTAATCAAGCCTTGTATGCATCAGAGGAACAAGGAATGCCTTCAAACTCTTCAATTCATGCAGACATGGAGGAACATAGGTTTCCCAATGACACAGTTACAGTGCGCAGCAAACAGAAAGTTGGAAATGTGGTTGCCCCTAGTATTCTCGAACAGGAGCAGACAAAGTCTTTGAATCAAGCTGTGGATGAGCAGCAGGCAGATGAAATTCCCAAGGATACAGTTCATGCAGACAAGGTGCAAGTGGAGTTTACCAGCGAAGCTGGAAGCTGTAAAAAGAGTGTTGGAGGTAGTAAAGGAAACCAAAAGAGGAGAAGTAAGATTTTAATGAATTCTTCAAATGAGTCACCTCAACTCAGGCGTAGTAAGCGCTTGGTAAAGGGTTCACATGACGTACTTGACATTGATCCTATTGAGAAGATCGATGCTCCTTCGAATCAAAATCTATCTGAAGCTCCAGAGATTGAAAGGACTCAAGCAGATTCTGACACTAGTTCTCCTACTCGGTACCGATTTCCTCTTGATCGCTCTAATGAGTGGGATGTTGTTGGTGCAACTACACCACCTGCTTTCAATCATTGTACACAACAAGCTGAGCAGTTTCCACGAACCCAGATGTACTCTCCAGAGACTAGGTGGGCACTTCCAGTTGCAAGCTCAAATTCATGGCATGACAATGAGATACCTCAGGAGAGCTTTAGTGGGGTCGGCCAACTTGATAGAGGCTATTCAGAAATGCATTCAAATCCGGCAGAGATGCAAAATCAGGATATGAATGGGCCACTAGTACAAGAGATTTGCAGCGACAAGAACTGTTCTGGACATGGACAACTGAAGCATCACAACAAAAACCGTTCACATTCAGAGCTTGGAAGGCTAAAAGGGAATGGTTTCACTTGCCCTTCTCCAAATGGTGGGGGGCATCCTGAAGACCAGTCCTTCTCTGGAGCCTGCCTCCAGAACCTGTCTGCTTCATGCAGCCGCCTTGCTGCTTCTGCTACCACTACATTGCCCACAATCACACTGCCTTCTACAAGTAAAAGTCTTGTGCCTTTCCGAGGCCACACAACTGTCTCTATTGAGAAACTCTCTATCATTGATGTGCGCTTCTAAATCTTGCAGATCTACCACTTAACCACAGCAGTCCAACATCGCTGCACCAACAGCCGCCATCCGGACTCTACTCACAGGTTCCTTCCCCCAACCCTAACTTGCATGATGGTTCGAAAATGTTTGTATTAGGTTTTAGTGCTTCGATTAAAAACATAATAGAGTAAATTTCACAAAGTACTCTTTTGTTGTCACTCCATATCACAAAATTGCACTTTTGAGAATCAATTTCACAAAACTTCAATTTTATCTGCATGCCTTGTAATTCTGTAAAACTATACTTATATTGTGTCTCACAGAACTACACTATTTTTGTCATTTGATCGACGATATAAGTGTAGTTTAGCCATGCAAACTCTTAAAAGTGTAGTTTTTTCTTTATGTTAGAATTTCTAGCATATTTCTATTTTTGTCCTAAGCAACTGTCTCAAAAATCTGCCATGTACCTTTTGCACGGATTGTACTATATCATGTGCATCTGCATGATTTTATTACGTGTGGCAGCCATGAGCTTTCTGATATAAAGCCGTTTCAGGATGCACCATGTGGCGATTTGCTGCCAGGGCCAACTAGTAACTCATCAAAAAAGCGCAGGGGACGTGCCCCTGAAAAACTAATGGAACCACACAAAGAAGCTGAAAGGCCCATGCTGATGCCCAGTGGTACTGAGTAAGTATTGTCCGTGTTTGTTGATGTTTAAAGTACTTTTACATTCAGAGCTGCATTGTATGACAAATTTGCATGAACTAGCAGCTGGATTGTGCAACCACCATGTCCTAAAGTAGCAAATACCCTCTCCATTCTTATCAAGCAGAACTATCCTGGGATCTATGTATCAGATGATACCATTGGAAATGGCCAATCATGTGAGCATGTGGTTTACCATTGGCACCAATGTCCACCAGATACAAGGACTACTATATTAGATGAATTCCTCGTGAGTAACTATCGAGACATGTCCGTACTATATTTTGCTCTTTATGAAATTTGCAAATGATGAGTGCCTTACTGGGATACTGCAGAAACGGTACAAGTGGTCGCCTGGCCATGAAGAGGAGTGTCAAAAGATATTTGACCGAAAAGCGGTTAGACAGCTAATGAATCTCTTTTGCTATGAGAAGCAAAGGGTTAGACAGGTGTTAGCATCAAAAAAGACCAAGGCTCCATCGGTTCGTAGGGCCCATGATGAAATGGAGCTAGAACAGGATGGTGGTAGAGAAGATCCAGATGAACAGCAAGGAGAAGCGTCAGTAATGGTACTTGAGCATGAAGATCCGCTGAAATGGAAACCATTTGTCCCTGTTTGGATGAAGCCAAAATGGTGGGAAATGTTGTGTGACCATTGGGCCAAAGACGAGAACATCAAGATGTCTTGCCAACAAAGGAAGAATAGGTATTCAGGAAAACGCCCCCATAATGCTGCATGCCCACCAAAGATAAGACTGCATGAGGAGATTGTGGTACGAACGAAGAATTGAAATCCTGCTTTTTGAAATTTATTTCATCATGATTTGATGATTCTGGTGTGATTAAATAGGACTTGGATAATGGTGGAAAGCTGGGGGTTGACGTTGATTCACCCACTAATATATTGAGGGAGTCTGTTGACCAGAGGGCATGTCAAACTGAGGTAACTACCTTTTCAATGTACTGGGATTAACAATTCTGAAGACTAAAGTTATTTAGTGATATTGACTCCATATGCCAACCAGATGAATTGTTTTGACATGCCTTCTTTTTTTCAGGATAAGAGGGATCAAGCTAACAGGGAGGCACACAACATTCAGCTAGGTTCCCATTCCGTGCAGAGACAGGCTGGGAGTGGGAAGCAAGGGAGGCACTGTGGTACTATCAGTGTCAGCAAGAAGGCCCAATGCGAGCCATTATCTAAATCCTCCCCAGTTTATGTGGGCAAACGAGGACAGCAACCAATGTTCACAAAAGAACAGGTGCAAGAGATGATTACTCAAGCCCTGCAAGGGTTAAATGAAGCTTGGGAGAAAAAGTTTTTGTCCTTGGAGCAAAAGATGCCCAGCATTTCCTCATCGCACACTGTCCCTAATGTTAGCAAATTACAGCTGTCCATTCAGTTCACATAGCCATGAAAATTGGGTTGCTTGATTTGTCAATGGCGTTCATTTGCACTTGCAGGGTGTGAAGGAGTCATCATTGGCTGTTGGAAGAAGCAAACGGTGCAAACTGGCACGGCAGGTACTAATGTAATCTGCTTCCTGCCTATGCATGCCCTACTATTTGCTAGCGAGAAGCTATTGTGAAACCTGCATCTATATATATATCCTTGCCCCGATTAGCATTTCATCCATGTAAAAGGAAATGTGGTGCTAGATTTATGCTATCAGGATCTCATAAGTTGATCACTAGACTGTAGTTGCAAACTTTGTATGGCTAAGTATTTGCAAATAACATAGTATGATCTACAATGTAGAAACGGTGATAAATGAAGATATACTGAAACATGATACTTTGCAGTTTACTTTCCTAAGATGATGAAATGATTAACCCATATGCATGTCATGATGGGAATGGTTTTCTTCTAATTATAATGAAGCGCAGTTCTCCTGCGTTTTCGAGAAAAAAATGATGGGAATGGTAGACAATGTTTAATCTCTTCTGAAATATATTGAAACTGGTCAAAATCACGCTTCTACTGTGCTGCTTCGTACTTGGATGGTTCTGTTACAATGGGATGTGTGTTTAGAAAAGATATAACATCCTTAATTCCCTTTTTGGGTATTGTAAGGTTGTGGGTTGTGCAAATCCTGACAAGGATTGTATTTCGTTTGGATTATATATGGACCCATGCATTTTCTTATATTCGTTATGTATGAGTACAAGCCATATTTTCTGGAGTTCCTGGAACCCACTATGTGTAGCTGTCACGAAAGGATAGCTTCTTTACTGATATTCTTCCTCACGCGTAACAGATTCATTCACCTAATAAAACAGGTATATTTGCATCCTTTGTTAGACTGACTGCAGTACATTGTTTAATTTGTTTGCAGCTATTCAACTTAAAACTGTTTCAACGAGTGCGGCCTTTAGGCTCTTTTTGCTGGTTAGATTCCTGATTAAATGCGAAAAGGTTTTAAACCTACTTCACATAATTTCTGTGTTTGCAGGATACATTAGATTCCATGGACGAAGAAGATCCAGATGCAGAAGATGATAGTGATTACCAGGAGGAGGAGGAGGAGCATTCGAGCTGAGCCAGCCGTGAGCTTGCTGTGGGCTGTGGTTCAGACTTCAGAGATCTCATTTCTTTCTGGAGTTTGTGCAGGACGGTGCCTAGGCAATTGGCACTGGAGCCAAGTAACTGTGCCGGTTGGCCACGGTCCGCGTGTAAATTATGGGCATGTTTCAGCGAATGAGCGTCGTAGCGGTTTCTTACATGTTTCTTCTACGCTGCCTTGCCTCAGAGGTCGCCTCTCCAATTCTCCATGCAGTTTGGCACCCCCTAGCGCGTAGGGGTGCATCGGCAATCGCATAGCTCCCGTTGTTTCGAACTTTCAAGAGCCCCTGCCAAGCTTGGCTGCTTTTTTGGCCACTCTGTGGGCATGGTGATGCTCCAGACTGGCGCTTCCCGCGCTTGTCAACGATTTTCTTTACGTTTCCTGTTCCAGACGTGAATTCGTGACAGGTTCTTACGATGTCTTTGTGAAGTACACTTGCACCTTTTTTTTTTTGAATGTACGTCCTGTTCGCTAGGCTGATAAGCCATGGTTGAAAGTACTGTTTGCTGATTTATTGCAAGAGAAAAATACTGCTGAACAGCTAGTTGATAAGCTCAAGCGAACAGGGCGGTAAACACGCAGGTCAGTGAAAGCTCGAATTTATTCAGTCTCACTCTCCTTCTCACTGCATGTCAACTAAGGCCTTGATGAGTTTGTAAAAGTTTTTTGGAAAAACTACTGTAGCACTTTCATTTTTATTTAGTAATTAGTGTTTAATCATGAACTAATTATGTTCAAAACGTTCGTCTCGCGATTTCTAACCAAACTGTGCAATTAGTTTTTTTCGTCTATATTTAATACTTCATGCATGTATCGCAAGATTCGATGTGATGACTACTGTAGCGCTTTTGGGGAAACTTTTTGGGAACTAAATAATGCCTAAAACAAATTCTACGGATGAAAAGGACGCCGCTGCAGGAGATGACGACGACGAGGCAAAGGCGCGCGCTGAGGCACACGTGTGAGGCCTTCCCCAACGTATGTTTTTTTTTTTTTTTGCTAATAGCCCCAAGTGTCACGTAGGATCGGATAAAAAAGTAGGTGCTCTATACTTGTCATAGTGTCTTGCAGAAGTTATATATGCTTAGGGAGAGAGAAAGTGGTCTATGCTAAAAAAAAAGAGGGGGAGGAAACAAAGGTGATATATGATGAAATGAAAAAGTTTTTTTTTTGGTAAACCACAAGTAGTGATGGTTTATATTGTGTAAATAGTAGTCTTAACATTTTCTAATCTATGTAGATCACTTTATTTATACTCGAACCACTAGAAGTGTTAGCTTTCATTGGTGGTGCCCTTGAGTGGCTTAGGGCTTCTCCAACGCCGCTTTTTTACTAGTTGTCTCAAGTGCCATGTAGGATCGAATAAAAAAAGTAAGTACTTTATACTTGTCATAGTAGCTTGCACAAGCTACATATGCTTGACGAGAAAGAAGGTGATCTATGCAAAAAAAGAGAGAGAAAATAAAAGTGATGTATGATGAAAGAAAAAAATAATTTTGTAAACTATAAGTAGTGATAGTTTACATTGTGTAAATAGTAGTTTTAATATTTTCTAGTCTGTACAACCACCAGAAGTGTTAGCCTTCGTCGGTGTGGTGCCCTAAATCTCGCGCCTTTCGGGAGTTTGCTGTGCGCGCCTTGGCATTGGAGCAAAGTACTTTTGTTGGCGGGGATCGAGCCGTAGCTCGAGTGGTAGACGCTCCAGTGGTGGAGCAGCCGGTCGTGTGTTCGAGCTCTGCTCGACTCACGATTCCCACCGGGGTTTTTCCCCTTTATTTTCAGGTGCAGCCTCTCTCGCATGGAGTCACAAAGGGATAACGGCGTGCTCGTCGCCTGCGGAGCGTTGGATGGTTTCGGTGATCTTCTCAAGGACGCGATCTTCGAATCTACGTGTAGTTGTAGGGTTTGTTTGTGTACGTGGGTATGCGTGAGGTATGCATATGTGTGGTGTTAGGGTGTAGATGAGAGGCGTAAAAAAAAGTACTTCTGTCGGCATGAACTTGAGTGCGGTTTCGTACGGTTTTCCTTAGCCTCGGAGGTGGCGTCTCCATGCAGTTTCAGGCCGCACCTGGTACAGCTCGTAGTCGTATGTGACCTGATCGCACTACAGCATCGCGTGGCCGCGCAGAAGCCGGCCGGCAGCGCCAGGACCCAGACCCAGGAGCAGCCCAGCTCTGCACTGCACCGCTTTGCCGCCGGCCACGCACGCGGCCGTCACGCGGGAGCTGTCGAGTGAAAGCGCGGGCGCGCGCACGCGGCACGCGGCACGCCACCTGCCCGTCCGTCCGTGCGCGCCCACGCGTTGCTCCCCCCCGTGGGCAACGTGACGCTACCACCGCCTGTCTGGTTCGCGCCCCCCGGCTTCCTCGCACCCACGACGGCTGCGGCGCGGTGCTGCCGTTATGCTCTGCGCGATCGAATCGGAGAATAAGAGCCTGTTTAGTTGGTCACCCAACCCAAAAAAGTTTGTACAGTAACTGTCACATCAAATCTTTGGATGCATGCATGGAGTATTAAATGTAGGTAAAAAAAATAACTAATTGCACAGTTTGTCTGTAAATGTCGAGACGAATCTTTTGAGCCTAGTTAGTCTATGATTGGATAAATTTTGTCAAATAACAACGAAAAGTGCTACAGGAACTTTACCCAAACTTTTTCACCATCTAAACAGGCCCTAAGTTCGGCTCGGCGCCTACTCTGCCGTCGTCAACGTGCTGCTCGGGTTAGGTTGCGACGAACCGCCGAACACTCGGCTCCGTGTCTCATCGACTCGTTGCTTCTCTTCCATTCCAATCCTCGTGTGACTGCGTCGGGCCGTCGGCTCCCTTTGACCACGGTACAGGTCCCTTTGCGATGCGTTGGAATTCATTCATTCATCCATACGATTTGTGCAACGATGCTGATTTGGATTGTGAGCCAAATTCCTAGACTCTATCGAAACAACCAGCCAATTGTTGGGGGCGTAGCGTGGGGCGAACCGTCTGTACGTGTTGGAACCTAGCAGACTGACTTGACGCAAAGACGAAAACCAAAAGAAACCGTCGGTGGAACTCGGACAGGGGAAAAAGGGAGGAAAACGATACCGTCGGCGGGCGTCGTAAGGTCTGAAACGGACAACGCCGCGCAGTCGGCGAGCGGTTGGGAGCGAGTCGAGGCGGGGGAGAAAAAGGAGGAGAGGGGGAAAAAGAAAAAACAAAAGAATATATGGCGCGCCGGCCGGCGATCCGCGATCGATAAACAAAGGCAGTGCCCGCGTCCACTGGCGTCTGAGCTGTGCGTGTGCGTGTGGAAACGGAGAAACCTCTCGCGGCGGGGCCCACCGATCCGCCCGTCGCCATCCCGCGGACGGGGCCGGCTGACGTGCGGACGGCTGGACGCCGTGACGGTGGCGGCAGTCACAGCGCCCCGCTGCGTGCGATACGATCCGGGGATCCGGTCCCGGCGTTTTTGCGGGGAGAGCGACAGCGCGAGAGGGGAGACACGGGTGCGGGCGGACGGTGTGAAAACACGCTGCCGCGGTGCGGGTGGACGGGCCGGGTGGACGACGACGGACGTGACACCCACCGCACGCCTCTCTCGCCCGTTCGGTGCTGCGTCCGCCTGCGCTTCTACGCTTCTCGTGTTCGGACGTGATATGCGGTTTCATTCCGGGCCTGGTTTAGCCTTGTTTAGTTCCTAAAATATTTTACAAAATGTAACTGTAGCGCTGCTGTAATATTTTCGTTGTTGTTTGACAATTATTATCTGATCATGGTCTAATTAGGTTTAAAAGATTCGTCTCGTGATTTACAACTAAATTATGTAATTAGTTTTATTATTTATCTATATTTAATGCTTCATGCTCTCGACCGTTCGGTGCTGTGTCCACCTGCGCTTGTACGCTTCTCGTGTTCGGACGTGATATGCGGTTTCATTCAGGGCCTGGTTTCGCAGGAGCCCTTGATTAGTTCCTAAAATATTTTGTAAAATGTAACTGTAGCGCTGCTGTAGCACTTTCGTTGTTGTTTGACAATTATTATCCGATCATGGCCTAATTAGGTTTAAAAGATTCGTCTCGTGATTTATAACTAAACTGTCTAATTAGTTTTATTTTTTATCTATATTTAATGCTTCATGCATGTGTCCAAAGATTCGATGTGACGTGAATCTGAAATATTTTGTAAAATATTTTGGAAACTAAACAAGGGCAGTAGCACTGTAGAGGCTACATCCAGATGACTTTTTTTTTCTGATTCCTAAGAAAAAGCCAGATGATCTTTTTTTGTTTTACAGATAAAATAAATAAATCCAGGTGCAACTTTGGCTACAGATATCTACTCTTGGCGGCTATAACTGTTTTTTTGGTTCAGACCAAGACCATGAGAACATGCGTTCAAATTTGGTTAGGGCAGATGCTAGAGCAAATCTCAACGGAAGTGCGCTTGTTTTGCGGTACAAGCATACATAATATGATGGTGCAATATGACGAAGATTTAGTTATCTCTACTTTTTTTTAAAAAAAACTTTCGTGTGGTACAGCCGCACCAACAGCCATGACTATAGCTCCGGTCCTAGTTATTTGTGGTTAAAAAATCTAGAGCTGCTACAAGAACATGCCATAATAGTTCCTCCATCTGTATGGTAGTATTAGTAGTAAAAACATGCAACAATATATATATATATATATATATATATATATATATATATATATATATATATATATAGCATGAATGAACAATTTCTCAGAAGAAGAAACTATTAAAAAAAGATAGGGTGCGGTAGTTTTCTATATGCATGTGGTGGTTTTTAAATAGGTGTGTTCTATTAAGGCCCTGTTTGGCAGGGCTTCTTCGCCCGCTTCAGGAGCCGTTTGAAGTTATTTTCTGCCAAACGGGATAAAATGAAATGGCTCCACTAGTGAAGCCCCTTAAAACGTGCTCTCACAGAGGTTTGGAGAGGGGTGGAGCCAAAAAATAGTAGCTTCTCCCGGCTTCACTTTGTCCACGTGTACACGAGAAAAAAAGAGACCTGCACTGCCCCTGTCGAGGCTCACGGGATCGCGGCCGCCTCGGGAGCACGTGGGCGTGGGGCTGAGGAACCCAGGGGCTGTCGGCCGCCGGCCGCTGGGCTGCATGACCATCGCAAAGCCTTACCATCTGCAACTTTCAAGCCGTCGCGTCCCATACGTGTACAAGTGTTGTGTCTATGTGCGCACCTCGACGAAACAATCTCGGAAAGAAGAGGCGCACGGTGGCACCGACGGTGGCGGGCGTCTGCTGGATCTTCTTTTGGCTACCACGCCGCGAACGATGGACTCCAGTTGGGCACACGACGGCGCAGTACCCCTGCCGGAGCTGTGCCTCGCAGACGCTGCCGCCGCCCGCCGCCTCGAGCATCCGTACCCAGAGCAGTACCGCTGCCGCACGACTCTGCACGCTTCCGCCAGCGCCGAGCGTGGGGCTGGGGAGGGGCGCGCGAGCGCACAAGCCGGCTGCCGAGCGTGGGGCAGGGGGAGGGGCACGAGCCGCTGGCTTCCATGCGCATGGCTTAGGAAGGTTCGCGAAGAAGAAGCCAGTGCGGACGGACGAAGAAGATAAAGAACAGGAAAAGAAAGGGTATTAAAGTCTTTTCATTTGTTTTGTCCGCTACGAGGAGCTGTTTTGCCAAACGAGGTATGAAAACGGCTCAGGCTCCACCCAAAGAGTTGTTCGTGGAGCTAAAGAAAAAAAAACGGTTTTACTGCTGAAGTGAAGCCCTGCCAAACAGGGCTAAAAAAAGATGAATCAACCACCATTTTCTTAGGCCATGCGTGGTGCAGCTGATCAGGCGAAACTATCTCCCTAGTGAACAGTAAGAATAACATTAGCATACTAATTTTTTTTGGCAAAAGAACACATTGACATAGTTCCTGACTTGAATAAAAACAAACAAAATTCATGGGGTAATGGCTGTATCCAGCGATCGGGAGGGTTATTCTAAATTTAGACAGTGACCATGACTAGTTCCCATCATTTTTTTTATAAAAAAGATACTACTACTTGATACAATATAGGAGTATTATATTAAAAAAACATGCTGTTAGTGAAATTCTGAGGGTGGTAGTAGTAGGTGCGTACACCAGGCACTCAGGCAGATTGCAGCCGGCAAAGCACAGGCCCCGGCCAGTAACGAAACAAGTGGTAGTTTTCCGTTTTCCGCCGCCCAAATCCGGCGCTGGTGACCGGGCGGCCCCTTCCGCTGTGTGTGAACGTAAGCAATATCCAAATTCCCGCGCGGATCCGGCTGTCGTGCGCGCGCTGCCGCCGCCGTGGCAGGCAAGGAAGGAAGACGCGGGGCAGGTGCGGTGCGGCCGCCCGTCCCCCTCACCCCACCCCGGCCCCGCCGCCGAAGAAAGCCCTTGTTTTTTCCACCCCACACAGCCGCGCTCCACTCCACGGTCGCCGTCGCCTTCTCTGAACCCGTCGCCGTCACACGCCTCGCGCGGCACCGCACCGCGGGCCACGCGGCTCGCGGCGGGCGGGACCGGAAGCACCGCCGGGCCCCGCCCCCGCCGCGCGCCCCGCGGGACCGCCCACTCGTCTCGTTCGTTCGTGCGGGGCAGGGTACGCAGGCGGTGCCGCTCGTTGGGGGCTTGACCGCGACGCGTCGTGCCGCGCCCGGCCGCCCACCCGCGCGTCTCTGGAAATTGCGACGTCTCTGCATGGCTCGTTCGTTGGGCCTTGGGCGGGCGGGCGTCGTGGAGTGCGGCCGAAAGCAACCGGGACGGACGGTGGGCGGAGCGGCGGCAGGCACACCGTTGGGTTGGTTGGTTCACTCGCTGCGCTGCCGCTCCAAGACGTTGATGTGCTGCACGCAACGACCGGCGCCAGGTTGCACTTGCAGGTACCGTTCACTCCATTGCTTCAGACGTGTGGACTGGGAAGTGATTATGCCAAGAAGATGCGCAGCTGAGTGAAGCTTTTCCTATGGGAGCATGTGTATTGCAGAGCCACGCTGAACCGATGATTCGTGCTCGTTGGTTGGATTTCTTTTATACGATACTGCCTTTGGGTGAACCTAGGATGAAGAGGCAAATCTGCTCGGTTGTGACTTGTGAGTGCAGATATGTCAGCTAAGGGGGTGTTTGGTTGGAGGAGTTAAAGTTTAACAAATACTGTAACACTTTCGTCTTATTTGACAAAAAGTTTTCGATCTTGGACTAATTAGGCTTAATAGATCCGTCTCGTAAATTACTCCTAATCTGTACCGACATACATGCAATTACTCTACATTTAGTACTCCATGCATTTGAGAGAACATTGATGTGATGAGAGTTAAATTTTAACAAGTTCAAACCAAACGGGGCCTAAGGCCTCATTTAATCCTGTGTGTAAAGTTTGAGGGTGTCACATCGGGTGTCATATGAGGGTGTCGTATGGAGTGTTCGGATACTAATAAAAAAACAAATTACTGAATCCGTCAGTAAACTGCGAGACAAATTTATTAAGCCTAATTAATCCGTCATTAGCACATGTGTTACTATAATACTTTATTGTCAAATCATAGGCTAATTAGGCTTAAAAAATTTGTCTCACAAAGTAGTCGCAATCTGTGCAATTAGTTATTTTTTAGTTTATATTTAATACTCCATACAGAGTGTAAACTTTTAGGGAAGAAACTAAACAAGTCCTAATTTCAAGTTCTCGTCAAGACAGATTTAGGTATTTATTTGGAGTCGGTTGCTCAGCTGGGTTGGAGATGAAGACGCTATGCAGCTGGACGAATAGTGACTGGACCGGCTATCCTAAACTTCAAGGATACACCCCTTTGCATCAGGCTCGCTTGACCTGGATCATAGAAAGGAAAAGGAACGGTATAGGTACAATTCATTCCGAAGGACCACGGAGACTGAACAAGTGAGGGAGAAAATACGGTTACCTGCCGGCCGCACAGGGAGGGACACGCCACCCGTACAACCAAACAAAGAAGTGAGCGCCCGCAACGCAAGCAGCCGCGGCATTCCATGTACGGGCGAGCAAACATCGGAAGCCAACGCGGGACGGCAGCCCCCATCTCCCTCCACCTCCGTCGCTGTGGGCGCCTCGCCTGTGGCTGTGGGTCAAACCTCCCCTCCCGCTGGCTCCTCCTCACCTCCCGCCTCCCCTATTAATACCGCGCATCCACCTCCCTTTCCTCCCCGCACTCCAACCCTGCCCAGCGCACCAACACAACAACCACCACCGAGCGCTGCGCCGCTGCCCAACACTTGGCATCGTCCTCCGCCGTCGTCACTCCTTCCATGGCGCCCAAGAACGCTCTCCCCGCCGCCAGCGCCGTGACCGACGGCATGATGGAGCCCAGGTTCCGCGGCGTCCGGAAGCGCCCGTGGGGCCGGTACGCGGCGGAGATCCGGGACCCCGCCAGGAAGGCCCGCGTGTGGCTCGGCACCTTCGACACCGCCGAGGCCGCGGCGCGCGCCTACGACGCCGCCGCGCTCCACTTCCGCGGGCCCAAGGCCAAGACCAACTTCCCCGTCGCGTTCGCCGCGGCCGCGCACGGGCACGCGCTCGCGCTCCCGCTCCCGCTGCCGCCGCCACCCAAGAAGAAGCTGGCCGTGAGCCCCAGCAGCAGCACCGTGGAGTCCTCCTCCCGGGACTCGCCCGCCACGCCGCCCAGGGCTCCGTCTCCGGCTCCGACGGTGATGCCCGCGCCGTCGCTCGACCTGAGCCTCAGCATGCCGGCCATGGTGGCTGCGCAGCCGTTCCTGTTCCTGGACCCGAGGCTCGCGGTGACCGTGGCCGTGCCGGCGCCCGTGCCCTGCCTGCCGACCGCTGTCGCCGCCGGCGCCAACAAGCAGGCAGAGGCTGCAGCATCCTGCCGTGAAGACGACGAGCAGAGCGACACCGGGTCGTCGTCATCCGTGGTGGACGCCTCTCCGGAAGCGGTCGGCGTAGGGTTCGACCTCAACATGCCGCCGCCGGCCGAGGTGGCATAGGTGGTGGACCGGCCGCAACGCCCGATGACACGACGCGGCTCAAGAGGTCGCGTACGCGTAGATGATTAGAGCTTGTATTAGTACGAGGCTGGTTAATTGGTTACTCGATCGTTTAATTGCCGCGATGAGTTACTACTAGGTGTACATAGATGTTCTTTTTGCATCGGTGGCTAGGTATAACAAAAGCTGTTGTCTGCCGATGTTACAAAACAAAATACTACCAAAATGTTTTGTGCTTGGTTATTTGTAACATATTAATTCGCTGATTACCGAGAGATCTACCGTCTTTTGCTCTACTTTTTGATTTGACTACGTTTATAAGAGTTTCAAGGGAATGATCATTAAAACAATAACGTGCGCAAATCTTACTTTCGAATCCGATAATTTGATCTCAGCAGCTTGCTTTATCAAGAAACATGGTGCGAACGAGCTTAGCACCAGATCGAGTGAACACCTTGTCGCTTACTTACAGTGCAAGCATACAAGGCACGTTGAACCGTTCGTTCTCTATGTGAATTTCTGTAGCATACAATATGCGCACCCAGACGACCGGCTTGACAACCACTAGAGAACGACGACCTGAGACTCCGCGAGCTCGGAGGCTGGGTCGCGCCGCGCGGCGAGCTGGCCAGTGTCCCCCGACTCCTAGAGACGAACTGGTCCACCCGTACGCGCTGGCGTCACCTCTCTCCTGCGCACGCCGCGACGCAAGCATTGGCAAAGCAGCAGCCAGTCGGGATCGCCAGCGTGCCCCCGCGGCCCCACGCGCGTTTGACGGCTTCCTGTCGCTCGCGCAGGCGCTCCTATACTAGTATACTACGCTTCGGACCGAGGCAAGCTCCCCGCCACGACGACCCCGAGCAACACGAGGCAAGGCGCGCGAGGCGGGTCACCCGCGCCGCGTCCTCGTGGAGTCATGTGATAGAGTATCAGGCTAACCTATGAGCTTCCGCGCGGCACTGGACTGCTCAGCACCGGCGGATTTTTTTTTCTTCTTTTTTTGAAAGGCACCGGTGGATTATTTTGTTCAGGCGGCGGTAGCTTTGGGAGCTCCTGCAAGCAAACCGTAAAGCGTAAACCACCTCTGCTTTACCTGGGTTGCTTGGATTGGTCCAATACAATACGTACGTAGCGCAAAAATACGAACACAAAAGTGATGATAATTCACTATGCTCTTATCAAAATTCCTTTAAAGCTCTGAACACTGGGACATTATATTTTTTTATACATGTATCAATACAATTCTACATGAGATTTGTACACAGAATCACACGTGAATACCCCCTAGCCTGACTACCGCGAGGCTAAGCAAAACTTCATTTCGCTGACGGAAGCCCCTAGAATGCCAAGCTGCTGAAGTCTCGCAAAAGTGATTAAAAGAATTCGTGAAACAAGTGACCAAGCTCGAGCTGAAAAAAAATTGACGGCAGTTGTTGGGGCGTAGGGAACGGCGGGTCGGATTTGTCCGAGAATCCAGTGACATGTTGGTGGTTGTCTGGTTGGTTTTACTCCTTGCAGGAGGTGATGATACGCATCGAGTCAAGCTGGGAGAAAGACGGGCAGTAACTTGAATGTTTTTGGCCATTTTAGCTGAATCTGGGCGACGCGAGGCCACACGGTGGTCTCCGTTCATACCTGAATGGCTGAATCGTTAATCGCGTATGCGCTTTGGAGGGAGACGGCTATCGTGAGCAGAGCACACAAGTTGACGCGGAAAGGGAAAGCAAGCACACAACACAGGTCTCCGCCGTGCCCTCCTCGAGTCAGTCTCCACCGCCAGGTCTTGAGCTGAGAGCTCGATCCGGATCGGAGCCGGCCAGGGCCAGTCCACAGGGAAGGCGGGGGCAGTAGCACCACACCTTTTTCCGTTCCGATTCCAAGCCGCCCAGCCACACGCGAGGCGGCGCGTGCCCGCACGGAACCGCCACACCTCGGAGGCGTCGGCGGCTTTGGATCTCGGGCGGCGTCGGGGCCAGAATAAACAAAAGGAGCCGCCGCCTTTGCACGAGGCGGACTGCCGTGCGGACCCAACCCAACGGAGACGGCGAGCGGGCGCGGTGCCCACGCTTCCACGGGGCAATTAGGGCCTTTTAGATTGTGATAAAGTTAGAATTTTTTACTGTAGCACTTACGTTTGTATCTGACAATTAGTGTTTAATTATGGACTAACTAGGCTCAAAAGATTCGACTCGTGATTTTATAACTAAACTGTATAATTAGTTAATTTTTTTATCTATATTTAATGCTTCATACATGCGTGCAAAGATTGATGTGATGAAGAAACAGTGAAAAAAAATTCAAACTTTTGGCTCAATCTAAACGAGGCTAGGTGGCGCCTCGGATCGTGTCGGCCGCCGGGCCACCAGCGTCCTCCCGCCGCCTGCGGGACAGCGCACGCAACCTGGCGCCGCAGCGGCGGGTCAACAAAGCACGCTGCCTACAGCGTAGAGATCTACAACGAGCCCGCAGCACTCGGTGACAGCACCTCGTCCGATCCAGCCCGGCCGGCACCGGCAGTGCGGGTGAGCGGTTAACCAACCAACCTCTCTCACCTCCGTGCCGTCGGATCATGTCGATCGAGGACGAAAAGGCCAGTCCAGGACCAGGACCACGGGTGGCCGAGCTCGATGGACAGGCCACAGGCCTAGCTAGAGCCCTAGATCGAGCAGCCATCTGCCCAGCCAGCTGCGCACGCGCACAGCCGCGGCGCCGACGGCATATCCTGCAGCGCCCGTGCCCGATGCCGTGGAGGCGCGGGCACCTCGCTTCGGCTCCACGTTTCGGCGCCGCGGCACGAAGCAGGGCGCGTGCAAAGCGACGAGCGGCGCGGCGGGCACAACTACTCCCACCGAGGCAACACGGCCGGTGTGGTGTGTTGCCCGCACCGCACGGCCGCTGCCATGACGCGAACGCGCCAACGCCTCCGCCCCTCCACTCCACGCAGAGCGTGGAGCGGTGGGTCAACCTGCAAGGGGTCCGGGTCGACCCCTTCGGATCTACAGTCCGCTCCTAAATTTGGCTCACGGTTCGAAACCAAATACGAAGAGGTTCCCAAATGGTAAGAACCTGTTGGTCCTAATCAACCCTAGGGTCGCCCCGTTTAGTATTCTATTCACAGCGTCGTCATCATACTTCTCTTCAGGGAAATACCCATCGTCAGGATTCCTGTTGCTTCCCACAAGCAGTAGAAACAAGCTGCCCATAGTAGCTAACGGCTGACGGGCTGAGCCACGGGACATCGAGAACCGAAGGGAACGCCAGCCACAAAGCCGAAGACCGGAAGCCTAGAACTTGTCCTCTCTGCCAAACCTGCCATTGCAATCTCAACTTTTTCTTCAGTAATCTGTAGCACACCAATTAGCGAGACAAATAGACAATCGACCACCACCTCAAGCATCCTCACGGATACAGATTGCCGTGGCAAACAGAAAACGGGCACAGGCGACTTCTCCTAGCATTTCGTGAGGATCTCGGCTCCGGTCCTGGTGATCAGTATCGTGTGCTCGAACTGCGCCGCCAAGCTGCCGTCCGTCGTCACGGCAGTCCAGCCGTCGTCCCACATGTCGCAGTCGATGCTCCCCATGGATATGATCGGCTCTGCACACGAAAGTTAGGCGGC
Source organism: Saccharum hybrid cultivar R570 (assembly GCA_038087645.1). NCBI lineage: Eukaryota > Viridiplantae > Streptophyta > Magnoliopsida > Poales > Poaceae > Saccharum > Saccharum hybrid cultivar. The sequence goes on from JAQSUU010000512.1 coordinate 6,851,179, forward strand.
GCTAGCAATCAGTCAGGAAGGCAAGAGCAGTACACTACGTCGAGAGGGAAAGAGGACTCAAACATGGCTCGCTTTACTCCGCGTGCAAGACGTGGAATGAGTTAGGATGCTGCGAACCTATTGTGAATGTCTGCCCTTCAATCATCTGACCCGGCCTGTTGTTCCCTGTTGCAAGCACATCACAACCAGGTCTAAAAATTGCACACCCCAATAAAACAACAACAAAACTACTATTACAAATCAATATCTCGGAGATCTTCCAAATTTATCTCATTAATTATGACTCTACTACTATCCTTTCTTTTGTAGTTTTGTGGCATATATATAAGCATGACAGACTTAGTGGGACTCTGTCTCTTATGAATTTTCATGTTTTGGCTAGGCACATGGTAGTCCCAGTTAGTATATGAGGACTTTATGATTAATCAAGTTAATTATATACTAAAACAGAAATTATGCAGCCTGGAGGGATTTTTGTTCTTTTCTTTTCTTTTTCAATTAGAGAAACACATAGAGACATCGAAACTTCAACAGAATTTGCTTTTCACCTAAGCAGTGCTTATCCATTAAAATGTTTGTTCTCAGGAGAAAATCTACAGTCCACAGCTATACTCTATCTACATAAATATTAAAGTAGTAGTGTGCAAAGCCTTTGAAGTTCTCAACTACAATATGCACTGCCTATCATCTATTGCCGAAAAACATGACTTACGCTGGTGATAGATAATTGGTTCTGAGTGAAATACTCTGCCAACTCCATGCCCAACAAAACACTCCACAACACCAAACCCGTTCCTCTCAGCATGCTCACTGAAATGTTCAAGCAATGGGTGAATGTTATTAAGTAATAATGTAATATCTAAGATGAAGTGAATTTTGGTATAGCCACACGAAATCATGTAGGACAAAGTTGACAGCAAACTTGCTTTCAAATTCGTTTAACATGCAAGAGATGCTGGGTGAATGCTTGCGTAAAAATACATTACATGAAAAGCTACTACTACTGCTAGATAGTTAAAAAAGAGTAGTGTTTTACTGTTCCAAGCAGCCTTTTGCAATGCTAGGCCAGCTAGGGTAGCGAATGAGGAAAATAGTGGCAAAATTTTCAACGGCCAAAGGTGCCTCTATTATGCATTTGGCAGAAAAACTCTTGATTTTCTTCAGTATTTTTCTAGAACATTGCTCCTTTCAACGCTAATGTTTCAAGATCTCAAAGGCTTCCCTTTTGCCATAATTAACCCAGTAACTATGGTGAGAAAAATGATCAAACACTTCTTTTCGAGGAACTAGTGATATGACTATCATGCCACGAAAGAAATCGATGCAAAATATTATACCTTATTCTTCTGCCAATCTTCTTAAAGCTGGTACCATGTTTGCATGTTGATATGCCCCTGAGCAGGCACTCTTCAGTAACCTGATATTAGCATGATACAGTAAGCATCTGGTTCCCGAAGTTTGTTTTGGCAGTCATAAAAGGTATGTACATATGAAATAATAACAGACTAGGTAAGGATAGAAGCACCTTTTACACTAATCCTTATCAGCCAAAATAAGCAAAAACAAAAAATATATTTATACAGATCTTTCAGTAATCTAGAGGAAAAGAAACTTATATGTCGGTAAGATGGTCTGACAATTGTAATTGTGAGGATCCCTCATGATTCATCAATTTAAGTCTAGTCAGAAATCAGAATATTGGCATGAAATAAAAGGGAATAAGTATATTACAGTCAGAGTTTGTGAACTAGAGCTGCTAGTCATGACTAGAAAAATAGCACTATTACGTCCGTCAATAAAAACTTGACATTTTAGTTTTGTCCTAACTTAAATTATCTTAAGTTTGAACAAAATTATAGAGAAAATTGCTAACATTTATGACACCAATAGTTATATTATGAAAATGTGTTCCATGATAAATCTAATGATACTTATTTGGTAATATAAACATTAGTATTCTTTTGCATAAACTTGGTCAAACATAATATTGTTTGACTTAGCACACAACCAGAAGATCAATTTTTTTTGGGACGGAGATAGTAGATTGCAAGAGCAAGCATTGCATCTGCTCCACAGAGAAGGATAGATACCTTCACAAGTCGTTTACTGGCTTCATCGACTTCTCCACAAAGAAATGTTTTTGAGGTATCCCCATGATAACCCTAAAATGGTAAGGGCAGTTTAGGTGATGATAGCCAAATTCAAGTCCATGAGGCAAACAAATAAATAGCATGAAGTGACAATAATTATACATGACCAAGAAGATAAACACGTACATTCAAGTAGACAGTGACATCAATGTTAATTATGTCTCCATCCTGTAAAACACAAATGTGAAACGTTCAGTCACGGTGGCTGTGGAACTGTGCAGCTGAAAGGCCCTGAACTGGCACAAAACATGTCAATGTAAGGATTTGTGAACCTGTAGCTCACGAGAATCAGGAATTCCATGGCACATGCACTCATTCACTGAGGTGCATACACTTTTTGGAAACCCACCATATCCAAGTGGGGATGGATAGGCTCCAGCATCGATGATCATCTTGTGCACTGCTTTATCAATTTCGTCTGTTGTTACAGAGGGCTGATAGAAAGATGCAGTAGATTTCTCACTCAAGATATAATTATGACGGAGTGCACATGGATAAAAAAAAAGTGAAGGGGTCTTATGAACAAAACAAACACACCAATTTTAGAAAGAAAAAGAAAAGAATCGAGCACTATAAAGTGTGCTGCAAAAAACATAATGGTAGCAGTAACTGGTACTTTTTATTAGCTACAAGATAGATAAACATAGTGGAGATGCAGAAGTGCATGCTTACTTTCACTAATGTTCCTGCATAGTCAAGAACACGAGCGGCGAGCTCGCAAGCAGCTCTCATGTGGACAATGCTCTCTTTGTCGTGCATTTGTACCTCTTTTGCTATCTCTGGTACATATTTTGTGCCAACATAAGGAGGCCGAGGTATGTTTCCTGGTACTGGAAGAGGTGGGCTAACAGTTCCACGAACCAGGGGTGCTCTTTTCTTTGGTAGTCCAGACTCTTGTGTCCCTGGCCTTTTGAGTTTGAGTTTCAGCAAGCGTCAGAACGGTATACAGGCAAGGATGCAATTGCAGTTGCAGTGGCAGAGTGGCACTAGCAATGATATGTCCTACTGTACGTGACTAGACAACTAATTTCGAATTATAGAAGGGAAGCAATCAAGCAACTAGTGGATTTCATACCTCGTACTTGCTTTCTCCAGCCCCCCTAGTCTCTTTGCTTGGACAAGGAAGGGCTTCTTATGTGGGCATGTATTCCTCCCTTAAAAAGTTGAAGAGGATACATCGCGATCGAATTAGTAACAGGTGAAGGAACAATACATGCCCATAGAATCATTCTACATGCACAAATTTCAAGTTTCATATGAACAATCACATATTCACATGGACAGGGCCGAGCAAATACCTCGGCCACCGGAGACCAACGGAGAGGAGCGGTGGAGCTCCATGGACGGGACTCTAATCGCCATTGGAGCGGGCGGTGCGCTCCCCAAATCTGCAGTGGGGCGGGCGGCAGGGTCGTCGCCAATTTGGATTGGTAGACCCGCGCAGCGAGGGCAAAGAGCCGGACGAACAGAGCAAGAGGATAATACGAAAGGAAATGGATTTTTCACCTCTTCGTTTTGTTCCCAGAAAAAGACAGTGGGCCGGGCCGGGTCCAGCAGCTATACCTTGTCCCTTTTTTTTTTTGACAACAATTGTCCTTTTTCCTAACCCTATATATATATGGGCATGTTTGGTTCCGCGACCTCGATGAGCGAACGTGGCTCGGACGCTGCCTTCATGATTCCCGAGCATGCAGTTCATTTTGCCACGTTTCGCGTTGCGCGCGGTTGTCGAACGCAACGCAGACCGTTTGGCGGGATTTTTCCACTCAAACGCGTTGCCGACGCAGAACCAAACACGGCTTAGGGGCGGGCGGGACTCGGGGGCTGGCGCAGGCGCAGGAGCAACCTCGATCTCGGCACGCAGCGGTCTTGACGGGCGGCATGCGGCTGCCTAGGTGCACGGCCTAGGCTCAGGGTGTTTGCCGCCTCCCTATGTGCTAGTGTCCTGGGTCGCCAGCATGGGGTGAATGGAGCCCAACATCTAATAAAGCTGTGAAAGACATTACCATAAAGCCATTGATACTTGATAGCCCTGCGATGGGCACAAGAAGCAAAAAAAAAGTGATCCTCCTAGCCCTGCAATGAGCACAAGAAACAAAATGAGACTCAATTTGTGACTTTCACGTGCCTTCATTTTAATTCCATGTGGAATGTCAACATTTAATATGAACTTGATGTATGCGTCGAACTATGTGTCGATCTAGTGCACGATGAAACTGGTATATATATGTGTTGAACACTATGTTAAACTATGTTGAGTCCCTTTTGAATTTTTAGGATGATGAGCTTGTTTAAATTGTTTGCCATGATCAAGTTGACATCATTTTTCTACTATAATGTTGGAGGTTTGCATGCTGCAATCCTATGAAAAAGTGCTTAAAAATATGCTGTTATGAAAATTGGGTTCAAAGAGTGCTCAAAATTATGTTGGTATGTTGGGTGCCCTTTGTTTTTTCATAATGCGTAAGGGTAAATTGGTCATTTCATGTACCACTTAACGCGAGGTAGCAGATGACGGTAAGGCCAAATTAGAAAACAAAACTTCAAGCAAAGTGAAATAGGGAAGAAAATTTGTTTCAGGTCCAAGAAAGAAAAGCGAGTTTGACCAAATAAGAAATTTCCTCAAAACTTTTGGGCAGAACCTTGTCCTTGCTGCAAATGAATTGTCCGCGATCTCTTCTCTATCCATTATCTTTTGTTAGGAGAATTCTCTAGCTATTATCTATACAGCTAAAAAATGACACTATAATAATTATAGTCTACACATGTTTAGCATATAAAGTTTCTCCTCTATATTGTTATATCAAACAAAGTATTTAATACTTTAAGTCAAGATTCTTAAGAAGTTAGCCTCATAATGATGATAATATTTCTCTAAATACATATGTGTACAATCAAGGATAATGTAATTTTGTAGGTTGTCCTTGATAATAGTATTTCGGTTACTTAGGATCGGTGAGATTGACGATGTAATTTTGTTAACTAGAAGAGCAATGGTTACTTAGAATTGCGAGCCTTGAGAGGACGCCGTGAGAAGATGTTATTTTTAGCTCCAATCCAACATTTATGGTGTGAGCGCAACGTATGGAGCTGTTAGAAAAATATTCGTTTGGCGCTGAACAATTATTGAAGCTGCTGAAGAAACCGTGACAAACAAAATCTTTTGCTACGACGAGTTCTACTTTCATTTGAATCCCATCCTCAGGAAGTGTGACCCGCCTCCGTTAATAAATTATAAGAGGAGTACACAAGAACACGACCAGCCCTAGACTAGGACGACGTGGGTGATGCCGCCAGGTAAGCATCCAGGTTCTTGTTGTCGCTTCGAGACAGGAACATGATGCAGATCGGTGGTCGCGCCTTGAGCATCGCGAGCATGGACTGCAGCAGCGCGCCGACAGCGTCCCCGCAGATGAGTCCGGCTGCCACCGCCATGGACTGCGCGCGCGCGCCGTCGGCATCGAGCCTCCTCCACAGGTACATGCCGACGCTCCCAAAGAACATGCCGATGGGTATCCTGGGCGGCAGGAAGAACCCGACTGCCACGGCGATGGTGCACGGGAGGTACCGCCCGACGCGCCACCCCCTTCGCGCGGACACCTCGCGGAGCACGCTGTTGGCCAGCGCCACGGCGAAGGCGATCTTGCAGAGCAGCAGGCTCTGCCTGGGAAACCCGGCCTGGTCAGACATGGCGATCATGGCCATTTCACGGTACATCTTGGCGTACGGGGGAACGACTACCTCGCCCCAGTCGTGGTACCCCCCGTACAGCACCCAGAAGATGATCGGGTTGACCAGGCAGCCGAGCGCCGTCCCCGCGACCTGGCTGATGAGCACGGCGTGCGGCGAGGTGAGGGTGAGGTAGCCCGTAATGAACACCTGCATGAGGTCGCTGGCGGTGGAGGCGGCGGACATGACGATGATGCCCACGGCGAGCCCGGCGACCACGCCGCCGTTCTGGAGCCCCACCCACGAGCCCAGGAGGAACAGGGCGATCCTGCCGTACGTGGACGCCACGCTCACGTCCGTCACGCCGACGCCGTACGCGTTGCAGAACGTGAACAGCGGCACGACGAGGTAGGCGATGGCCACGTGCGCGGGCCTCAGCTGCGGGTAGAGGTAGGGTACGACGGCGATGGAGACGACCGACAGGGCGACGTAGCCGACGGCGGCTGCCGGGTCGTACACCCGGTCGCGGAGGAACACCTGCGCCCGCCGCCGGTCGTCGAAGCTCCGCGCCGGCGGCCGGTCGTCCACGCCGAGGCACATGAACGGCTGCGTGGCCAGCTGGGAGTGCCGCCGCTTGCGCATCGCGCGGAGCGTCCTGAGCAGGATGCAGAGCAGGTGGAAGGCGCCGTCGGCGAGGACCATGGATATCCCGATGATGCCCTGCATGTACTCGATGTACGGCAACAGGATCCCGTATGATATCACGGACCCCACGAGCATGGAGATGGTGATCGTGCACGGGCTTAACAGCCCGACGCCGATGTTGGTCATCGAGAAGTCGAAGTAGAACCTGAAACGAACGTTGCATCGAGATTACGATTTACGAGTCGTCGTCAGTATGCAATCCATCTTGATTTAAGTATATGATTGCTTCATGGCTTTCTTGTTTAATTCATGCGTGTCTTATACGCACCCACGTTCAGCTGCTGTAAGGCCAAAGATTGGGAACGACTGGAAGCCGCAGCCCTCGCCGCCGGAGAAGAACCACTGCCAGAGCTGCCAGCCCACGGTTCCGGCGAAGGTTTTGAACATGACCGAGACCTGCTTGCTATATATAGCGTGGAAAAAGAAGGGGAAATGTTGTGAGACGTATTGCTTGTTTGTTGAGGAAAAATAAATCTGCGCTAGAATTGTCACGTAGGATAGATTAATTACCTTGCTTGTTTGGCGCCGTGCGGCGTGTGCATGCTGTTGATGAGGTGCGCCGTGGCGGTGCCCGTCGGGAACGTGAGGTGGTGCCGGATGACGAGGCTGTTCCTGAAGGGCATGATAGCGAATATGCCGACGAAGCTGGTGAGGAAGAGGAACGCGACCAGCCGGCCGATGCGGGGCTCGTCGACGTTCTTGGCGCCGCCGAAGGAGCCGCCGTCCTCGACCGCGTTCCTGCTCATCGCCAGGAGGTAGGACCCGAAGCCGCCGCTGTAGGCGATGTTGGAGCAGGCGACGACGAAGGTCTGGATCACGGTGTTCTCCTGGCGGGTGAAGGGGAGCTGCGGCACCTCGCAGCCGTCCAGCAGGCGCGTCCATAGGCGGGAGAGGAAGAAGCCCAGGAGCCCCGCGGGGATGGTGAGGAACGGCATGTAACCCGAGGTGAGGCTCAGCTTGATGGCCACGACGCTGAGCGTGGTGCCCAGCACGACGCCCACGGCCACCGACCGCGCCGTGAACATCTCCGACGGCGTCGGCACCGGCTCCCCCTCGAACACCTGCTCCACCGACGGCCCGGCGGCGGCATCCTGCTCCTGCAGCTGGTCGTCGTCGTTGTCGTAGGCCGGAGGCTCCATTGTCCGCGCGCGCGGCGAACGCTAGCTCACGCCGAGCTAGAGCTTGCTAACGTTTGCCGCGCGCGTTCTGGTGGCCGTGGCCGATCTGGTGTGCTTGCTTCCGGAAATGAAATGTGAGCTCGGGACGGCTTTTTATGGTGCTGGAAGAGGGAGATCGTTCGGCTGGTTTCCAGTTTGGACCGCGTGACAGTTAGCACTTTTTTTAAAAAGAAGAACGTGCCATTTTCGCGCGTGTTGTTGTGGCGGGTAAAGTGGGTTGTCGTACCGTTGTATGCCATGCTGGAACAGGCGACGGAAAGGGCTATCTTCGGTCGTCCAGTTGGTTTGCAGTTCTGAGATTGTTCTTCCTCTGAATAACTCCCCCGGAAGACGTCGTCTGACCGGACGCCGGCTTTCCGAACCTGCGGACTGGACTGCGACACTCGACAGCCGAACACTTACATCCGTTCGTCCATATGCCCCCAATGAAATCCACTCATCCAGCCTGCCGCAGCGCTGCGACCACGTGCGACTACCCTACACGGCTCCACCGTGTTTGTGTCGCTTTGGCATTCTCCACGACGTCTGGGCGTCAGTTGGCCATCCCAACCACCCTCTGCGTCATCACTGTTGTCGTGTAGCCCGCACCTCTCCCTCTGTGCGCCGACTCCTAGCTTCGCGCCTGTGCCGCGACTGGGCTCCACCACGACTGTGCCAGCTCGGGATTCTCCATGGTGTCCGGGCGCCCGCCGGTCATCCCACTCGCCCTCTGCGTCATCCGTGGTGTCCGGGTAGCCAGCCGTAGGGTAATATATATATATATATATATATATATATATATATATATATATATATATATATATATATATATATATATATATATATATATATATATATATATATATATATATATATATATATATATATATATATAGACTAAGTGCTGGGCGTTGAATTCTGATCAGCGCTACGGCGGAGCGCCGTCCCTCCGGCGATTGACCAAAATTGACGTGTTTATTGAGACACCAACACGTTTAATTATGCGCTTCTATCGGGTAATAATAAATCACCGGCATAAATTTGGTTTGAACCCTCGTTAATGGCTCTAGCGTCGATCGGAGAGAATCCCCAATCCCGCTCACCATCTCCATTACCGCCCGAATCCTCACCCCCCACTTCCGCCCCGAGATCCCTAGAAACCATAACCATGTATTGCGTCGCCAATCATGCATTCCATCGATTGCCGCCGGAGGATTCCGGGCTGCCATCGCCCACCGTCGTCTCTGCTCCGCGCCTCCGCCCGTTTTGCTCCGCCTCCGTGCTTCAGCCAGGTTCGCCATTCATTGAATCCAGGAGCGCCGCCCCTCCTGTCGTACTTGGCTTCCCCGAAACCCCATCGGTGCTCCAGGCTCGACGGCCGTCGAATCCCTGCCGTACCATTACCGGTTAGCATCGCTCCTCTCCATCTCTGCTTCCCGTTACTCCCATTCCTACACTGAACTTTTGCCGCCGCCGCTCGCCGGAGAAGACCACACATTTCGTCTCCAACGCTCTACGTCTACTATCCTCAGAGAAGATCCGAGGGTCGTCCCCAACAACACCTTCCAAGAACTCAAGAACAAGGGACTGGAATCGCCCCCAACAGTACCCACTCCCACATCGAACAGATCCACAATTGGTGAGTATCGCTGCAGTCCTTCTATTGGTGTAAGAATTAAATTAATCCCCCATATGCATTACAGTTATCTTGTTGGTATTCTTTGAACCAATCTCGTATCAATTTTTGTTGAGCCATTGACACCAAAGCATTTTATTACTTCTCTACCCTAGTAAATAGACCAGTGATACTCGTTTTGCTGTGTTTTATCCACCAGAAATCAATGTTAGTTTATCCTTGTCTCACGTTTGGGAATAAAATCCACACCTGTACTCACACCCTAATTTGCACGCCCTGAGAGGTACAATGTTCTGTTGCTCTGTTTATTTTATCCTCACGATGCTTTCGTAATTTTATTTACCTCAGTTAATAATTTACTCATTAGCTACAAAGTAGGTTAAATTTTACTGATGAGGGAAATGCAAACTGTGTCCATAGCTGTACCAAATTTGATATCCCTGTAGTCCTCTTGTTGGCGTATCAAATTAATTAATTACCCTTTTTGCATTATAGTTCAGTATATTGTGGATTCTTTCAACCAGTCTCATACAATTTTTGGGATGAGCCATTGTCATCATTGCATTTTATTATTGCCCTACGCCTAGCAAAATAGATCAGCGATGATTGTCTTCCAGTATTTTGTCCATCCGAAAGCAATAGCAGTTTATCATTGTCTCATGTTTGGGATTAAAATTCACACCTGTACTAGCCTTAACCTGCAGGGCTGAGAGGTAATAGTTTCTTGTTGCTCTAATCTTTTATCCTCACAATGCTTTGGTAGCTTTCTTTTACTCAAGATATTATCTTAATTCCTTAGTTGCACAAATAGGTTAATTTCAAGCGATGCTAGACATAACTGTTTCTGCTTCCTCTCATAGGGCCTGTTTAGTTTGCAAAAAAATCTTGCAAAAAATCATTGTAGCAGACGGTAGTATTTTCGTTGTTATTTGTTAATTAGTGTCCAATCATGGACTAACTAGGCTTAAAAGATTCGTCTCGTGATTTACAACTAAACTGTGTAATTAGTTTTATTTTTTATCTACATTAAATACTTCATGCATGTGTCTAAAAATTGATGTGACGGGGAATCTGAATTTTTTTGAAAATTTTTTTGGAAACTAAACAGGCCCATAGACTTTAGTTCACCCTTATATGCTTCTTTTCAGTGTGATCCACCCTCGGTGCAAGATGAAGCAAAAACTTGATCATATATATATCTTTGTTGCTGTTGTAAAAAAATCTATTATATATGATTGTAATGTAAAATTGCTGCTACAGGACTTATTTATAATTATAGTTTTATATACAAAAAAATATGTTAACATATTTATTATGGACTATTAAAGTTTATTCATGAAATCTCTATCTCTATAAGACGAAATCTGGGCCAAGCTCAGGCCTCCCGTTGGGCCACGTCGTTCTTTTTTTTTTATCAGCCGTTAGTTTTTGATCGGGCGGTAGAAAAACAGGCAAAGCAGCCTGTGTTTCCAGCATTTCGTCTGTTGCCCGTAGCCCCCGAAATGTCGCGACTCCTCACGAAGCTTTGGACCTCGATCCTGATTTTTCCCCTTCCTATGCTGCGCCGGCCGACGCTTGCTGCCGAACGGCCGGCCTCCGCACTTCACCCGCCCCGCAGCCCTCGCCTGTCTCTCCAACGCCACTCGCCATCCTCTGCCCTCCTGTTTCCGCGCCGCCATCAACCCCATCCGCCTGACCCGGATTTCCTTCCCCTTCCCGCGGCCAGCGCCTCGTCCCATATCTCATGCGGCCTCCAATTCACTGCGCGGCACCACTGGACCAACACGAACGACGGCCCCCTGCTCCGTTGCAAGCTGTACCTGTGCCTGCTAGGTGTGTGCCTGGCTTGCCGCAACCATCGCCCGCCTACGCCACGTGTGCCTGGCGCAGGCTGGAAACGCTTGTGGCCGCCTGCACGGCGAGGGGACACCACGCCGGTGCTTCTTGGCCTGCTGGTCCGACCACTGCTCAGCTAGCCACGATGGCAATACAGAGAGCTGACAGAGTAAGTGATGGCATTTTCACTACAGTTACCTTTACCTTCTGTACTGTATTTCATTAGCAAATAGGCGCTTGTCCGAAACTGACAAGGGCACAGTATTAGATGTACATCTAGATGTTGCATTTAGCCTGAACTGAAATTGAATAGCTCAAATATTATAGCACCTGGCAATATGCATATTGAGCTTCCTAGCTTAATCCTTAGTCCTCCCATTTCCTAGTCAGATTGTTGTGCAATTGTTAAGTAAATAGACCAAGGCCCTGTTTAGTTCCAGAAAATTTTATAAAATTTTTCAAAATTTTCTATCACATCGAATCTTTGGACGCATGCATGAAACATTAAATATAGATAAAAAAATAAAACAAATTACACAGTTTAGCTGTGAAAGCATCTAGGCCCCGGGAGTTGGTTTCGGCAATTGATTACAACGCATTATTACCATGACTAACGTGTGTTTTGCAGAAATCTTGATAAGTTAGGTCATGGGGTTGATAACTGCTTTGGGCACTATGATATTCATGCCTCTTGATGGAAATCGTTTCGGTTTTCAAAGGATCAACGACAAGATTAAGGACGATTAGTTCCAAATGTCAAGGTGTAGGGTTACATCTGGAATAGTCGTTAGGATCTTCGTTTCTTTCCTTTGGCCGTACTATAAAGGGGGGCATGAGCGAGTAGTTTGACCTAGGTGAGCCTTTTGTTTAGGTGTGGTGCACACTTGTCAAACTTAGCACTAGATAGCTCAAGGAAAGCTCAAAGTTCAGTTGGAATCAACTTGGTTCAAGTTGCGTCGCGTTTCGAAGTCGTTTGAGCTGTTTACCCTTGACCGGACGCGGTCTCTGTCACGACCGGACGCGTCCGGTCAGTACTAACAGTCACTGCGTTTTCAACCTGGTTGACCGGACGCGGTCCCTGCGAGGACCGGACACGATCAGTCTGACACGTGTTTTAGAGGGTAAAAGTCTAATCGGACGCGACTGGAAAATGATCGGACGCGTCCGGTCACGTTCCAGTAAGGTACTTTGTTAACCTGACGCGTCCGGTCATCACTGATCGGACGCGACCGAGCGTCAGGTCAAAGTACAGTAAGGTTCTTGATCGACCGGACGCGTCCGGTCACCCCTGATCGGTGCGTCCGGTCACTCAGCGTTGTTCAGTTTTTCGACCGTTACGTTCGACCGGCGTGTCCGGTCAGTGCGTGTTTTGCTGATTTGGCAGGTAACGATTGGATTTGACTGTGGGGTGTATAAATACATCCCCTCCACCTCTTTTAGAGGTCTCTTGCTCATTTGTTCAGCTGAGAAACACCTTTCAAGTGCAAGGGAGTGCAAGAGCCCTAGTGAGGGTAGTGATTTGAGAATCAAAGTTTGAGATTCCTCATTAGTGACTAGGGAGTACCAAGTGTGCATCCATCTTCTCATTAGGCTTGTTGTGGTCAAGTGAGAGTTCTAGCTTGTTACTCTTGATGATCGCCATCACCTAGATGGTTTGGTGGTGATTGGGAGTTTGGTGATCATCCGGCGAGCTTGTGGATGACCCAACTCATCTTGTGAGCGGTTTTGGGCGATTCACCGCGACGAAGTGTCAAAGAATCAGCCCGTAGAGAGCACTTGATCCTTGCACGGATCAAGGGGGAGCTACACCCTTGCGCGGGTGCTCCAACGAGGACTAGTGGAGAGTGACGACTCTTCGATACCTCGGAAAAACATCGCCGTGTTCCTAACCCTTACTTTCAAGCATTTACTTTCGTGTATTACTTTTATTGCTTGATTTACTTTCCTAGAATTGCTATGCTAGACTAGGATTAGAACTTAGGGTACAAAACTTTTTACCGGTAGAATCACAAGGAACAATAGTAGGCACTAGAGGTGAACTTTGGCTTGTAGGATTTAATTCTTGCAATTAATTTTTAGAGAAGCCTAATTCACCCCCCTTTTGGGTATCTTGATCCTTTCAATTGGTATCAGAGTCGAGTTGCTCTTTATTTAGGCTTCACCGCTTAGAGCAAGATGTCTAATGGGGAAGGACCATCTCCCACCTTTGAGGGAGACAATTTTTCATATTGAAAAATTTGTATGGAGGCGTACCTCGAAGCCATAAATGTTGGGTGCCTTAGAGCCGCAACCGAAGGGCTTCCCACTATCAAGGATCCCGCCAACCCAAGTGGTGACGAGGAGAAGTACGACCGGTGGAATGCAAAGGCAAAAAATGCACTCTACCGGGGCCTAGGCAAGGATATCTTCAATCGTGTGCGTAATGCCAAAAACGCTCATGAATTATGGGAAAACCTTTGTGCTCTCCATGAGGGAACTAAGAGTGAGCGTGAGGAACGCTATCACATTGCTTTGAAGAAAATTAATTCTTTTAAGATGCTTCCCAAAGAAAGTGCTAATGAAATGTACACTCGATTGAATGTTCTTGTAGATGATCTCAATGCTCTTGGACTCACTCAAATGAGTCAATCGGATGTTGTAAGGAGGATCTTGAGTGTTCTTCCCGTTGAGAAGTATGGTCACATTGTCACCGTGCTTCACCAAAGCGATCTCTCCACCGTAACACCGACACAAGTATTGGGAAAGATCAATGCACATGAGATGTACATGCACATCACTTCGGAAGTGGGCTCATCATCTTCCAAGAAGGACTTGGCCTTCAAAGCTAGCCATGACAAGAAAAAGAAGAAGGGCCGAGCCATGATGGTGCAAGAAAGCTCAAATAATAGTGATATTGATGATGCATCACTTGCACTCATGGTGAGAAAGACCACCAAGATGCTAAAGAAGCTCAACAAGAGTGGCATCAAGTTCGATGGCAAGAAGTTCTTCACAAGTAGTAAAAGAAAACCCATATCCGAGATGGATTGCTACAATTGTGGTGAACTTGGCCACTTAGCTCATCAATGCCCTAAGCCTCCAAAAGACAAGAACAAGAACCAGGGCAAGAAAAATAATTCAAGTGATGAAGAAGATGAGAAGAAGAAGAACAAGCCATACAAAAAGAAGGATGGCAAGAGGAAAGAGTTTCACAAGAAGAAAAAGGGAGGCAAAGCTTACATTGTTTGTGATTGGCTCACCGACATTGAGTCATCATGTGAGTCCTCCGGTGATGAGAGCGACGATGAGAAAGAGAAGGTCGCCGCATTTGTGATTGGACCATCATCATCTTCACCGACATCTTCATCACCATCTTCACCGTCACCTTCACCATCATCGTCCACTTCTCACCTATGTCTTATGGCCAAGGATGAACGAAAGGTACAAAACAATAAGAGTGATGATGATAGTGATGATGAATATGATGCACCTTCTTATGATGAACTTGTAAAATTGTTGAACAAATACTCTAAAATCATAAGAAGAACTAGAAATAAAAATAATGAGCTACAGAATGAAAATAACTTACTCTCATCTAAGCTTGAGAATGCACATAAGACTAGTGATGAGCTCAAAGATCAAAATGAAATTATGTCTTCTACTCTCAAAGAGTTCAAAACTTCTAACAAAGAGTTTAGAGATGAACATGATAAACTTGAGAAGAAGCATGATGAGCTCAACACTAGGCACAACTTGCTAAAAGATAAATATACTACATTGAAAATCGATTATGATAGTCTCGTTGTTGCTAATGAGCTTTCTCTTGAGACACATGATGCTACTAACCAAGTTGTTAAGATTGATATAGCTACATCATGTGATGACTTGATTATTGAGAACATTGAGCAAGGCTCTAGCGGCAAAGACAAGAATGTGGTTGAGTCCGACAACTATGATGATTATGCCAAGCTCAAGAGTAAAAATGAGATGCTTAGAAATGAGAACAAGAAGCTAAAAGAGTTGGTGGCTCTTGAAAAACAAACATCAAATGAGTCACTTATTGAAGAGAACAAAAAGCTCAAGCAAGAGAAAGAGCATCTCAAGACTGGTCTAAGCAAGTTCACAAGAGGCCAACAGTTGTAAAGTGAGCTACTCATGAACACCGTTATGAAGATGGATAGAAGTGGCATTGGTTACTTGGCAAATCAAGAAAAGAAGGCTAAAGCTCAACAACAACAAAGCAAGTCAAAGCTCAAGTCAAAGAGATGTATTGAGTGTGGACAAGAAGGTCATTTTGCTCATGAGTGCAAAACTCCACCACCACAACCCTTGCCCAAGCATGTTAGACCATTTGCTTTCAATGCCCATTACATGCTTAGAAAAGATTTAAGTGGAAAGATGAAAGTCATGTTCTTGGGTCCCCTAACAAGAATAGGCCTAAGAAAATATGGGTTGCCAAGTCATTAGTTGAGAAAGTCAAGGGTCCCTCTCAAGTTTGGGTCTCTAAACAAAAAGCTTGATCTCTTGTGTGTAGGTGAACTACAAGATCGGTGGATCTCATTGGGTTATTGATAGTGGTTGCACTCAACATATGACCGGTGACCCTCGTATGTTCACCTCACTTGAAGAGAATGGGGTATGTCAAGAGAAGATCACATTTGGGGATAATTCTAAGAGCAAAGTCAAGGGTATAGGCAAGATTGCAATATCAAATGATCACTCTCTTTCAAATGTGCTCTATGTTGCTTCATTGAGTTTCAACTTACTATCCGTTGGGCAACTTTGTGACCTTGGCTATCAATGCTTATTCACTCCTAATAAAGTGGTAGTTACAAAGATAGATGACAAGTAAATGATTTTCAAAGGCTTTAGATACAACAATCTTTATCTTGTTGACTTCACCTCCGAAGATACAAACTTAATGACATGTTTGTTCACCAAAACTACACTTAGATGGCTTTGGCATAGGAGACTTGCTCATGTTGGAATGAACACTCTCAACAAGCTATTGAAGAAATAATTAGTAAGAGGCTTGAAGGATGTCAAGTTTGAGAAGGACAAACCTTGTAGTGCATGTCAAGCCGGCAAATAAGTTGCAAATACTCATCCAACCAAAGCCTACATGTCAACATCAAGAGTGTTAGAACTTCTACACATGGATTTATTTGGTCCTACAACTTACAAGAGCGTGGGTGGGAATCTCTATTGTCTAGTGATTGTGGATGACTACTCAAGATACACTTGGACTTTCTTTCTTCATGATAAATCCGAAGTGGCAAATTGCTTCAAGAAGTTTGCAAAGAGAGCTCAAAATGAATTTGAAGTCAAGATAAAGAAGATTAGAAGTAACAATGGCAAAGAGTTTGACAACATAAACATTAAAGCTTATTGTGATGAGATTGGAATCAAGCATGAAGTTTCATCAACCTATACTCAACAAAATGGTGTAGTTGAGAGAAAGAATCAGACTTTGATCACCCTTGCAAGAACAATGTTAGATGAGTACAATACACTGAAAAAATTATGGGCTGAGGCAATCAACACCGCATGCTATGCTTCAAATCGCCTCTTTCTATAAAAGTTTCTTGGCAAGACCCCCTATGAGTTGCTAAATGGGAACAAGCCGTATATCTCATTCTTTCGGGTGTTTGGTTGCAAATGCTACATCTACAAAAAGCGTCAACACCTAGGAAAGTTTTAAAGACGTTGTGATATTGGCTTTCTTATTGGTTACTCATCAAAGTCCAAAGCATATAGAGTATTTAACCATGCCACCGGTTTGGTTGAAGAAACATATGATGTGGAATTTGATGAATCTAACGGCTCCCAAGGAGCAATTGAGAATTATGATGATGTAGGTGATGAACCATTGAGGGAGGCAATGAAGAACATGCCGATGGGAGACATCAAGCCTAAAGATGATGAAGACGATGTACAAATTGTCAATCCACCATCTTCATCACATGTGCCTCAAGATGATGATAAGGATGAGAGAGTTGAAAATGAAGACACTCATGTCTCTCATGAATAAGCCGAGGCACAAGCTCAATATGTTGATGCTCCCCAACCATCTCCTCAAGTGGTTGATAGAAAAAACTTACCTCTACTTTAAGCACATCCACAAGATCTCATCATAGGAAGTCCTACAAAGGGTGTAATGACTCGATCTCAAAAGCTTGCTTCTTTTGTTGAACATCACTCTTTTGTCTCTTGTCTTGAACCTAAGAATGTAGAAGAAGCTCTTCAAGATTCGGATTGGGTGAATGCTATGCACGAAGAATTGAACAACTTCACCCGCAATCAAGTTTGGACACTTTGTATGGTCCAAAAAGGCTAGAGGGGGGTGAATAGCCTAATTAAAACTTCTACAATAAATACTTAACCACAAGTTAGTACGAAAGGTGGCGAAGCAAAAGCACTAGCTCTAACTAATTAAGCAAGCCACCTACACAAGTCTAGACAAGACTATTCACTAAACACAACAACAACTACAAGCTAGAAACAAGAAGTAATACGAGAGAAGAGCTTCGAGAGATTATACCATCGTGTAGAGATGAGAAGTACCAATAAATCAATCACACAAGAGAAGTCCTCGGGAAGAGAATGACACAAGAATTTATCCCGAGGTTCACTTGCTTCCCGGCAAGCTACTCCCCGTTGTGGCGATACACCCACTTGTCGGTTCGCGAGCTAATCGACTATCAAGAGTCGAGCCCTCGGTGGGCGCCGCACAACCGCACACAAGATGGGGATCCTCCAAGCCACGAGCTCCACTAGAGTAACCAATTTGCGAACTCCCGCGGGGAAGGATCAAGAACCCCTTACAACACTTGGTGAAGGCTCCAACAATCTCCAATTGCGAGCTCAATCACCTCCGCTGCTCCAAGCCGTCTACCGTGTCGGGAAACACGGAAGAGTAACGAGAAATCCGCAGCAACTCGAAGAACAAGTGCCTCTAGAATGCAACTCTCAAGCAATGCACTTGAATCTCACTCAATCTCACTCAAGATGTGCAACTAAGCAAAGAGATGAGTGGAGGGGTTGTTCTCTAGCTCAAAGTATGTCTCTAGGTCTCAAAATGTGCAAGAGTTACCCTCAAACCCCGACCAACGTCTATTTATAACGAAGGGGTACGCAGCTAGCCGTTACGGACGACGCAGTTCAAAACGGGATGATCGGACGCACCGGTCGAGGTGACCGGACGCGTCCGGTCACTACAGGACAAGCGTGAACAGTGCGCGTCAGAAGTTACCATTGCTATGACCGGACGCGCCCTAGCGTATGACCGGACGCACCCTAGCGTATGACCGGACACGCCTCACCTGGCGTCCGGTCAGAGTCCAGTAAGCTCCCATCACGACCGGACGCGTCCGATCGTACATGACCGGACGCGCCCCGCGTCCGATCATCACTCCTGCGCTCTCTGCCCCTCTGGACGCCTGACCGGACGCGTCGGTCCTATGAAGGACCGGACGCGCCGGTCGCGCGCTATGCTTCTGCGCATAGGTGAACTGACCGGATGCGCTGGTCAGGCCAGACTAGCGTCCGGTCACTCACCCTAGGCACGCTGACCGAATGAACTGACCGGACACGCTGGTCAAGCCGTGACCGCGTCCGGTGCAGCGTCCGGTCACCACAGTGACCTCCGTTCGCCTCCGTTTCTTTTCCGACTTCTGGCGCAATAGAAAATAGGCGTTTCACTTCCCCAAAAAGCGCCAAATCCCGCCTCGCAAGCTCGGCAGGAGGGAGAGAGGAACCCAAACCCCTCTCTACCGCTTAAACTCCACTGCCTTCGCAAATGTGCTAACACCACCAAGTGTACACCACCATGTGCATGTGTGTTAGCATTTCACAATCATTTCTCAAGGCGTTATGTTAGCTCTTTTACTAGATCCTAATGCATATGCTCAAGACAATGATCTAGTGACACTTGATTTCCGAGCTAACCGTGATTACCCCTCTTGATAGTCGGCTATGTATCCTAAACCCGGTCAATCACTTCTCTACTCATCTTAGACCGGCAAAAGAAAAACCCTATGGTTATACCTTTGCCTTGTGCTCTTAGTTCCTTCTCTTCCACTTGATCATCATGTACACCATATTATGTGCATCTCCACCACTTGTGATCTTGTGGCCATCACTCCATGCCACATGCTCCTTCATCACGTGTGTTGCTTATGGCTAACTCAAAACACTTAACACATGGCATTAGCAACTTGGTGTCATTAATTACCAAAACCAAACTTGGGCTTTCAATCTCTCCCTTTTTGGTAATTGATGACAACCATCACAAAGATATGAAATGAAATCAATTTTTAATTTTGATAGTATTAGCTCCCCCTACATATGTGCTTCCATGAGTTTGGTTTAATTATGTACATATGTATGGATTTGAATTTTAGGAGAGTTACTACTATCAAATTGATGCTAAGGTATATAGAATGGACCTTTGAAGCGTGATATCAATCGGAGTTGCCTTTATATACCATCCTTAGCATCGATGTAGCTAGACACCACTTGTAATACATCACTTGTAAAGATCATAAACACTAAAATACCCCGTGAGATCAACAATATAAGCAAAAGGTGTCAAGATACCGCTTGTAAAGCTACTCTCAACAAATCATCATTCAAGTTCTATTTCTAGCAAACACCATTCAATCATGAATATCAAAATTAAATTTGCAATGCAACATATCATCATGTTAGTGCACATACAAATGTAACAAATAATTCATGAGCTTGCTCCCCCTACTTTTGTGCTCAATTTTAATTGATCCCTTTCTCCCCCTTTGTAACTTAACTTTTTATCTTTGTGACTTTTCTCTCCCTCTTATTATATCTTATTCTCTCTTTGCAATAACTTTGTGACTTTTCTCTCCCCCTTTGTCAACAATCACCAAAAAGGTGCCAATTTTAGTGAGAGATAAGTCAATCAATATGAGGGAGTCCAAATTATGGTTCAATCTAGATCACTTGCCTAGAATATATAATTCGGTTTGATCCAAGGACAAGCTTTTTCACACCTCATAAAGTATAAGGGTTATCTTGACCATGTTGAATTACACATCATGAGCTCGTTTACTAGATTTAACACTAGGTTTGCAAGCCCACAAACATGTCATATGCTACCACTATATCAATCAAACACAGAAGCAATAGTGGTACCATATATACATCAAAATCATTTGATTTTCATGAATGAGCCTATTTGTCATGCAAATATGTCTATATGTTCTAACCATGTCCTTAGCAAAGTATAAATGATATGCCAAATAACTTTACCTTGCTATGTTGGAGGAGAGGCATGTCATATAAGAATGTGGGGGTGCACTTATTTCAAGTTGGAGAAATCAAGTATGTTCAATTCATTCTTCAACTTGTAAAATCTCTTTTCATCAAGTGGCTTTGTAAAGATGTCGGCTAGTTGATCTTCGGTGGAAATGCTCTCAATGCTAATATCACCCTTTTGTTGATGGTCTCTTATGAAGTGATGCCTTATGTCAATGTGCTTAGTTCTTGAATGTTGAACCAGATTTTGAGTCATCTTGATAGCACTTTCATTGTCACAAAACAATGGTACATTCTTGAACTTGATTCCAAAGTCACTCAAAGTTGCCTTCATTCAAAGCAATTGTGCACAACAACTACCGGCACTAATATATTCGGCCTCGGCGGTAGATAGTGCAACACTATTTTGTTTCTTTGATGACCATGAAACAAGAGACCTTCCAAGCAATTGACAAGTGCCACTTGTGCTCATTCTATCAATCTTGCATCCACCATAGTCGGAGTCCGAATATCCAATCAACTCAAAGTTAGACCCCTTTAAAAACCATAATCCAACATCATGAGTGCCCTTAAGATATCTCAATATCCTCTTGGTTGCTTTCTAGTGACTTTCTCTAGGTGAAGCTTGATATTTTGCACACTTGCACACACTAAACATCACATCCGGCCTAGAAGCGGTGATATAGAGCAAACTTCCAATCATGGACCGGTATAGCTTTTGATCTACCATGTTGCTACTAGCATCAACACCCAATTGATCATTTGTGTCTATTGGTGTACTCATTGGTTTAGCATCTTGCAATCCAAATTTCTTGATCATGTCCTTGATGTACTTGCCTTAACTTACAAATGTGCCATTCTTCATTTGCTTGATTTGAAGTCCAAGGAAGTAACTAAGCTCTTCAATCATAGACATCTCAAACTCATTGGCCATCATATTTCCAAACTCTTCACAAAAGTCTTGGTTGGTTCATCTAAAGATAATATCATCCACATAGATTTGTAACACAAACAAGTCATTTTCAAGCTTCTTGGCGAAAAGAGTGGTGTCAACCTTTCCCATCTTGAACCCTTTAGAGAGAAGAAAGTCCCTCAATCTCTCATACCATGCTCTAGGTGCTTGCTTCAAACCATACAATGCCGTCTTTAGCTTGTAAACATGGTCGGGCTTCTTATCATCTTCAAAACCGGGAGGTTGCTCAACATAAACTTCTTCATTGATGTAGCCATTGAGAAATGCACTCTTGATATCCATTTGATAGAGCTTGATGTTGTGTGCACAAGCATATGCTAATAAGATTCTAATTGCCTCCAATCTTGCAACCGGTGCATATGTCTCTCTAAAGTTTAAGACCCTCAACTTGAGCGTATCCTTGTGCTACTAATCTTGCTTTGTTCCTCATAACCATGCCATCTTGATATTGCTTGTTTCTAAAGACCCACTTAATACCAATCACATTGTAGTTCTTTGGCCTCTCAACAAGTATCCAAACTTGATTTCTAGTAAAGTTGTTTAGTTCTTCATGCATGACATTTACCCAATCGAAATCCTTCAAAGCATCTTCTAATTTCTTAGGTTCTTCAAGTGACACAAATGAGTAATGCTCACAAAAGGATGCTAGCCTTGATCTAGTTTGAACACCATTTTGAATTCCACCAATGATTTGGTCCAATGGATGATCTCTCGCAATGCTAGTAGGTTGGAGTATTGGGAGTTGATTGCTTCCACTTGTTTGACCTTGAACTTGAGCTTCATCATGAGAACCACTAGAGCTTGCTTGATTTGTATCAATTTACATACTTTGGTTGATCACATGAATATCATCATCATCAACTTGCCTTGGCCTAACATCACCAATGTCCATGTTCTTCATTGCATTTGACAATTGATCTCATCTCACATCATCAAGGTTTTGAGCTTTATTTTGAGATCCTTGGGTTTCATTAAACTCAACATCATGAACTTCTTTCAAGGTGCCATTTGTGAGATTCCAAACTCTATATGCTTTGCTTGTGGTAGAATAACCAAGTAAGAACCCTTCATCACATTTCTTTTCAAACTTGCTCAATCTAGTGCCTTTCTTGAGAATATAGCATTTACAACCAAACACTCTAAAGTATGCAATGTTGGGCTTTCTTCCATTCAATAGCTCATATGGTGTCTTTCTAAGCTTCCCATGGCAATTGAGACGGTTACTACAATAGCAAGCCGTGTTGATAGCTTCACTCCAAAATGAATGACTCACATTGTATTCACTAAGCATTGATCTAGCCATGTCAATCAAAGTTCTATTCTTCCTTTCAACTACACCATTAGATTGAGGAGTGTATGTTGGTGAGAATTGATGTCCAATACCAAAATCATCACACAAATCTTCAATTCTTGTGTTCTTGAACTCACTACCATTGTCACTTCTAATCTTCTTGATGGTAATCTCAAACTCATTTTGCACCCTCTTGACAAAAGACTTGAATAGATCATAAACATCACTCTTGTCATAGAGAAAGAACACCCAAGTGTATCTAGTGTAGTCATCAACAATCACAAAACCATACTTGTTGCCACCAATGCTAGTGTATGTTGTTGGCCCAAACAAGTCCATATGCAATAGCTCAAATGCCTTTGATGTGCTCATTTCACTTTTACTAGGATGTGAATTTCCAACTTATTTGCCGGCTTGACAAGCACTACATGGTTTATCCTTCTCAAAGGTGACATCCTTCAATCCTCTAAGTCATGCTTCAAAAGTTTGTTTAATTGTTTCATTCCAACATGACCAAGCCTTCTATGCCACAACCATCCCATACTAGATTTGCTAAGCAAGTATGATGTCAATTGTGTCTCACTATCATTGAAGTCAACCAAGTATAAGCTACCATGTCTAAATCCTTTGAATATCAAATTTGATCCATCAACACTTATGACTTCAATATTATCACTACCAAATATGCACTTGAAGCCAAGATCACAAAGTTGTGCCACCGATAAAAGATTGAAATCCAAGCTCTCAACTAGCAACAGATTAGATATGCTCATGTCATTTGATATAGCAATTTTACCAAGCCCCTTGACCTTGCCTTTCTTGTTGTTGCCGAAAGTGATAGCATCAAAACCACCATTTTGACTTGTATCAATTGAATTGAACATACAAGAGTCTCCGGTCATATGTTGAGTGCACCCACTATCAAGCACCCAATACCTTCCTCCGGCTTTGTAATTGACCTACAAGACAAGATCAATTCTTTTTAGGTACCCAAACTTGTTTGGGTCCTCCAAGGTTAGAGACTAAGCTCTTTGGTACCCAACTGGCTTTCTTCTTTGAGCCCATCCATGGTGCACCAATGAACTTAGCATGAACACCATTTGTACCCTTGGTAAGCATATAGAAAGAATCAAACTTAATTGAGGATACATTTGTATTGGATTTCTTATTCATGCAATGTTGCTCTATGTGACCAACTTACTTGCAACTTTTACAATAGCTACCATTGTTCTTCACAAAACGAGTCTTGTGAGGAGCAAAAGCAGCCTTGCCTTTCTTAGGGTTATAGCCCAATCCCTCTTTATAGAGAGAAGCCCTTTGGCTACCCAAGCACATAAGCAAGCGGTCCTCACCACCATAAGCCTTAGCTAATGTGTGATTGAGCTCTTTTACCTCCTTCTTGAGATTTTCATTCTCAACTATTAGCGTGGAGTCATAAGTGAAACCGTCACTACTAGATGAGGATGATGTAGATGAGCTACATGAAGGGTTAGTGAGAGCAACAATAATAGGCTTATGAAAAGTTTCATCAATTATATCACATAATATGCCTATGTTGCAAGTTTTAGCTTTCTCAACATTAGTTGGCATATTTTCACATTTTTCAACTAGAGAGGAATAAGCTTCCTCAAGCTTAGTGTGAGACTTTTAAAGCTTCTTATGGTCTACCTTTAGACTCTCATAAGATGCCCTAAGCTCATCAAGTTCTTGCATAAGGTTTTTCTTTTCCTTAAGCAAGCCCTTGCACTCCTTTCTAGATTCTTTAAAATGTTGAGTGCAATCTTCTAGCATAGTGATTAGTTCATCTTTAGTGAATTCTTCTTCATCACTATCACTATCACTAGCATTATTATGATCACTCTCATCGTCGGATGATACCTTAGCGGCCTTAGCCATGAAGCACGATGGAGTGTCGAAGAGGGAGACCTTCTCTTGGATGGCAATGCTAGCATGTCCCTTCTTCTTGCTCTTGTTGTCATCCTTATCATCACTTGAGGAATCATCACTATCCCATGTAGCAACATGAGAATCATTCTTCTTCTTATAAGAGCTTTCCTTCTTCTCTAGCTTCTTCTTTTGCTTCTTCCTCTCCTTCTTGATAGCATCTTCATCATCACTATCATAAGGACACTTTGCAATGAGATGGTCCTTGCTATGGCATCTAAAACATCTCATGGTATGCTCATTCTTCTTGGATGTGTTCTTCCTCCTTGCACGATAGCCTTTCTTCTTCATGAATTTACCAAATTGCTTGACAAAGAGAGCCATCTTCTCATCAATGTCATCACTATCACAAGAGCTTGAGTCTTCATCACTTGATGATTCAATCTTGGATTTGCCCTTGGATGTGGTGGCTTTGAATGCCACACTCTTCTTCTTTTCATCATCTTTCTTCTCATTTTCCTTCTTCTTCTTCTTAACCAACTCATCCTTCTCATCATCTTCTCTATATGAATCATCGGTCATCACTTCTTGGAATATTTGTTGAGGAGTTGAATCCTTCAATGTAGTCCTCACTAGCACGGTGATCAATGTATCAAATCTCTTGGGTAGACTTCTCAAGAACTTCATAGAGAATTGATTGTCCTTGACCTCCTCACCAAGTGCCTTGAGCTCATTGACAATGATTTGCAACCTATGAAACATCTCCGGTACACTCTCATCATCTTGCATCTTGAAGCTTGAAAATTTTTCTTGCAAAATATATGCTTTAGCGGTCTTTGTGCCTTCGGTGCCCTCAAATATTTCTTCTAGCTTGGCCCAAGCATCATGTGCAACTTCTATGTTCTTCACTTGCTCAAATATCTTGTCATCTAATGCCTCATGAAGAGCACTAATAGCAATGTCATTGCATTGGAGCTTCTTCTCTTCCACCGGTGTAGGTGCTTCCGGATTAGCAACCTCAAATTTTGTTTTGTTGACCTTCCATACCTCTCTATTGATTAACTTGAGGTGTGCGGTCATCTTAACTTTCCAATATGCATAATTTGTGCCATCAAAGTGAGGTGCCTTCTTGGTGTTGTTGATGTGCAAGCTTAATTGAGCCATTTCTTTTTCACCGTAGGTTGTTAAGCCTCAAATAAACGGTGCCTCGACTCCGATACCACTTGTAAGGTCCAAAAATGCTAGAGGGGGGGTGAATAGCCTAATTAAAACTTCTACAATAAATACTTAACCACAAGTTAGTACGAAAGGTGGCGAAGCAAAAGCACTAGCTCTAACTAATTAAGCAAGCCACCTACACAAGTCTAGACAAGGCTATCACTAAACACAACAACAACTACAAGCTAGAAACAAGAAGTAATACGAGAGAAGAGCTTCGAGAGATTATACCATCGTGTAGAGATGAGAAGTACCAATAAATCAATCACACAAGAGAAGTCCTCGGGAAGAGAATGACACAAGAATTTATCCCGAGGTTCACTTGCTTCCCGGCAAGCTACTCCCCGTTGTGGCGATACACCCACTTGTCGGTTCGCGAGCTAATCGACTATCAAGAGTCGAGCCCTCGGCGGGCGCCGCACAACCGCACACAAGATGGGGATCCTCCAAGCCACGAGCTCCACTAGAGTAACCAATTTGCGAACTCCCGCGGGGAAGGATCAAGAACCCCTTACAACACTTGGTGAAGGCTCCAACAATCTCCAATTGCGAGCTCAATCACCTCCGCTGCTCCAAGCCGTCTACCGTGTCGGGAAACACGGAAGAGTAACGAGAAATCCGCAGCAACTCGAAGAACAAGTGCCTCTAGAATGCAACTCTCAAGCAATGCACTTGAATCTCACTCAATCTCACTCAAGATGTGCAACTAAGCAAAGAGATGAGTGGAGGGGTTGTTCTCTAGCTCAAAGTATGTCTCTAGGTCTCAAAATGTGCAAGAGTTACCCTCAAACCCCGACCAACGTCTATTTATAACGAAGGGGTACGCAGCTAGCCGTTACGGACGACGCAGTTCAAAACGGGATGACCGGACACACCGGTCGGGGTGACTGGACGCGTCCGGTCACTACAGGACAAGCGTGAACAGTGCGCGTCAGAAGTTACCGTTGCTATGACCGAACGCGCCTTAGCGTATGACCGGACGCACCCTAACGTATGACTGGACGCGCCTCACCTGGCGTTCGGTCAGAGTCCAGTAAGCTCCCATCACGACCGGACGCGTCCGATCGTACATGACCGGACGCGCCCCGCGTCCGATCATCACTCCTGCGCTCTCTGCCCCTCTGGACGCCTGACCGGACGCGTCGGTCCTGTGAAGGACCGGACGCGCCGGTCGCGCGCTATGCTTCTGCACATAGGTGAACTGACCGGACGTGCTGGTCAGGCTAGACCAGCGTCCGGTCACTCACCCTAGGCACGCTGACCGAATGAACTGACCGGACGTGCTGGTCAAGCCGTGACCGCGTCCGGTGCAGCGTCTGGTCACCACAGTGACCTTCGTTCGCCTCCGTTTCTTTTCCGACTTCCGGCGCAATAGAAAATAGGCGTTTCACTTCCCAAAAAGCGCCGAATCCCGCCTCGCAAGCTCGGCGGGAGGGAGAGAGGAACCCAAACCCCTCTCTACCGCTTAAACTCCACCGCCTTCGCAAATGTGCTAACACCACCAAGTGTACACCACCATGTGCATGTGTATTAGCATTTCACAATCATTTCTCAAGGCGTTATGTTAGCTCTTTTACTAGATCCTAATGCATATGCTCAAGACAATGATCTAGTGGCACTTGATTTCCGAGCTAACCGTGATTACCCCTCTTGATAGTCGGCTATGTATCCTAAACCCGGTCAATCACTTCTCTACTCATCTTAGACCGGCAAAAGAAAAACCCTATGGTTATACCTTTGCCTTGTGCTCTTAGTTCCTTCTCTTCCACTTGATCATCATGTACACCATATTATGTGCATCTCCACCACTTGTGATCTTTTGGCCATCACTCCATGCCACATGCTCCTTCATCACGTGTGTTGCTTATGGCTAACTCAAAACACTTAACACATGGCATTAGCAACTTGGTGTCATTAATTACCAAAACCAAACTTGGGATTTCACACTTGAAAAGCATCTAAAAGGTGCAAGAGTCATTGGAACCAAGTGGGTGTTTCGCAACAAGCAAGATGACCAAGGCGTAGTAGTGAGGAACAAGGCAAGACTAGTTGTAAAGGGGTTCTTTCAAGTTGAAGGTCTAGATTTTATAGAGACCTTTGCACCCGTTGCAAGACTTGAAGCCATTCATATCCTTCTTGCATATGCATCGCATCATGAAATAAAAATATATCAAATGGATGTGAAAAGTACCTTTTTAAATGGCTTCATAAATGAACTAGTCTATGTTGAATAACCTCCCGGGTTTGAAGACCCTAGATATCCTAATCATGTTTATAGGTTGTCCAAGGCGCTATATGGGCTCAAGCAAGCCCCTAAAGCGTGGTATGAGCGCCTCCAGGACTTCCTCATTGAGAAGAGCTTCACTATTGGGAAGGTCGACACAACACTATTCACCAAGAAGCTAAATGGGGAGATCTTAATTTGTCAAGTCTATATTGATGGTATCATCTTCGGATCAACAAATGAAGATTATTACAAGGAATTTGGTGAATTGATGTCAAAGGAGTTCGAGATGTCTATGATTGGTGAGCTAACATTATTCCTTGGTTTTCAAGTCAAGCAAATGAGAGAAGAGATTTTTATCTCTTAAGAAAAGTATACCAAGGATCTTCTCAAGGGATTCAAGATGGAAGAGTGTAAGCCAATCAAGACCCCAATGCCATCTAATGGACATCTCGACCTAGATGAGGGAGGTAAACCGGTTGATCAAACTCTCTACCGTTCTATGATTGGTAGCTTGTTGTATCTTACCGCATCTAGGCCCGATATCATATTTAGTGTGTGCATGTGTGCTCGCTTTCAAGCGTGCCCTAAAGAACCTCACCTACGTACCGTAAAAAGAATCTTGGGATATCTTAAGCACACCCCAAGCATTGGTCTTTGGTATCCCAAAGGAGCTAGATTCCAACTAGTTGGCTATTCCGATTCGGATTATACCGGTTGTAAAATTGATAGAAAAAACACATCCGGAGGATGCCATTTGCTTGGGAGGTCTTTAGTATCTTGGTCATCTAAAAAGAAAAATAGTGTGGCTTTGTCCACCGCCGAGGCGGAATACATTGCCGCGGGGGCTTGTTGTGCATAAATCTTATACATGAAACAAACCCTCCTAGACTATGCAGTTGTTCTTGAAAAGGTGTCACTTTTATGTGACAATGAAAGTGCCGTTAAAATTGCTAATAATCCGGTACAACATTCACGCACCAAGCACATTGATATCCGTCACCACTTTCTAAGAGATCATGTTGCTAAAAATGATATATCACTAGAAGGTGTAAGAAGTCAAAATCAATTAGCGGATATCTTCACTAAACCTTTAGATGAGGCTACCTTTTGTACGTTGAGAAGTGAACTAAATGTGCTTGATTCTAGTAACTTTAAAAAATGAGCTTGTGTTGTCCCTTGCATTGTATTGTATTATATGTCATGTTTAATTTTCTACAATGCATCTAGGACTTGTCTAACACAGTTACGATAACCCTCCTTTGGAGGAGTGAAGAAGCCTAATCGTGGATAAAATTTGACAAGAAACCTAGTCTTACTTTCTCGCTTTACATTGCATATGCATGGTTGTTGCTTTGTCATTTCTTTTCGGTTTTGCTTTGAGCAACCTCTGTGTTCGTCCATGAATAAAGAGAGCATTTGACGCTCCCAAGGGTTCATAAACTCTATTGCATGGCCATACGTTGCTCCTCGGGTGTTTATTGCTTATTTACTTAAAAAGAATACTAGCCTAAGGCAAATTATTTTGAAAAACTTGAGGGTTTGAGAGAGGTCCCTCATATCAGGTTCCAATTGGTGTTTATTTGAGTCTCTTTGAATTGGAACTTGATTGGGAAAAGTCGCGTCGAAGATCGGATTGAAGAAAGGCGTTTTACAGCGACCGGACGCTGCACCGGACGCGATGCTGCTTCATCACTGTGTCCGGTCCCGGCGACCACCAGCGCGTCCAGTCATCCCGAAGAACTTCTCAAGGATCTATGACCGGACGCTGCACCGAACGCGACGTTGTGACCACCGCGTCTGGTCCCGGTCACCACCACCGCTCCGGTCATGCGTGTTAGGTTCTCGGGTAAACTCTGACCGGACTCTATCAGCGTCCGATCATCTCTAACCGGACATGTCCGGTCGCGCTAGGAGCTTACTGGACTCTGACCGGACGCTGCTTCACCACGTCCGGTCAGTCGACCAGCGCGTCTGGTCATCGCGTGAAAAGCGGATCTGAGCCTTTTTAACCGTACACCTTGTTCGTCCTTTTTCCTTTTCAATCCGCTGCCGCCACCGTGACTCGAACCGTAGCCGCGCCTCCTCCAGCGCCGCCGCGCCTCCTCCCATGCCGCCGTCGACCGCCGCAGTCGCGCCACCTCGCCACAGTCGCGCCGCCCCGCCGTAGCCGCGAGGCCGCGCCTCCTCCCGCGTAGCCGCTGCTCGCTCCTTAGCCGCGCGCACCGCTTCTCCCGCACCGCTGCGCCTCTACCAGTGCCGCCGCACCTCCTCCCGCGCAGCCGCACCGCCGCAGCCGCCTGTGCTCCTCACCCGATTGCCGCAGCTGCTGTTCCACCGTATGCCAGCTTTGCTCCTCCACTGCTAGGGCTACGACCTAACCCTAACGGTCGCGACGTCTTCGACATCTCTTCAGCCATTCTCCGGCAAAAGTCTTTTGCGTGATTTCATCTCCGCGAGGTGATTTCATTGCCCTAATCCTTTCAATTAAGGTTTATCGATGGATTCCCGATGAAATTCTAATTCATCCTTTGTTTATCTCGACACTCCAGCGCTCGTCCGTCGTTTTCGGGGAACCCTAGCGCGTCAAGGTCACTTACCTTTTCGTTAGAGTTTCGCTCATCCGAGGTAGCTATCGCTATCTATTCTGTTCTTATCTCGTATGCTTGCTTTCATAAGGACCTTGCTCGTCTGGTAGTTAAAATATAATGCTTAATAGTATTCCATCTTTACAGAGGGTCTTGTCGGTGCTCTGTGTGTGTCAGGTGATCAGTTCTGAATCTGAGGCCAAGCCTGCGGATACGGATTGAGGCCAAGCCTCACGAGTGACAGTTCACCATCTTACACTATCAGGGTTTTCTCAGTCACAGAGGTTGGTCAGTATGGTTCGCTGCAAGAATACTGGTGGTGGACCGAGTGACGGGGACGAAAGTCCTCCCAGAATGATAGAGGTAGCCCGTGGCAAGCGCAAGAAGATAGCCGTCAAGAAGAGAAAGAGGACACCTACTGAGGCAGAGATAGCATAGGTCGTCGCTGATGCAGCAGAGCGTGCAGAGAGAGGTGATAGGAGCAGTGAGATTCACATTGGCGAGCGTCGCTTTCATCTTGAAGGTCGATAGCTCGGTACTGAAGCCATAGAGGGGATAGAGGACCCACCTGCAGAGCAGCCCACAGAGGACACAGAGGAGACAGAGGAGACATAGGATGTCCTACAAAGGATGTAATGACTCGATCTCAAAAGCTTACTTCTTTTGTTGAACATCACTCTTTTGTCTCTTGTCTTGAACCTAAGAATGTAGAAGAAGCTCTTCAAGATTCGGATTGGGTGAATGCTATGCATGGAGAATTGAACAACTTTATCCACAATCAAGTTTGGACACTTGAAGAGCATCTAAAAGGTGTAAGAGTCATTGGAACCAAGTGGGTGTTCCGCAAAAGCAAGATGACCAAGGCGTAGTACTGAGGAACAAGGCAAGACTAGTTGCAAAGGGGTTCTCTCAAGTTGAAGGTCTTGATTTTATAGAGACCTTTGCACCCGTTGCAAGACTTGAAGCCATTCATATCCTTCTTGCATATGCATCGCATCATGAAATAAAAATATATCAAATGGATGTGAAAAGTACTTTTTAAAATGGCTTCATAAATGAACTAGTCTATGTTGAATAACCTCCCGGGTTTGAAGACCCTAGATATCCTAATCATGTTTATAGGTTGTCCAAGGCGCTATATGGGCTCAAGCAAGCCCCTAAAGCGTGATATGAGCGCCTCCGGGACTTCCTCATTGAGAAGGGCTTCACTATTGGGAAGGTCGACACAACACTATTCACTAAGAAGCTAAATGGGGAGATCTTAATTTGTCAAGTCTATGTTGATGATATCATCTTCGGATCAACAAATGAAGATTATTACAAGAAATTTGGTGAATTGATGTCAAAGGAGTTCGAGATGTCTATGATTGGTGAGCTAACATTATTCCTTGGTTTTCAAGTCAAGCAAATAAGAGAAGAGATTTTTATCTCTCAAGAAAAGTATACCAAAGATCTTCTCAAGGGATTTAAGATGGAAGAGTGTAAGCCAATCAAGACCCCAATGCCATCTAATAGACATCTCGACCTAGATGAGGGAGGTAAACCGGTTGATCAAACTCTCTACCGTTCTATGATTGGTAGCTTGTTGTATCTTACCGCATCTAGGCCCGATATCATGTTTAGTGTGTGCATGTGTGCTCGCTTTCAAGCGTGCCCTAAAGAACCTCACCTAAGTGCCGTAAAAAGAATCTTGGGATATCTTAAGCACACCTCAAGCATTGGTCTTTGGTATCCCAAAGG
Organism: Saccharum hybrid cultivar R570; assembly: GCA_038087645.1. Taxonomy (NCBI): domain Eukaryota; kingdom Viridiplantae; phylum Streptophyta; class Magnoliopsida; order Poales; family Poaceae; genus Saccharum; species Saccharum hybrid cultivar. The sequence continues at coordinate 6,883,520 of JAQSUU010000512.1, forward strand.
AGCAAGATTCCAACTAGTTGACTATTCCGATTCGGATTATACCGGTTGTAAAATTGATAGAAAAAGCACATCCGGAGGATGCCATTTGCTTGGGAGGTCTTTAGTATCTTGGTCATCTAAAAAGGAAAATAGTGTGGCTTTGTCCACCGCCGAGGCGGAATACATTGCCGCGGGGGCTTGTTGTGCATAAATCTTATACATGAAACAAACCCTCCTAGACTATGGAGTTATTCTTGAAAAGGTGCCACTTTTATGTGACAATGAAAGTGCCGTTAAAATTGCTAATAATCTGGTACAACACTCACGCACCAAGCACATTGATATCCGTCACCACTTTCTAAGAGATCATGTTGCTAAAAATGATATATCACTAGAAGGTGTAAGAAGTGAAAATCAATTAGCGGATATCTTCACTAAACCTTTAGATGAGGCTACCTCTTTAGGTTGAGAAGTGAACTAAATGTGCTTGATTCTAGTAACTTTAAAAAATGAGCTTGTGTTGTCCCTTGCATTGTATTGTATTATATGTCATGTTTAATTTTCTGCAATGCATCTAGGACTTGTCTAACACGGTTACGATAACCCTCCTTTGGAGGAGTGAAGAAGCCTAACCGTGGATCAAATTTGACAAGAAACCTAGTCTTACTTTCTCGCTTTACATTGCATATGCATGGTTGTTGCTTTGTCATTTCTTTTCGATTTTGCTTTGAGCAACCTCTGTGTTCGTCCATGAATAGAGAGAGCATTTGACACTCCCAAGGGTTCATAAACTCTATTGCATGGCCATACGTTGCTCCTCGGGTGTTTATTGCTTATTTACTTAAAAAGAATACTAGCCTAAGGCAAATTATTTTGAAAAACTTGAGGGTTTGAGAGAGGTCCCTCATATCAGGTTCTAATTGGTGTTTATTTGAGTCTCTTTGAATTGGAACTTGATTGGGAGAAGTCGCGTCGAAGATCGGATTGAAGAAAGGCGTTTTACAGCGACCGGACGCTGCACCGGACGCGATGCTGCTTCATCACTGTGTCCGGTCCCGGCGACCACCAGCGCGTCCGGTCATCCCGAAGAACTTCTCAAGGATCTATGACCGGACGCTGCACCGGACGTGACGTTGTGACCACCGCGTCCGGTCCCGGTCACCACCACCGCGTCCGGTCATGCGTGTTAGGTTCCTGTCACAGAACCTCCTAATTATGATGGCCCACAAGTACCCGTCATTGCCATAATGACCTCTGATGGCCGTACTTATGTTCACCATAACTTAAAAGGCATGCTTTCCTTCGAACAGGATCCAATCACAGGAGTATTGCAATATTACAATAGTTTATTCAAAATATTCAACAGAGTAACGTAGCGGAAGTCTTACAATAATATAGGTTTACAAACTAGTTTTTAAACTTCAAACCTTATGTAACATTATTACAAACCAGTAGTAGAGAAGTATCGGTATTAACTTTATTACAACACACAAGCGAGATGCCTTGCCCAAAGGCCACACAGTCTACTCGTCGTCGCTTTCTTCAACCACGACGGTCATACAACAAGGCTCGAAGCAGACTTATTCATGAACCGCACCTGCAACAAGGGGTTAACAAACCCTGAGTACTTGAGGGTACTCAACAAGACTTACCCGACTAAGACAAAGACTCCAAGGGCATGCTAGCTTTAGGGAATCAAGGTACGGGTATTCCAGAATCAAATTTTCTTTTGCAGAAAAGCTTACTAAAGTAAGTCCTTACCTTCAATATTTTACTTTTACCATTGATGGTTCATTAACCAATTCTAAGTGATCCTAATCTAGATCAAAGTAATTATCATCAAAATCTTTCTCATTCTTTCTTTCAATTCCAGTTCTTAACTACGATGCAAGTCAGATGATCAAGTCTCCATAACCGAGGAGCAACGACGATTCGAACCGATTATACCCAGCTGGGGATCCCTAACCTCACGACATATGTAGAACCAAATCTTGCATATATCAACCCTCATTTAGATCTCCCAAAACCATAACGTGTCCATCGCCACCCGAGAGTACAGTACTCCTCGAACCCGACCAAATTCTAGCCCCGAGGGTACACGCTACTCTCGCCATCTCTCCACTCCCAGTGCGAGGTTAGACGTTCTCGTAATGGAATCACCAACATTTTGGGCTTACCCAAGGCATGAAGCTAGTTGCAAAGTCTTGAACACAACAGGCTTACAACGAACGGACCTTAACTGACAAGGCGGAAACACTACATTGAGACTCCTTTCCCAATGCATGTTAGCAGTGGCCAAACCACCCGCCCGATCTTTCAAGTTCATTCTCATATTTTAATATTCATTCAATATGCCGTCATGGCTAAATAAACATTGCATTTAAAAGCTTAACTTCTAAGCATAGCGAAGCATACTACGCATTTTCCGTAAAACAGGTATCAAGGTTCATATCACAATAATCAAGGATGATAATGCAGCAATTGGGTTATCATTCAACTCCTAATTACTTAATGCAGTAAACCATATTATAAATAATAAAATATTTGTAAAATTCAAGGTAGGGTTTAAATGCACCGGGGCTTGCCTTGCTCGGACACGACGACTGACTCAGACCCGAGAACTCCAACATTAGGTCCGAAACCCACCGACGATCGTTCTTCTCCGGAAACTGGCTCGACGGCTTCGACTTCTTCGAAAGCGGAGACTACACGAACACATAACATGCTTTAACATGATGCTCGATGATAAACATGATGCTTGATGATAACATGCTACGAGTTACGACTGGAGTACAACTTCCCTCGCGGTATAGTCGCAAACTGAAAACCTATTAACTAGTAGTGACGATTCCAGCGATACCAGCTTTTAACCTAACAAGTTACTAACGAGCTCAAACATGGAATTAAGGTGCCAAAGATCACAAAAGGGTAGTGACCTAAGGAGATCACTCAATCAAAAAGGCACACAACTCTTAAAGTTCTCAAATTAACATTTATTTATTATTTAAATAATTAGGACATAATTAGAAGTTAATCAAATTTTACCTAATCAAGCTCAAACTTTTTCTACGGATTAAGAATGATTTATAACAGCGTCATAATAAATTTCATCATTTTTAGATTAATAAATTAATTATTAAAATTCATGGAAGTTGCATTTAATCTTTATTAGAATTAATTAATTCTACTGCACAAAGTACTCAATTTCAGCATTTAACATTTTTCCTAGATAGTTTATACATTGAGAAGCCTACACAAAAATTTTCATGAATTTTGGAACTCTACATAATTTTTAGTGAAATAAACAAATAACTAAACTATTCATTTATTTAAAAAAGAAAAACAAAAACGAAATCGGCCGATTCTCCTTTCTCCCGCGGTCCGGACCAACTAGACGGCCCGCTCGCGCACGCCCGTGCCCGAACGCGCGCTCGGCCCAGCCGCGCGGCCCAGCAGGCGGCCCAGCCCGCTCGCTCACCCACGCGCGCTCTCTCTCTCTCTCTCTGCGCTCGCTGACAAGCCGGCCCCGCCTGTCATCTTCCTCCTCCCGCCCTCTCGCTCGCTCCCGCGTGCTCGCTCGCTCTCCTGCGGTGGCCGGCCGGTGACCGAAGCTTCGGTCGACAAACTGACCCTACCACAACGCCCACACCTTCTCCTGAGTTTCTAGCACTGGTCTACAACGCGTCTCGAGCTCCGGTGACCCTTCACCGATGATGGTGGCGGACCGTGGCCGACGGTGAGTCGCTAAAACACGCCTCCAAGAACGGAACAATCAAATTAAAGGCGTAGAAAGGATCGGTGGCTCACAGTGATCACGTTGGTGCTCTTGCTAGCGGCTGGGAGGGATTGGAGTGGCCTGGCAACGTGGGGGCGGCGATGGCGGTCGGTCGCCGGAGGCAAGCACGGGAACAGGCGGTGCGGAGGTTTGGGTGCGAAAACGGTGAACTCCGGTGGTCCACGAGGTGCGTGAGGCCAAGGCGGAGCTAAGGGTGCGGTTGGCGTGGCCGAAGATGGCCTGGTGGCGGCAGCGGCGAGCGGCGGAGCTGTGGTGGCGGCGGTGGCGAAAAATGGTAAACGTCACTGTGAACTCGGCGTATTTATAGAAGGCGGTCGCGACTACAGAGACGGACTGCTCGCGTCGTCGCGCTGGCGTTCTCAACCGCGCGCGAAGGGTCTGGACGGCCACGGCGGCTCGCCGGCGCCCATACCGCGCGGTGGCCGGCCGTCATTGGCGCGGCACTATAGCACCCCCCCCAATTTTGAATTTTCAAACTATTTTCTAGAATTACTCTCAAATTCATGTAACAACTTGAAAAACTTCCAATCTATGAAATCTTCAGAATTTCAAGCTCTAAAAGTTTTGTATTGAACACCTTTTCAAATTCTCACTGGATTTTGAAATTTGATTTTAAATTCAAAAGGGGACACATTTTTTAGATTTGGTAATTTAGAAATTACTTTTGATTTTATATTGAAACTTCAAAATCTCCAAACATCAAAGTTGTATATCTTGACCAGACCTACAACTTTGCTGTTCAAAACTTTTTCAAATTCTGCCTCCATTTTGAAATCTTAGTTTGAGGACAAAAATGAGTCAAAATTGAAATTTGTTTATTTTCAAAATTGCTCCACATTTTACACTAAAACTTTGAAAACTCAAAACACCAAAGTTGTAGCCCTTAAAAGGTTCTACAAACTTGGTTTTGAACTTTTTCCCAAATTTTGCTTATATTTTGAATTATTTCAAAAGGGGTAAAATAGGGTTTTGAAATTTAGGGTTTTCGGAGGAATTTTAAATTGGAATTTGTTGCTACTTTGATTTGTGATTACTTAGTGATCAAAACCTCACCCAAGGGCATCATTTGGACCAACATGACATGGTTGACCAAATACCACTCTTGGTTGACCAATTAGCTTTTAAAATTCTTTTACATTTTCCCCCAATTTTGAATTCGAATTCGAATCGGAAAACTCGTGACAAGTTTTGGGACTCCAATTCAAACTCAAATTTGGAGTTTCATTTTAGAGGTTGTACTTGAGCTCATACCCTACACTTGACACTAGTGTGCAACACAGTCGCACACCTCAAATTACGCAGGGCATGGACTAAGCATTTGCGGTGGTATTAAAAATTAGGGTTTTCGGGTTCGGAGCACACCACTGAGAAACACATTCAACCTAGATAAGTAAACTTGTTTTAGTTGATGCATAACAAAGTTAACCTAACAGGGATGCTTTGCAATGCATTATGATGACATGGCAGATTAATTAGCACTATAACACCCGGGGTGTTACAGCCCTTCCCCCTTAAAGAAATCTCGTCCCGAGATTTAAAGCCTTGAGTTAAGTAATAGAAAAGGAAACGTGTCAAGCAAACACGTCCAAGACTTGTCTACAAAACAGGTAGGGGTTTTCTGCATTACAAAGATTTTAAAAAGGATAGGTTACAGTTTAAAGAGGAAATTGCAACCTAGATAGAAGCAAAGAACTCCGGGAAATTCTCTAACAGATAATCCTCCGTTTCCCAGGTGGCTTCCTCTTCTGAATGTTGATTCCACTGTATTCTGTACCATTTAGTTGTTCTACTTCGGGTAACACGATCTTTTTGATCCAAAACTCTGACAGGATGTTCAGAATATGTTAAATCCGGTTCAAGTTCAACTCCCTCAACATCAACCACTTGATCATGTACTTGTAGACACTTCTTCATTTGTGATACATGAAATACATTGTGCACGGCTGACAGTTGTTCAGGCAGCTTTAACTTATATGCCACCTTTTCACATTGTTGAATGATTTGAAAAGGACCAATATAACGTGGTGCGAGTTTGCCTTTGACTCCAAATCGGCTAACTCCTTTCATGGGTGATACTTTTAGATAAACATAATCCCCTACTTGGAATACCAAAGGTCTACGCCTTTTATCAGCATAACTCTTTTGCCTGGACTGAGCCACTTTCAAATTATTCTGGATCTGCCTAACTTTTTCTTCTGTTTGTTTCACAAGATCAACACCGAAAAACCATCTTTCTCCCGGTTCTGACTAATTCAATGGAGTTCTGCACCTACGGCCATATAATGCCTCAAACGGTGCCATTTTGATACTCTCTTGATAACTATTATTATAGGAGAATTCTGCTAAAGGTAACCACTCGTCCCAAGTGTCTGAATAATTAAGTGCACATGACCTTAACATGTCTTCTAGAATTTGATTGACCCTTTCAGTCTGACCACTTGTTTGTGGATGATAAGCGGTACTATGCAAAAGTTTTGTACCCAGGGACTCATGTAGGTGTCTCCAAAATTTGTTAACAAACTGAGTACCTCTATCTGATACAATGGTCTTTGGTACCCCATGAAGACTCAGGATTCGTGCAATATAAATTCTTGCATAAGTTATAGCAGACTAGTCCACCTTAACTGGAATAAAATGAGATGACTTTGTCAGTCGGTCCACAATGACCCAAATTGAATCAAAGCCTCTTGAGATCTTGGGTAACCCAGTAATGAAATCCATACTGATATCTTCCCATTTCTAGGATGGAATGGGCAAGGGTTGTAACATTCCTGCCGACTTCAGGTGTACTGCCTTCACCTTACAACAAGTGTCACATCTGGCCACATACTTGGCAATCTCAATTTTCATTTTGGTCCACCAGAATTTCTGTTTCAAATCTTGATACATCTTATTACTTCCTGGATGAATAGAAAACCTTGTGCTATGTGCTTCATCAAGAATGAGCTGACGTAACTCTGGAACCTTTGGGACCACTAACCGGTTCTTAAACCACAACACATCTGCATCATCAATACTGAAATCTGTCTGTTGACCCGTTCTAACTTTTTCTTTGATGTGAGCTACTCCGGAATTCTTTCTCTGAGCAGACACAATCTGATCTTTGATTGTTGATTCTATTGTGACATTAGTCAACTGACCTTGTTGAACTATTTCAATATTCAGCTTTTCTAATTCATAACATAAACTGTAATCTATTGGCTTCACAGTAATGCAATTGCAATGATTCTTTCTACTGAGTGCATCAGCAACAACATTTGCTTTTCCAGGGTGATAGTGCACTTCTAAATCATAATCCTTTATTAACTCAAGCCACCTTCTTTGCCTCATATTCAACTCTGACTGAGTAAAGATATTCTTTAAGCTCTTGTGATCTGTATACATGTGGCAAGTATTACCTAACAAGTAATGACGCCAAATTTTCAATGCATGAACCACAACTGCTAGTTCAAGATCATGTGTCGGATAATGTTCTTCATGATGCTTCAACTGTCTCGAGGCATAAGCAATGACTCTGCCTTCTTGTATCAATACACAACCAAGGCCAATACCCGAGGCATCACAGTAAACATCAAATGGCTTTTCTATATCTGGTTGTGCCAAAACTGGAGCAGTTGTCAATGACTTCTTTAAAATTCTAAAAGCTTTCTCACATTCTGGAGACCATATGAACTTAGTTTGATTCTTCAACAACTCTTTGATTGGCTTGGCTACCTTTAAAAAGTTAGGTATGAATCGACGGTAATAACCCGCCATTCCCAGAAAACTTCGGACTTCATGAACTGAGATTGGTGGTTTCCAATTCAGAATATCTTCCACCTTGCCAGGATCTACTGCTACTCCTTCGGCTGACAGCACATGTCCTAAGAATTGCACTTCTCTTAACCAAAACTCACATTTACTGAACTTGGCATACAGTTGGTGATCTCTCAGACGAGTTAGAACAACTCTGAGATGCTCAACATGTTCTTCTTCACTTTTGGAGTATACCAGAATATCATCAATAAACACAACTACAAATTTGTCAAGCTCCGGCATGAAAACTGAGTTCATCAGATACATGAAATGTGTCGGTGCATTGGTGAGACCAAAAGACATAACTAGGTACTCATACAGTCCATATCTGGTAGTGAATGCAGTCTTTGGGATATCTTCATGTCGAATCTTGATTTGATGGTACCCTGACCGAAGATCGATCTTTAAAAATACCTTTGCCCCCGCAAGCTGATCAAAGAGTAGATCAATGCGAGGCAACGGATACTTATTCTTAATGGTTACTTCATTCAGTGGTCGATAGTCAACACACATCCTTAAAGTCTGATCTTTCTTCTTGACAAAAAGAGCTGGACATCCCCATGGTGAGGAACTGGGTCTGATAAAACCTTTATCACGTAACTCTTGTAATTGATCCTTAAGTTCTGCCAATTCATTAGGTGGCATTCTGTAAGCTCTCCGGGATATTGGGGCAGTACCCGTTTTTAACTCAATCACAAATTCTACATCTCTGTCTGGTGGCAGACCTGGTAGATCATCTGGAAACACATCTGGAAATTCACAGACTACCGGTATATCACAAATCTCCTGTACTGAAGTTGCACATATCCTTTCAACTGTTCTCTTTGGGATAGGAAGTTGGATAAGAAGATGAGATTTATTATCTGGCAGGTTCAACCTTATAGTTCTATGCAGTGCATCTATAAGGGCTCCTCTTTGGTACATCCAATTCATACCCAGGATTACATCTATATCCTGTTTCTATAATATTATCATTGAGGTAGGAAATATATGCCCACCTAACTCTATAGGTACGTCACGTACCATCTTCTTAGTACACAGTCGTCCCCCGGGCGACTGGATAAAGAAATCTTCTTGTGTTCCCATAATTGGAATGTCATGCTTAACAACAAAGGTGCGATTTATGAATGTATGCGATGCAACTGAATCAAATAACAGTACTGCTGGATGATTAGCAACAAGGAACATACCCATCATAACAGGTTCTCCCTCTGGGATTACACTTGCTTGAGTGTAGAACACACGTCCGGTCTTCTTCTTCTCACCCTTACCCTTCTGAACATTCAGGTTATTATTCTTGCTCTGAGGTTGTTGCTGTTGCGGTACAGGAGCTCTGGGATAACTGGGATTGTACTGCCTTGGATACGGGCAGTCCTTAGAAAAGTGGCCTGGCTTTCCACAGTTGTAACAGGGAAAGTTATGGGTTACTGGAGTCTGGTTTCGAATACCAGGGGCATTAGGCTGCTGTGGATACTGCAGAATTGCGGCAGGACGGAAAAACGTCTGCGGCTGAGCTTGGTATTGCGGTGGACGATAAGTTGGGCGAAAATGGTTCTGAGGGTGATAAACAAACCTCTGGTGCTTTTTAATGCCACCAGACGGGCTAGAAAACACTGGCTTCTTTTTCTTCGACTCTTTATGCAGTCGGGACTTCTCTTCTGACGTAATAGCCACATTGACTATCTCATGGTAAGTGGCATTATAGCAGGTGACCAATGCTTCCTGGATTCTGGTACTCAAACCTCTCATGAAACAACTCTTCTTCTTTGCATCGGTGTTCACATATTCCGCTGCATACTGGGACAGATGATTGAATTTGCCCACATACTGTAGAACTGTCTGGTTCCCTTGTTTCAGCGAGAGAAACTCTTCTAACTTCATGGCCATGACACCATCTGGGATATAATGTGCTCTGAAGGCTTCACGAAACTCTTGCCAAGTGATACGGTGGCCAGCAGGCCGTGCGGCGACCAGATTCGCCCACCACGCCCCTGCGGCACCTCTAAGCTGTTGTGCTGCAAACACGGGCTTCTGATGCTCCGTGCACTGTAAAAGTTCAAACTTCTGCTCCATGGTACGGAGCCAGTCATCCGTCTCTAGCGGCTCATCTGCCTTTGAGAACACTAGTGGACGGGTATCGGTGAAATCCACATAAGTGGTTTCCCCTCTATTGTTACGGCCTCGACGGCCCTGATTTCCATTCTGATTCTGATTCTGAGCCAACAAGGTAGTGGCATTAACCAGTGCGGCAATAGCTTCTGCCAAGGTGGGTGGAAACGGTGGGGGATTCGGAGGATTGTCCCTTTCTTGGGAAGTTCCAGTACCGTCCATCTATTGTACACAAACTATATTTATTTACATCGCTTTATTGAATTAAAAAGCAGTTAGTACAGTACTTGTATACACACACAACTTATCTTACATTATTTCATTACAAACTTGCTCTCAACCAAGAAACTACCCACTAAGGTTCTTAGAAAGCAGGAAAGACTACTATATTACACAACCATCCATGTCGACACTTCACTCCTCATCATCATCGCTGATCACGATCACTCCATCCTCATTCTCTGGAGCACTTGCACCAGTGACATGACTCGCATCATCCCCACTTTCCATCATGGGTTTATCTTCTTCTGGATCTTCTTCCTTATTGTCCTCTCCATCAGGAACAATCACGGCACCGACATCATCTTCTACTGCCTGGGGCTGATGATTGGGATTCATTAGATCATTTAGCCTATGGACTTCCTCATGCAGAACTGTGTTGTACTGCTCTAGGTGTGTCACATAAAGCTCCAACTCACGAACACGAGCCCTGGCTTCTGTCTCCTTTTCCAAAGACTCCTTCTGGAACTGTTTCCAAAAACGCATGTTGCGCTTCAGTCGCTCCACTTCTGATGTAAGCCTTGCAACCTTTGATTCTGAATCCGGGTTCGGATTACGGCTACTGCTTGCTCCATCACCTCTGGCGGCCAACTGATGACGCGACACTCCTTGCGGACTCGTTTTCTTGCGAGGAGTCATCTTCACACGTGCCATCCTATAGCAAGATAGAATTAGGACGATAAGAACAGATAGGGGGATCTGAAGGTTAGCATGAATAGGATTTGAACCTTACTTAACCCAAACCACTTTAAAAGGGAAGGTAGCTTAAGCAGGTTAATTAAACATGATGCATGCATCGCACTTACGATCTAACAGAAAGATTTAAGTAACACATGCAATCTTTATAACATAGGGCACTATACATGATACTTCACTACGAAGCTTTCAAATATGAGCTAAGAAAACTATAGAATAGATTAAGATAAGCAAAAGCAATTTGGACCAAAATATCAGTATTAAGTTTGTTTGACCCAAATCATTTTGAAGTTTTGCAAGGTAATACTACAATAACCCGAGTGATTATGCTCTGGTACCAACTATCACAGAACCTCCTAATTATGATGGCCCACAAGTACCCGTCATTGCCATAATGACCTCTGATGGCCGTACTTATGTTCACCATAACTTAAAAGGCCTGCTTTCCTCCGAACAGGATCCAATCACAGGAGTATTGCAATATTACAACAGTTTATTCAAAATATTCAACAGAGTAACGTAGCGGAAGTCTTACAATAATATAGGTTTACAAACTAGTTTTTAAACTTCAAACCTTATGTAACATTATTACAAACCAGTAGTAGAGAAGTATCGGTATTAACTTTATTACAACACACAAGCGAGATGCCTTGCCCAAAGGCCACACAGTCTACTCGTCGTCGCTTTCTTCAACCACGACGGTCATGCAACAAGGCTCGAAGCAGACTTGTTCATGAATCGCACCTGCAACAAGGGGTTAACAAACCCTGAGTACTTGAGGGTACTCAACAAGACTTACCCGACTAAGACAAAGACTCCAAGGGCATGCTAGCTTTAGGGAATCAAGGTACGGGTATTCCAGAATCAAATTTTCTTTTGCAGAAAAGCTTACTAAAGTAAGTCCTTACCTTCAATATTTTACTTTTACCATTGATGGTTCATTAACCAATTCTAAGTGATCCTAATCTAGATCAAAGTAATTATCATCAAAACCTTTCTCATTCTTTCTTTCAATTCCAGTTCTTAACTACGATGCAAGTCAGGTGATCAAGTCTCCATAACCGAGGAGCAACGACGATTCGAACCGATTATACCCAGCTGGGGATCCCTAACCTCACAACATATGTAGAACCAAATCTTGCATATATCAACCCTCATTTAGATCTCCCAAAACCAGAACGTGTCCATCGCCACCCGAGAGTACAGTACTCCTCGAACCCGACCAAATTCTAGCCCCGAGGGTACACGCTACTCTCGCCATCTCTCCACTCCTAGTGCGAGGTTAGACGTTCTCGTAATGGAATCACCAACATTTTGGGCTTACCCAAGGCATGAAGCTAGTTGCAAAGTCTTGAACACAACAGACTTACAACGAACGGACCTTAACTGACAAGGCGGAAACACTACATTGAGACTCCTTTCCCAATGCATGTTAGCAGTGGCCAAACCACCCGCCCGATCTTTCAAGTTCATTCTCATATTTTAATATTCATTCAATATGCCGTCATGGCTAAATAAACATTGCATTTAAAAGCTTAACTTCTAAGCATAGCGAAGCATACTACGCATTTTCCGTAAAACAGGTATCAAGGTTGATATCACAATAATCAAGGATGATAATGCAGCAATTGGGTTATCACTCAACTCCTAATTACTTAATGCAGTAAACCATATTATAAATAATAAAACATTTGTAAAATTCAAGGTAGGGTTTAAATGCACCGGGGCTTGCCTTGCTCGGACACGACGACTGACTCAGACCCGAGAACTCCAACGTCAGGTCCGAAACCCACCGACGATCGTTCTTCTCCGGAAACTGGCTCGACGACTTCGACTTCTTCGAAAGCGGAGACTACACGAACACATAACATGCTTTAACATGATGCTCGATGATAAACATGATGCTTGATGATAACATGCTACGAGTTACGACTGGAGTACAACTTCCCTCGCGGTACAGTCGCAAACTGAAAACCTACTAACTAGTAGCGACGATTCCAGCGATACCAGCTTTCAACCTAACAAGTTACTAACGAGCTCAAACATGGAATTAAGGTGCCAAAGATCACAAAAGGGTAATGACCTAAGGACATCACTCAATCAAAAAGGCACACAACTCTTAAAGTTCTCAAATTAACATTTATTTATTATTTAAATAATTAGGACATAATTAGAAGTTAATCAAATTTTACCTAATCAAGCTCAAACTTTTTCTATGGATTAAGAATGATTTATAACAGCGTCATAATAAATTTCATCATTTTTGGATTAATAAATTAATTATTAAAATTCATGGAAGTTGCATTTAATCTTTATTAGAACTAATTAATTCTACTGCACAAAGTACTCAATTTCAGCATTTAACATTTTTCCTAGATAGTTTATACATTGAGAAGCCTACACAAAAATTTTCATGAATTTTGGAACTCTACACAATTTTTAGTGAAATAAACAAATAACTAAACTATTCATTTATTTGAAAAAGAAAAACAAAAACGAAATCGGCCGATTCTCCTTTCTCCCGCGGTCCGGCCCAACTAGACGGCCAGCTCGCGCACGCCCGTGCCCGCACGCGCGCTCGGCCCAGCCGCGTGGCCCAGCAGGCGGCCCAACCCGCTCGCTCACCCGCGCGCTCTCTCTCTCTCTCTGCGCTCGCTGACAAGCCGGCCCCGCCTGTCATCTTCCTCCTCCCGCCCTCTCGCTCGCTCCCACGTGCTCGCTCGCTCTCCTGCGGTGGCCGGCCGGTGACCGAAGCTTCGGTCGACAAACTGACCCTACCACAACGCCCCACACCTTCTCCTGAGTTCCTGGCACTGGTCTACAACGCGTCTCGAGCTCCGGTGACCCTTCACCGACGATGGTGGCGGACCGTGGCCGACGGTGAGTCGCTAAAACATGCCTCCAAGAACAGAACAATCAAATTAAAGGCGTAGAAAGGATCGGTGGCTCACAGTGATCACGTTGGTGCTCTTGCTGGCGGCTGGGAGGGATTGGAGTGGCCTGGCAACGTGGGGGCGGCGATGGCGGTCGGTCGCCGGAGGCAAGCATGGGAACATGCGGTGCGGAGGTTTGGGTGCGAAAACGGTGAACTCCGGTGGTCCACGAGGTGCGTGAGGCCAAGGCGGAGCTAAGGGTGCGGTTGGCGTGGCCGAAGATGGCCTGGTGGCGGCAGCGGCGAGCGGCGGAACTGTGGTGGCGGCGGTGGCGAAAAATGGTAAACGTCACTGTGAACTCGACGTATTTATAGAAGGCGGTCGCGACTATAGAGCTGGACTGCTCGCGTCGTCGCGCTGGCGTTCTCGACCGCGCGCGAAGGGTCTGGGCGGCCACGGCGGCTCGCCGGCGCCCATACCGCGCGGTGGCCGGCCGTCATTGGCGCGGCACTGTAGCACCCCCCCAAATTTTGAATTTTCAAACTGTTTTCTAAAATTACTCTCAAATTCATGTAACAACTTGAAAAACTTCCAATCTATGAAATCTTCAGAATTTCAAGCTCTACAAGTTTTGTATTGAACACCTTTTCAAATTCTCACTGGATTTTGAAATTTGAGTTTAAATTCAAAAGGGGACACATTTTTCAGATTTGGTAATTTAGAAATTACTTTTGATTTTATATTGAAACTTCAAAATCTCCAAACATCAAAGTTGTATATCTTGACCAGACCTACAACTTTTCTGTTCAAAACTTTTTCAAATTCTGCCTCCATTTTGAAATCTTAGTTTGGGGACAAAAATGAGTCAAAACTGAAATTTGTTTATTTTCAAAATTGCTCCACATTTTACACTAAAACTTTGAAAACTCAAAACACCAAAGTTGTAGCCCTTGAAAAGTTTTACAAACTTGGTTTTGAACTTTTTCCCAAATTTTGCTTAGATTTTGAATTATTTCAAAAGGGGTAAAACAGGGTTTTGAAATTTAGGGTTTTCGGAGGAATTTTAAATTGGAATTTGTTGCTACTTTGATTTGTGATTACTTAGTGATCAAAACCTCACCCAAGGGCATCATTTGGACCAACATGACATGGTTGACCAAATGCCACTCTTGGTTGACCAATTAGCTTTTAAAATTCTTTTACATTTCCCCAATTTTGAATTCGAATTCGAATCAGAAAACTCGTGACAAGTTTTGGGACTCCAATTCAAACTCAAATTTGGAGTTTCATTTTAGAGGTTGTACTTGAGCTCATACCCTACACTTGACACTAGTGTGCAACACAGTCGCACACCTCAAATTACGCAGGGCATGGACTAAGCATTTGCGGTGGTATTAAAAATTAGGGTTTTCGGGTTCGGAGCACACCACTGAGAAACACATTCAACCTAGATAAGTAAACTTGTTTTAGTTGATGCATAACAAAGTTAACCTAACAGGGATGCTTTGCAATGCATTATGATGACATGGCAGATTAATTAGCACTATAACACCCGGGGTGTTACAGCCCTTCCCCCTTAAAGAAATCTCGTCCCGAGATTTAAAGCCTTGAGTTAAGTAATAGAAAAGGAAACGTGTCAAGCAAACACGTCCAAGACTTGTCTACAAAACAGGTAGGGGTTTTCTGCATTACAAAGATTTTAAAAAGGATAGGTTACAGTTTAAAGAGGAAATTGCAACCTAGATAGAAGCAAAGAACTCCGGGAAATTCTCTAACAGATAATCCTCAGTTTCCCAGGTGGCTTCCTCTTCTGAATGTTGATTCCACTGTATTTTGTACCATTTAGTTGTTCTACTTCGGGTAACACGATCTTTTTGATCCAAAACTCTGACAGGATGTTCAGAATATGTCAAATCCGGTTCAAGTTCAACTCCCTCAACATCAACCACTTGATCATGTACTTGTAGACACTGAGGTGACCGGACGCTGCACCGGACGCGGAAGTCGGAAAAGAAACGGAGGCGAACGGGGTCACTGAGGTGACCGGACGCTGCACCGGACGCGGTCACGGTGTGACCGGACGCGTCCGGTCAGTACAACGCAGGAGTCGGGCGCGCGGGCTAGGGTTTGCAACCGGCGCGTCCGGTCACTCGCGGGACCGGCACGTCTGGTCAGGCGCCCTGAGGGAACTGCAGTTCGCAAGGTCGATCGGACGCGGTGAGCGTCCGGTCACACACGATCGGACGCATCCGGTCATCGAGTGAGCTTACTGGACTCCGACCGGACGCTGGCACTGTCGCGTCCGGTCATCTTCTAGAGCGCGTCCGGTCGTTGCTTCGCGGGCGTGGGTGCTGTGCGCATCGGCGCGTCTGGTCATTGCTTCGCGGGCGCGCGGTACTGTGCGACCGGCACGTCCGGTCGTTTGAGCAGCGCGTCCGGTCATAGCGTTTGACCGTTGGCGCATAGTGACCGTTGGAGGATCTAATGGTCGCGTTTGAATTCGAGGGACACGTGGACGTCGCAGGGCGACCGGACGCGGTGAAGCGTGTCCGGTCAGTTTCGACCGACGCGTCCGGTCGTCCCGAAAAAACGGTCAGTGGAGTGGCAACGACTCTATTTGGATGGGATGCTTATAAATACTCGTTGGCCGGCCCTTGGAGAGGTCTCTTGGCATTTCTAACACTCTTGTGCATCCTTTGAGCTAGAGCTACTCCTCCCACTCATCTCTCTTGCTTGTTTGCAAATCAAAAGTGAGATTGAGTGATCCCAAAGTGCATTGCATAGCTTGAGGGCATCTAGTGGCACTTGTGGGTGGTTTAGCCGGTGGATTTCTTGTTACTCTTGGAGAGTACCGCTCCTAGCCGGCTTGGAGATTGTTGGAGGCGTTGGCAAGAGAAGGTGATTGTTCTTGGCCACCTCCGGTTGTTTGTGAGAGGTTCTTGTGCTTTCCTCGGCGGGACGCCAAAAGCAACTCTAGTGGAATGCACGTGTCATTGAGTTACCTCGCTTGAGAGTGGCGTCTTGCGGTGCCTTGCGGGGCGTGCCTTGAGGGGCAAGTGACTTGAGGGTCACACCGAGGAACCATCTAAGTGTTGGTCGACACAACCGGTGACGTAGCTTGTCGGTGCACAAGTGAACACCGGGTGAACAAAAATATTGTGTCTCTTGTCTCCCGGTGATTGGTCTTCATATTGAGTTGTTGTCAATATTGATTGATTGTATATCATCTTGGTGATTGGCAACATCTTCTCCTCACCGTCGGTATAAGAATCACAATCCTCTCTCTTGCACTTATCTTTACTAGATTATCTTGTGTAGCTCTAGTAGTAGCTTTGCTAGTAGTGTTGTTAGCTTGTTGTCTAGTGTTAAATTAGTGACATAGCTCTTGTGTGAACTAGAGATCATAATCTACTAGACTTGTGGATAGGAGGCTTGCATCACCACCTTTGGCTAAGCAAAACTCGCTTTACGTCGTTTGTTATTCTAACAAGTTTGCTTAGTGGTGCTTGTAGAATTTTTTATAGGCTATTCACCCCCCTCTAGCCATCTAGGACCTTACACCACCGAGACGTCCTCACGGAGGTACAATACCACCCACAGATATGATCAGACCTTGCTTTCGTGAGCCGTTTTGTAACAGAATCGACCAATTATACGAGATTAAGTAAGAAAATCATCCACCGAGCAGACGATTTAGCAAACTTAAGTCCGTATAACCCGGTAGTCCGTGAAATCACGACGGATTTCAAACCAACTTACATACCAGCCAAGATCGTAATAAGTTCAGCGGTCACCATCACAAGTTACATAAAAGTTCGCGTCGCAAAGACATCGGTGTTTAAACATAGTTATTACAAACCAGTTTCAAATAAAAGTAGCGGAAGCATTTAGTTCAAATCACACTCACACAGAGTTCAAAATAAAGTGCCAGCTCAGGGTCATCTTCCCACAAAAGCATCAGACGAGATGCAGTGAACGACCATTGCCCATGGTCCTAAGCTTCTCCCATCGTAGGATAAAGGTAGTTGATACAGTAGCCGTAATACATCTGCCCATCTGCAACAAGTGGGAACAAAGCCCTGAGTACGAGAAGGTACTCAGCTAGACTTATCCGACAGAACCGAAAATAAAAGACACCAAGGATCATGACAGGCTTTATGGTGGGATAGCTGACTCAGTTGCAAAAAGACATTTTAGCATTTAAAGAATCTTTCCAAAAGCTTTGCATCAAGTTAAATCTTTATTAACCTATCAACTACATTTGCACCTGTACTAGAGTAACATGTAATTAAACAGGTAAGGATAACCAATGATCATTAAACAACTTCTATCATGTCATATACCATATAACTCGAGGCCAAACAACGGTCGGTCCTTAATCGACACAGACGGAAAACACTACAGTCCGAAACCCCGCAAGTTTCCGCTCGGTCTCAATTTCACATTAACACTTAGCTATTCTCAGATGACATACTTTCTCAACAGATCCAGGTAACCACCTATAGCTCGCAGGTGACAGGAAATCACCCGACTTCTACCGGTCTAAGAAAGCTAAGCATTTACTTGACTGCGAATATCAAGGTAACAAGGATAGGGTAGAACAGAGTAAACAAGGTATAATGCAGCAACGGTTGCAAACAACTCCTAAACGTAATGCATCCGTTAAAGTAAAGCATTAATAAAATATTTGCAAACCGGGGAAGAAAAATGCCTCGGGGCTTGCCTCTCTCGAAAGAGCTCGGACGGTGGTCTGGGCACTCTAGAAGATCCTCACCGACCTCCTCGTCGGCCTCGGGCACCTCCTGCTCCTCGGGCTGCTCTTCCGGCTCCTCGGGAACTGCTACCGGAGTTACTTCCTGCAATCCTGTATGATACAAATGTATAAGTGCTCATGCCTAGGTGCACTACAGAAATGACATGTAATGATCATGATGAATGAAATGTAGATAAATAGGTTTACTTTATTTCATAAAGTAGGAATACAACTCTTCTACAAGGTAGTCAACATCATCCAAGAACATATACTACAAGCACATGTCATCTACTGCATTCTCTTCTACTACTACTATGCTAAGTCAACACATCTTATTAAATGCTTCAAATATACACCAAAGTAAACCTTATTAACTTGCCATACATTAACAAGGTTAATTAAACCCTAATTGCAACTAGGTTTGAACAACAACACCTATTTTGGTAGCATAGAAAAATCTGATAAAATTACAGTAGCTTTCTATCATCTAATCTAGCATATCACAAAAATTTTATTGCATTTGGATTACTAGAACTGCCTATACAAAAATAACAAGCTAGGGCCTAAAAATGGGCATAAAAATACTTTATACTATAAAAAGTATCAAACAACAGATTTACATTTTTCCTACATTCTACACAATAAACAATCACCATAGAAAAATTATTACATGGATGTTTTATTCATCTTTTTCTCTCTAGCAAAAATAACAATTATTAACAATATTAAACACTTGTACTACACATCAAGATTTTTCTACAGAACATGCATGGCACATATTTTTCCTAGAAAGTACATCACAAAAGAAAATTATTGCAAGTGGAACCATATTTTTCTGACCTTTCTATGATTTATGGCACATATTTTTCTAGAAAGTACATCACAAAAGCCAAATTGGCCCTCACCTGAGCACGAGCCGCGGAGATGGTTCACGTCCGGGAAAGCCGAAGGCGAGGCGGAGCCGGGGGTGTGGCGAATCGAAGAGAGGTAGAGCAGCGAGGGCGGAACGGCGGCGGCGATGGCACGGCGGCTGCCGTGGCGAGCTGCGCTGCGGGAGGCGGAAGCGAGCAGGCGGGGTGCGGAAATGGCGAGGATGGCGAGAGCATCTAGGCAGTTTAGCATCTAGGCAGTAATTAGGTTTCGTTGTCAAGTGATCTTGTAAATTTTGGGACAGTGTAAACGGATCACCACACTGACACACACTGAAACTTCCGTTTGTGGAAGTAGATTTCCTTTGCCCAAGCATGGTGCACCAACGAAAACTAAGACTAAAATACTTCTATGGTGCATCTACATCTCAATGTTAGTGTTTTAGGATTCGCATGTCCAGATGTCCTATATTGTACACCAAGTTTTTTATGATTAATGTCATTCACTAATTGATTTATCTTTTAGATTGATAGGTTTTATACTATACTTTTTAATTGAAACAAAATACCAAATTTGAGGTATATATGGAAAGAAAAGTCTGAGCACGGGCTCATTCACCGCAACGAGGGCACGGCAAAGCCGCGCCTGTGTTTCTAGCGAAAGACGACTCGGTGATTTTAAACAGAGGAACGTTCTTACAGATCGCCGCGCTAACTCTGATCCTCTGAATGGTTTTGACTTGGCGCGACTGCCCTCCCGCGGGCCAGCAACACACACCAGAGCGCCGCACGCGTCAGCACGTGTCCTCTTCCGGAGCTTGCACCGCAACGTGTCTCCGGACGTGTCACCTCCTCTCGTCTCGTCAGCTCCACCTCCTTGGCTCCTTTATAACAACGCACGGTCTCCGCCCTGCAAGCTCATGATCCTGAAGCCCATCCACAATCGGTAGCTCGTTGATCCAATCCAAGACCTCGCCTCAACGCACTGTCTCGCCGGTTATTAGTCGTCGACGTCGTCGTCTATGTCCAAGTTGATGGCCGCCATGCTGCTCGGGGGCGCGCGCGTCGCCGGCGCCGCCAAGCTCACCGGTAACACTGCCGTTAAGCAGGCTCTCCCCACGCCGGCGTACTTCCTTCCTCCGCGCCCGCAGCCGGCGAGCTGGACCCGCCTCTGCTTGCAGGCTGCGCCAAGATCGTCCCAGGTATGCTCACTGCTGCGTCACCGCTGGCACGCCGCTGTCACTTCTGCGATCGAGTTCGTCGGAGCTCGGAGGTAGACACTGACACGCATGCACGTTCTGTTGCTTCTCAGGCGTACGACAACGCGCCGGAGAACCGGAGGGAGATCAGGGACAAGTACAAGGACGCGGCGGAGAAGGCGAAGGACGCCACCGGCGACGCCGAGGAGCACGCCAAGAGGATGGCCGGGGAGGCGAAGGACAAGGCCGGCCGCATGGCGGAACAGGCGTCGGACACTGCGGAGAGGACCAAGGAGCAGACGAAGGGCATGGCGGAGGGCGCCGCGGAGACGGCGTCCCGGGCGGCGGAGAGGGCGAAGCACGAGGCGCGTGACGCGGCGCGGGAGGCCGAGGACAGGGCGGGGCACGTGAAGGAGCGGGCCAAGGAGATGGGGCACGAGGCCGCGGACACGGCGTCCCGGGCGACGGAGAAGGCGAAGCAGGAGGCTCGTGACGCGGCGCAGGAAGCCGCGGACAGGGCGGGGCACGTGAAGGAGCGGGCCAAGGAGGTGGGGCACGAGGCCGCGCACCGGGCGCAGGAGACGGCGAGGGCGGCCAAGGACCGGACGGGTGAGGCGGCGGAGCGGGCCAAGGAGATGGGGCGCGAGGCCGCGGGCCGGGCGCAGGAGACGGCGAGGGCGGCCAAGGACCGCACGGGTGAGGTGGCGGAGCGGGCCGTGGAGGGCACCGTGTCGGCCGGGGAGAAAGTGGTGGAGATGACCAAGGAGGGCGCCGGGAAGGTGGCCGAGACGGCGCAGGCAATCGGGGACATGGCGAAGCAGGCGGCGCGGAAGACCTGGGACTCGGCCAAGGAGGCCGCGCATAGCGTCAAGGACAGCGTGGTCCCCGACGAGGAGGACGTGGACGCCGCCATAAAGGAGCGGGACCGGATCGCGCGGGAGATGGACAGGGTGGCGCGGGAGCGGAACAAGAGGGAGGCCAGGGAGAAGGGCTCAGGCTTGCCGTAGACCGAAACACCGATTTCCATCGCTCTCCAGATGAATTTTACTCCACTAGCTGGCTGAATAATGTTTGACGAAACATCATGCATGCGCCAGTTTCGTTGTAGTGTTAGAATCGTGTCAGAATTGAATGGAAGCTCTTTAATTTAAGGCATACGATTTGCTCTGGCCTAGCATCGCTGTGTATGACGGAGTAGTCGATTCTAAACAGGGACTGTCCCATCTTTTGGGGGAGAATTCTTGAGAACCGCATCTCAACGACCTGGAACCTTTGGTTTTAACGTACTATACAGCTACCTACTCCTATATAACCATAACTAGCTAGGTCATCCTAGCTTTTGTCTCAAACTTTTCTATAGCTTATGTTTCTAAATTCAACTTGCCTTTGTCTCAAACTTCGCTAACCAACATTTATAAGTAATATACATTAACAAGAGTGTGTTGATATTTATATCTTTCGTCAAACGCAGACCTGGGAATTTTCTTTCCCGGATACTAACAAAAAGGCAGTGGTATTTGCGCAACACGCGTACTACAAAGAATCAACAATGGAATTTCCATTGGTAAAACGATGCTTTTATCTGTTTTTTCAGTAGCTACACAGCAAAATTGTTTCGACGGCAAATTACCGAACATATGTACTGGAAAGAATCAGCAATTCTTGATTCGCAGAACGCGTTTGGTTATGAATCGATCGGGCAACTTCTGTCCACTTGGGCATCCAACAGTGGAGCACAGTTAGCTCCCTCAGTTGAACAAACGACCTGGCGGAGCTTTCCCTCTTTTCCTTCTAATTACTTCGTTTCATTTGGTTTCAGTTGCATCACTTGTCTCCTCAAGCTGCACTCCCTCATCTATGCAATTGGAATTTCGCTCCCTCTTTTCCTTCTAATTACTTCGTTTCATTTGGTTTCAGTTGCATCACTTGACTCCTCAAGCTGCTCTCCCTCATCTATGCAATTGGAATTTGTATTGCATCAGTTGGATATTTTGTGGCAAAGTCAGAGCAGATGCCAGGCAGGGAAAGTGATATATGCTGACTGAAGTGAGATGATTGTCAATTTAGATCCATACCTGCAGGTTCTGTGCTTGGTATAGAAGATTACCACACTCCTCTATCAAGTTTCTCTCAGTAGCGATAACTTGGGCAAGATTACATGCCACATCGTCTATTTGTTCGACCTACATGGCAAATTGGCAATATATATTTTTTTTTCCAAAAACAAGGGCTTACGTGACAACATAATTTTTTCGTTGCATAATAAATAAGTACAGCACATCAAATGAGAACACCATCTTCACCATAATAATTGAATCTATCTAAAATTTTGCAAATTTCCAATATTAGTTAAAGCAAGAAACGATGACAAGTATATGAACTAAGGAGCAACTACTACACCAGGAAGTAAGTTTCTACTCCATTAAATTTACTATTTCTTTCACCCTAATTGATTTTGATTTATATATAGCTTAGAAATTGCAAATCATATGGTGGTAGATTGAAAGGTTTAGATATTCTCACTACATTTCATCTAAAACTATATTTGATATAGTCAATTTACGGATAAATTTAACGATTTCAGTTATTGAACATGTCCCAGAAGCATCTAAAGAGAGCTAGGCATCACACTGCTTTGGTAGATATGCTTTTCAAAAATCTCTATAGTCTCACCTTTGGCAAGAAATTTTCGATGCAAGGTGAAAGCGGTTCAAGCAATTGTGATGCTGACTTGAGGACTTCTGTCAGTTCTTCGCAGTTGGCCTGTGAAAGCATATCAGTTTACAATACGATACTTGGCCTTATGCACAAAACCGATGTGTAATGAAGTATTGAAGTCTTACATTTACACTCCCAATTATTGGTAGCCTTAGCGAGGCGTTATACAGTGCTGTTGTTGCCCCTCGAAGGCAGCTTGCATGACCCCCCTCAATATCACTCCACTGATTCAAATATGGCACCTGAAAGTTTTACATCTGTCTTTTAGAGTAACGCAAGAGAAAGGTGTTACATGTAAAATTCATATTGACCATACATCTCAGCAGACAAAAATGGCCCTGTTCGGCAGGCTGTTTTTTTTTGCTTATAAGCCGGCTGTGGCTGATTTGTTGTGAGAGAAAAACACTGTTCCACGGCTGATAAGCCGTGCTGATAAGCTCAGCCGAACAGTCACAATACACATAGCCTTCAAGAGCTTCACCTATATATTTTGTATATTCTATATAGAAAAGCAAACAAGGAGAGTGCCACACAAACCATGTAATATATATTCTATTTTCCTTTCAAAACGAAGAAATGCTAACTAAATGGGGCAACTGGTTTATATCTGGGTACTTAACTTGTTACATGTAAAATTCAAATTGACAATAGACGTGGTACCCGATTTGATACAAATAAATAGTGAATGGTACCCGATTTAATACAAATAAATTCACGCTGTCAAAGTATATGCTTTACCGATGTATTTTTCTATTTTATACAGGCAACAAAAAAGGGAGAGTACCACACAAACTGTATAATACATTTTCCTTTTTTTATAAACAAACTTCTGCATGGGAAAACTGGATTTTATTCTGGACACTTAACCCTATTCTGGATTTTCTGTATTTAAATAATGTTCTTCTACTTCTGAATTCAGTTATCGGAGTAAAACATAACCATCTAGTGACATTCCTCAAAGTATACTTGTTGGTTTTGTTAGTGAATAGTGATTCTGAGCGAGGTTTCCCACATCAGTGTCTAACTCAGTAACTCTCCTCACATGATATGACACCCAATGTCCCCTATCATGCATGTGAAGAATAAATTGATTCATGCGATTTATCTGATTGAAGAATTTAGGTAGCTCAGGTTCAACAATCATGCAATTTGGTTAGCACCCATTATGAAGAAATTTACACTGAACACAACAGCAATTCAAATTCAGAAAATCATAGCTTCGTCGTACCTGCGCATTTACTACTGAACTCAATCTATGCTCCCTTCTCATCCTCTCCACTTCTGCCCTCTTCTCAGCAACAGATACCCTGAGGCTGGCAATCTTCTCCTCGAGCCCGTACAACGATTTCTATGCACTCAACAAAACCAAAAACAACAAATCGTCATCAGCACCTTAATTCGTAGCCACCCCCTTGACGGCTGGGCCGATGCATTAACAACCCCTTACCTCTGCAGCAGCCGCCTTGGCCCTGCCTGCTGCCTCAGCCCGGGCGTTGAGGAACCTGTACTGGAGGTACGAATTGTCCATCAGCCGCAGCTGGTGCACGTCTTCCTGCTTCCCCGCGACCTTCCTGCCCCCCACGATCGCCGCCTTCTTCAGATCAGCTGCCTTCGGCCCTTGAGGTTGTGGTGGCCTCCCTGCCGCCGTCAGCTTCCCAGCCGTCGCCGTTGAGATCGACAGTGCCGAGTTGAGCGAGCGGTTGCATAGTGGGTTGGACGCCCGCGAGGACCCGCCCGACTCCGGCACCGACGAGCGGAGCTCTGACGAGAGGCGTCCCCCGCGGCAGGACGCTCGGCCCAGCAGCGGCGGGCTCTCGCACGGCGCGGCTGGGGCCATCCCGAGCGCCACATCGGCCTCAGAGAAGTCAGTGGCCGTGGACGACGTATCAGACGAAGAGCAGCACGAGGCGGCGTCGGATTCCACCGCGGTGGAGGAAGGGCAGGAGGAGCCAGCACGCGCGGGCGTCGGAAGGCGCGGGTACCCTCTCCGCGCTGTGGGCGCGGCCGGCCGGCTGGTGGAGCGCGGGAGTGGCCGCGGAGTAGGTGCTGGGACGGCGGAGGCAGAGGAGTTGGAGCCCACCGAGGCGCGCGGGTTGCCGGCGCCCGTCTCATCGAAAAGATTCTGGACGGCCCGCCGGCGCGCGACGGTGCCCGTGGGAGGCGGCGGCGGGTGGTTCTCGTTGGCGAAGGGCGTGGCCGCCCGCTGCCGTCCACGAGGCGACGGCGTCGGCGAGCGCGACCGCGTGGAGGAGGCCGCGGAGGCGGTGGAGAGGCGCGGGGTCGAGGGGACAGGCATCGAGAGGTACCGGGAGCTGACTTCCCTTCCGCGGCGGCGCGGACGGGGCGCAGTCGGCGGCGGCGGCATCAGGTCCCCGCGCTCCGACGGCATGGCGGCGGCCATGCCGGAGAGATCGGATCGGAGTGAAGAAGGGGGAGTAGCCGTCGAGGGAGGTGAAGCGGGATGGATTTTCGGGAGAGACGGGTACAACGGCTAGTTTCGAGGACGGGTTTAATGCGGTCGGGCGAAGAGGGGCTTAACGGTACGCACGGGAAATGGGGAAGGACCGAATGTTTCGCTACCGTCGCCGATGGGCTGCACACGTTCCGCGCCGCGCTCGGAGGAGAAGGGGACGGCGGAGGCAGTGGGAAGAGGGAGACGCGCGCGTCGCGGCAAGCGGAGGGCGGAGTCCGGTGCGGCAGCCGGATAGACGGAGGGGATGAGTGGGTTCGCGATCATCTGCGCCGCCGGGTCTGAAAGAGAACAAGAAAGGCATACTCATGTGTCTCTAAACATGAGTCGTTTGCTTCCAAGAAACAATTTTGATTAAATATATATTAAAAAATATTAATATTTATAGTAGATAATTAGTATTATTAAAAAAATTTTAAATTTAGTTTTTTAATAAATTTATTTAAAAATATAAATGTTATATATATTTTCTATAAATCGAGTCAAAACCAGTGATACGTGCGCCAACGACGACGAATATACAGACACGAGGGAGCATACTACTTCGAAGCAAATGTACAATTCAAGTAGTAGTACA
This sequence comes from Saccharum hybrid cultivar R570, assembly GCA_038087645.1. Taxonomy (NCBI): domain Eukaryota; kingdom Viridiplantae; phylum Streptophyta; class Magnoliopsida; order Poales; family Poaceae; genus Saccharum; species Saccharum hybrid cultivar. The sequence continues at coordinate 6,909,633 of JAQSUU010000512.1, forward strand.
GGTACACGACAGTCCCTTGCGGTTAAAAGCGTGGCTCAAGTCCTCCGGTCACCAAAAAAAAAAAAAGTCCTCGAGCCCTCGACTAATCTCGCTGCCGCGACGCCGCAAACAGAAGAGGAACTCTCAAGCCAGGCTGACTTCGACCGATCGGCACGAAGCAAAATCAACAGGATGGCAAAGAAATAACACATACTAGTTCGTCCCATAAAAAAGGTCACTGTAGAAAATACGTGTAACATTTATATCTCTAAAAAAATATATTATGAAAACTATCGGTACCTAAATAAGAGGTACTCACAATCAACGATTAAGAAAGACAAACCCATGAGAAAACCACGCCAAAGGCTCCGCCCACAAAGGCGGAACGAGCCGAAACAACGCACGGAACGCCTCGACCGCGTTCCGACTCGCACGAGACTCGCTCGACGGGACGCCTCGACCACCGAGAAATCTCCGATTCGCACGACCCTGGGTCGAGCCGGTCGACCCACCTCACTCACCAACTCTGAGACAAAAGTCAAAGCATTTAATGCAACTGCCAACCATTTCCTACCCACATGGCTACAACGGTAACCAGCATGGAAGCAGTACCAGTGTCAAATCTCACTTTTTACTACCCATCTCGGGATGGGCGGTGAAAACCTGTCACTGTACACGCCATGCCGAGCACTATTCCGCCACTGATCCCCTCGAGGGAGAATACGACGAGTATCGTACCCCGAAACTCCTGGGACTCAGTCTTATCCATTCCCCGTCGACCCACCTCGACCCGGCCTCGACCAACCACCGGTCAACAAGGAAGCAAGACCTTCATGCCACCGGATCCGGAGTCTTTTCACTATCTCATCCTCTACATCACCATGGTGTCCGGAGATGGCCGGCCATTCTCGGGGCACGTCACTACAGCGGCCTCCACAGCGCTCGACAAAACTTCACTTCTAAGGCATCCCCCGACGTCTCTGCCTCCTCTTGACCTTATAAAAGGGCAGGCAGGGGACTCTACGAAGGGGGACAGACAAGCAAAAACCAATCAACATCCCACCGTAGAAGATCAACATCTCAAGCAATCTCCTTTGTACTCTTATTTTTTCTCTCCGAAACCTGGGATTGGCTCCATCTCTCACAGCTTGTAACCCCTACCCAAACACTTAGGTGCAAGGAAATACAATACTTCCTCCCCGCTGGACGTAGGACCTTCTTGTGTCCGAACCAGGATAAACCACCGTGTACTCTTCTTGCATCACCATCCAGATTAGAGACACGCAACACTGATTCACTCGTTGGCTTAGGACCCTCGCGGGACCAAACGCCGACATATACCATAAATGTTAATACTCCCTCCGATCTATTTTATCTGGCGCAGGTTAGAATGACACGGTCTCCAACATTACACTTTGACCATTCATTTGTTTTATATTATATTATTTATGCTTATAAACTTATAATCATTGGAGAATATAATTCCTTACAAATCTTATCATATAAAATTTGTGTTATAATAATTAAAAATTATTAGCCTAATTATTGGTCAAAATTTTTAAAGTTTAAATCTTGATATGCGCGTGCGCCAGATAAAATGGACCAGAGGGAGTATTTTGTATATATTTGGTCAAAGTTAAAAGTTGTTAACTTTTTGAGAAGCGAGAATGACTTTTTTTTTTTTAGGACGAAGGGAGTATATATTAACAAAACACACTGATCTCAGTTGGCTCATTGCAAAAGCAAGAACCTATTCTAGGCGAGAATATACTTACAAATGGCCACATTTCACCAGTACATTTGCAAACACCAAAAATCTTGTCTAACAAAATCAAGGAGGGTGAATCTTTGCTGCACAAGGGAAAAAAAAAGGTAATACACCACCCTAGTGGTGTGCCAGCTAAAACTTCCAGCCACATTTTGGCAATGTACAACTACACGGGAGACAGAATCCTACAACAACCGAAGCCATCATCAACTTGTGAACAAAAACAAGAGTGTCGATATCCTCTTTGCCATTTGCCACATTCATCCTTTTACGGTCAGTGTGGTTTATATCAGACAGCCATGAACAGAACCAGTGCAGTTCCAGCAATCAGACATAAGAAGTCATGCGCACCTGCATCATGTTCGAGTGCGGGATGCTCATCAACATGATCGCCCGGCGGCAATTGTTCCTCAGGAATGCGAAGAAATAGTTTATCATCAGCTTCTTGAAGAACCACGAGTCCTTCCTAGCCTTGATGATGGGGTTGTCGATGAGGTAGACGGCCCCAGACCGCTTGGACTGCTTGATGAACGCCAGCTCCAGTTCAAGGTTCTGGGCATAATCCAGTACAGGATCGTGCTGAGGCGTGGAGCAGCTGGCTTCAGGAATGAGCTCTGTTGAAGGCGCATAGTCCGCTAGGAGAGGGACGTCGAGCGAGTAGAGGCTGCCGTTTGGTGCTTGGATGATCTTCACAGGGGTTGGAGGCTCTTCATCCGAGTCGACGTCATCTTCGCTTTGTAGGGATAGCTCTACTGCCTCTCGTTGTATGAATTTCTCGAGGCCTTCAATCAGAAGACGCTCAAATAAGCTATGGTGCTCCTGCTTCTTGTCTTTGTACCCGTATCTGTGCTAGAAACAAGCTAATGTTAGGGGAGGTTTTGCTGTTGATTCCATATGCTGAAGCTTAAAAATCCCTATAGAAGTTCATAACTGGATGGCAAATCATGAATGTATCTACATTTCATATGCAATTAACAACAATCGATCATGATGTTCTTTTTGTAAGTTTCATATGGAACAAAACTTATCTACATGTAAGATCAAGCTTTTACCTCGCTATACAGCGGAACATGTGATAGCCCCTTGAGCATACACGTTGGAAAAGAAACCTTTCACTTTGGGGAACCACAGGAACTGGCACATTCCTGATACACACAAATACAATTATCGAGTGTATCGCAGGGAGTGAGGTCAGAAAATGACCAAAAATTGCAGGAACTCCCTTCACAATATCACTGCAGACTAAGCCTAGTCCAGGAGCTCTGATGGTACCAAGGTTGGGCCCCAACTTCCTCATCAAATCCTTTGAAAGCTTCTGCTTGACTTCACTGTCATACTTTAGTTTGCTCCCGTAGTTCCATATAAACATAATCATGAGTAGAACAGATGCAAAAATCAACAACGCCCAGCCCCCATCTCCGACACTACTCAGAGCTGATGAGAAGAAAATCAGCTCCAAGAGTAGGAATGTGATAACAAATGACAGAACCTTCATAATATTGAACTCCCATATTAGAAGCATTATTATTGTAACATAAACCGTGGCCATTATCATCACCCCAAGCTCAGCGATAGCTGTTTAAGATGGAACTTTGTTAGAGCAGCAGAAACTAACAGATTGAACAAATTGAGAACATACTGGCATCAAAAGCATATCAATACATCATTTACCATATGCATTGCCAACGTCATATATGTTTCTGAACAGAATGATAAAGCCCAAGCAGGAAACCATTAGAAACCAGTTTACAACGGGAATGTATATCTTAGCCATAAATTTCCGAGATGTATGAACAATTTTGAGCCGGGGAAAACAACCAAGTGCTATAGACTGCTTTAGGCACTGGAATATAGCAACCGTCATTGTCCTACTGGCAATTAGTGCAGCGAGATTCGCCACTAAGAAAACAGGCCAGAAAACTCCACCTGCAAAGAGAAGCCAGCATAAAATAAGTGGAAGTAGCTAGTCCCCCGGATAGGTTAAAAAAAACAAGCAGAAAACACAACTGATTTAAGCAGCGACTGTTTATGTATTGAAGAAGCCTTATTGGAAAATATCCATGAGAAAATGGCAGATAAGCTAAATGTTCAGCACCATCCAACTTACTTGGAATAGATGAAAAGAAGACCTGCTCAGATGACTTTTGGTTGGCAATGAGAAAGGCAGCTTGTCCTAGATACGCCAAGACAAGGCAAGGAAGAACAAGAAGCACAAACATATACTGCAAAGTAAAATAAGAGCTTATGAAGTACATACAAATCACATAAGTGTTTCAAATATTAGCTGCAAGTAGGGAGGAACAAATGAAGTTGAGGCTTCATTAGCTTGCAGATAATACCTGAACATATCTTACAGGAAAGTAACAAAGATTCGAAAAGATGGCCTCAGATCCTGCAATATAGTTTGGATAAGCTTAAAGTGAGTCTCTTACAATGACAGAAACAAATGTTTTTACTCACATACTCAAGACAGAGTTCTGAACCACTATGCTATTACAGAAGAGAATCTTATTTCATTAATAAATGCTTGATAGTAAAGATATCCAACAAAGTGAATAAGACGACAACCAAAAGGAAAAAAATGTTGGACATTCAGCTGATTATAGATCAATAAACTATGGTGATTACCTGTTGCACATAAAAGACAACCACCGAGGGACAGCCAAGCCTGAAAAGGATTCCTCCCAAAATAATAAATAATGTAGAGAGGATTAAATGCCTTAAAAGCTGTTGGGCCATATAGACTCAGATTGTATATTCCAATCCCTCCAAGGCAACAAAACCATAAAAGTAAAGAAGGGCCAATTGCAAACCCCACTTTGCTAGTGGCATACCTCTGTACACTAAACAATACTACAAGAAGTGCAACTGAAATCATCACAACAGCATCTGCAAAGAACGTTCAATGAAAATACAAAGTAAAGTAAGCAATAATTCATTAAAAAAATAAACTCCATGCTATGAGATACAAGAGAACCAAAAAAAATCACCTTGTGAAGTATTTGGTAGCCCAACTTTCAAGCCACTGACAGCAGATAACACTACATTCAAGGATAAATAATTAATTTGGCTGGACAAAAACGCTCTCTAGCATTGAAATAAGTTGAAATGACATGGAAAAGACAAAGATTCATTCGATGTCTATAGTATTCTTCATGGTTAATCCACTAGCAGAACTTTTGTGATTTAAGTTGAAATGTGGACACGATGAAAAAGAAGCAAACCTGACATTGCTGGTGTGATAACTCCATTGGATATGAACATGGAAGTCCCAAACAAGACTAAGCCTAGAAGCAACTTCTTCAACAGTAGTGACGATTCAAGTTTCTCTTTTACTTTTATGGATCTCTCAAGCTCTGGTGTTGGAAGCTTGAGTCGAAAACTTGACATCCTCTTCTCAGACTGTACTTGGTTTGGAATGAGACTCACTTTTGCATTTCTACAAATCAAAGAATACAAAGCAAATATACCACCTGCAGAGTCATGGAACCAATGGAAGATGTAAGCCTCTGGCACGCTTTTGCACAAAAGCCTGAACCTGATTAACTCAATTCACAACCTCGCATATACCTTCACCGTCATCATTGGCCCCAAGGACAACCAAAACATACTTCACTAATGGTATCAATATAAGAGTATACAGAACTAGTGAGAGTGCTCCAAGAACATCCTCCTCTCCAACAATAGGGTACTTGTTAAACATGACATCAAATGTATACAATGGACCAATTCCAATATCTCCAAACACCACAGCAAGAGTCTGTAGAGCAAGAAACATTGTCCTGCCAAAATCGAACTCCTGCACATGTAAATGAAATAACTAAACCACATGAAATATAATGAGTGAAACATGATCAACAATGGCAGACATTCTTCAGCAAACTGGAACATATTAGGATATACCTATGTACACCTAACATAATTTCCCGAAGTGTCCAAAAAAATCGCATCTATCTGGTACAGGAGTTTGAAACAATGGTTACTGTTTTTTTTAAAAATAAAGGAAACAGTAGCTGATGGTGTTCCACAAAACCCACCTGGAACATTATTGAACATTTACACTACCTGCCTGTAAGTTTCGTTTCAATGTTGCCCTATTTGCTTTTACAATACATTCATTAATTGCAATCATGTGAATGTACCTTACACTGCACTCAATCTTCTTAGCCTAAAGCTCAAATTACGCGGTTCTCGATCAATGATTAGATTTCCCTTCCCCCGTCTGATTATATTTAGGCTGCGTTTAGTTTCCCATGGAATGCAAAATGCAAAATGCCAACTACTTTGGAATGATGAAATGCAAAATGCCAAAATTTTCATGGGTGTGTTTAATTCCATCCAAAATGCCAAATTTTTCATAAGGTGGGTGGAGGCTTTTTTTTTTTTTTGCCTCTAGGCCAAAATCTAAAATGGAGAATGGATACTTTTTTTGCCAAAAATTTTGCATGGTGTTTAGATGATGGGCCAAAACCCAAAAAAAAAATTAGATGAAACGGGGAACTAAACACACCCTTACTGCAAATCCCGAAATCCTTCTCCAAATAAGCAAATCAGCACGTAATCCCGGCCATTGTAAGCGCACGAGCACAGGAAATCCATCTCGATCACGCAACAGAAACAACACCCGTGCCCTCCTCACCTCGGAGTCGTCGAGCTGCTGCGCGACGGAGACCTCGTTCCCCTCGACGTCGAACCAGTCCACGGACGGCACGGTCCGGATCAGCCTCTTCCTCCCCTTCTCCTTCTCCTCCTCCTCCTCGTCGTCATCCTCGTCGTCCTCCGACTCGAAGCTCCCGCCCCTGCCCACCGCCCCGACGGCCGCGGGGGTCCCGACCCCGGCCCCGGCGCGGTCCTCGTCGTCCTCCTCCTCCGTGGACACCCACCGCCATTCCAGCGACGGCGCCTTCCGCATGCCGCCGGCCGCCGACGATTCCGCCGACGACGCCATTACGGGCTAGGGTTGGGTCTCGATCGGATCGTGAGGGCAGGCAGGGCGAGGAAACTGGTATAGAAAATTTCCGTTTCGTGGTTGCGTGTGGGCGTGCGGCGGTGTGGGGTGGTGGCGGTCTGGAGCCTGGAGGAGAGAGAGTGGGGAGCGACAAAACCGGGAGCAGGAGCGAGAGTGCGCGAAACCATTGACGATGGCGGGCCGGACAGGAGCGAGCGGTTTTGTTCGCGGAGACGGAGGAGAGGGGGTGCGGTGCCGCTGAGGTGGCAGCACGTGGGGATCACATGAGTTGCGCAAATACTCCTATTTTCTTCTTCAATCAAATATTAAAAAAAGTACAACTACTCTAACCATGAAAAAGATGGGATAATAAAATTTTACTGATTTCCAAGAATAAATTAATTTCTCTACCATTAACATCTTATTCTACTTTTTGAATATCTTTTTCCTTGAGCTAGGATATTATATTTGGACATATACTTTTTTTTTCCATAAAATACAACCCTTGTCCTACATAATGGATTTCCTACAATGCAACTGATTGCTCTTTAACTCTTCTACATTGTCTCTGATGGCAATGACAACAACAAAGTTTTGGCGCCATACCTAGTTGGAGGACACTTCTCTAGGAAGCATTGCACTGCATCACTTTGAGCAATAGTTGTTGTAATGGCGATTGAATCAATTTCGTGTGCATTGTGGAACAAAGTTACATTTGCCACTCAAATGCAGAATTTGTGTTCGTGGAGGTTCACATTGAACATTGATGAGATTAGCCAGAGCAGAGGGAGACGTAACTCGGAGATAGACAACGAACAACTAGACTACAATTGTTCTGCATACCTAATGCAATTAAGGGGGCGTTTGGTTGCCTGGATATAGCTCATCCAGGCTCAGGCTCAGCAGATGCAACCTGGCCATGATTGGTAGCCTGAACCGACTATTAAGCCTGGCCCATGAGGTGCAAGAAGGCTCTCCCAGCCAGGCTCGGCAAATACGAGAAAAATCGGCGTTCCGGTGCGGCCTGGCTCGAGCGGGCACAGCAAGCGCACGAAACGCGTACAAAAGTTCGATGTCCATCCGCATATCCAAGCAACCAATCGCCATTTCCTTTCAGCCTGGCCGGAAGGAGTCCATCAACCTATCACGCTCTCATGCATGCGTCGGGCCTGGCCAACCGGAGCCTGGGCTGCCTCATGCGAGCCAGGTTCATCACGGAAATGAACCAAACGCCCCCTAACGGAATCCTATGGGTGACAACCTCAACCCATCTAAAAATTTCATGTAACAACAGAAATGCAAGATATACACGTGGAAGCTCATCAAATACATGAGCTTAGCAGTGGATAATTTTACTAATTAACAAGGGGTGGCTATATCAAAATGCGTGTGTCATGTGTAATAGGACACTTGAACCGTCCAACATTTTTTTGACTGGCATGCCCCTTTTGTATAGGATGTTTGGCGCTTGGTCACTACTTAATCGGACCATTTTGACATCCCATGCAGCTGGCAAATGAAAAAAAAATGCCCAAACATACAAAAAAAAAAGGATATTTTTGGTTGGGAGAGATCCTGAATATTCTGGTTACCTATAAGACCTTGCTACTGTTATGATTTTAAATGGATAAATCTGCCTCATCTGGAAAGTTCGATCTTTAGAGCTCACCGGCAATACGTACAACATAACACCACATCCATGGTTGAAAGCATCACAATCTGTCGTAGTAGTTCTTTGCCTTGCCTCAGATGTCTGACTTTGACCTCATATAAACCGTCATAAAACTGTAGTACTGCTGGAAATAAAGTAGTACTACATACAAAGTAAAAGAAAAAAAAAACAGGTCTTAGAGAAATACAGTGGTTTCTGTAAATTTGGACCTCATTTGGGGTTTGCCGGCGCTCCGGGCGACCCAACAAGGTGGCATATATGCGATTCAACATCTTGCTTGGCACCTACCTCATCAGGAATCGCGCTTATATGATGAACGCGATCGATGATTTCTTGTTCTGAATCATGCATTTGTTTCTTTTCTGCTCGAGTAGTGTTCAGAATTGAGGAGGACGGGGACAATGACAAAATTACAACAGTACAACTACTGGTCCGCTCGTCCGCGGAAAGGAGGATGGCTCGTCGTTAGCTACTTAGCTTGTCCATGTCCACGATGACGATCGAGCGCTTCCCCCCGGCCCGCCATCGCCATGCCCGTACTTCTCTTCCTCGGTGAGCAGAGCACCATGGCCTGATGGTGATGGGACGGGTCGTCGTCGACGTTAGCCTCCTCAGGCCCTCCCCCTCCACGATGTATCGCTTAAGTGATGCCTAAAGGAAAAGAGAGAAAATTCTGGCGCCACTCTTCCTGCTGCAACAAGCAAAGCCAACTTCCAGCAACCTCAGAAAAATAAAGAGCGACGCAACTACTTTCACTAGTGCCCAAACCATAAAGTAGTATTTCTTTGTCTGCAGCTTGAACTCGGCGACGTACTCCTCGTGCCTAGCGCAGTCCTGCAGGCGTGGGTGATCTATTTTTTAATTTCTTCTTTCTTACTTCGTGGGTCCCATGAAAAGATGATGAGTGTTGCCCACCATTGCAGCTTGTCAAAGCGATGCCAAAACAAGAGGTGAGACCCAGAGGTTTTTTTTGACACCACTATACCATTGTGGAGGGCATCGGTCACAATCATGTATCTCTCTTATCTGAAGAATCACAAATCCATTGTTTTTGTTCATTACCGACTTTAGAAGCCGCGTGAACGACAATACTCCCTCTATTCCAAATTATAAGTCGCTTTGACTTTCTTGGTACATTAATTTTGCTATGCATAGATATAATAATATATTTAGATACATACCAAAATAGATGAACCAAAAAAGTCATGGCCACTTATAATTTGAAACGGACGGAGTATATACGTACCGATCGAGCTTCTTCATAGGCACGTGGCTGCCCAAACCATACTAACTTTCTGAAATAATCTCCGTACGGGAACTACAACCTTCAAAGGCACGCGTGGGCGTGGCAGGACGAGGCGTCTGGCCAAGCGGAGGGAGTGCGTAAATAAGGTTCTCTTCACTGACAGGGCTTTCTGTTGCAAACCTAAGTATATTGTTATGAAGAACTACGAATCATTAGGAAACAAGGAAGTGCAACATATATACAAAATATGATTATATAATTGAATAGCAGGTCCGTGTAGGCATAGCCCTATTCGTTTCGCTGAAATTTAGCTTATATTGATTTGTTATGAGAGGAAAACATTAGCCATGTTCATCTGGCTTATAATCCGTCTTATTTAGCTTGTTTTTTCAGCCGGAACAGTATTTTTCTCTCACAAAAAATCAGCCAACAGTGTTTTTCAGCCGGCTTATAATTCCAGCCGAACGGCTCTATTGTTTGTTTGGTGAAAATACTGCATAGGAGGGCCATAATTTCAAGAGATACATCGGAAAAAGTGTAGGATTTAATATATGGGCTAAACCCTTAAGCTTATCAATCCAGATTCTCCGACTTCTTCACAAAAGTCTGCCTCCAACGGTGGCTACGTATCTCATCTCTCCCACTCTCAACCACCTAGCCCAAATGTGAAAAGCAGCCCAGGTAAAGCTCACTTCGTAGATGAGAGATGATCGACCCATATTTTGCCGCTCGGAGACTACTTTATGCACGAAAAATCACTGAGCTGAGCTTTTTTGCTGCGCCTATGTTACTTCGCCGCCATCGCCAGGTCGCGCTCACCGTCTGTTCCAACCATCGCGCCTGTCGCAGCCGTCGCGCCAGGGAGCGACATCCTCGTCCAAAGCTGCGATGTGAGGGCGGCGCACAAGGCTCGTGTTGTGACTGAACGTGGTATCGCGATTGGCCAAGTGGTGATTGACGTGCTTGCCGTTCAAGATGTTCTTTTAGGTCTTCAATTTAGTAGCTGTTGTCATATATGGGACATTTTGTTCTTTTGGGATGATTGTTGAGCACCTGTGTGCTAATGGATTGCTTCAATGGAGATTATTTTGGTTTTTTAACCTTGATAGTTCTCTAGCTAAAGGCAAACATTTATATGTTGTAGTGGTGACTATGGTGAAATTTTTTTATTAGAATGGAATTGTTAAAAATATTTTAGTTTTGCAGTGAATTTGATATACCGAACTCTGTAAAATGCATGTCATTCCTGTCAGCCATGAAGTGGGTTTTACTTTGGCTGGTTTTCATGTTTGGGCCAGGAGGCTGGGAGTGGGAGAGTTCAGATGCACAGACCGAACTCTGTAAAATGCATGTCATTCCTGTCAGCCATGAAGTGGGTTTTCCTTTGGCTGGTTTTCATGTTTGGGCCAGGAGGCTGGGAGTGGGAGAGGTCAGATGCACAGCCACCGTTAGATCAAATGCCCTATTCATCCGGCTTATAATCTGTACTTTTTAACTTATTTTTTTCAGCCGAAACAGTATTTTTCTCTCACAACAAATCAGGCAACAGTGTTTTTCAGCCGGCTTATCAGCACAGCCGAACGGGGCCAAAAATGGATGGCATCAGACAGCTGTGACTTTTGTGAAGGAAGTTAGAGAATCTGGATTGCAAGCCAATATGCTGAAATTCTAATAAATATCTAGTCTATTGTGTATGTGCTTTAATGTTTAAGTCCACCAGTGAAAAAAAAGACATAGTACAAATTAGAACCATATTGCTAGTTGGCGTGATGGCAGATGATTATTCTCCTTATATATACCAACCACCCATGACATGCGCACTAGAACTACTATATGGGAAGTCCCTAAATGCTTAAAAATCCAAAAGGGTAGTTAATTGTATTTTTGTCCTTATCTCTACTCTATGTTGCGCTGTCGTCATCTATCCTACTATGTTTGCTATTATAATGTCATCTATCTCTAATCTCTAGGTTTATTAACTGCAGTCGTGTATATGCTGAATATATGCTACTTTATATGAGGAATAGCACGTGTTTATAATATTTCAAAAAAAAAAAACAGGATGTAATCAGGAGGGCCAGCCGGCCAGCTGTCCTCCGGCGAATCAGATATACTCCCTCCCTCCATAAAAACATGCAATTCTCGCTTTTTAGAAATCAAACAGTTTGAACTTTAACTATATATATATATATATATATATATAATATTAATATTTATAATACAAAATAAATATCATTAGATTAGTTATAGAATATATTTTTATAATAAATTTATTTAGAGATAAAAATATTAATATTATTTACTATAAACTTGGTCAAACTTGAGTCAGTTTGACTGGCACGCTTTCCATAATTACAAGCTTTGTTGGATGGAGGGAGTAATAGCTAGCGCGGGTAACCTAGCTAGCTTTGCGAGGAGAGTAATATCTAGCGCGGGTAACCTAGCTAGCTTTGCGAGGAGCATCAGAGAGCACACCGTACGACATGTATGTACATGATGATCGACAGACGATAGCGTATATATATTGCTCTACGTAAGCGTGCGGCCAGCCGGCCACTGAGTCACACCTCCCTGGGGTCCACGAAGATGGAGCGAGCTGCAGGGGCCGACCTGGCCCAGTCCCAGCCGTCCGCGTGGCCGCCGCCGAGCCGCTTCATGCACCACACGTCCTTGGTGCACGACAGGCGGCGCCAGTGCGGGATGCGCCTGGCCGCCTGCCGAGGGGGTCCATGGCCTCCACCTCCACTGCCACGGCTGCCGCGCGCCATGTTGACGATGGACGCGAACACCGCCTCCCCGGCCAGCGCGGCGTCGCGTCCTCCGCTCCCGGCGAGGCCGTCCACGAACCACCCCGCGAACGGGCGGAACAGGTCGGGCACGGACGCCACGCGCAGCCACTTGCCACGCGGTCCAGCGAGCGGGCTGGCGGCGGCGGCGCCGCGCACCTCGAGGCGGAACACGCCGCCGCAGTCCCACGCGCTCGCCACGGCCCACGACTCCGGCGGGGACGCGAGGAAGCGGTCGACGTCACCGCCCCACTAGAAGCCGCCGTCGCCGACAATCGCCAGGAACGTGCCGCGGGAGAGCGCGTTGTCCAGGACATGGCCGATGTCCGCGGGGAACAACTCGACGTGCGCGAACCGGCTGCGGTACAGCCGCTCGGCGTCGCGGGCGCCGAGCGCGAACGACCGCGGCGCGGCGCCTTGAGCCGGTGCGAGTGCACTGGGTGCACGAGCAGGGACAGCGAACGGAACTCGGTGAAGCCGCAGCGGCCGGTGAAGAGACGCAGCGACGCCTTGTTGGACCTGTCGGTGGCCATGTACGCGTACTCGATCGGCGCTCATGAGCTCGAACCACTCCTCCAGCTGACGCACCAGCTGCAGCGCCAGCGCGACGCCCATCCGCCTGGATGCGATGCATGCACCAGTTTATTTAACACAGGAGCATGGATCAGTAAAATCGATGCTAGCGATCGTAGATGTCAGGAGTAATCCCTAACAAATACTTAGGGACAGCATGCAATGCAACTTTACCTGTGGGAGGCCGCGACGCGGAGGCCTAGGACGTAGCCGACTTTGGCCAAGGCCGGTGCGCCAGGGCGGCTCTTGGCGGAGGCGACGGATGAGGCCGACGATCCGGCGGCCCGGCCCGGACGTCTCAGCGACCTGCAGTTGATGCAGCAGCGCGACTTGAAAAAACAGCCCAGCACCAGCAAATAAATTGGAGATCAATGCAGATAAGCAGCAAACGTCCAACCGTGCAACTGCAGATCGCTGCACAACGTACCGCCATACGTCGTATGTTTGCGCACGCATTGACGCGAGGATCTATCAGAGGTCGGTCGGAGCACACGTACGTACCAGCCTGAGCTGATGCGCGCGACGGGGTCTCCGTCCGAGCAGGTCGGCGTGCAGCGACATCCCGCCGGCCGGGCAGACGTCGCACCCCCGGTCAACGGCCTCCGTCGTCGCGGTCCGTCTCGGGATTGTATCGCCACCCCACGCCCCTCTTCGTCTCTCATGGCACCCATCGATCTTATGCGAGCCCGCAGCCGCTTCTCTGCTACACACTAGTACTCCGGGTTTGTATGTACTAGGCTCAGTGCTCATATAACCACGACTCCATACATTGGCAACCGGGCAAATGTAGCATTACATATAGGCGCCAACCATAGAAGATCGATGAATACGACTACACGCTAACCCTGGCTGCATGATAGGAAATGCAGCTAAGACCCAGCAGGGTTGTCTCATCTCACGAAGCAACGCTTACAGTGCTGCGTGGGTTATCTCATGTCACGAAGCAACGCTTAGAGTGCCGCGTGACAGAATAGAGTTACTGCACACAGTAATTTGTGGCAACAAGATTTTAAAAAGGATTGGGATGGTATCGTAGTAACAACGAAGGAGGTTTCAATGGAGATCAGCAATTACATTTAGTTACCGGGATGTTCCAATGTAGATCAGCAATGATATTTAGTTATCTGGTTACAGGATAATACATGTTTTTTCTGTTAGTGGAAAGTCTGAGTTTCCAGTAGTGCTACATGCTAGAGATTTAGGTAATTTCAATATTAATTTAATCTAGAAAAAGATTAAGAACAAGTTTATGGCCTCATATATGTGCACGTGTGATATAAGTGACACGGACATGTAGATAATACTAATAATCATAATTTTAGTCACAGAAATCATAGGACGGGTTGCAGCAGCATACCCAGCAGCACCAGAGCCGACGCTAGTTGACATAGCGGTTGTCGATGTAGTTGTCCCGCTCGATGCCGTGCAGATGAGTTGCAGTGCCGATCACCACGCAAGCTGTCGTCACCGGAATGTAGAGGAAGTTGCGGACCGATCAAGTAGTCGCGTGAAGACGCTCCCCAAAAACCTAATTGTCGGTCTTCACCCGAGCAGATGAACTCACGAACGGCGTCGGTTTCAGAGGCCTACTCTCCCTATTCCTGTGCGTGCAGGAACCGGGACGGGAATGATAGATAGCAGCGCAATAGTAGCGAATTGGTGTTCTTGCTGTAACACTCCGGTGTTATGCAAGCATTTACATGGCAATCATATGCATGGCATTTCATATCATCATAATCATACATGTTAATTTTATAATTTGAGTGAAATAAAAGCTTAGAAAGTGGTATTTGAGGTGTAATGTATAATGTGCTAATCACATTCCATCAAAATTGTGCAACTAAAAATTTTATATCACTTAGAATTATAGGTCAAAATTTTTGGAGCAGCTAAATGACTCAAAGTTTTGTCAAAAAGCTTGTTCAAAAATATTAATTAAAATATTCAAAAATCCTCTTTAAATTAGCTTTTATTCTTCAATTCAAAATCTATTGAGAATTTTTAGTTGGCCCCTTAATCAAAGTTGTAGAGAATTAAATTCTAAGCAACTTTTATTTTTGGGTCAATTCCAGAAAATGTCTTCTTCTTGTTCAAAACGGGGTTTGAAATCTGAGTTTGAATTTGATTTGAAATGAAAAATTCGAAAAAAATCAAATCCAGCTTAGCAGGCCGCCGCCTCGGATTCGGCCCACTGGCCGAATCGGCCCGCGCCACTCCCGCGCGCGCGCCCGCAGCCGCCTCCGCCTCGGCCCTGCCCGGCCTGCCTCCGCGTCGCTCCTCTTCTTCCCGCCCGCGCGCGCGCTGTCGCCCCGGCAGAAAACGCCCGCCGCGTGGCGGCCGCATGCCGGCGACGCCACCCGCGTGGCCGCCGTGGACCCCGCGCCCGCGCTCCGCTTCAAAATCGCCCGGGCACCTGGTTTCTCTCCCACTTGCGCCTCGGTTGCTTCTCTTCTTCCTCCCTCCGGTGAAACCGCAGCGGAACACCGCTCGCCACCGAGCTCCGCCCCCGTCCCCGCCCTGTTCCGGCACCGGTGGACCACCTCCGTCTAATTGCCCGTGCACGAGGCTCCGCCCCATCCTCCCCTCCTCCGAACGGGTGTCGCCATCCCCTCGTTTGCCTCGGTAGGGCTCAATTTCCCTCCCTCCGCCGCGCCACCGCGTCGGTGCCGTCGAGCCCGTGCCCCGCGCACCGCCTCACTCGCTCTCTCTGCCCTCCCGCGTCCCCTTCACGTGTTCGCTACTCTCTTGCGAGCATGTTGCGCTCCTTAGCTGGTCGCGGTTTGGCCGGAGCCGGCCGTTGGCCCTCGGCCGCCGCCGTGACGGCGAGACCCTGGACGCCGGCGACCGCGCTCCGTTTCCCCCTCCTCTTGGTGGACTGGGCTACGCCCTGTGGGCCGCGCCCCGAGCAGGCCGCGGCTCGGCCATTCCCCCCCCCCCCCCCCGCGCGATGCCAGGCCGAGAACGGCTATGGGCCGCTTGATTCCTCGGGCCGGCCCAGTGCCGTTATGAAAATCCATTTCCATTTTCTTTTATTATTCTTGTTGAAAATGCTTTGGAAAATGTTTTAGTAGTCATTTCAGCTCCAAAAATTGTGAAATAAATTTCTAGGGATTCATTGGAACCAGATCTACAATCTAAAAATATTGCATGTCATTTTTGGAATACTTTTCTGTAGAGCTTTAATTAATTCTTAATATTACTGATATCTTGTAAAATAGCTAGTAAATCCTATATGTATCAGAAAAATATGATTTTAAGTTTGTTAATCTTCTTATATCATGTACTTCCTAGGAAAAATATGTTTCATGCATGTGCTGTGGGAAAATGTTGAAGTGTAGTTCAAGTGCCTTTAATGGCTGATTTTTGTTATTTTTGCTAGAGAGCAAACTTTGTATAAAACATGCATGTGATAATTTTTGTACAGTCATAGTATGCTATGAAGAACCTAGGAAAAATATTAATTCTGTTGTTTGACACTTTTCATAGTGCAAAGTAATTTAATGCTCATTTTTATGCCATAGTTTGTCATTTTTGTATAGGATGGTTTACTTATCCAAATGCCATGAAATTTTTATGGTAGTCTCTTTAGAGTAGTATTATGCTACTGTAATTTTCTTAGATTTTTAGGAGCATCAGAAATATATGTTGCTATTCAAACCTACTATTATTACTTAGGGTTTAAGCAAGTGTTGCTTTAAGTGTGATTAAGAAATCAGTAAAGCTTTGGTGTATCTTTGAAGCATTTCATAAGGTAGGTTAACTTAACATAATAGTAGTAGAAGAGAATGCAGTAGATGACATGTGCTTGTAGTGTATAGTTTCTGGATGATGTTGACTACCTTGCATTTCAACATATTCATTGCATTCATCTCCTTCGATGCATACTTGCATAATCACTTACGCGCATTGCATCATACAGGATCGCAAACCGAGAACCCAGTCATCTTACCCGAGGAGCCAGAGGAGCAGATCGAGGTGCAGCAGCAGGAGGTGACAGAAGCCGAAGAAGAGGCCGGTGAAGATCTCCCGGAGTGCCCCAACCACCGTCCAAGTTCCTTCGAGAGAGGCAAGCCCCAGAGCATTTCTCTCCCGGTTTGCAAATAATTTATTATTAACTTTACTTAATTTGATGCATTACGTTTAGGAGTTGTTTGCAAACGTTGCTGCATTATGCCTTGCTTACCTTCGTTATACCATATCCTTATTACCCTGGTATCCGCAGTCGAGTCAATGCTTAGCTGGCTTAGACCGGTAGAAGTCGGGTGATTTCCTGTCACCTGCGAGCTATAGGTGGTTACCTGGATCTGTTTGGATAACTATGAAGTCATGGTATAACTAAGTGTGAAATGAAATTGAGACCGGGCGGAAACTTGCAGGGTTTCGGACTGTAGTGTTTTCCGTTTGTGTCGATTAAGGACCGTCCGTTGTTGTCCCTCGGGTCATGTTGAACGCATGCCTCACATTTAGCTGGCCGGATAAAGTACCTTCCGATCGCAAAACTGGGAGATTATTCGGGCCGAGTGGATTGCCCGCAACGCACTGTACCGGAGCAGTAGTGGCAGGATACGGGGGCGCGATGATAAGGCCAAAGAGCAGTCGGACGGCCCCCGGGTACAAGTGGTTCCTGGCAAGCTCGCGACTTTACCTGAATGATTGACTCGGCGACCAACACCTCACTTTAGCGGGTGAGTGAGGTTTGTGTGAGGAATAACTTACCAGCTGGTTAATAATCGATTCGAATCGCCATCGTTCACTGGATAGTGAACACTTGACTTGAGCTACTTCATCATAGTAATATTGATGGAACACTTGGACAGTTATATGAATTATGACATAATGGAAGTTGTTAATGATCATTGGTTATCATTGCCTGTTTAATTACATGTTACTTTAGTACAGGTGCAAATGTAGTTGACAGGTTAATAAAGATTTCACTTGATGCAAAGCTTTTGTAAAGGTTTTTCTAAAATGCTAAAAATGCCTTTTTGCAAATGAGTCAGCTACCCCACCAAAAAGCCTATCATGATTCCTTGGTGTCTTTTATTTCTGGTTTATGACGGGTAAGTCTAGCTGAGTACCTTCTTGTACTCAGGGCTTTGTTCCCACTTGTTGCAGATGGACAGATGTACTATGGCTATTGTATCAACTGTCTCTATCCTGCAATGGGCGAAGCATAGGACCATGGGCAATGGTCATTCGCTACTTCTCGCCTGATGCTTTTGCTGGAGATGGTCCCAAGCTGGCACTTTATTTAAAAATGTTGTGCGTGTGCGTGATTTGAACTACCGCTTCCGCTACTTTTATTCGAACCAGGTTTGTAATAACTATGTTTAAACTCCGATGTATTTTACGCCGCAAACATTTATGTAACTTATGATGGTGACCGCTAAACTTAGTACGATCTTGGCTGTTATGTGAAAGGGTTTGAAATCCGTCGAGATTTCACGGACTACCGGGTTATACGGGCTTAAGTTTGTTAAATTGTCCTTCCGTTGGATGATTTTCCTACTTAATCTCGTATAATTGGGCGGTTCTGTTACAGCTGGCATCGGAGCATGGTTTAGCGTAATTACTGTTCATAAGTGTATTTAAAACAAAATTCTATTTAAAAAGTGTGATTTTAAAACTAAATGTGTGTCAGTGGTCATATCCTGTATGCCCAGTTAAGGACTCTAGGTGGCTATTTAAGTACTAACTTAGGGTTCTTGCACCATATTTCTCTTTCGTTGCTCATACAGCGTGATATTGTATGAGTGCCACTTAATTGAGTGGTAATGTATGGATCAGTTACCTCTACGCTTTGGTAAGTGTGAGCTGTGAGAGCATGATCGGATACACCGCCGATCTAGGGAGAGTGTTTTATATGATACTAGAATAATTAAATGTTGTACACATGTTTTTATGAAAGTATCGCATGTGTGGGTGTTCCGTCCGTTGAGGCGATGCCGTCAATAGGACGATGTGTTTGGGTGGTTACTACCGTTGTACACGCATCTGGAGATTCGTGTAGAGCGCGTAGGTAGATTTACTGCTTTCATGCATTCATGGGGAATGGGCTGAAATGAATTTTCTGCAGGTACATAACAACGTTTATCGTGTAGATCGAATTAGTTACGTATATGAGAGATCGTTGTATGCCACCGAATTCATCGTTAGATGTCTTTATTTTCTAAGTTTGTGAGAACGTAAGACTCGCGCATGCATCATACTGCCTAAGCATTTCATTCATAACCTGCATTCCTCCCCTTATAAAAGGATTATCCCAGTTTGATAAAAGTAACATCAACTTAAAATATGTCTCTCCAGGTAATTTAAAACTTGTGCTACAGATGGCCCGCACGAAGAAGACTGCCCGTAAGTCCACTGGTGGAAGAGCACCACGTCACCAGATGGCCCCGCGGGAGCGCCGCAGCACGGACACTTTTCTAAGTGAGTTTGGCATGCCCACCTTGCTTTGGAGAGTGCTCCATGATGTGGGGTATCCAGAGGGTCAAGAGCCGGTGTACTCTTGGAATGAGAGCCAGCTAGCTGAGGATGGACTTGCAATAGTGGAGATCACCGTCCCTGCCCTTGGGGATGCGTCAGAATGGGCTGGTTGGCATTTGGAGTTTGAAGGGCGCACTCCAGTTGAGGGTGCAGAGGGTGCAGCCTTTCACGTCATCCGAGATATAATGAGCAGGTTTCCTAATGAGTTGGCAGCAGCCTTGGCCGGTACCTTCCCGAGAGATGATCCTCGTGATGCCATTTGGGTGAAGCCACACAAGGTAGTGCTTTGGTCAGAGGCCCAAGTGAAGGACAGGCTAGCGACAACCACACGATGAGTGCCATGTATGCAGCCATCAGAGCATACCAGGGTCTTGAGAATACCTATTGGACCTTGACTGGTCTAAGAGGTAATGATCGGCTTGAAGCAAGAAAGCAGAAGAAGAAGCAAGCACGTGCTATAGCTAGCTTGCAGGAGCAGTTGGCCGACATGAGCTTGCAGCGAGATCGGGCTCTCGAGAGAGGTGAGAGTGCTATGCAGCGGGTGCAGACATTGACTCAGGCCAATAGAAATGCAGATCGCATGATGGGACAGCTAGTGCAGGAAAGGAATGAAGCCTAGAACGAGAGGAACCTTCTCAGGCAAAGGGTCGAGGAGCTAGAAGGGTATAACGCCAACTTGCATGAAGAGTTTCATGCCCTCTACAACGGGATAGGCCCATACGCTCCTCCAGACGCCGCCCAGATGGACGTCGACGACGACGCCGCTACTGATGGTAGCAATGGTGACGCCTCCGACCTCGACGACGGCCCCGAGGAGTAGGCTAGTCGCCTTGCGTTAGTGATAGGCTTTATCACGATGGCCTTCTTTTGGTTCCCATGTATCGTGTTGTATCCTGTTCGATCTTGAGACTGGCAATCTTTTAGATCTTGGTTGTGTATGTGATGTTTGAACGCATGAAAGTCCAGTGTATGTATGCTGGCAACATGGTTGTATGGAACGCGATGTTGCATTCGAAGTAATTTGATTAGTGATGTTGTTTTAATTGGAATGTGATTATTGTGCCTCTGTTTTATTGCATGACTTGTTCTCTCCAATAAATTTAGTATGGCATAATTGTTCATTCGGATACAATTACTACCACTTCGCTCAATTATTACTTGTTGCTGAAATATGCAGATGGCAAACACTCGCCGTGCCACGTATGAGGCCGCTGAAACTGGTGGCAACGGTGCAGGGGCTGGTGGGGGTGGCGCAAGCAACGTCAATCACCAGGAGCCAGAGTCAGAGCCACATTTGCCCCCTCCTCCACCGCTCACTGCAGAAGTGTTCTTCGCACGGTTTCTTAGAAGCCCGCGCAACACCGAGCAGTCACAAAGGAATATGGAAGATTTTCTGCGTACCATCGCTGAAAACGTTCAGAGAGGAAATAATCAAGGTGGTGACCATGGAGTGAACCAGTACAGCAATTTCAAGG
Source organism: Saccharum hybrid cultivar R570 (assembly GCA_038087645.1). Classification (NCBI taxonomy): domain Eukaryota; kingdom Viridiplantae; phylum Streptophyta; class Magnoliopsida; order Poales; family Poaceae; genus Saccharum; species Saccharum hybrid cultivar. Next base: position 6,930,566 of record JAQSUU010000512.1, read on the forward strand.
ATTTCATGGATACTAGGCCACCTATTTTCAAGGAAGCAGCAGAGCCACTCGATGCTGAAGAATGGATCAACACTATGGAAGATAAGTTTCGTGTGCTGAGACTGACAGAAGTTCTGAAGACAGAATATGCTGCACATCAGTTATAGGGACCAGCAGGGATGTGGTGGAAGCATCACCGCATCACCTTTCCTCCCAATGCCCAGATTACTTGGAGAGAATTCACTGAAGCGTTTAGGGGAGTTTATATTCCCCCAGGGTTTGTTGAGATGAAGCTCGGAGAGTTCTTAGCCTTAAATCAGGGTACCAAGACTGTAACACAGTATCTGCATGCCTTTAATAGCTTGTGCCGCTATGCTCCAGACATGGTCGACACAGATGCAAAGAGAATTGCTAGTTTCAAGAGAGGGTTAAGTCCGAAGATGATGAAACATGTGGGTACCAATACCCGCGCCATGTTCAATGACTTTGTCAGTGATTGTTTGAAGCAAGAAAAGAACAACAACGCCTACACTGCATCCAAGAATCGCAAGAGGGTGTTTGAGTCAGGACCCTCCCAGTCCAGAGTTGTCACTGCAAATCGTCCTTCTTATCGTCCGTCCGCACCTGGTGCAAGGTTCAGGCCTCCACAGCATAAAACTCAGAACTACAAGGGACCACAGAAGCCGTACAAGATGGTCGTGCCGCCAGCAAAGATCACCGCAGCTGCAGAACAGAGCAACTCCAAGGGAGCAGTAGGATCTGCTGGTACAGTGAAGGGGCCCTGCTACAATTGTGGTCAGCCAGGCCACTTTTCAAAGTTCTGCCCTTATCCGCCTAGAAAGAAACAACAGACTTACACTGCCCGTGTGCACCATACCACCGTTGATGAGATTTCTGAAGGAGAACCTGTAACTGCCGGTAAGTTTCTTGTTAACCATTACCCTGCAGTTGTTCTATTTGATTCTGGATCCTCGCATTCTTTTATGAGTCAAGCATTTGCATGGAAGCATGAACAACTATGCACAGAATTGAGTTATGGTTATCGCATAAGTTCAGCAGGGGCTGATGTGCTAACCAATAAGATGGTTAGAGGGGCAACCCTTGAGTTAGATAGTCGGAAGTTTTGAGTGAACCTGATAGTTATGCCGGGACTAGTTTTGGATGTCATAATAGGAATGAACTGGATGAAAGACTGGGGAGCAGTCATAGATACAAGCAGTCGATTGCTTACCCTTAAGGATCCGCAGGCAGAGGGTACTTTTCAGGTACCATTGCCCGAAAGAACAGATCTTGTGAGTGTGACCTGTGCCATGGAAGTTGTTCCTATCCACCAGATCCCGGTAGTGTGTGAGTTCCCGGATGTGTTTCCAGACGAGTTACCTGGCCTTCCTCCAGATAGAGATGTTGAGTTTGGAATCGAGTTGATCCCCAGAACAGCTCCTATTTCGAGGAGACCTTATCGGATGCCTCCGGATGAGTTAGCTGAGCTGAAGAAGCAACTGGAAGAATTGCTAAAGAAGGGGTTTATCCGACCAAGTAAGTCTGAATGGGGATGTCCTGCCTTGTTCGTGAAGAAAAAGAAAGAGGGTACTCTGAGGATGTGTGTGGATTATCGACCTCTTAATGCGGTAACTATCAAGAATAAATATCCTTTGCCTCATATCGATGTTTTGTTTGATCAGCTGGCTAAAGCTAGGGTGTTCTCCAAGATAGACCTAAGATCAGGGTATCATCAGATAAAGATCAGGCCACAAGATGTCCCGAAAACCGCCTTTTCTACCAGATACGGGTTGTACGAGTATCTTGTTATGTCCTTTGGCTTAACAAATGCTCCTGCATATTTTATGTATCTGATGAATACGGTTTTCATGCCAGAGTTGGATAAGTTTGTAGTTGTCTTCATTGATGACATTCTAGTATACTCTGAGAATGAGAAAGATCATGAAGAACATCTGAGAATTGTCTTGACCAGATTAAGAGATCATAAGTTGTATGCTAAGTTCAGCAAATGTGAATTTTGGTTGAAGAAAGTTCCTTTCCTTGGTCATATTTTATCTGAGAATGGAGTTTCGGTAGATCCGAGCAAAGTGCAAGAGGTTATGGATTGGAAAACTCCAACCACAGTGCCAGAAGTCAGGAGTTTCCTAGGGTTAGCTGGTTACTATCGCCGCTTTATCCCAGACTTCTCGAAGATTGCTAAGCCAATGACAAGTCTGTTACAGAAAGATCACAAGTTCATATGGACAGAGGAGTGTGAGACAGCTTTCCACACCTTGCGAAAACTGTTGACCACTACTCCAGTTCTTGTACAGCCAGACATCGAGAAACCTTTTGATGTGTTCTGTGACGCATCAAAAATAGGATTAGGCTGTGTTCTGATGCAAGAAGGAAGAGTCATTGCTTATGCCTCCCGTCAGCTGAGAAAACATGAAATCAATTATCCGACACATGATCTTGAGCTTGCCGCCGTGGTGCATGCCTTAAAGATTTGGAGACACTATTTACTTGGTAATGTGTGCAATATTTTCACCGATCACAAGAGTCTCAAGTACATTTTCACCCAACCAGAATTGAACATGAGACAACGAAGATGGTTAGAACTAATTAAAGATTACAACTTAAATGTACAGTATCACCCTGGAAAAGCCAATGTGGTAGCCGATGCTTTGAGTAGAAAGTCGCATTGTCTGAATATGCAACCCTTACTCGAAGATGGTTTTAATCTAATGCACCCTGTCGTGTTACACAGTATTCAGATCAGTTGTACCTTGGAGAGTAAGATAATAGAAGGTCAGAAAGCAGACAAAGGGATATTCCACATCAAAAGGAAAATTAAAGAAGAACCTTCAAAACACTTCAGAGTGGACGAGCAGGACGTGTGTGGTTCGACAACCGGCTTGTTGTTCCAAAGGATAGAGAGCTTAAGAATAAAATTATGGATGAAGCTCATCACTCTAAGTTATCCATTCATCCTGGCAGTAGTAAAATGTATCAAGAACTAAGGCCTCGTTTTTGGTGGACAAAGATGAAGAAGGAAATTGCAGCTTATGTAGCCAGATGTGACACATGTTGTTGAGTAAAAGCTATTCACATGAAACCTGCCGGATTGTTGCAACCTTTGTCAGTACCTAGTTGGAAGTGGGATGATATAAGTATGGATTTCATCACAGGTTTGCCCACTACTCAGAAAGGCCATGATTCGATTTGGGTAATCGTGGACCGTCTTACCAAGACCGCTCACTTTTTGCCTGTCAAGACAGCTTATAGACCACCTCAATATGCCGAGAAGTATATTGCAGAGATTGTGAGATTGCATGGCATACCGAAGACTATAGTGTCTGACAGAGGATCCCAGTTCACTGCTCACTTTTGGGAGCACTTGCACAAAGGTTTGGGGACTAGTCTGATTCGTAGCACTGCCTATCATCCTCAAACAGATGGTCAAACTAAAAGAGTTAATGTTGTTTTAGAAGATATGTTGAGAGCTTGTGTGTTGTCTTCCAGAGGTTCATGGGAGTCATGGTTACCTCTAGCAGAATTCGCATATAATAATAGCTATCAAGAAAGTATCAAAATGGCACCTTTTGAGGCTTTGTATGGACGAAAGTGTAGAACACCTTTAAACTGGATTGAGCCAGGGGAAAGAAGGTATTATGGTATTGACTTCGTGGAAGAGGCCGAAAAGAAAGTTCATATCATTCAGCAAAATACGAGAGCAGCTCAGTCATGTCAGAAAAGTTATGCGGATAAGAGAAGGAGACCACTTGTGTTTGAAGTTGGTGACTATGTTTATCTGAAAGTCACGCCAATGAAGAAGAAGCGGTTTGGATTACGCAGAAAGCTTGCCGCCAGATTTGTCGGACCCTACAAAATCTTAGAAAGAAAGGGTCCAGTGGCTTACAAATTGGAATTACCAGAATCAATGGGTGCTATATTCCTAGTTTTTCACATATTACATCTCAAGAAATGTTTGCGCGTTCCAGAGGAAATAATTGAACCCCGAAGCATAAAACTTAAGTCAGATCTGGTGTATCGTGAGCAGCCAATTCGAGTTTTGGATTCCAAAGAAAGGGCTACACGGAACAGTGTGGTGAAAACATATAAGATACAATGGAGTCATCATGATGAGGGAGATGCATCGTGGGAAACGGGTGAATACTTACAAAAAGCATACAGAGATTTTTATAATAAATGGTTCGTAACCCAAATCTCGGGACGAGATTTTTATAAGGGGGGAGGGCTGTAACACTCCGGTGTTACGCAAGCATTTGCATGGCAATCATATGCATGGCATTTCATATCATCATAATCATACATGTTAATTTTATAATTTGAGTGAAATAAAAGCTTAGAAAGTGGTATTTGAGGTGTAATGTATAATGTGCTAATCACATTCCATCAAAATTGTGCAACTAAAAATTTTATATCACTTAGAATTATAGGTCAAAATTTTTGGAGCAGCTAAATGACTCAAAGTTTTGTCAAAAAGCTTGTTCAAAAATATTAATTAAAATATTTAAAAATCCTCTCTAAATTAGCTTTTATTCTTCAATTCAAAATCTATTGAGAATTTTTAGTTGGCCCCTTAATCAAAGTTGTAGAGAATTAAATTCTAAGCAACTTTTATTTTTGGGTCAATTCCAGAAAATGTCTTCTTCTTGTTCAAAATGGGGTTTGAAATCTGAGTTTGAATTTGATTTGAAATGAAAAATTCGAAAAAAATCAAATCCAGCTTAGCAGGCCGCCGCCTCGGATTCGGCCCGCTGGCCGAATCAGCCCGCGCCACTCCCGCGCGCGCGCCCGCAGCCGCCTCCGCCTCGGCCCTGCCCGGCCTGCCTCCGCGTCGCTCCTCTTCTTCCCGCCCCCCCGCGCGCGCTGTCGCCCCGGCAGAAAACGCCTGCCGCGTGGCGGCCGCATGCCGGCGACGCCACCGCGTGGCCGCCGTGGACCCCGCGCCCGCGCTCCGCTTCAAAATCGCCCGGGCACCTGGTTTCTCTCCCACTTGCGTCTCGGTTGCTTCTCTTCTTCCTCCCTCCGGTGAAACCGCAGCGGAACACCGCTCGCCACCGAGCTCCGTCCCCGTCCCCGCCCTGTTCCGGCACCGGTGGACCACCTCCGTCTAATTGCCCGTGCACGAGGCTCCGCCCCATCCTCCCCTCCTCCGAACGGGTGTCGCCATCCCCTCGTTTGCCTCGGTAGGGCTCAATTTCCCTCGCTCCGCCGCGCCACCGCGTCGGTGCCGTCGAGCCCGTGCCCCGCGCACCGCCTCACTCGCTCTCTCTCTCTGCCCTCCCGCGTCCCCTTCGCGTGTTCGCTACTCTCTTGCGAGCATGTTGCGCTCCTTAGCTGGTCGCGGTTTGGCTGGAGCCGGCCGTTGGCCCTCGGCCGCCGCCGTGACGGCGAGACCCTGGACGCCGGCGACCGCGCTCCGTTTCCCCCCCCCTCTCGGTGGACTGGGCTACGCCCTGTGGGCCGCGCCCCGAGCAGGCCGGCTCGGCCATTCCCCCCCCCCCCCCCCCCCCCCCCGCGCGATGCCAGGCCGAGAACGGCTATGGGCCGCTTGATTCCCCGGGCCGGCCCAGTGCCGTTATGAAAATCCATTTCCATTTTCTTTTATTATTCTTGTTGAAAATGCTTTGGAAAATGTTTTAGTAGTCATTTCAGCTCCAAAAATTGTGAAATAAATTTCTAGGGATTCATTGGAACCAGATCTACAATCTAAAAATATTGTATGTCATTTTTGGAATACTTTTCTGTAGAGCTTTAATTAATTCTTAATATTGCTGATATCTTGTAAAATAGCTAGTAAATCCTATATGTTTCAGAAAAATATGATTTCAAGTTTGTTAATCTTCTTATATCATGTACTTCCTAGGAAAAATATGTTTCATGCATGTGCTGTGGGAAAATGTTGAAGTGTAGTTCAAGTGCCTTTAATGGCTGATTTTTGTTATTTTTGCTAGAGAGCAAACTTTGTATAAAACATGCATGTGATAATTTTTGTACAGTCATAGTATGCTATGAAGAACCTAGGAAAAATATTAATTCTGTTGTTTGACACTTTTCATAGTGCAAAGTAATTTAATGCTCATTTTTATGTCATAGTTTGTTATTTTTGTATAGGATGGTTTACTTATCCAAATGCCATAAAATTTTTATGGTAGTCTGTTTAGAGTAGTATTATGCTACTGTAATTTTCTTAGATTTTTAGGAGCATCAGAAATATATGTTGCTATTCAAACCTACTATTATTACTTAGGGTTTAAGCAAGTGTTGCTTTAAGTGTGATTAAGAAATTAGTAAAGCTTTGGTGTATCTTTGAAGCATTTCATAAGGTAGGTTAACTTAATATAATAGTAGTAGAAGAGAATGCAGTAGATGACATGTGCTTGTAGTGTATAGTTTCTGGATGATGTTGACTACCTTGCATTTCAACATATTCATTGCAATCATCTCCTTCGATGCATACTTGCATAATCACTTACGCGCATTGCATCATACAGGATCGCAAACCGAGAACCCAGTCGTCTTACCCGAGGAGCCAGAGGAGCAGATCGAGGTGCAGCAGCAGGAGGTGACAGAAGCCGAAGAAGAGGCCGGTGAAGATCTTCCGGAGTGTCCCGACCACCGTCCAAGTTCCTTCGAGAGAGGCAAGCCCCGGAGCATTTCTCTCCCGGTTTGCAAATAATTTATTATTAACTTTACTTAATTTGATACATTACGTTTAGGAGTTGTTTGCAAACGTTGCTGCATTATACCTTGCTTACCTTCGTTATACCATATCCTTATTACCCTGGTATCCGCAGTCGAGTCAATGCTTAGCTGGCTTAGACCGGTAGAAGTCGGGTGATTTCCTGTCACCTGCGAGCTATAGGTGGTTACCTAGATCTGTTTGGATAACTATGAAGTCATGGTATAACTAAGTGTGAAATGAAATTAAGACCGGGCGGAAACTTGCAGGGTTTCGGACTGTAGTGTTTTCCGTCTGTGTCGATTAAGGACCGTCCGTTGTTGTCCCTCGGGTCATGTTGAACGCATGCCTCACATTTAGCTGGCCGGATAAAGTACCTTCCGACCGCGAAACTGGGAGATTATTCGGGCCGAGTGGATTGCCCGCAACGCACTGTACCGGAGCAGTAGTGGCAGGATACGGGGGCGCGATGATATGGCCAAAGAGCAGTCGGGCGGCCCCCGGGTACAAGTGGTTCCTGACAAGCTCGCGACTTTACCTGAATGGTTGACTCGGCGACCAACACCTCACTTTAGCGGGTGAGTGAGGTTTGTGTGAGGAATAACTTACCAGCTGGTTAATAATCGATTCGAATCGCCATCGTTCACTGGATAGTGAACACTTGACTTGAGCTACTTCATCGTAGTAATATTGATGGAACACTTGGACAGTTATATGAATTATGACATAATGGAAGTTGTTAATGATCATTGGTTATCATTGCCTGTTTAATTACATGTTACTTTAGTACAGGTGCAAATGTAGTTGACAGGTTAATAAAGATTTCACTTGATGCAAAGCTTTTGTAAAGGTTTTCCTAAAATGCTAAAAATGCCTTTTTGCAAATGAGTCAGCTACCCCACCAAAAAGCCTATCATGATTCCTTGGTGTCTTTTATTTCTGGTTTATGACGGGTAAGTCTAGCTGAGTACCTTCTCGTACTCAGGGCTTTGTTCCCACTTGTTGCAGATGGACAGATGTACTATGGCTATTGTATCAACTGTCTCTATCCTGCAATGGGCGAAGCATAGGACCATGGGCAATGGTCATTCGCTACTTCTCGCCTGATGCTTTTGCTGGAGATGGTCCCAAGCTGGCACTTTATTTAAAAATGTTGTGCGTGTGCGTGATTTGAACTACCGCTTCCGCTACTTTTATTCGAACCTGGTTTGTAATAACTATGTTTAAACTCCGATGTATTTTATGCCGCGAACATTTATGTAACTTATGATGGTGACCGCTAAACTTAGTATGATCTTGGCTGTTATGTGAAAGGGTTTGAAATCCGTCGAGATTTCACGGACTACCGGGTTATACGGGCTTAAGTTTGTTAAATTGTCCTTCCGTTGGATGATTTTCCTACTTAATCTCGTATAATTGGGCGGTTCTGTTACACTTGCTATGTGTTCTCAACCCTCGCGAACAAGAGAAGGGGTGCCCCTTTTATGCATCAACAAAGGAAGGCGAAAGTGAAGAGACGAGCGCATGAAAAGGTAATATCCATCATGCCAGAATCCTTTATTAGTAACTCATGAAACTGACAAATCAATTATCGGTTACTAGTAACAAAAACCACCAAGACATACATCATGAACCACTATCACATAATGGTCATCATACACATAAAACTCATCAAACCGTAAGTTACACTGCATAAAAGCACCCAACAAATTACACCTAGTATTAACTTTAATCTTGAAATTTTCTTTGATTTAATTGCTAAATAAATTGGACAAACCCAATTAAACCCAACAATCCCCACTAAATTCCAAGACATAGAAAAATGCTTGCAGTTCTGCTGATGTTTGATATACCAATTTTTCGGTGGAGACTATTAAGTTGAACATCCACCTAGAACAGAGGTTATACTTCTTCACGACTGAACAATGGACTACGCCTTAAATTGAAAGTTTTGTGCGAAATAAGTTTCACCTAAGTCCTCAAGGCTATCTAAAGCATCCCCTCTGATTGGAGCATATAAGTCGAATTTCTGGGCCTTTCATGAGTATCTAGAGATTACCCACATCTCATAGACTGTGACTAGCAGTCAAACTCATATAAGTGTGTTCCTTCTAAGATGTCCTGTAGGCCGACATCTCTGCTTAAATAAGCCACTCGGATCACTCATCTGCAGCGCAATAGCAGCAAATTGATGTTTTTGCTATGTGTTCTCAACCCTCGCGAACAAGAGAAGGGGTGCCCCTTTTATGCAGCAACAAAGGAAGGCGAAAGTGAAAAGACGAGAGCGCATGAAAAGGTAATATCCATCATGGCAGAATCCTTTACTAGTAACCCATGAAACTGACAAATCAATTGTCAGTTACTAGTAACGGAAACTACTAAGACATACATCATGAACCACTATCACATAATGGTCATCATGCACATAAAACTCATCAAACTGTAAGTTACACTGCATAAAGCACCCAACAAATTACACCTAGCATTAACTTTAATCTTGGAATTTCCTTTGATTTAATTGCTAAATAAATTGGACAAACCTAATTAACCCCAACACTACATGGAACAAACAATCCGAGAGCATATATTTGAATATTAAAAGCTATTGTTAGTTACTTAAGAATAGCCCAAGCCAATTCAAACAAGAGGGCCAATAGGGGGTTAGCTTGATAACTCTAGCTAATTTCTAATTCTAACTAGTAACTAATCCTAGCTTACCAAACAGCTAACCAGGCTCTAAGGGCATGTACAGCCTAGAGACAGGGGCCGTCTCTAAGAGACCGAAATCTAATATACAGACAATTAAAAAGACGGGTCGTACAACCCATAGACAAGAGGTCGTCTCCAAGCAGTTTAATGCTTTGCATGTAATCAAGATCAGTTATGAGTAGCAATTTGTATACCATTGTGTTGTCATTGCCACTTACAGAAACTTAACAAATAGCTGGAAAATTCAGATAACAGTTTTTAAATTCTTTCTAAATAAAAGATAGCTGGAAACTTACCATGCAGATAGTTGTACATTCAGATAAGATATACTGGATTAACAGATGTTGGATATGTAATGGACACTGGAAACTAAACATGCAACAGATACAAGTTTCCAAAAATGCTATCACTGAATAACAGTGGTTTCAGAAAATTTTAGGAATGCTATCATTGAATAACCATTCAGATACAAGTTTCCTCATATAACAGAGAGTAGATAAATTAAGTACCACCAGATAACAGTGGTTTTCAAAGGGTAGATAATTAAAAGCATTCAGATAACTCATTAGGTAGAAACTTTCAGAGCATAGAAGCATTCACATAACACATTTAACTGAGCTCTTTCAGCTAGATAACTTCAGAACATAAATACAACTATGCCTAGGTCCTAAACGTGGCATGCTAGATGAAGCAAAGATAATCCTTGAATGCAAATACATAATCATCCAATCCGCACTTATTTTCATGTAACTTGCAGACAGGAATTGAATGAACGGCTTTTGCTGGCAGATTGACGATGGTTGCTGCCCTTCGGACTCAGTAGAAGAAGCAATGACATGAGCCGTCCGCCAAGGCAAAGGCTCGTGAGCCCCGACGGGCGCACCGAACATGAAGAGCACCGGGATGGCTCCATGGCCAAACTCTGCGGCCACTGGGCGAGGAGGCAGATCTGCGTCAGGCGAGAAGGAGACGAATCTGCAAGCGTTAGGCGAGGAGGAGGCGCCCTTGCTCTTGCTCTTCCTTGACGAGGCACCCGGCATCTCAACGCGACAGACGGGAGCTGACATCGGCACGGGCGTTGAAGGATGGAGGACGACACACCGGAGCAAGCGAAGGCGATGACACCGGTGGGGAACATTTGGCGCAAGATTTCTCAACGCGTGCCAAAGCTCGAACCCCCTGCGCGCAATGGATCCGCGCCCTCGGGTTGGAGACGCCGCCGACCTGTACAACGCTGCTGGAGAAGGAGTGTCGGCCTCGGACAACGGGACATCCCCATCGCCTCACGAGACGACGCGAACCCTATCTCTTGGCATCGGTGGGGTGTTTTTTGCGAAATTGACGTTGTAGAGACGAGCTCAAAGTGTAACACTCCGGTGTTGCGCAATGCATTTTTGCATGGCAATCATATTGCATGGCATTTCATGTCATCATAATCATGTGTGATAATGTTACAATTTAAATCAAATAAAAGCTAGAAAATGATTTAGGTGATGAAATATATTAATATGATAATCACATTATACCAAAAATCTTGCAACTAAAAATTCTAGATCACTTGGAACCCTAGTTCAAATTTTGGAGCTCAAATTTTGTCAAAACTTGTTCAAAAATAATTATGAAAAATATTCAAAATTATTCCCTATTTTAGCTTTTATTCTGCCATTTAAAATCTATTAAGAATTTTGAGATGGCCCCTTAATCAAAGTTGTAGAGAATTCAATTTTGAGCAACTTTTATTTTTGGGCCAAATCCATAAAATGCTTTCTTCTTGTTCAAAATTGGGTTTGAAGTTTGAAATGCATTTAAGTTTGAAATTTGGAAAATCAAAAAAATCAGTTTCTCCTTAGCAGGCCGCCGCCTCCCGTTCGGCCCACGGCCAGATGCGGCCCGCGCCACCCGCGCGCGCGCGCCCGCACCGCCTCCGCCCCGGCCCGGCCCAGCCGGCCTCCTCCTTCCTCCGCTCGCCCGCACCCGCGCGCGTCGCTGCGCCACGCCGCGACCGCGGCAGAGGAGCACCGCCGCGTGGCGGCCCCGCGCCTGCATCACCCGCCGCGCGTCACCCGCGGCCTGCCACTGCGCCCACGCGCTCGCCTACACCTGCTGAGGCCCGCGCACTCGCTCGCTCGCGCCCGCACTTCCTCTCCTCCCCTCCCGAGCCGAGAGCTCAAGCTCCGCCCTCGCCGCGACCGCCGCTCCGCCGACGTGAAGCGCCCGCACCGCCGCGCCATTTTCCGATTGCCCGCGCCCGCAGCTCCGCCTCGCCTTCCCTCGGCTCACGCTCGCGTTTGCGCCGCCTTCCGAGCTCTAGGTGAGCTTCTCCACGCCTCGCCACCGACGGCCATGGCGCCACCGTGCGCGGCCTCCCGTCGAGGCGGCTCCCCGCTACCCCTCTCACCTCCTTAGCTCCAAAAATGGATTCGCCATTTCATCGCGGTTCTCACGCGCTCCTTGCCCCGCCTGCTCGCGACCGGAGATGGCCGGTCGGCCGCAGCCGCCGCCGCGACGTCGAGCGCGCGGACGCCGGTGACCGCGCTCGGCTCCTCGCGGAGGACAAGGCCGTGCCTCTGGGCCGCGCCCCGAGCGGGCCGGCTCGGCGGTTCTCCCGCGCACGTGAAACAGGCCGGAAACGGCCACGGGCCGACTGTTGATCTCGGGCCGGCCCAATTCCTTTTTCAGAAAAACGAATTTCGATTTCTTTTATTATTCTTGATGAAAAACACTTGGGAAATGATTTCTTGGTCATTTTAGCTCCAAAATTTGTGAAATAAATTTTTATATACTCATTTGAACCAGATCTACAATATAAAAATATTACATGCTAATATTCCATTACTTTTCTGTAGCATTTTATTTAATCCTTGAAATTTATGTTTTCTTGGAAAATTGATAATAAACTGTAGAAAAATCAAAAAAATATGATTCCAAGTTTATTAATCTATTTGTGTCATGTACTTTCTAGGGAAATTTTATATCTTGGGTGTTCTGTATAAAAATTTGTAGTTGCAGTTCAAATGCTTTTTGTTACCAATAATTGTTATTTTTGTTATTTAAATAAATTTGAATAAAACATGCAAGTGATAATTTTTCTATAGTGTTTGTTTAGTTAATAGATAGTAGGAAAATTCCTAAATCTGTTGTTTGATACTTTTCATAATGTAAAGTATTTTAAATATCTATTTTAGGCCTTAATTTGTTATTTTTGTATAGTAAGTTCTAATTATCCAAATGCAGTAAAAATTTTATGTCAAGCTATTCTTGATATTAGTAACCCACTGTAATTTTATGAGATTTTTCTGAGCTACTAAAATATGTGTTGCTGTTCAAGCATAGTGCTAATTAGGGTTTACATCCACTCTTTAATGCAAGATTAGTTAGTAAACTATACTTTGGTGTATCTTTGAAGCATCTTAATTGTTTAATACTCTTGCATGGTGGAAAATAGTGGTGGTAGTTTCCGAGTACGTGTTCTTGGATGATGTTGACTACCTTGTAGAAGAGTCATAAGTTCCACATAATCCGATGACATAATACATTCATTACATCGTATGCATTCCGCATCTTCATCATCTCATGTCACTTCTGCATTTCACCTATGCATGTTGCACTCATACTTCTGCATCATACAGGATCACAGGAAGTGGTTCCGACAGTTGTTCCCGAGGACGCAGAGGAGCAGCCCGAGGAGCCGGAGCCAGCAGAAGTAGAAGAGGAGTCCGGTGAAGAGCTTCCGGAGTGCCCCGATCATCGTCCCAGTACCTTCGAGCGAGGCAAGCCCCGGAGCATTTCTCCCCCGGTTTGCAAATAATTATTTATTAATTTTACTTAATCTGATGCATTAAGTTTAGGAGTTGTTTGCAAACGTTGCTGCATTATACCTTGTTCCACCTTGTTTTACCCGATCCTTGTCACCCTGGTGTCCACGGTCAATACTTGCTTAGTTTGCTTAGACCGGTAGAAGTCGGGTGATTGCCTGTCATCCGCGAGCTATAGGGGATTACCTGGTTTTATGTGAAAGAATTGTCATGTGAGAATAACTAAGTGTGGGAATGAATGTGAGACCGGGCGGAAGCTTGCAGGGTTCTGGACTGTAGTGTCTTCCGTCTGTGTCGATTAAGGACCGTCCGATGTCGGGCCTCGGGTCATGTTGAACGCATGCCTCACATTTAGCTGGCCGGATAAAGTACCTTTCGACCGCGAAGCCGGGAGATTATTCGGGCCGAGTAGATTGCCCGCAACGCACTGTACCGGAGCAGTAGTGGCAGGAAACGGGGGCGCGATGATAAGGCCAAAGAGCAGTCGGGCGGCCCCCGGGTACATGTGGTTCCTGGCAAGCTCGCGACTTTACCTGAATGGTTGACTCGGGGACCAATACCTCACTTTAGCGGGTGAGTGAGGTTTGTGTGAGGAATAAATTACCAGCTGGTCAATAATCGATTCGAATCGCCATCGTTCACTGGATAGTGAGCACTTGACTTGAGTTACTTCATCGTAGTAATACTGATGAAACACTTGGATAGTTATGAGAAAATGACATGGTAACTATTGTTAATTATCAATGGTAATCCTTGCTTGCTCAATTACATGGTTACTTTAGCTTAAGTGCAAACATAGTTGACAGGAGAATAAAGAATTAAAAGATGACATGCTTTTGTAAATGATTTGGTAAGCTAAAAATGCTTTTCTTGCAAATGAGTCAGCTACCCCACCAAAAAGCCTATCATGATCCTTGGAGTCTTTTGTTTTGGTTCTGTCGGGTAAGTCTAGCTGAGTACCTTCTCGTACTCAGGGCTTTGTTCCCACTTGTTGCAGATGGACAGATGTACTATGGGTATTGTATCAACTGTCTCTACCCTGCGATGGGCGAAGCCTAGGACCATGGGCAATGGTCACTCACTACTCCTCGCCTGATGCTTTTGTGGGAGATGATCGCGAGCTGGCACTGTATTTTGGAAAAGAGGTGTGTGTGTGTGTGTGCTTTGAACTAATGCTTCCGCTACTTTATTCGAAACTGGTTTGTAATAACTATGTTTAAACTCCGATGTATTTTGTGCCGCAAACTGCTGTGTAACTTATGAAGGTAATCGCTGAACTTATTACGATCTTGGCTGTGATGTGAAATGGTTTGAAATCCGTCGAGATTTCACGGACTACCGGGTTATACGGGCTTAAGTTTGGTAAATTGTCCGTCCGTTGGATGATTTTCTTACTTAATCTCGTATAATTGGGCGGTTCTGTTACAGCTGGCATCGGAGCATGGTTTAGCGTAATTACTGTTCATAAGTGTATTTAAACCAAAACCCTGCTTAAAAAGTGTGATTTTGAAACTAAAAAAAAAAGTGTGCCAGTGGTCATATCCTGTATGCCCAGTTAAGGACTCTAGGTGGCTATTTAAGTACTGACTTGGGGTTCTGCACCATATTTCTTTTTCGTTGCTCATACGGCGTGCTATTGTATGAGTGCCACTTAATTGAGTGGTAATGTATGGATCAGTTACCTCTACGCTTCGGTAAGTGTGAGTTGTGAGAGCATGATCGGATACACCGCCGATCTAGGGAAAGTGCTTATATGATACTTGGATAATTACATGTTTTACACATGTTTTTATAAAAGTGTCGCATGTGTGGGTGTTCCGTCCGTTGAGGCGATGCCGTCAATAGGACGATGTGTTTGGGTAGTCACTACCGTTGTACACGCATCTGGGGATTCGTGTAAAGCGTGTAGATAGATTTACTGCTTTCATGCATTCATGGGGAATGGGCTGAAATGAGTTTTCTGCAGGTACATAACAGCGTATCGTGTAGACCGAGTTAGTTACGTATATGAGAGATCGTTGTATGCCACCGAATTCACCGTTAGATTTTTTTTTCTAAGTTTGTGAGAACGTAAGACTCGTGCATGCATCATATTGTTTGTGCATTCCATTCATGGCATGCATTCCTCCCCTTATAAAAGGATTATCTCATTTCGATAAAAGTGACCTCAACTAAAATATGTTCTCACCGGGTAATTTAAAACTTGTGCTACAGATGGCCCGCACGAAGCAGACTGCCCGCAAGTCCACTGGAGGAAGAGCACCCCGTCGTCAGCTAGCCCCGCGGGAGCACCGCAACACGGACACTTTTCTAAGCGAGTTTGGCATGCCCACCTTGCTTTGGAGAGTGCTCCATGATGTGGGGTACCCGGAGGGACAAGAGCCAGTTTACTCTTGGAGCGAGAGCCAGCTAGCCGAAGATGGACTTGCTGTGGTAGAGATCACCGTCCCTGCACTTGGTGATGCGCCAGAATGGGATGGTTGGCATTTGGAGTTCGAAGGACGCACTCCAGTCGAGGGTGCAGAGGGCGCAGCTTTTCGCGTCATCCGAGACATCATGAGCAGATTTCCCAATGAGTTAGCAGCAGCTTTGGCCGGTACCTTCCCGAGAGATGATCCTCGCGACGCCATTTGGGTACAGCCGCAAGGAAGTGCCCTGGTTAGAGGCCCCAGTGAAGGACGGGCTAGCGACAATCACACCATGAGTGCCATGTATGCAGCCATCAGAGCATACCAAGGTCTGGAGAATACCTATTGGACCTTGACTGGCCTACGTGGTGATGATCGGCTTGAAGCAAGGAAGCAGAAGAAAAAGCAAGCGCGTGCTATAGCTAGCTTGCAAGAGCAGTTGGCTGATATGAGCTTGCAGCGGGACCGAGCTCTCGAGAGAGGCGAGAGTTCCATGCAGCAAGTACAGAGGCTGACCCAGGCCAACAGGAATGCAGATCGCCTGTTGGAGCAGCTAGTACAAGAAAGGAATGAAGCCTGGAACGAGAGAGACCTTCTGAGGCAGAGAGTCGAGGAGCTAGAAGGGTACAATGCCAACTTGCATGAAGAGTTCCATGCCCTCTACAACGGGATAGGCCCGTATGCTCCTCCGAACGCCGCTCAGATGGACCTCGACGACGACGCTGCAGCTGAGGGTAGCAATGGCGACGCCTCCGACATCGACGATGGCCCCGAGGAGTAGGATAGTGTCCTGCGTTAGTAGCTAGGCTTGACGCGATGGCCTTCTTTTGGTTTCCATGTATCATGATGTATCCTGTTCGACCTTGAGACTGATGATCTTTGGAGTTTGGTTGTGTATGCGATACCCGAACGCATAAAAGTCCAGTGTATGTATGCTGGCAACATGGTTGTATGGAACGCGATGTTGCTTTTAAAGTAACTTAATTGGTGCTGTTGTTCAATTGGAATGAAATTATTGCGCCTCTGTTTTCTTGTATGACTTGTTCTCTCCAATGAATTCAGTATGGCATGATTGTTCCTTCGGACACAATTTTACAACTTCACTCAATGGTGCTTGTTGCTGAAATATGCAGATGGCCAACACTCGTCGTGCTACGTACGAAGCCGCTGAGACTGGTGGCAACGGTGCAGGAGCTGGTGGAAGTGGTACCAACAATGTCAACCACCAGGAACCACGTCCAGAACCACATTTGCCCCCTCCTCCGCCGCTTACCGCAGAAATGTTCTTCACACAGTTTCTTGGAAGTCAACGCAGTACTGAACAATCACAGAGGAATATGGAAGACTTTCTGCGTACCATCGCGGAAAATGTTCAAAGAGGAAATAACCAAGGTGGTGGCCATGGAGTGAACCAGTACAGCAGTTTCAAGGATTTCATGGATACTAGGCCACCTATTTTCAAAGAAGCAGCAGAGCCACTTGATGCCGAAGAATGGATTAACACTATGGAAGATAAGTTCCGTGTGTTAAGGATGACAGAAGTTCTGAAAGTAGAGTATGCTGCACATCAGTTACAAGGACCAGCAGGAATGTGGTGGAAGCATCACCGCAGTACTTTTCCTCCTAATGCCCAGATCTCTTGGAGGGATTTCACTGAAGCTTTTAAGGGAGTTTATATTCCCCCAGGGTTGGTTGAGATGAAGCTTGGAGAGTTCTTAGCCTTGAATCAGGGTACCAAGACGGTGACACAGTATCTGCATGCCTTTAATAATTTGTGCCGCTATGCTCCAGACATGGTTGACACAGATGCAAAGAAGATTGCTAGTTTCAAGAGAGGGTTGAGTCCGAAGATGATGAAGCATGTGGGTACCAATAACCGCAACAGATTCAACGACTTTATCAGTGACTGTTTGAAGCAAGAGAAGAACAATAATGCTTACACCGCATCCAAGAACCGCAAGAGAGTGTTCGAGTCAGGACCATCCCAGTCCAGAGTTGTCCCTGCCAACCGTTCATCTTATCGTCCGTCCGCACCTGGTGCGAGGTTCAGGCCGCCGCAGCATAAAATCCAGAATTACAAGGGGCCACAGAAACCGTACAAGATCGCAGTGCCGCCAACAAAGACCAGCGCAGCTGCAGAACAGAGCAACTCCAAGGGAGCTATAGGGTCTGCTGGTACAGTGAAAGGGCCCTGCTACAACTGTGGTCAGCCAGGCCACTTTTCCAAGTTCTGCCCTTATCCGCCTAAAAAGAAGCAACAGACTTACAATGCTCGTGTACACCACACCGCCATTGATGAAGTTCCTGAGGGAGAGCCCGTAACTGCTGGTAAGTTTCTTGTGAACCATCACCCTGCAGTTGTTCTTTTTGATTCTGGATCTTCGCATTCTTTTATGAGTCAAGCATTTGCACGGAAGCATGAACAACTATGCACAGAATTGAGTTATGGTTATCGCATAAGTTCAGCAGGAGCTGATGTGTTAACCAATAAGATGGTTAGAGGGGCAACCCTTGAGTTAGGTAGTCGGAAGTTCCGAGTGAACCTGGTAGTTATGCCTGGACTAGTTTTGGATGTAATAATAGGAATGAACTGGATGAAAGATTGGGAAGCAGTCATAGATACAAGCAGTAGGATGCTTACCCTTAAAGATCCCCAGGCAGAGGGTACTTTCCAGGTACCATTGCCTAAAAGAACAGATCTTGTGAGTGTGACCTGTGCCATGGAAGTTGTTCCTATCCATCAGATCCCAGTAGTATGTGAGTTCCCGGATGTGTTTCCAGACGAGTTGCCTGGCCTTCCTCCAGACAGAGATGTTGAGTTTGGAATCGAGTTGATCCCCGGGACAGCTCCAATTTCGAGGAGACCTTATCGGATGCCTCCGGATGAGTTAGCTGAGTTGAAGAAACAGTTGGAAGAGTTGTTAAAAAAGGGGTTTATTCGCCCAAGTAAGTCTGAATGGGGATGTCCTGCCTTGTTTGTAAAGAAAAAGAAAGAGGGTACTCTAAGGATGTGTGTGGATTACCGACCTCTTAATGCTGTAACCATCAAGAATAAATATCCCTTGCCTCATATTGATGTTCTGTTTGATCAGTTAGCTAAAGCCAGAGTGTTCTCCAAGATAGACTTAAGGTCTGGGTATCATCAGATAAAGATTAGACCTCAAGATGTTCCGAAAACCGCCTTTTCTACCAGATACGGGTTGTACGAGTATCTTGTTATGTCATTTGGACTAACAAATGCTCCTGCATATTTTATGTATCTGATGAATACGGTTTTCATGCCGGAGTTAGATAAGTTTGTAGTTGTCTTCATTGATGACATTCTAGTATACTCTGAAAACGAGAAAGAGCATGAAGAGCATCTGAGAATTGTCTTGACCAGGTTGAGGGATCATAAGTTATATGCTAAGTTCAGCAAATGTGAATTTTGGTTGAAGAAAGTTCCTTTCCTCGGTCATATCCTATCTGAGAATGGAGTTTCTGTAGATCCGAGTAAAGTGCAAGAGGTTATGGATTGGAAGACTCCAACCACAGTGTCAGAAGTCAGGAGTTTCCTAGGGTTAGCAGGTTACTATCGCCGTTTTATCCCAGACTTCTCGAAGATTGCCAAGCCTATGACAAGTCTGTTACAGAAAGATCACAAGTTTGTGTGGACAGAGGAGTGTGAGACAGCTTTCCATACCTTGCGGAAACTGTTGACCACTGCTCCAGTTCTTGCACAACCCGACATCGAGAAACCTTTTGATGTGTTCTGCGACGCATCAAAAACAGGATTAGGGTGTGTGCTAATGCAAGAAGGAAGAGTCATTGCTTATGCCTCCCGGCAGTTGAGAAAACATGAAATCAATTATCCGACACATGATCTTGAGCTTGCCGCTGTTGTGCATGCCTTAAAGATTTGGAGACACTATCTGCTGGGTAATGTGT
The DNA here is from genome assembly GCA_038087645.1 of Saccharum hybrid cultivar R570. Classification (NCBI taxonomy): domain Eukaryota; kingdom Viridiplantae; phylum Streptophyta; class Magnoliopsida; order Poales; family Poaceae; genus Saccharum; species Saccharum hybrid cultivar. The sequence continues at coordinate 6,950,095 of JAQSUU010000512.1, forward strand.
GCAATATTTTCACCGATCATAAGAGTCTCAAGTACATTTTCACCCAACCAGAATTGAACATGAGACAGCGAAGATGGTTAGAACTGATCAAAGACTACAACTTGAATGTACAGTATCACCCTGGGAAAGCCAATGTGGTAGCTGATGCTTTAAGCAGAAAGTCACATTGTATGAATGTGCAGCCCTTGCTTGAAGATGGTTTCGATCTAATGCACCCTGCCGTGCTACAAAGTATTCAGGTCAGTTGTTCCTTGGAGAGTAAGATTATAGAAGGTCAGAAAACAGACAAGGGGATATTCCACATCAAAAAGAAGATTCAAGAAGAACCCTCGAAACACTTCAGGGTGGATGAGCAGGATGTGTTGTGGTTCGACAACCGTCTTGTTGTTCCAAAGGATAGAGAGCTTAAGAATAAAATTTTGCATGAAGCTCATCTCTCTAAGTTGTCTATTCATCCTGGCAGCAGTAAAATATATCAAGAACTAAGACCTCGTTATTGGTGGACCAAGATGAAGAAGGAAATTGCAGCGTATGTAGCCAGATGTGACACATGTTGTAGAGTAAAAGCAATTCACATGAAGCCTGCCGGAATGCTACAACCTTTGTCAGTACCGAGTTGGAAGTGAGATGACATAAGTATGGATTTTATCACGGGTCTACCCACTACTCAAAAAGGTCACGATTCCATTTGGGTAATTGTGGATCGTCTTACTAAGACAGCCCACTTTTTGCCTGTCAAAACGGAATATAGACCACCTCAATATGCTGAGAAGTATATTACAGAGATTGTGAGGTTGCATGGCATACCAAAGACTATAGTGTCTGACAGAGGGTCACAGTTCACTGCTCACTTTTGGGAGCACTTGCACAAAGGTTTGGGGACTAGTCTGATTCGTAGCACTGCCTATCATCCTCAAACAGATGGTCAAACTGAGAGAGTTAATGCTGTTCTAGAAGATATGTTAAGAGCCTGTGTGTTGTCTTCCAGAGGTTCATGGGAGTCATGGTTACCATTAGCAGAGTTCTCATACAATAACAGCTATCAAGAGAGTATCAAGATGGCACCTTTTGAGGCTCTGTATGGCCGAAAGTGTAGAACACCGTTAAACTGGATTGAGCCCGGAGAAAGAAGGTATTATGGTATTGACTTCGTAGAAGAAGCCGAAAGGAAAGTTCATATCATCCAGCAGAATATGAGAGCAGCCCAGTCACGTCAGAAAAGTTATGCAGATAAGAGAAGGAGACCGCTTGTGTTCGAAGTTGGTGACTATGTCTATCTAAAAGTTACGCCAATGAAAAAGAAAAGATTTGGTGTGCGCAGAAAGCTGGCCGCCAGATTTGTGGGACCTTATAAAATCCTGGAACGGAAGGGTCCTGTGGCTTACAAATTGGATTTACCAGAGTCAATGGGTGCTATATTCCCAGTTTTTCATGTATCACATCTCAAGAAATGTTTGCGCGTTCCAGAAGAAAGGATTGAACCTCGAGGCATAAAACTAAAGTCAGATTTGGTGTATCGTGAGCAACCAGTTCGAGTATTGGATACCAAGGAAAGGGCTACTCGAAACAGTGTGGTGAAAACGTATAAGATACAATGGAGTCATCACGATGAAGGGGATGCATCTTGGGAAACGGGTGAATACTTAAAGAACGCCTATGAAGATTTTTATAATAAATGGTTCGTAACCCAAATCTCGGGACGAGATTTTTATAAGGGGGGAGGGCTGTAACACTCCGGTGTTGCGCAATGCATTTTTGCATGGCAATCATATTGCATGGCATTTCATGTCATCATAATCATGTGTGATAATGTTACAATTTAAATCAAATAAAAGCTAGAAAATGATTTAGGTGATGAAATATATTAATATGATAATCACATTATACCAAAAATCTTGCAACTAAAAATTCTAGATCACTTGGAACCCTAGTTCAAATTTTGGAGCTCAAATTTTGTCAAAACTTGTTCAAAAATAATTATGAAAAATATTCAAAATTATTCCCTATTTTAGCTTTTATTCTGCCATTTAAAATCTATTAAGAATTTTGAGATGGCCCCTTAATCAAAGTTGTAGAGAATTCAATTTTGAGCAACTTTTATTTTTGGGCCAAATCCATAAAATGCTTTCTTCTTGTTCAAAATTGGGTTTGAAGTTTGAAATGCATTTAAGTTTGAAATTTGGAAAATCAAAAAAATCAGTTTCTCCTTAGCAGGCCGCCGCCTCCCGTTCGGCCCACGGCCAGATGCGGCCCGCGCCACCCGCGCGCGCGCGCCCGCACCGCCTCCGCCCCGGCCCGGCCCAGCCGGCCTCCTCCTTCCTCCGCTCGCCCGCACCCGCGCGCGTCGCTGCGCCACGCCGCGACCGCGGCAGAGGAGCACCGCCGCGTGGCGGCCCCGCGCCTGCATCACCCGCCGCGCGTCACCCGCGGCCTGCCACTGCGCCCACGCGCTCGCCTACACCTGCTGAGGCCCGCGCACTCGCTCGCTCGCGCCCGCACTTCCTCTCCTCCCCTCCCGAGCCGAGAGCTCGAGCTCCGCCCTCGCCGCGACCGCCGCTCCGCCGACGTGAAGCGCCCGCACCGCCGCGCCATTTTCCGATTGCCCGCGCCCGCAGCTCCGCCTCGCCTTCCCTCGGCTCACGCTCGCGTTTGCGCCGCCTTCCGAGCTCTAGGTGAGCTTCTCCACGCCTCGCCACCGACGGCCATGGCGCCACCGTGCGCGGCCTCCCGTCGAGGCGGCTCCCCGCTACCCCTCTCACCTCCTTAGCTCCAAAAATGGATTCGCCATTTCATCGCGGTTCTCACGCGCTCCTTGCCCCGCCTGCTCGCGACCGGAGATGGCCGGTCGGCCGCAGCCGCCGCCGCGACGTCGAGCGCGCGGACGCCGGTGACCGCGCTCGGCTCCTCGCGGAGGACAAGGCCGTGCCTCTGGGCCGCGCCCCGAGCGGGCCGGCTCGGCGGTTCTCCCGCGCACGTGAAACAGGCCGGAAACGGCCACGGGCCGACTGTTGATCTCGGGCCGGCCCAATTCCTTTTTCAGAAAAACGAATTTCGATTTCTTTTATTATTCTTGATGAAAAACACTTGGGAAATGATTTCTTGGTCATTTTAGCTCCAAAATTTGTGAAATAAATTTTTATATACTCATTTGAACCAGATCTACAATATAAAAATATTACATGCTAATATTCCATTACTTTTCTGTAGCATTTTATTTAATCCTTGAAATTTATGTTTTCTTGGAAAATTGATAATAAACTGTAGAAAAATCAGAAAAATATGATTCCAAGTTTATTAATCTATTTGTGTCATGTACTTTCTAGGGAAATTTTATATCTTGGGTGTTCTGTATAAAAATTTGTAGTTGCAGTTCAAATGCTTTTTGTTACCAATAATTGTTATTTTTGTTATTTAAATAAATTTGAATAAAACATGCAAGTGATAATTTTTCTATAGTGTTTGTTTAGTTAATAGATAGTAGGAAAATTCCTAAATCTGTTGTTTGATACTTTTCATAATGTAAAGTATTTTAAATATCTATTTTAGGCCTTAATTTGTTATTTTTGTATAGTAAGTTCTAATTATCCAAATGCAGTAAAAATTTTATGTCAAGCTATTCTTGATATTAGTAACCCACTGTAATTTTATGAGATTTTTCTGAGCTACTAAAATATGTGTTGCTGTTCAAGCATAGTGCTAATTAGGGTTTACATCCACTCTTTAATGCAAGATTAGTTAGTAAACTATACTTTGGTGTATCTTTGAAGCATCTTAATTGTTTAATACTCTTGCATGGTGGAAAATAGTGGTGGTAGTTTCCGAGTACGTGTTCTTGGATGATGTTGACTACCTTGTAGAAGAGTCATAAGTTCCACATAATCCGATGACATAATACATTCATTACATCGTATGCATTCCGCATCTTCATCATCTCATGTCACTTCTGCATTTCACCTATGCATGTTGCACTCATACTTCTGCATCATACAGGATCGCAGGAAGTGGTTCCGACAGTTGTTCCCGAGGACGCAGAGGAGCAGCCCGAGGAGCCGGAGCCAGCAGAAGTAGAAGAGGAGTCCGGTGAAGAGCTTCCGGAGTGCCCCGATCATCGTCCCAGTACCTTCGAGCGAGGCAAGCCCCGGAGCATTTCTCCCCCGGTTTGCAAATAATTATTTATTAATTTTACTTAATCTGATGCATTAAGTTTAGGAGTTGTTTGCAAACGTTGCTGCATTATACCTTGTTCCACCTTGTTTTACCCGATCCTTGTCACCCTGGTGTCCACGGTCAATACTTGCTTAGTTTGCTTAGACCGGTAGAAGTCGGGTGATTGCCTGTCATCCGCGAGCTATAGGGGATTACCTGGTTTTATGTGAAAGAATTGTCATGTGAGAATAACTAAGTGTGGGAATGAATGTGAGACCGGGCGGAAGCTTGCAGGGTTCTGGACTGTAGTGTCTTCCGTCTGTGTCGATTAAGGACCGTCCGATGTCGGGCCTCGGGTCATGTTGAACGCATGCCTCACATTTAGCTGGCCGGATAAAGTACCTTTCGACCGCGAAGCCGGGAGATTATTCGGGCCGAGTAGATTGCCCGCAACGCACTGTACCGGAGCAGTAGTGGCAGGAAACGGGGGCGCGATGATAAGGCCAAAGAGCAGTCGGGCGGCCCCCGGGTACATGTGGTTCCTGGCAAGCTCGCGACTTTACCTGAATGGTTGACTCGGGGACCAATACCTCACTTTAGCGGGTGAGTGAGGTTTGTGTGAGGAATAAATTACCAGCTGGTCAATAATCGATTCGAATCGCCATCGTTCACTGGATAGTGAGCACTTGACTTGAGTTACTTCATCGTAGTAATACTGATGAAACACTTGGATAGTTATGAGAAAATGACATGGTAACTATTGTTAATTATCAATGGTAATCCTTGCTTGCTCAATTACATGGTTACTTTAGCTTAAGTGCAAACATAGTTGACAGGAGAATAAAGAATTAAAAGATGACATGCTTTTGTAAATGATTTGGTAAGCTAAAAATGCTTTTCTTGCAAATGAGTCAGCTACCCCACCAAAAAGCCTATCATGATCCTTGGAGTCTTTTGTTTTGGTTCTGTCGGGTAAGTCTAGCTGAGTACCTTCTCGTACTCAGGGCTTTGTTCCCACTTGTTGCAGATGGACAGATGTACTATGGGTATTGTATCAACTGTCTCTACCCTGCGATGGGCGAAGCCTAGGACCATGGGCAATGGTCACTCACTACTCCTCGCCTGATGCTTTTGTGGGAGATGATCGCGAGCTGGCACTGTATTTTGGAAAAGAGGTGTGTGTGTGTGTGCTTTGAACTAATGCTTCCGCTACTTTATTCGAAACTGGTTTGTAATAACTATGTTTAAACTCCGATGTATTTTGTGCCGCAAACTGCTGTGTAACTTATGAAGGTAATCGCTGAACTTATTACGATCTTGGCTGTGATGTGAAATGGTTTGAAATCCGTCGAGATTTCACGGACTACCGGGTTATACGGGCTTAAGTTTGGTAAATTGTCCGTCCGTTGGATGATTTTCTTACTTAATCTCGTATAATTGGGCGGTTCTGTTACACAAAGGACGCGTTGTACTTGCCCTAAGGTTGCTAGAAGGAAGAAACGTGTTTCTCATCCGGATCCTTCCTGTCTCTAGTGAATACTCCGTCACTGTTGATGCGTCATCAAAGGAGGATGAATATAGCTTGCATGATCGTCAGCAGGCTGTAAGTCTGCAGGTCAGATGGATAGGAAAAGAAGGCTTAAGGTGCCGAGTGCATCAAAAGGTATTGATAAGCAAAGAAAAATCAAAAAGGTATATATTGATGTCTGGCTAGTGCCTAGTGGCTATGTGATCTGCAGAAGCACGGCATGGCGGTGAAACTCCTACGTCCGACAAAGGGTTATCTTTTTACTAAAAGAAAAACTGAACGAGAATTAACTAGAATCTAAAAAAAAAACTAAAACAACAGCTTCCACGTGGTACAATTTTCTTAGCACCTCGAACTCTGCTTTTGCTTTAATTTTCAGTTTTTCAAAATAAGTGGAAAGAGAGAGACATTTTATAGTTGTTTCGATCATAGATTATAACTTTTTAATTCACATCACATAAGCTTTTCCACAATTCATAGCTTAGCGACAGTTAAAAAGGAAGAGAGAGAGAGAGTATACGGCTTTGTCCAGTAGCATAATCCCAAACTTGTCTTCTTGTCTGAGACAAAGATGACTGCTGCTAGAAGAGTGAGGAATCTAAAGGGGAGACTTGTATTTCAGTTGGTAGTGTTGGTTGATTCAGGGCCGTAGCTCATCTTCTAGCGCGCTTAATAAGGCGGGGAGCAACAACGGCCGTGGCAGTCAACAACACAGGTTCTGATGCGATGCGTCGCAGGCAGTGGCGGAGGCACAGGGTATGCCAGCTTTGCACCGGTGAATATACTATTATATATACGTATTGCATTTGTATTTGTAAAAAGAAACAAAAAGAAAAAAACTTACCTGGAATGGATCACGCCACACGAAAGGCCACTTGAGGCACCCCACGCAGCCCACGCAGCAAAGAGCTCACGAATGCATCACGCATCCACGCCACGCAACGCAACGCAGTTAGGCGTAACTTTTCCCGAATCTAATCTCGATCGGAGGCGACGAACGGACGGAGAGAGAGACACGGTCACAGCGCCGGCGCCGCCGGACACCCCGACGGCCTGACGCCTGACCGTAGAGTCACATAGACACGGTGAGTACAACTACGCCACACTTTCTCAGTTCCCCTGATCTAATCTCATATTTGCTAACATCACAAATAATAAATTGTTTAATTATTTATTATTGTGTTTTTTAATATTTGTGCAGTTATGAAGACAAATTCAGATATTATATCTCTTTTTCAAAAGCATGAAGGCGGTAGCGGCGGCTGCTTTTCTAATCGTTCCTGGGTCCGGTTGAACCTATGGTGCAAGGGCAGACTCTTGAGAGAGAGTAATTAAGGAAATCGTAAATCCAATGCCACCGCCACCGCCACAGCCGTCATCACTGTCGCCGGTCTATGACATCAATCGCCTTCGACACGATTCAGGTGAAAGATAGCCATCCTAAGTTATCATGTTAATGACCAAGATGCAATTCGACGACCATATGTTATTAAAGGTCCATTCAAACATTTTCTTTGAAGTTGATGAAGATGATATAGTCGAGACATTCATGTCTCTTCGAAAGCATCGAATAAAACAGTCATAAAAATAACATTTTAAGTCTTTGGTACTCATTTATGCCTATATTTGAACTATTTATAATGTATTTAGTGATTTTAACTTAATTCTTGAATTTATCCAATCATGTTGCAAAATTACCGAATTGCTACAATAGATTTACCAAATTGTATACGAAAAATTTTTGCACGGCATACCCTAAGCTAAAATCCTAGATTCGCCACTGGTCGCAGGCAGGGGTTTGGTTTCCAGGTCGTCCCGTGCGGTTCTGCGCCAACAACTGCCCGGCTGGTCCAGCTCCGGCCACGATAAACCATGCTTGCACCGCTTCATTTAAAGCAAGTCGTTGGGTGGGCTCTAGCTTTTGCATCCATGCAAGAATTAGAAACTCCCGGCCTTGATCTCCGAGAATCTCAAGAGCCCAATGCAAGCACCGGGAGGCTCCACATCGCCATGGACCACGCGTCTGTGTACAGTGATTTCACGGTGAGGGAGTACTCGCGGTCTGTCTCGTCAAACTTCTTTGGCGATGATATGCATGCATCGCTTTGTATATGTCCCACATCGGGTATGTATATGGATATGATGACGACTTTCTTCTTCGGATTGGGGATCCATACCATCCTTACCTCCTCCATCTAGTGAGCGCCGGTCTTGAGTTTTTCTAGGCTGCGCTGGTGTTGAGTTTTCCTAGGCTAGGTCGGGAACTACTCCCTCCGGTTCGATATATCTGGCGTGTGCTCGTTTTGGAGAATGACCATTTTATCTGGCGCAACATCATAGCATGCGTTGCAATTAAATAGCATACAACACTTACCAAGCCTCTTTATAGGCAAGGCACTCTTCTCACTGCTTGCATGCAAAACTGATTCACTATTCCGTTTGAGTTGTTTGACTGATCATCCTCCCTTCGTTGCATGCATGCAAAAAAAATTGATGACAACTTCAACAAACGAAGGGTCATGGCACCACCAGCTAGGGAGCTGGATTAAATAGTTCTCGGTATCTGGAATACTAGTGTTGGCGCCACATAAAATGGAATGGAGGGAGTATTATAGAGGCCTATGTCAACATTTTTTTCCTCATTCTCATTAATTGTAGCCGGTCCAAAAAAACGAAACAGCTTTACCACATGATTTTGCCATATGGAATTGTTATCATCGATGCTGGTGTCGACATTTTCTTCCTCATTCTCAATTTCTCATTAGTTGCTTCATCCACAACAACTATTGCTAACTCATCAGGATTCGTCGAAGCAGCCATACTACTCTTGAAAAATTTATCAAGAGATCATCTCTGTGATTCTATCAATGCATCCACACGTCTTTTCCTTTTTCCTATTGTCATTACCAGATTCGAACTTTCTAGATGACATTATATCTCACGATCCTGAATTTTAATAAACACAATTTAAATTTATCATGATGAGGCCACAGATCATGGATCACTGATAATTGATAGGATCAAGGGATCATCAGATGGAATAGAATAGTCTGGGGGCCTAGGAAGTGTAGAATTGCTCAATTACCTCCTAATGCGTTGCGCCGCGCGAACGCAGTTGCCGGTTCACTTCGTCTTTGGTCTTCTGAGCGGAATAGGGCGACACCACACAAGAGGTCCAGAGTCGAACTGTCGAAGCCTACAACAGCCCTGCACTGCTTGCCGTGTTGGGCCATAGGACTATTGGAACTCAGATACATATACATATACTAGTACTAATCTACTATAGGGTGAGGCATATCTAAATCTGAGGCCTAGGTCGGCCACACACCCTGTCCACCCCAGGGCGGGCCCTGGTTATCAAAATTACCAAAAAGGACGGAGGAAAATCAAGGAAGAGTCAGCTATCTAAAAGATGACAAGATAGCAAGATTTTGGAAGGACAGAGGGCTCCCAGAGTGCAATGGAAGGAAGGAGGAGGCCATTGCTTAAATAGTCCTACGGCAGAAGGAGGAGAAGGTGACGTGGGAGGCCGCGCGTGGAGATGGTACTGTGAACGTTTTGGCCAGGCGCACTAAACGACGAGCTCGATCTAGTGCAAGGCGACACCAATTTCAGCTTATCCAAAATGTGTGTGTGAAAAAGAAAAAAAAAACTAAACCATATCGAATAGAATTATATAGCTGGTCAAGTCTCATCTAAATAAGAGATAGACAAATAATAAGGGATAATATTCCTTAAAAGGAGTTAGTTAACTAATAGTATAATTTATTGGCTATGGAATTAGTACGTACACCCAAATGCACAAGTGAAGATGTACATGCCAATACGCTACTGCCTACTGGGTCACCCAAATGTTCCGTAAATGTAAATACGGATGAGATAACATGATGAAAGAGAAATATTTATATACTCTTCGCCATCGGTCGGTCGGCCGGCCGGCAGGTCATCCCCGTACTCCGTTAATGTGAAGATTATACTTTTGTTGGCTGATTAAATGCTAAATACTTACCGATCAGTTTTGATGGTATAATCTACTCTGCAAAAATGTCGGAAAAAACGAAGGCGGTGAAGCAAAAGATAGGATGAACCACGCACTCACAGCAAAATGTTATTCGGCTGATTACACGCACATTTAGCTTTGTTAGGATGCATGTGTATTCATTTCAATTCACACGTGTTGAAGTGGAATGGAATAGAACTTAGTTTAATTTTACTCTAATTCACTTCAACATACAGTGGATTGAGATGAATACATGTGCATCTAAACAAGGTCTTAGGCATTGTTTGATGTTGTCGTATTTGCATCATTCCATATGTGTCGGGATGGATTGAGGTGGAATTTAGTTCAAATTACACTCTAATACAACCCAAGTGAATCGACGTAAATCCAACTACGTCCAAACAAGGACTTATATGAATGGATTAAAACAAGACCATGCGGTGAAACAACCAACACGTGCACGCATATATCGTGTACGTTTCAATGTTTCATGCCGGTCAGAAATTAATAATCAAGTTTCCCTTGATAATTACTACGATTTGAATATAAAAAAGACCGGGAATTGAAGAAGGCTTCACAATTCACACGCTAGGCGGGAGTTTTCCTGCGCACGTGCTTTTTCAAACGAAGGCACGACGCCTAGTCGCCTACCGCAGCGACAAGTCATCTCCACGATTGCACAAGCGTCTGCTTTAAAGAGCAAAGCCTGAGCGAAAATTAATAAATAGAATAGCTCCTGAATGTTCCGGAAACCGTCGTTGGTTTCTATCCTGTCTTGATCTACACCTAATAAGCCTCCAGTGGAATCGTCTACACCGGCAGAACCATTGCCTGCCTCGACGCTGGATCGGCTCCCTCCCTTCCATGAAACCTCCCATGAAATACGGAAAAGGATGGAGTGGAGTCCGTTGCCATACGGGCAGAGGAGGATACTGTATGCAAGATGGCGTCTGTGTCCCGTGCGGTTGGGAGATGCCAGAGACACGTCCCGCGAGTGGACGCGTGCTCTCTTCCTCTTTCTCGAACTCTCTTCTTGCTATAGTTGAGAAGGGCGAAAAGGGACGATTCGCGCTCCCGCCGGCGAGGTCGCCGTTCCCCTCCGCCTCCGGCGGCCTTTGGGCCCTCGGATGTGTGGGGGAAGGGTGTATCTTCGACCAACGGTGTAGATTAGGTACTTTCTATAGGGGTAGGTCTCCGGGCGGCGGTCGTGAGTTGGAGATGGCGTCGCCATGGCGGAATAAGGTACCCTTGGCCCTCTTCTACCTCGTTGTCACTTCCTCCGGTGTCGGCAGTGGGCCTGTGGGAATCTCTGGATTTGGAGACCAAGTTGGAGCTCCAGATCCGGTTGGTTCCTTTTCTGGAGTCTTGCCGGCGGATCCTCGTCGTCTCTGTTGGGCGCCGGTGCTTTTGATGCTCCTCAGCGTCGTTGGAGGATGCAGGAGTGGTAGATCTGCTGACGTCGTTGGCGTTTCTGCACCTCCTTCCTTCGGCGATGCTTCGTGGAGATTAAAGGTAGAACTTGGCGGATCTGGATTTCTATGTGTTCTAGATCTTGTCGTGTTCTTCCTTTCTCCATCCCTCATCTTCATCGGCGTTTGTCTGGTGAAGCTTCTTGGGATGTTTGTTTACCAACTTGGGAGATCGGGTTGTTTGTTAGATCCCATCGTCTCTGGTGGTTTGCATCTCCTTCTGGGTGTCCTCTTCACCGGCGTGCTGGGGTTCATGCTGCTTGTGGCATCGGACCTCTTCGACACCGGCGAGGTGATGGTCGTTGGCCATCTTGCTCGGCCAGTTCGTTCAACGTTTACACGACATTGTTGGATTTCCCGATGTGCTATTCTTGGTGCCATTCCAAAACTGTGAAGCTACTTCGTCGGGAAGGTAGTCGGCTTCTGGGCGTCTCCTCCGGGCGTCGGTGACAAGAATGAACGAGGTTTCCTTACAAGGACTTGTGTGTAATTTTATTTTCTTTTAAGGGTGTCTTTGCAAGGTGTATGATGTAAACTATTAGATATCTTTGTGAAATATAACCTGGTTTTCTAAAAAAAAAAAGGAGAGAAACGTCCTGCGACGGCCGATTAGGGGATAGGATAAGGACGGCCGATTGGGGGACAGGACAAGGGAGAGAGAATAAGAAAAGAAAATAAGAAAGAAAAGAAAAAAGAGGAATAATAAAGAAAATAGAAAAGAAAAGAACGTTATAGACACTTTATTCTAACTTCATCAGAGAATTTGCTTCACTATAAAAACTCACAGCTGAAGTTGTTTTCGCCAGAGTGTTACTATACACCGATTTGGAGACTGAAAGGGGACGTATCAAGCTTCGTTTAATTGGTAGTCTAGAGTTCAGAACTTGATAGCCGCACCTGTTACATACGCAAACCTCTTTCCGTACAAACCAAAAGACACATTATCAAGTTGAGAGATCCTATCATTTTTCCTTTTTCTTTAAAGAAAAAACACATCTTGAGCGATCCGGCGTCGACGTAGAATGTGCCAGCATTGTCAGTGGTAATTTTCCTTTTCCTTTGCACTTCGAGACTACGCGATGGATATGTCCGCATTCTCAATTTCTATCAACAAGTTGAAAAAGTGCATACCAATTGACTTTCCAGCTTTCCCCATTTCCCTTTATTATGTTTCCTAGGCCATGTTTAGACTGCTTCAAAATGCAAAAAGTTTTCAAGATTATCCGTCACATCGCATATACCGGCACATATATGAAGCATTAAATATAGGTAAAAAAAATAACTAATTGCACAGTTTGTCTATAAATGTCGAGACGAATCTTTTAAGTCTAGTTAATCCATAATTGAACAAAATTTGTCAAATACAAACGAAAAGTGCTACAGTGCTTTTTCAAAAAAAATTGCCAACTAAACATGACCCTAATTTCTACGGGTGGTTGAATAGCAGGTCGACAGGTTCCTAGAGTATAATCCGTTCCTAAAAAATGAAGGCTGAAGCTATGTGCTGTCGCTCACGCACACCGAAATCCAGAACTCACAGATTTGTATCTTCCACGGTTTGACTTTAAATCACCCTTTTTTTTTCCCTTTCAACATGTGTTATGGTACTACTGGAGTCGGAGGCCAACATTTCAGTGTGGCGACCACTGTTTCGCTCCGTTTTTCAGAAAACAAGTGACCTGGTCCGGTAAACACAAGAACCTGTGGAACAGCTTTCCGTATGTTACTCTTGTTGTCGCCATGAAGTGGTCAGAGATCTATTGTCACTTAACCTCGTGAACCTATCGTGATTAGAATGATTGAGTGAACATAACAGGTTCAGGACATGAATGGCAACTAGATATAAATCCAATTTCTAAGCCATTTTATCATCAATCACGTTGTTATTAGAAGCCATTCTAGACTGTCACATCAGGCTGGCTCGCATCGCATCCCTCAGCAGGCTCGTATCGCATCCCTCCCGCAGAATCTGAAAATCCCGAAAGCCTCGAACAAACATGATCCATTTCCTTATCCCCTTTGGAAGCCAGCAGAGCAAATCAGAGGAGGGCAGCTTAACCGCTCCCACCCACCTCCTGACCTCCACCTCCCTCTCCTTTGACTCTCCCAGCTGCAAAACCGCGGGCAGCATCCCGCCCGCGCCGCCCACCGGCGGCCACCGCCGCCTACATAAAACCACTAATCGACCGCTCGCCGAACCAACCCACCCACCCAAACCCAATGGCGTCCTCCCTCCTCTCCACCCCGTCCCGAACCCTAGCCCCGGCCCCCGCTGGCGTCCGGGGGCGGGCGCCGGCCCAGGCGCACTTACCGCGCGGCGGCCTCGGCGTCGCCGTCGCCCCCCGCCGCAGACGCGCGCTCCGCGTGCGCGCGTCGGTGGCGATCGAGAAGGAGACGCCGGAGAGCGAGCCGCCGCCGACGTTCCTCCGCGAGGACGGGCAAGGCGCCGGGTCCGGGTCCGTGCGGGCGCGGTTCGAGGCCATGATCCGCCGGGTGCAGGGGGAGGTCTGCGCCGCGCTCGAGGAGGCCGACGGCGGCGGCGCACGCTTCGTCGAGGACGTCTGGTCGCGCCCCGGCGGCGGCGGGGGCATCAGCCGCGTCCTGCAGGACGGCCGCGTCTTCGAGAAGGCCGGGGTCAACGTCTCCGTCGTCTACGGGGTCATGCCGCCCGACGCCTACCGCGCCGCCAAGGGGGAGGCCGGCAAGAACGGGGCCGCCGCCGTGGATGGCCAGAAGCCTGGCCCCGTGCCATTCTTCGCCGCGGGGATTAGTTCGGTAAGTGGCTTTCCTGCTGCATTGACCTGACGGACCTAGATCTCTTCTCCGTTCTCTCGTTATGTAGATTCTTCAGTTGCATGCAGACATTGCAATGCCACTTAGGGAATCTAGTGTTTAGCTGCCCCTTGCTCCCAGTTACCCAGCATATGTAGTACTCTTGCATTTGTATAATTGACGCAAGGAATCAGGATGCCTGTGGACCTGTTGGCACCTTAGCAATTTTTTGCTGCTTTGGCTTTTCGAGCCCATTCATAGTGTGTAGATTCCCATTAGTTCTAAATATTGCTAATGCTATAGTCGGATAATGACCCTATTGTAGCTGTATATGCATCTTTTCACTGCTACAACTTGACCCTATGTACATGCCTTTTTTGTGATACTGATAATGCTCATCTGCCACTATTCATGTTTATGAATTTTTTCACTCAACTTAGGCAATACTTTAATCTTCTAGTGTTAACCTATGATGATACATGGACTAAAGATAGTTTTTCTTTTTCCTTTTCCAGGTGCTTCACCCCAAGAATCCATTTGCTCCAACATTGCATTTTAACTACCGTTACTTTGAGACGGATGCACCAAAAGGTATCCTTCTATCCTAGTAAATCGTGAAGTATTATGATGTAATTAATATCCTGCACACCAAGTGAATTTTGTGCTTCAATATGTGTGCCACCCTCGTATACAAAGACCCATGTATGAACTAGATGTTTTATTCTTTGCATTTAGTGAGTATAGGCTTAAAATAGATAAACCCCTCTAGAGATTGGTAAGAGAACTGGGCCCATCTTATCAAGTTGATCATGTCTATTACAATCATTTTGCATATTGTAAATGTCTTGTTGGGAAATGGTATTTTCAATACTCATCTGTTATGACATCCAACTGCAGATGCACCTGGTGCACCAAGACAATGGTGGTTTGGCGGTGGTACTGACTTGACTCCTTCATACGTCATCGAAGAGGATGTGAAGCATTTCCATTCTGTATGTACCACTCCCTACATGTTGCAAAACCATGCACCCAATACTGTTTTGTGTTCTACTTCGATGTCTTGGACAATGCTTAATTGTTTACAACAACAACAACAACAACATAGCCTTTTGTCCCAAGCAAGTTGGGGTAGGCTAGAGATGAAACCCAAAAGAGACAATAAACAGGGAGACACACAAAGGGACATAAAAGACACACGACAGGAAGAGGTCACGGTTCAGGCACGTTGATTGCCAGTCTCCAAGCGCTCCTGTCCAAAGCTAAATCCTTAGAACAATGCTTAATTGTTTCCTAGACAGTATTATGCTCGGCTAGCCTATGGAGTTGGTACTATTTTTGTGCTCCTCCATTTCTAGATGTGAACTAGTCAAGGGTCTTCGATGTCAAGTGCTGTGTTAAATGTAGTTAAAGAATCAATAAGGTTCTCGATATAGTTTACAGTTGCTCTGCTCTCAAAAAGGGTGTCTTCCAGTCCAATACGTGGGCACTTCACCTCAGTACTAGTACATGCAAAACAGAATTCCATGCAGTTACACACCTTTTGTTGTTTAGGGTTTCTTACGGGCAAATTCCTTGTGCTAATCTCGAGAGAGGAATCAGAACAGAGAAAATAGTAATAAGTTAGTTAATAACTATTGCTAGTTAGCACTTCAGTTGCTGCTTTGTATTTGTTTTACTATTCACTAACATATTTTTTTTGTCTGATTTCAGGTTCAAAAGCAAGCATGTGATAAATTTGATCCAAGTTTTCACCCAAGATTCAAAAAATGGTGTGATGATTATTTTTATATTAAGGTACTTTAAATTCTTTCATTTGTTACTTTAGAAACTACGAAAGGAGTCAATTCTACAGTTTAGACCACATGGTTCCCTTTTTACAATGACAAGATTTTGCATTTGCTGACTTGATCCAGATACCTCCAGTTTTCCTCAATGAAAGAAAGAAATTCCTGACTTTTTTTTTGGGTTTATGGACATGCTAGTTTGGCAATCCTGGAGAAGATACTAGTTGCCTTTTCTTAAACTTTGGATGAACCAGTTGATGTTTCAACATAGAGTTTCTGGGATCCTGAATTCTCGTGTTTTGTCTCTCAATGCAGCACCGTAATGAGCGGCGTGGACTTGGTGGAATATTTTTTGATGACCTTAATGATTATGATCAAGAGATGCTTCTCAACTTTGCTACAGGTGAAACCATTTGCTAGAATGATTGGACGAAATTATTTGTATTCAGGTAGCTTGGTACAGTGGTCTCTAAATGTGTTCATTTATGGGATGGAATTTTTACGTGTGTAGGATGGGTTCAAGTTCTTGCCAGATATTAGCTTTGACTTCTGTTCCTTTTTTACGAGCTATATTCAGCTTATTAGATGTTGCATTTCAGTGTTTAGATTGCTGTGCAATATGCGCAGTTAGAGGTGAGTTGTAGTTACAGTTATGATAACCAAAGTGATTTTCTTTCTTTACAGAATGTGCGGACTCTGTACTTCCTGCGTACATACCAATCATAGAACGGCGGAAGGACACTCCATTCAATGAGGAGCACAAGGCATGGCAACAATTGCGAAGAGGTCGTTATGTGGAGTTCAACCTTGTAAGTGGTTTTAGGCGAATACATCCAGTGTCTTGCTTGGATAGTTGGATGCCTATCTTCTGGCTTTAACATACTCGTCTTTTGAAGGTCTATGACCGTGGTACAACATTCGGCCTAAAGACTGGAGGAAGGATTGAGAGCATACTCGTGTCCCTTCCACTTACAGCACGGTGGGAGTATGATCATGTAAGCTTGGACTCTATACATATCGACATGTCTTAGTTTTTCCACCAGAGAATGCTCAAGAGTTCTTGGAAAAAAGCAAAATAAATGAAGAAAACGTACTGCTGATATTGCTATATTCTTAGTAATTATCATTTACTCTGCATCTTACTTACAACTTGGGCAACTGTTCCTCAACACTAAGCATGCAACTTCATTTGCAGAAACTGGAAGAAGGGACTGAGGAATGGAAACTTCTGGACGCGTGCATAAATCCGAAGGATTGGATCTGATTAGCCGAAGTTGGTTTGTTCTTGAGATCTTTTGTTAGAGTTTTCCCTTCTGTAGCGCCAAGATATCAGATCACGTGTAGTTTCATTATTACTTTTGTATCTGTAGAGTCGTGAATAAATATGATGTAGTAATGCTGTAGCTGTCTGTATCTACCTGCTGTTTTTTAACGCATGTGAATGAGAGAACCATTGCCTTCTGTATTTACAAAGGATTCAGGTTTTATAAACACTATCAACACTATCATTTCCCTCCTACTATGGGGAAATACTCACTGATGCAGGCAGGTCTGTATACACCCGCGGTCACATGGATGTTGTGCATTGCAGCCCGGTCTAGTTGGCCCAAAGGCCCCCAAAACACACACAGGGCCCGTTGGCCATCGTGCTGGCGCATCGCTGCGCTTCTCCCATCTCGACCACTTGATGCACCGTACCCATCTGATTTCAAGCCCGCTCGCAATGGCTTTCGAACAACGCCGGCAACATTGCTATGCTGCGAGTCGCGGTTCGACGGCGATTGGTTGGCAGCTGGTACGGAGTGGTCGCTTTGTTCTTTCCTTAAAAAGAAGAGTATCAACTGGTGGCCTGGAGCAGCTTGCTTTCATGTTAACTTTCTGCTTCGCATTAGATTCAGCTAAGGAACAAGAACATCTACCGGCCCCCTTGTGCCGAAGCCGCTCGAGTTTGCCAATCGCTTTCTTCACATGGAATATCCCTGAGGGCTAATTTGAAAACTCAAGACTTTTTCCAAGGTGAAAAATCCATGGAGAAATAATTTGAATAATTATTTAGTTCTCTAGGGAGGATTTTCCATTTCTGGGTGTGTCTCCCCCTTGTTTTCAAATTAGCCCTGAGTAAGCTTATATTCCTGGGAATTGGAGCACTGAAGCCCACGAGAATGACCTAAAACTGACATGATGTATTAGGGGGTGTTTGGTTTAAGGAGTTAAAGTTTAATAAACACTGTAGCACTTTCGTCTTATTTGACAAAAAGTTTCCAATCTTGGACTAATTAGGCTTAATAGATTTGTCTCGTAAATTACTCCTAATCTGTACCGACATGCATGCAATTAGTTTATATTTAATACTCCATACATTTGAGGGAACATTGATGTGATGGGAGTTAAACTTTAACAAAATGAAACCAAACAGGCCCTTAATTTGCCAAATCCATCGACTTGTGTTGCTGAAATGGTCTAGTAACTTTAAGAGGCATAACATAGAACATACTTCTAATGAAAAAATATTGTATTTGCTTTGTATCGTTTGGTCATATTCTAATAATAACACAACCCTTAAATACTTTATTACTAGTACTTTATCTTTTTCCGAGATATAATTGAGTTACAATTACTTTTATCTACTTTTTCGTCCTTGTTCATATTTTTCCCCAATAGTATATCTTTTCAGTCTTATATTTACGGGTCACTTTAGGTTATTTTTTATCAATAGTAGATGTTGGTAATTTCATGCAAATTTAGAGGCTGTTTTATTATTATTTTTCTAATGGCATATGAGTAATGAAGAGGTAGTTTAAGTTGTTTACATAATGACAGTGATGATGAATTTAGATTAAGATTTAGGGAATTACTTACTATTTTGTAATCGCAAATATAGATAATTTTTAGAAAAATAGAACATATCTAATGCCCGTTCGGTTGCTATAAAAAGCAGCTGCTGCAGCCACTTGCAGCTGTTGCTACAGTTTTTTTTTTTTTTTTTTTTGGTGAGAGGGCATGCAGCAGCAGCAACTGCTTTTTAGCGCAGCCATATTATTGTCTACAATGATCAGCATCCTTCAAGTAGATGACGAGATGTCACTGATTTTTATGAGAACAGTATAATTTATCTTTTTTTTTACTTTATCTTGTAAACATTAATGCGGAGACTTCAATAGATAACATCAAATGCCCTGTTCATCCGGCTTATAATCCGTCTTTTTCAGCTTGTTTTTTCAGCCAGAACAATATTTTTCTCTCACAACAAATCAGTCAAGTATTTTTTAGCCAGCTTATCAGCACAGCCAAACGGGGCCAAAGATACGGATGCAGAGACATAATAATCTATACTAACACCCTAAAAAGTAATAAACCAGCGACCACCAGTTTACACTCCAAAATTATGCCTCTCAGCAGCGATTCTCATTGCTGCTCCTGTGCCGGGAAAAGCACAAGCACTTGAGTGATTTTCCTCCCTATACTCCCTCCGTCCACGAAAGAAATACAACTACAAGTTGTGTGCCATAAAAAATAATTCACATTTAACTAAATTTCTAGTGAATTTTATTCATATTTATGGTTCCAAATTAATTTATTATAAAAATATATTTTGTAATTAAAATGATATTTACTTGATATCATAGATATTGATAATTTTATCTATAATTAATCAAACTTAAAGATACAAAACAATGACACTGTACTAGAATTGCATTCTTTCATGGACGGGGAGAGGATATAGCTATATATACGTGCATTCCGTACCGCTACATATTCTGCTCACCCCTTTGATTGTTTTAATTACCGATGGAGCTATAGCACTTATCCCCTCATCACAATGTCCCGCTGGTTGGAGACAAATATCTAATTTCAGCAATTGAGCATGGCCCCACCCACATAAGATACTTGCATGTGCCTCGAACTGTGAGCTAGTGGACTACTCCTATATGGACATGCTAGATCTTCTCAAATCTTGCTTGCTAGCAATAACAATTCTTTATATGCATGGGATTGCTTATACTAAGCGTGTCCTCAACAATGCCACTTTAATTAGCTCATAGCAATCCATGTCAACACTTTTCTTATGCGGAGGAGAGAGGAGGTGAAAAATAGAAGAGACTATCTCTTATCTTAACATCTATCTAGCTCAAAAAATAAGGTAGTCTGTGGGCCTGCTCATAAAAAATGAGAGATGGAGGTGAGAAGATATAGAATAAAAAACTATTTACATGTGTGATTCATGTAATGAAGTGGCAATGCAATGACATGACATGTATAAGGTAGCTACTGTCTCTTACTGTTGAGGTCGCCCTACTGCTCCTTGCTTGTGAATTGTGATTTGCCCGGAGTAGAAAGATATGAGAGGCTAGGGACATTTAGACAGTAGTCTAGGTTAGCGCACAAAGCAAAGAGACACACCGAATCTAGGTTTAACAATCTTTCAGGCATAAACAACTCATGTGCACATGCATGAAGGAATGGAGAGGCGCTAGCTGATGAACTGATTACTGATAGGCCAAGCTAAAGCTGGATGGTGTGTAAAACCTAAAATGAATCGAATTGGAACCTGTAGCCTGCATGCATGAGTGTCATCACTGAAAAAGTTACTCATGTGCCAAGTGCTCAACGTGCGTCATGGGTGCGCAATAGTATACTCAAAACACCGCATCATTTCCCGCTCGCTTCAAAGTGCTCTGTTTTTTTAATAATTAGTATGTGCTAGTATTAGTGCATGACATTGTGCACTATGGCCCTGTTCATATGGCTTATAATCCGTCTTATTCAGCTGGTTTTTTCAGCCGAAACAGTATTTTTGTCTCACAAAAAATCAGCCAACAGTGTTTTTCAGCCGGCTTATAATTCCAGCCGAACGACTCCTATGTTGGCCTTTATATAAAAAAATACAAATTCTAGATTTAGACAGGTCAAACTTTTTGTACATTTGGCAAGTTTATAGAAAATAACATTCATTTATGTTACAAAATAGGTTTACTAACAAAATATATTTCATAATTAATCTAATAGTATTTATTAGGTACAATAAATATTAGAATTATTTTTTTATAAATTTATATTAAATTAAAACTGTTTGACTTATTAGGAAATGAAAATTATATTGCATTCTTTTTATGAATTTGCAAGGTTCGCCAGACAAGACCCTGTTAATAAAACAATGGCAAAGCTTTGGCCGTTCTTTAAAAAAGCCAGACAAACCCTGTAAAAGATGGGGAGCTTTCCCGTACTCAGGCTTCTCAACGTAGAGCCAGCAATAGTAGTAGGATTCGGTCCCAGCTGGGCGGCCGGTGGACGGTGGTGAGTCCGGGTCCGGGATGAGATAAACGGCCACCGCCCCACTGGTCCACTGCAAGCGAGGCCACCGCCGTCCGCCGGCATGCTCCCCTCCGTGCTCCCATCTCTGTCTGTTGCCGTATTGAGACGACTCTTATCTTATCTGACCTGACCATGCATGTCCCTCCATCGCTTGACAGAGTTGCACCCCAATGCGTGTATGTGCGTGCCAAGCAAAAGGTCGTCGCGAGTTGCATGCCTGCGGCCGTGGACCAACTGCAATCATGGGGAGTGGGGAGCATGGCGATCGCGGTTGCGAGTTGTTGCAGCGCACTGTGATAACTGATAAGGCCTTTGTCCGGTCCGGTTCACACGAGGGGCAGGGCAACGACGAAAGAAGCTAGAACTGGTTCCCAATCGGCAGCCTCGATCTATTACGTCGCTCATTCCTTTTGTTGATGGAGCTAGGGAAGTATATCTGAAAAGCGCCTGTTGTGGAGCGTGCGTGGCCGACATCGGCACAACTCAATGATGCCTTGCCTTGCCCAGCTGCTGGATCATTTTCTTTGATTCTTTGCAGTTTGCACTCGAGACTGCCTGGGCTGCTCTCTGTTTTTCACAAGGTAATGTGATTGCGCTGTCAGAAACTTCGTGTACGATGATCAGAACGAAATGACCAAAGTGCGCAGATTGGGATGGAGATGATGATTCTTCAGGCATGGGAGCTGGGAAGATGAGTTAGGTAATGCTGCATGGGTCCTCTCTGTCTGAATGGGAGCTAAGTCTTTGTTGGCAAAAGTAGGGAGTTCATACTTCACACCCACAGCGGCCCAACTATCTAGAGCTGATGTTGCTGATTGATGTCAGGTTTGTCCATCGAATCTAGATTTTCGAACTGATGCTAACTGCTAACCAGTGGATTTGTATATGAACTTTTAGAACTCCACTTTATTAGTGTTTGTGGGAATAATCAACGCATAGAGAGCTCTAGCAAGCCATATATGAAAACATATGCATACAAACTTTTGTTCCAATAGAAAATTATGCACAACAGATTAATGAACAAAAAAAGTAGGTGAGCTGATGATCGACCTTTGTTTGCGAATCAGTATTAGTATTTTTTTAAAAGGCAAATCAGTATTAGTTTGGATAACCAACCAATCAGTGGCACACTGCATGTCTGCATGGCACTCCCATTCAACTTGCAAGAAGTTTGATGCCACTTCCCAATATTATAAAATGGTTCTGGTATAGGCATAACTGGAGTGGACGAGAAAATGAACATATATATTGGAAGGCGCCACCACCCGCCCCTAACATTTTTACATTCACTGTTCTTTATATGCGTATATTTGGAACTCAAGAATCTGTATATGTTTTAGAAATGCAAAGTTGGTTGAAGTTTCCAGAGAGAGGCCAATCATTGACTTACCCAAACGAAAATTTGCAAACTTCTGTACCTTGAACGCTTGCCCGGGGAAGTAAACAGAAGCAAACTTGCCATTAAAATTGCCCTCATTAAGTATAGCGTATAGTGTATGTATGTCATCTAACAAGCTAAGAATAATTTATAGAACCCGAGATTACACAAAGTCTGAAAAATAATGTAACTTGCAGCATTGTCTGGTTTATTTTTCTTAGCTAGAAAAATCTTGCAACATTGCACAATGATGGGGGGAAATCATTGCTCGTGATACCAAAAGCAGATGACCTTTATAATCATAAATGAGATATGATTTCCCAACAAAAGTGATAAGGTTGTAGCCCCAGTTTGCAGCCTTTGCTTGCGCTCCCCAAGCAGAACTAGATAAAACTCAAGCATCTGATCTGCCGTGGGTTTTGGCTTCCAAGCAAAGCAAAGCAAAGCAGAGATGGCTTACAAGCCTATGCATGTAGTATGTACTAACCTATCAGGTGTTAGAATAAACCTGACCATACATGTGTGTGCGTGTGTGTGTCATGTTCATTGTGGCGTGTGTGGCTGCATGTATATGTGCATGCGCTGTGTCCATCAAATCGGTGTTTGGCCAGGTCTTTAACGTTCGGCGGTGAAGGCTGGAGGGATACATGCGCGCTAAAGTCTGCGGTCAAGCTGGAGACCAGCTCCTGTGAAGAGCAACAGCTCATGCCCAAGTCTATGGTCAAAATGGAGACCTTTTCTTGTGGAGGGAGCAACAACTTATGGTCAGGAGCTCGCGGTCACGAAGTGTTCGTGTGCGTATTGACCGGCAAGGTGGTTGCGTAGGTGATGTGTCTGTGGGCTATAAAAGCCGGCTTGTAAGCATTGTGTGAGGTGTCTCGAGTTGTGTTGTCTTTCATCAATAATAGCCAAGATACAAGCGTTCGTCACTGCGGCGTTCGTCACTACGGCGTTCGTCGCCGAGATATCCTTGTCTATTGTTCATGTTTTACTGATCGTTCGGTGATCCTCGATTACAACAATTGGTATCAGAGCCTAGGTTATTGAGAGGTGTTTGTGCACTAGGGAGATGGCCGGTGATAGTGAGAAGGGTGATAGCAGTTCACCGTGTACGTTCGTGGTGGATCGCATCATTAGTAGCACGGGAGAGATCCCGAAGCTGACGAAGACCAACTACCACGAGTGGGCGCTCGAGGTACAGGTCAACCTGGAGGGCATGGAGCTCTGGGATGCATTGGAGAGCGGCAGTGCCGAGCACGGCAAGGATCGACGGGCGCTAGACGCTATCCTGCGCGGTGTGCAGCCGGAAATGAAGTCCGGGCTCGCCGCGAAGAAGACCGTCAAGGATGCTTGGGCGGCAATCAAGTCGCTGCGGATGAGCGATGCGCATGTGCAGGAGGCCAAGGCGCAACACCTCCTCAAGCAGTTTGAGAACGTGTCGTTCAAGGACGGCGAGGCGATCAACGACTTCGCCGTGCGTCTCAACTCTCTTGCCGCGGAGCTTCGCGAGCTGGGGGAGAAGATGGAGGAGCAACGCGTCGTGAAGAAGATGCTTCGCGTGGTACCAGCGAGGTACAATCAAATCACGTGCTCCATCGAGATGTTCGCAGACATGAAGACGATGTCGATGGAGGAGCTCGTCGGCCGGCTACGCGTGGCGGAGGAGCGCTGTGGTGGCGGCGAGGTGGTTGTGAACATTGCGGGGCTGCTGCTGCTCACAGAGGAGCAGTGGGAGGCTCGCCGGCGTGAGCGTCGTGGCAAGGAGCGTGCACGGCGTGGTGACGACGAGAAGAACAGAGGCCATAGCGGCAGCCAAGAAGACTCCGACAAAGACGACGATGACGGAGGCAGCAACATCGTTTCGGGTGTGAGCAGGCGCCGGCGCAGCTCCGGCAAGGGAAGGTGCTTCAATTGTGGCGTTCGTGGCCACTTCTCGAGGGAACGCCCGAAGCCAAGAAAGGAGGAGGCGTTGTACGGCGACGCCGAAGAAGGGGTGCTCCTGTAAGAGCAGGACGCGCATCGAGAATAATCCACGTCATGTCCGTGCGTGGCGTGAGTCGTCGATGGTGCGCGTGTTCGAGCTCGCGTTGGAGTCCATTGACTCGGTCGAATTTGTCGTGTGAGCGACGTGACGTCATGTTCGTGCATGGCGTGTGAGTTGTCAATGGTGCGCGTGTTCAAGCTTGCGTTGAAGTCCATTGATGGATCGGGTTTGTCGTGTGTGCGACATGTCTATGATGAGTTCAGGTTTAGGAGGAGAATGTTAGAATAAACCTGACCATACATGTGTGTGCGTGTGTGTCATGTTCATTGTGGCATGTGTGGCTGCATGTATATATGCATGTGTTGTGTCCATCAAGTCGGTGTTTGGCTAGGTCTTCGACGTTCGGCGGTGAAGGCTGGAGGGATGCATACGCGCCAAAGTTGGCTCATGGCCAAGTCTATGGTCAAAATGGAGACCTTTTCTTGTGGAGGGAGCAACAACTTATGGTCAGGAGCTCGCGGTCACGAAGTGTTCGTGTGCGTATTGACCGGCAATGTGGTTGCGTGGGTGATGTGTCTGTGGGCTATAAAAGCCGGCTTGTAAGCATTGTGTGAGGTGTCTCGAGTTGTGTTGTCTTTCATCAATAATAGCCAAGATACAGACATTCGTCACCGTGGCGTTCGTCGCCGAGATATCCTTATCTATTGTTCATGTTTTACTGATCGCTCGGTGATCCTCAATTACAACATCAGGCTCCTGCAAACACTGACTAGAAATTGGGTCAAAATAGTTTTGTTCCTAGGGATGGTCAGCTAGATAGATGTGGTACCTAAAAGTGAAAGAGGCCAGCCAAAAATAGACTTCTCCTTGCTTTCTATTTCTGTGCATGTTCCAAAGACATTGACTCGGTCCAAGTCCAATGCAACCACCTTGCATCACATGCCTAGCTCCACTGAAGGAGGTGCCTGTTTATCTTGATGGCCTCCCATCAGCTGCATCATTAAGAATTGGGCTGCTAATGGCAGCCACTAGCAGTCAAGTTGCGATATATATTATTATATAATTGGTGTGGTTTGTTGCGTCACCAGAAGCAAACTTGGATGCTTTCAGCTGATTGGTGACGGTGTGCAAAATAGGCTCTGAGATGGTGCTTTGCCAGTTTTAATTTTGAGATATCATGGTTGTTAACGTCACTTTGGTCATGACAAGTCTGTTGGTTCAGAAAACTATATATGACGCCCATCTTTTTCAAGAAAGTCACTGGTGAGTAGTGACTGCCGACTACAGTGTTTATCCCGTAACATCAGCATTTAGCACCCTAGAAGTGTCAATATTTGCAGCGCACACCGTCCATGTGAAGCTACAAAAAATCTGGTTATGAGCAACATCCGTTTTTATTACAGATAAAAGATCCTACATAAAAGTATCACGGGAAGACAACTTATTAGTGAAAGAAAAAACTTTGCAAAAAAGGATGACAGGAACTCGAGAAAGGGTTTGCAACAGAAGCATCTTACATGGATCTTCCTTCGGTACTGTTTTTAAAAAGAAAAAGGCTCACGTGCTTCTCCCGGCCATTTTAATGCTATTTGTAAGTATCATTTTTCCCTCTCAAAGTAGTGGTGATCACAGTAGAGTTAGGTCCCTTCAAATTTCGTTACAGTATAACAGCACGGCTCCCAAGGCACGAAGCAGTGCCTTTTGTTTAACATACTGTGAAAGCAAGCAATTTTTTTTTTTGGAAAGGTAGCAAGCAAGTTGAGTAGTGTGCTATACACCGTGATAGTAAGCCAACTTATCATAAAAGTGAAATTTAGTGATCTATCGGACACAAAGCCCTACAAGAAGACGATAACATATTTTTGCAAATAGCCCTTCACAGTAAGAGTGCATGAATCTAGGATTTTACCAACCTCAACTATGTTACAACCTTGGATAGTTGGCAACGAATATTATGAAACTGCACTGAAACGTTTACAATATTACAAAGAACATTGAGTTGAGGATCTGCTTGGTTCCTTTGCCTGCCTTGCTTGCCTCATCTCACTGAGCAAGGCTAACTTTGCCAAGGCAGGAGAGCCAATTTAGCTCACCTAAACTAGCAAGGAAAATTCTTGCTTTCAGAGGCAATTAGACAATGAGCATAAGGATCTCAATGCATCAATTGTTCCAACTCTTTGCTTAGCTAGGCAAGGCGAGGGACAACTGAGAATCCAAACGGCCCTAATTATCGAAGGAGGATTATTTAACTGTAGCAAGAACATAGAAAATCAAGTACTCTCTTCGTCCCATTGAAAGTGTCGTTTTTGACTTTTAGACTTCTTGTTTGACCATTCGTCTTATTTAAATTTTTTTTGTATAAATATTATTATTTTGTTATGACTTATTTTATCATTAGAGATACTTTAATAATGATTCATTTATTTTATTATTTGTATAAAAAATTAAATAAGACGAACGGTCAAATAAGAAGTCTAGAAGTGAAAAACGACACTTACAATGGGACGAAGGGAGTAGTTCTTATTAGAAATGTTCTTTGCGGCAGAAGTTTTTAATAATCCTTCAGAAATGTATATGCTATTATCCATCCTGACGAACTGAATAGGGGATTTTAACTAATGCTTTTTGAAGAAATGAGCGGCAAAATCATAGTTAGGACGTCTAACTCCATAGATACAAGTAAATGCTCATATGAGAATGATTTGTTTTGATGTAGAGATAGAGAGCCCCCAATGGGGAACCAAGTCTAGGATAAGCACGCAAATTAAACTTGATCATGGGCCACCCGGCCCAACCAACCCACTCAAGAAAACACGACCTATCACGCTAACGCGTCGAGTCAGGTGAGGGTCATGATTTTTGACCCATGACTCAACCCGACCTAAAAAATTCGACCCAAATTAGAAAAATCCAAGAAGTAGCCCAATCCACCAATGTGTTAGGGTAGGCTCGAGCCAAAGATTTTAACCCAAATGAAAGCATGGATAAAACTGGATACGTGTTGCTCAAGGTGGAGAACATTGTTTCCCACGTTGGCGATCCTATGGTAAATTAGGGTTCATAGTTTCGATGAAATTTCTTCGAAATTTTATTAATTTCGGTGGTGTCTGCAAGAAAAATCCAAAAATTTATATTACACTAGTACATGTGATTTACTATAAATATATAACCTTAAGGTACTGTTTATGTTGCATGCATATTCTTGAACTCAATAGATGAGTAGTCCTTAATGATGTTAATCTTTTGTTTAGGTCTAAAATTTTTAGAAAAAACATACTTCATGTCTATCATTAAAAAATTCCGGCTGGATTTTGCAAAATTCGGTAATTGCAGAGGCGGCCTAAAGAATTCCAATCCTGAGATTGGAAACCTACGGTAAATCATAATGCTGACCTAATTTAACATGTCAAATACGCATCTTATACCATTTTTTGTCGACTACATATTGTGAACAACATTTGACATATGGATTGATGATTTCTAAAAACAACTGGAACCAGATTGCTGGATTGTTACGGTTTAGGTGCGGGACAGTTGTAACTTTGCACTGCAATCTAGAGATGCTAGCTATAAAAAAACTAAATTAACCTAGATGTTTCTTTGAGCTTCGAATTGTTCGTACCAATGTAATGAATTACTATTAGAACATGATTGGATCTCACGAACTAAAATCAATATCTGAAAATGGTTCCTATTTCATTATTAAATTACTTTTTCAAATTCCCTCGGTCCTTGGGAACCAAACGTGACCTTAGATGAAAGACAAACAGACCTTCCTTCCCGTTACCAAAATAGAATCTTTGTATTTCCATGTTTCACCTCCCACCAGCTGAAAGCTGTGAGACACGCCCGCTGCCCGCAACTTGCTCCGCAGATAGACTGCAGCGCACCCCATGTCGCCATCATCCCTCCACCCGATTTCACCTGTCGAGCACCACGCACGCATGTGCCGACTACAGCAGACCGCGCCGGCGCCGGGCTGCGGGCCTCGTTTCCGGTTCCGCAACAGAGGACGCAGCAAAGCGAGCGCGCTTGCCATGCATGGGAACCGTGGATGGTATGGAACGCCGCGCGCGCGGGGTCCCCGGCTGCAGGCCGCCAGCCGCCAGTTCGGTGAACTGGGGAGAAAAACATTGTATCAGAATTCCTGTAGCATTTCGTTTGTATTTGGTAAAAATTATCCAAATTTTGACTAACTAGGCTTAAAATGTTCATCTCGCAAAGTACAACAAAACTGTGCAATTAGTTTTTGATTTCATCAACATTTAGTACTCCATGCATTTGCCGATATTTTGATGTAACAGAGAATCTTTTTTTTGCATAGTAAAATTTAGGGAGAATCGGGGCAACTAAACAAGGGACAAGCCAAAAGACGGCGCGGGCGAGCACGTTCCAATCCGCCCAGGCCCCGGCCGGCGCACCCCCCTCGTCCGACGAGCTGACTCGGCCGCCCCGCGCGCGACGGGTGTCCCGCCTCGCCACACGCGGCGGCTCCGCACAGGCTCCAGCGCACGTGCACGGGGGCGCCGCTGCCGCGGGAGGAAGGAGCGCTTTTTCCCGTCGTCTCGCGGCCTGCCCGTGGGCCGTGGTGTGTGCGTGTCAATGGAAGAAGTAGGCTATCCACACTCATGAACCTCTATATTCATCCTCTATACGTCCTAGTCAGCAAGATTCTCTCCTCTATACTTAATTCTCCCGCACCTATCCATCCTCTATATTATTCTCTATCCACTCTAACTCACTTATCACTTTATCTAAATATATCCATGTGTGATATAGTTTTGAAGGATTTATTGAAACGCATTTAATGGTGCAATCGGAATTTAATTTAGATTTTTGGTTTGTGAGTTATAACATTTTTTTCTTTGTTTAGCTAGTGGGATCCGCCACTGCCCACTGTAGAGTAAGCATTATACCACTCTAAATATAGAGTGAGAAAAAGAATAGAGTATCGTTTTAGAGTATCCAGTGCAGCAGTTTTTATTCTATATTCATACTCTAAAGCTTTAGAGTATCCCTTTAGAGTAGCCACTGCGGGTAGAGGAAAGTAGGCGGCTGCTTTTGCTTGCGTGCCCTCGTGGAGTTGCTGTCACAGAACCTCCTAATTATGGTGGCCCACAAGTACCCGTCATTGCCTTAATGACCTCTGATGGCCGTACTTATGTTCACCATAACTTAAAAGGCCTGCTTCCATCCGAACAGGATCCAATCACAGGAGTATTGCAATATTACAACAGTTTATTCAAAATATTCAACAGAGTAACGTAGCGGAAGTCTTACAATAATATAGGTTTACAAACCAGTTTTCAAACTTCAAACCTTATGTAACATTATTACAAACCAGTAGTAGAGAAGTATCGGTATTAACTTTATTACAACACACAAGCGAGATGCCTTGCCCAAAGGCCACACAGTCTACTCGTCGTCGCTTTCTTCAACCACGACGGTCATGCAACAAGGCTCGAAGCAGACTTGTTCATGAACCGCACCTGCAACAAGGGGTTAACAAACCCTGAGTACTTGAGGGTACTCAACAAGACTTACCCGACTAAGACAAAGACTCCAAGGGCATGCTAGCTTTAGGGAATCAAGGTACGAGTATTCTAGAATCAAGATTTTCCTTTGTAGAAAAGCTTACTAAAGTAGATCCTTATCTTCAACATTTTACTTTTACCATTGATGGTTCATTAACCAAATCTAGGTGATCCTAATCTAGATCAAAGTAATTATCATCAAAACCTTTCTCATTCTTTCTTTTATTCTAGTTCTTAACTACGATGCAAGTCAGGTGATCAAGTCTCCATAACCGAGGAGCAACGACGATTCGAACCGATTATACCCAGCTGGGGATCCCTAACCTCACGACATATGTAGAACCGAATCTTGCATATATCAACCCTCATTTAGATCTCCCAAAACCAGAACGTGTCCATCGCCACCCGAGAGTACAATACTCCTCGAACCCGACCAAATTCTAGCCCCGAGGGTACATGCTACTCTCGCCATCTCTCCACTCCCAGTGCGAGGTTAGACGTTCTCGTAATGGAATCACCAACATTTTGGGCTTACCCAAGGCATGAAGCTAGTTGCAAAGTCTTGAACACAACAGGCTTACAACGAACGGACCTTAACTGACAAGGCGGAAACACTACATTGAGACTCATTTCCCAATGCATGTTAGCAGTGGCCAAACCATCCGCCTGATCTTTCAAGTTCATTCTCATATTTCAATATTCATTCAATATGCCGTCATGGCTATATAAACATTGTATTTAAAAGCTTAACTTCTAAGCATAGCGAAGCATACTACGCATTTTCCGTAAAACAGGTATCAAGGTTGATATCACAATAATCAAGGATGATAATGCAGCAATTGGGTTATCACTCAACTCCTAATTACTTAATGCAGTAAACCATATTATAAATAATAAAACATTTGTAAAATTCAAGGTAGGGTTTAAATGCACCGTGGCTTGCCTTGCTCGGACACGACGACTGACTCAGACCCGAGAACTCCAACGTCAGGTCCGAAACCCACCGACGATCGCTCTTCTCCGGAGACTGGCTCGACGGCTTCGACTTCTTCGAAAGCGGAGACTACACGAACACATAGCATGCTTTAACATGATGCTCGATGATAAACATAATGCTTGATGATAACATGCTACGAGTTACGACTAGAGTACAACTTCCCTCGCGGTACAGTCACAAACTGAAAACCTACTAACTAGTAGCGACGATTCCAGCGATACCAGCTTTTAACCTAACAAGTTACTAACGAGCTCAAACATAGAATTAAGGTGCCAAAGATCACAAAAGGGTAGTGACCTAAGGACATCACTCATCAAAAAGGCACACAACTCTTAAAGTTCTCAAATTAACATTTATTTATTATTTAAATAATTAGGACATAATTAGAAGTTAATCAAATTTTACCTAATCAAGCTCAAACTTTTTCTATGGATTAAGAATGATTTATAACAGTGTCATAATAAATTTCATCATTTTTGGATTAATAAATTAATTATTAAAATTCATGGAAGTTGTATTTAATCTTTATTAGAACTAATTAATTCTACTGCACAAAGTAAACAAATTTAGGGTTTAACATTTTTCCTAGATAGTTTGCACATTGAGAAGCTTACACAAAAATTTTCATGAATTTTGAAACTCTACACAAATTTTTAATGAAATAAACAAATAGTAGCACTATTCAAAATTTTGAAAAAGAAAAACAAAAACCGAACTCGGGCCGATCCTTCTCTCCTTCCGGCTCGGCCCACTGAGCGGCCCGCTTGCGCGCACCCGCGTGCTCGCGCCCGCACTCGCCCGAGCGGCCCAGCACCGCGGCCCAGCCCGCGTGCGCTCACTCTCCCGTTTTCTCTCACTGACAGGCCGACCCCGCCTGTCATCGCCTACCTCCCGTGCCTCGCTCACTCCCGCGTGCTCACTCACCTCCGCACGGTGGCCGGCCGGTGACCAGGGCTTCGGTCGACCAACTGACCCGACCAACACCAACTACACCTTCTCACGACTCCGTTTTACTAATTGACCCCACGGTTCGAGCTCCGGTGACACTTCACCGACGACGGTGGCGGCTCGGCAACTACGGTGACCGACGACTCGATGACACAAAGGTGCAAAGCTTAAACTAACTAGCCAGGGAGCATCAGGGGCGTACCACGATCACAGAGGCGTGATCGGTTGAAGCGGAGAGGCACTGGAGGCGGCTGGCCACGGTAAGGCGAGGATGGCGGGCAGTCGCCGGAGTTGAGCACGGGAGGCGGTGGCTGCGGTGATCCAGGCGAAGTCAAGCTGGCTTGGGTGGTTTTCGAGGTGCGTGAGGATGCGGCGATGCTGTTGGTGCGACTGGCGTGGCCGGAGATGGCCTGGTGGCGGCAGCGGCGAGCGGCGGAGCCGCGGTGGCGGCGGTGGCGAAAAATGGTAAACGTCACTGTGAACTCATGTATTTATAGAAGGCGGTCGCGACTACAGAGCCGGACTGCTCGCGTCGTCGCGCTGGCGTTCTCGACCGCGCGCGAAGGGTCTGGGCGGCCACGGCGGCTCGCCGGCGCCCATACCGCGCGGTGGCCGGCCGCCATTGGCGCGGCACTGTAGCACCCCCCCCAGATTAATTAGCACTATAACACCCAGGGTGTTACAGCCCTTCCCCCTTAAAGAAATCTCGTCCCGAGATTTAAAGCCTTGAGTTAAGTAATAGAAAAAGAAACGTGTCAAGCAAACACGTCCAAGACTTGTCTACAAAACAGGTAGGGGTTTTCTGCATTACAAAGATTTTAAAAGGATAGGTTACAGTTTAAAGAGGAAATTGCAACCTAGATAGAAGCAAAGAACTCCGGGAAATTCTCTAACAGATAATCCTCCATTTCCCAAGTGGCTTCCTCTTCTGAATGTTGATTCCACTGTATTCTGTACCATTTAGTTGTTCTACTTTGGGTAACATGATCTTTTTGATCCAAAACTCTGACAGGATGTTCAGAATATGTCAAATCCGGTTCAAGTTCAACTCCCTCAACATCAACCACTTGATCATGTACTTGTAGACACTTCTTCATTTGTGATACATGAAATACATTGTGCACGGCTGACAGTTGTTCAGGCAGCTTTAACTTATATGCCACCTTTCCACATTGTTGAATGATTTGAAAAGGATCAATATAACGTGGTGCGAGTTTGCCTTTGACTTCAAATCTGCTAACTCCTTTCATGGGTGATACTTTTAGATAAACATAATCCCCTACTTGGAATACCAAAGGTCTACGCCTTTTATCAGCATAACTCTTTTGCCTGAACTGAGCCACTTTCAAATTATTCTGGATCTGCCTAACTTTTTCTTCTGTTTGTTTCACAAGATCAACATCGAAAAACCATCTTTCTCTCGGTTCTGACCAATTCAATGGAGTTCTGCACCTACGACCATACAATGCCTCAAACGGTGCCATTTTGATACTCTCTTGATAACTATTATTATAGGAGAATTCTGCTAAAGGTAACCACTCGTCCCAAGTGTCTGAATAATTAAGTGCACATGACCTTAACATGTCTTCTAGAATTTGATTGACCCTTTCGGTCTGACCACTTGTTTATGGATGATAAGCGGTACTATGCAAAAGTTTTGTACCCAGGGACTCATGTAGGTGTCTCCAAAATTTGTTAACAAACTGAGTACCTCTATCTGATACAATGGTCTTTGATGCCCCATGAAGACTCAGGATTCGTGCAATATAAATTCTTGCATAAGTTATAGCAGAATAGTCCACCTTAACTGGAATAAAATGAGATGACTTTGTCAGTCGGTCCACAATGACCCAAATTGAATCAAAGCCTCTTGAGGTCTTGGGTAACCCAGTAATGAAATCCATACTGATATCTTCCCATTTCCAGGATGGAATGGGCAAGGGTTGTAACATTCCTGCCGACTTCAGGTGTACTGCCTTCACCTTACAACAAGTGTCACATCTGGCCACATACTTGGCAATCTCAATTTTCATTTTGGTCCACCAGAATTTTTGTTTCAAATCTTGATACATCTTATTACTTCCTGGATGAATAGAAAACCTTGTGCTATGTGCTTCATCAAGAATGAGCTGACGTAACTCTGGAACCTTTGGGACCACTAACCGGTTCTTAAACCACAACACATCTGCATCATCAATACTGAAATCTGTCTGTTGACCCATTCTAACTTTTTCTTTGATGTGAGCTACTCCGAAATTCTTTCTCTGAGCAGACACAATCTGATCTTTGATTGTTGATTCTATTGTGACATTAGTCAACTGACCTTGTTGAACTAATTCAATATTCAGCTTTTCTAATTCATAACATAAACTGTAATCCATTGGCTTCACAGTAATGCAATTGCAATGATTCTTTCTACTGAGTGCATCAGCAACAACATTTGCTTTTCCAGGGTGATAGTGCACTTCTAAATCATAGTCCTTTATTAACTTCAGCCACCTTCTTTGCCTCATATTCAACTCTGACTGAGTAAAGATATACTTTAAGCTCTTGTGATCTGTATACATGTGGCAAGTATTACCTAACAAGTAATGACGCCAAATTTTCAATGCATGAACCACAACTGCTAGTTCAAGATCATGTGTCGGATAATGTTCTTCATGACGCTTCAACTGTCTCGAGGCATAAGCAATGACTCTGCCTTCTTGCATCAATACACAACCAAGGCCAATACCCGAGGCATCACAGTAAACATCAAATGGCTTTTCTATATCTGGTTGTGCCAAAACTGGAGCAGTTGTCAATGACTTCTTTAAAATTCTAAAAGCTTTCTCACATTCTAGAGACCATATGAACTTAGTTTGATTCTTCAACAACTCTGTGATTGACTTGGCTATCTTTGAAAAGTCAGGTATGAATCGACGGTAATAACCCGCCATTCCCAGAAAACTTCGGACTTCATGAACTGAGATTGGTGGTTTCCAATACAGAATATCTTCCACCTTGCCAGGATCTACTGCTACTCCTTCGGCTGACAACACATGTCCTAAGAATTGCACTTCTCTTAACCAAAACTCACATTTACTGAACTTGGCATACAGTTGGTGATCTCTCAGACGAGTCAAAACAACTCTGAGATGCTCAACATGTTCTTCTTCACTTTTGGAGTATACCAGAATATCATCAATAAACACAACCACAAATTTGTCAAGCTCCGGCATGAAAACTGAGTTCATCAGATACATGAAATGTGCCGGTGCATTGGTGAGACCAAAAGACATAACTAGGTACTCATACAGTCCATATCTGGTAGTGAATGCAGTCTTTGGGATATCTTCAGGTCGAATCTTGATTTGATGGTACCCTGACCGAAGATCGATCTTTGAAAATACCTTTGCCCCCGCAAGCTGATCAAAGAGTAGATCAATGCGAGGCAACGGATATTTATTCTTAATGGTTACTTCATTCAGCGGTCGATAGTCAACACACATCCTTAAAGTCTGATCTTTCTTCTTGACAAAAAGAGCTGGACATCCCCATGGTGAGGAACTGGGTCTGATAAAACCTTTGTCACGTAACTCTTGTAATTGATCCTTAAGTTCTGCCAATTCATTGGGTGGCATTCTGTAAGCTCTCCGGGATATTAGGGCAGTACCCGGTTTTAACTCAATCACAAATTCTACATCTCTGTCTGGTGGCAGACCTGGTAGATCATCTGGAAACACATCTGGAAATTCACAGACTACCGGTATATCACAAATCTCCTGTACTAAAGTTGCACATATCCTTTCAACTGTTCTCTTTGGGATAGGAAGTTGGATAAGAAGATGAGATTTATTATCTGGCAGGTTCAACCTTATAGTTCTATGCAGTGCATCTATAAGGGCTCCTCTTTGGTACATCCAATTCATACCCAAGATTACATCTATATCCTATTTCTGTAATATTATCATTGAGGTAGGAAATATATGCCCACCTAACTCTATAGGTACGTCATGTACCATCTCCTTAGTACACAGTCGTCCCCCGGGCGACCGGATAAAGAAATCTTCTTGTGTTCCCATAATTGGAATGTCATGCTTAACAACAAAGGTGCGATTTATGAATGTATGCGATGCACCTGAATCAAATAACAGTACTGCTGGATGATTAGCAACAGGGAACATACCCATCATAACAGGTTCTCCCTCTGGGATTACACTTGCTTGAGTGTAGAATACACATCCGGTCTTCTTCTTCTCACCCTTATCCTTCTGAACATTCAGGTTATTATTCTTGCTCTGAGGTTGTTGCTGTTGCGGTACGGGAGCTCTGGGATAACTGGGATTGTACTGCCTTGGATACGGGCAGTCCTTGGAAAAGTGGCCTGGCTTTCCACAGTTGTAACAGGGAAAGTTATGGGTTACTGGAGTCTGGTTTCGAATACCAGGGGCATTCGGCTGCTGTGGATACTGCGGAATTGCGGCAGGACGGAAAAACGTCTGCGGCTGAGCTTGGTATTGCGGTGGACGATAAGTTGGGCGGAAATGGTTCTGAGGGTGATAAACAAACCTCTGACGCTTTTTAATGCCACTAGACGGGCTAGAAAACACTGGCTTCTTTTTCTTCGACTCTTTATGTAGTCGGGACTTCTCTTCTGACGCAATAGCCACATTGACTATCTCATGGTAAGTGGCATTATAGCAGGTGACCAATGCTTCCTGGATTCTGGTACTCAAACCTCTCATGAAACAACTCTTCTTCTTTGCATCGGTGTTCACATATTCCGCTGCATACTGGGATAGATGATTGAATTTGCCCACATACTGTAGAACTGTCTGGTTCCCTTGTTTCAGCGAGAGAAACTCTTCTAACTTCATGGCCATGACACCATCTAGGATATAATGTGCTCTGAAGGCTTCACGAAACTCCTGCCAAGTGATACGGTGGCCATCAGGCCGTGCGGCGACCAGATTCACCCACCACGCCCCTGCAGCACCTCTAAGCTGGTGTGCTGCAAACACGGGCTTCTGATGCTCCGTGCACTATAAAAGTTCAAACTTCTGCTCCATGGTACGAAGCCAGTCATCCGCCTCTAGCGGCTCATCTGCCTTTGAGAACACTGGTGGACGGGTATCGGTGAAATCCACATAAGTGGTTTCCCCTCCATTGTTACGGCCTCGACGGCCCTGATTTTCATTCTGATTCTGATTCTGAGCCAACAAGGTAGTGGCATTAACCAGTGCGGCAATAGCTTCTGCCAAGGTGGGTGGAAACGGTGGGGGATTCGGAGGATTGTCCCTTTCTTGGGAAGTTCCAGTACCATCCATCTGTTGTACACAAACTATATTTATTTACATCGCTTTATTGAATTAAAAAGCAGTTAGTATAGTACTTGTATACACACACAACTTATCTTACATTATTTCATTACAAACTTGCTCTCAAGCAAGAAACTACCCACTAAGGTTCTTAGAAAGCAGGAAAGACTACTATATTACACAACCATCCATGTCGACACTTCACTCCTCATCATCATCGCTGATCACGATCACTCCATCCTCATTCTCTGGAGCACTTGCACCAGTGACATGACTCGCATCATCCCCACTTTCCATCATGGGTTCATCTTCTTCTGGATCTTCTTCCTCATTGTCCTCTCCATCAGGAACAATCACGGCACCGACATCATCTTCTACTGCCTGGGGCTGATGATTGGGATTCATCAGATCATTTAGCCTATGGACTTCCTCATGCAGAACTGTGTTGTACTGCTCTAGGTGTGTCACATAAAGCTCCAACTCATGAACATGAGCCCTGGCTTCTGTCTCCTTTTTCAAAGACTCCTTCTAGAACTATTTCCAAAAACACATGTTGCGCTTCAGTCGCTCCACTTCTGATGTAAGCCTTGCAACCTCTGATTCCGAATCCGGGTTCGGATTACGACTACTGCTTGCTCCATCACCTCTGGCGGCCAACTGATGACGCGGCACTCCTTGCGGACCCGTTTTCTTGCGAGGAGTCGTCATCACACGTGCCATCCTATAGCAAGATAGAATTAGGACGATAAGAACAGATAGGGGGATCTGAAGGTTAGCATGAATAGGATTTGAACCTTACTTAACCCAAACCACTTTAAAAGGGAAGGTAGCTTAAGCAGGTTAATTAAACATGATGCATGCATCGCACTTACGATCTAACAGAAAGATTTAAGTAACACATGCAATCTTTATAACATAGGGCACTATACATGATACTTCACTACGAAGCTTTCAAATATGAACTAAGGAAACTATAGAATAGATTAAGATAAGCAAAAGCAATTTGGACCAAAATATCAGTATTAAGTTTGTTTGACCCAAATCATTTTGAAGTTTTGCAAGGTAATACTACAATAACCCGAGTGATTATGCTCTGGTACCAGCTGTCACAGAACCTCCTAATTATGATGGCCCACAAGTACCCGTCATTGCCTTAATGACCTCTGATGGCCGTACTTATGTTCACCATAACTTAAAAGGCCTGCTTCCCTCCGAACAGGATCCAATCACAGGAGTATTGCAATATTACAACAGTTTATTCAAAATATTCAACAGAGTAACGTAGCGGAAGTCTTACAATAATATAGGTTTACAAACCAGTTTTCAAACTTCAAACCTTATGTAACATTATTACAAACCAGTAGTAGAGAAGTATCGGTATTAACTTTATTACAACACACAAGCGAGATGCCTTGCCCAAAGGCCACACAGTCTACTCGTCGTCGCTTTCTTCAACCACGACGGTCATGCAACAAGGCTCGAAGCAGACTTGTTCATGAACCGCACCTGCAACAAGGGGTTAACAAACCCTGAGTACTTGAGGGTACTCAACAAGACTTACCCGACTAAGACAAAGACTCCAAGGGCATGCTAGCTTTAGGGAATCAAGGTACGGGTATTCTAGAATCAAGATTTTCCTTTGCAGAAAAGCTTACTAAAGTAGATCCTTATCTTCAACATTTTACTTTTACCATTGATGGTTCATTAACCAAATCTAGGTGATCCTAATCTAGATCAAAGTAATTATCATCAAAACCTTTCTCATTCTTTCTTTTATTCCAGTTCTTAACTACGATGCA
The DNA here is from genome assembly GCA_038087645.1 of Saccharum hybrid cultivar R570. Lineage (NCBI taxonomy): Eukaryota > Viridiplantae > Streptophyta > Magnoliopsida > Poales > Poaceae > Saccharum > Saccharum hybrid cultivar. The sequence continues at coordinate 6,989,047 of JAQSUU010000512.1, forward strand.
AGTCAGGTGATCAAGTCTCCATAACCGAGGAGCAACGACGATTCGAACCGATTATACCCAGCTAGGGATCCCTAACCTCACGACATATGTAGAACTGAATCTTGCATATATCAACCCTCATTTAGATCTCCCAAAACCAGAACGTGTCCATCGCCACCCGAGAGTACAGTACTCCTCGAACCTGACCAAATTCTAGCCCCGAGGGTACACGCTACTCTCGCCATCTCTCTACTCCCAGTGCGAGGTTAGACGTTCTCGTAATGGAATCACCAACATTTTGGGCTTACCCAAGGCATGAAGCTAGTTGCAAAGTCTTGAACACAACAGGCTTACAACGAACGAACCTTAACTGACAAGGCGGAAACACTACATTGAGACTCCTTTCCCAATGCATGTTAGCAGTGGCCAAACCACCCGCCCGATCTTTCAAGTTCATTCTCATATTTCAATATTCATTCAATATGTCGTCATGGCTATATAAACATTGCATTTAAAAGCTTAACTTCTAAGCATAGCGAAGCATACTACGCATTTTCCGTAAAACAGGTATCAAGGTTGATATCACAATAATCAAGGATGATAATGCAGCAATTGGGTTATCACTCAACTCCTAATTACTTAATACAGTAAATCATATTATAAATAATAAAACATTTGTAAAATTCAAGGTAGGGTTTAAATGCACCGGGGCTTGCCTTGCTCGGACACGACGACTGACTCAGACCCGAGAACTCCAACGTCAGGTCCGAAACCCACCGACGATCGCTCTTCTCCGGAGACTGGCTCGACGTCTTCGACTTCTTCGAAAGCGGAGACTACACGAACACATAACATGCTTTAACATGATGCTCGACGATAAACATGATGCTTGATGATAACATGCTATGAGTTACGACTGGAGTACAACTTCCCTCGCGGTACAGTCGCAAACTGAAAACCTACTGACTAGTAGCGACGATTCCAGCGATACCAGCTTTTAACCTAACAAGTTACTAACGAGCTCAAACATGAAATTAAGGTGCCAAAGATCACAAAAGGGTAGTGACCTAAGGACATCACTCAATCAAAAAGGCACGCAACTCTTAAAGTTCTCAAATTAACATTTATTTATTATTTAAATAATTAGGACATAATTAGAAGTTAATCAAATTTTACCTAATCAAGCTCAAACTTTTTCTATGGATTAAAAATGATTTATAACAGTGTCATAATAAATTTCATCATTTTTGGATTAATAAATTAATTATTAAAATTCATGGAAGTTGCATTTAATCTTTATTAGAACTAATTAATTCTACTGCACAAAGTAAACACATTTAGGGTTTAACATTTTTCCTAGATAGTTTGCACATTGAGAAGCTTACACAAAAATTTTCATGAATTTTGGAACTCTACACAAATTTTTAATGAAATAAACAAATAGTAGCACTATTCAAAATTTTGAAAAAGAAAAACAAAAACCGAACTCGGGCCGATCCTTCTCTCCTTCCGGCTCGGCCCACTGAGCGGCCCGCTTGCGCGCACCCGCGTGCTCGCGCCCGCACTCGCCCGAGCGGCCCAGCACCGCGGCCTAGCCCGCGCGCGCTCACTCTCCCGTTTTCTCTCACTGACAGGCCGACCCCGCCTGTCATCGCCTACCTCCCGTGCCTCGCTCACTCCCGCGTGCTCACTCACCTCCGCGCGGTGGCCGGCCGGTGACCAGGGCTTCGGTCGACCAACTGACCCGACCAACACCAAGTACACATTCCCACGACTCCGTTTTACTAATTGGCCCCACGGTTCGAGCTCCGGTGACACTTCACCGACGACGGTGGCGGCTCGGCAACTACGGTGACCGACGACTCGATGACACAAAGGTGCAAAGCTTAAACTAACTAGCCAGGGAGCATCAGGGGCGTACCACGATCACAGAGGCGTGATCGGTTGAAGCGGAGAGGCACTGGAGGCGGCTAGCCACGGTAAGGCGAGGATGGCGGGCAGTCGCCGGAGTTGAGCACGGGAGGCGGTGGCTGCGGTGATCCAGGCGAAGTCAAGCTGGCTTGGGTGGTTCACGAGGTGCGTGAGGATGCGGCGATGCTGTTGGTGCGACTGGCGTGGCCGGAGATGGCCTGGTGGCAGCGGCGGCGAGCGGCGGAGCTACGGTGGCGGCGGTGGCGAAAAATGGTAAACGTCACTGTGAACTCATGTATTTATAGAAGGCGGTCGCGACTACAGAGCCGGACTGCTCGCGTCGTCGCGCTGGCGTTCTCGACCGCCGCGCGAAGGGTCTGGGCGGCCATGGCGGCTCGCGGCGCCCATACCGCGCGGTGGCCGGCCGCCATTGGCGCGCACTGTAGCACCCCCAAATTTTGAATTTTCAAACTGTTTTCTAAAATTACTCTCAAATTCATGTAACAACTTGAAAAACTTCCAATCTATGAAATCTTTAGAATTTCAAGCTCTACAAGTTTTGTATTGACACATTTTTCAGATTTGGTAATTTAGAAATTACTTTTGATTTTATATTGAAACTTCAAAATCTCCAAACATCAAAGTTGTATATATTGACCAGACCTACAACTTTGCTGTTCAAAACTTTTTCAAATTCTGCCTCCATTTTGAAATCTTAGTTTGGGGACAAAAATGAGTCAAAACTGAAATTTGTTTATTTTCAAAATTGCTCCACATTTTACACTAAAACTTTGAAAACTCAAAACACCAAAGTTGTAGCCCTTGAAAAGTTCTACAAACTTGGTTTTGAACTTTTTCCCAAATTTTGCTTAGATTTTGAATTATTTCAAAAGGGGTAAAACAGGGTTTTGAAATTTAGGGTTTTCAGAGGAATTTTAAATTGGAATTTGTTGCTACTTTGATTTGTGATTACTTAGCGATCAAAACCTCACCCAAGGGCATCATTTGGACCAACATGACATGGTTGACTAAATGCCACTCTTGGTTGACCAATTAGCTTTTAAAATTCTTTTACATTTTTCCCCAATTTTGAATTCGAATTCGAATCGGAAAACTCGTGACAAGTTTTGGGACTCCAATTCAAACTCAAATTTGGAGTTTAATTTTAGAGGTTGTACTTGAGCTCATACCCTACACTTGACACTAGTGTGCAACACAGTCGCACACCTCAAATTACGCAGGGCATGGACTAAGCATTTGCGGTGGTATTAAAAATTAGGGTTTTCGGGTTCGGAGCACACCACTGAGAAACACATTCAACCTAGATAAGTAAACTTGTTTTAGTTGATGCATAACAAAGTTAACCTAACAGGGATGCTTTGCAATGCATTATGATGACATGGCAGATTAATTAGCACTATAACACCCGGGGTGTTACAGTTGCCGATTTGGGTAATTGGGTTAATGGGTTGGGGGTGCTTTCAGCGTGCATGGCCACTTGGCAACTTGGCTAGGCTCTGTTTGAACTTATCGTGATGGTTAAAATAATCTAATTGTAATTCAACAAATAGGATAGAGTATTATAATCAAAATCTTGTATTATATTAATCCTATAATCCTAATGAAACCCTCTTTTTTAAAAAAAATTATTGACATTTCTTTCTTTGATCGACGATAAACCATATTAACAATCCATGGATCCAAACACCCTTATTATTATCTATAGTCATAATTATAATAATTCCATCCATAATGCATATTATAATAATTCGGGTCTAATCCAAATAGGGCCTTAATACGATGGTTGCCCTATTCTTTTTTGAAGCACTCGCATATGCTCTATACACGCTAACGTGCACCAGGAACAAAATGCACTTACATCTAACCAGTATAACCATTTGTGAGAGACTGAGTTGGAAGATTTTAAGCTTGATGAAGTAGCGTTGACAACTTGACATCTCGCTAGTGAATACACATACACACTTGCGGCTATAAGCAGAGGTACGCACGCCGTACCCCCTAGTTTTATGAGCACTTAGAAAAAAAATTGTATTTGGAGATCTTAAAATCAACAAAATCATCACATACGTCTCGCCACCAACAAAAATATCACATATTGCCTTTATTCTTAAAATTTGACATTCTCCCAACGGACGGCGAGGTGGGCGCGCGCAAGCAGCGCCGCCGCCACTCGGTAGTCCGGACATAGGCCTCCTAGCCGGCGTCTTGATCAGTGTCCAATATAACTTAGCTTACAATATATTAAGGACGGTTCGGGCGTCAATGTATAATTTTTTTTGACTTTAGGGCGCCGCTAACGTGTTGTATTGAATTTTTTCTATGCGTAAAGCTTTTGCGTGATCGAGAATTTTTTTTGACATTCTAGAAATCAAGAATTGTCAGCAAAATGTTCCGCTTCTACGCTTAGGGCATGTTTTGTAGGGCTCTTCTGTGGCTCCGACTCTGGCTCCTGCGGAGGAGCTCTGGCAAACGTTTTCCTGGAGGAGCCGTTTTTCAGCAAAAAGCAGAGGAGTCAAAGCCGTTTCGGAGGATATTGTGGCTCCTCCAAAACGGTTCTGGCTCCTCTGTAGGAGCCCTCGAGAGGAGTTGTGCCAAACACCCCCTTAACACATTCAATGGAGCCCATTTATGTATATTAAAATCAACCCCACCTTCCAACCTTCATCAGATCCCTCATGACTAGATTGTTTCTAGAATAAGCCTTCGTTAATATCAGAATCTGTCAACAGACTCCAGAAGCTGCCCAAAAAATTAGACATGTTTATGTTCACACAATAAAACTCCCTCTATTTTAAATTATAAGAAGCTATGACATTTATATTTATTTTTTTATACATTTAAATATACACTATGTCCAGAAGATTCATATTAAAAGTAATGTATCTAGAAAAATTGAAACATCTTATAAATTAGAGTATAGGGGGTACTTTTTTTTTCGTAGAATGCAATTCTGTTTTTTTCTTTTTTGACAAGTCGAGTAGTTCAAAGTTCGACTAGACCTACATAAGTAAGTATTAATATTTTTTGATATCAAGTAAGTATCATTAATTAAATTAATTATGAAATATGTTTTATATTATACCTACTGAAATGATAAATGTAAATATTTTTCTTTAATTAAACTTAAGGAAGATAGATTACTTAAGGAAGTTTGACTTAATCTAACCTATAAAATTTGGATGGAGGTAAGAAGAACGTACGTATTAGAGGGAGCAATAAGCCAATACTAGTCAATACATGAGTCTAAGCGGATAAATATACGGCTGCTATACAGGATATATACGGCTACCGACCTACCGTGTTATACGTTATTTAAAGCCAGTAGTGTATAAGGAAAGAAGATGATGATAACAGGTAGACATAATAATAAAGGAAAAACTCAACAGAAAAATAAGCAACGCAACAGGACCTACTTGCAAGTTGCAACCCTGCGCAGTTTTGTTTTTTTTTCTTTTCAGAGTCTGCGTGCCGCACACAAATCACAGCGACTTGGGCTGGGTAGCGTGTGCTTACGCACAACCCTGCCTGAAGTTTTTCAACTCCTTTCACACGCCTCCCAGCACCAGCTCACATCTCTCCTTCCTCTCCAATCCCCCGGATCGAGCAACACAAGCAACCACCAGCCGGGCAAACGCCGTCTCGCTCCATGCATAAGGTCTCCGCCCGCCATGCCGCACCGCCGCCGAGCCCTTAACCCGACTCTGCCCCCGCCACCTCCCGCCGCCACCGCGTTCGGCCACCACGGCGCGGACGAGGCGCGGCTGCCGCTCCTCGCAGACTACGCGCTGCTCCACCAGTCCTCCGCCTCCGTCGTCGACGCGCCCGCGGCGGCCTCCGCGTCGTCGGAGTGGAGCGCCGGGAGCGCCTTCACCGCCACCTCCGACGCGGCCACCACCACCGCCACGGCTCCGGGCTCATCCTCCCAGCTGCTGACCGCCGCCGAAGCCGCCGGCGGGAGCGAGAGGGAGACGTGGGTCCGCCGGGCCAGGGAGGGGTACTACCTCCAGCTCTCCCTCGCCATCCGCCTCACCTCGCAGGCCTTCCTCGCCGGCGCCCCGCCCGCGCCCGAGCTCCTCTTCGGCTGCGGCTCCGGAGTCGTCGCCGACCACCACGCTGCTGGCGACGGCGCGGATGATCCGGAGGCCATCTCCTACCGGCTCTGGGTACGTGCATACTTCCACACGAATGCATATATGGGTCGCACGGACATGGTACAAGTACAACACACGAGCATATGCATATGATCTATGGTGCAATGCTTGTAGAGACGAGAAGCACAAACTCCTGGACACGCCTTTCAACTATTCTTGCCTCTACTATGACACAACAAGATTTCAAATTTGTTTGGTTTCTATTGTGACTGAATCATTCTTGCTTGCTTCTTAATTTGCTGGAAAAAGGTTGGGAAAGAGAAAATTCTGTGTTTACTGAAAGTTGGTGATGTTGTTCGTTCCTTGCATACAATAAGTGGTTTAGGAGTGGCGGTGATTACTTAGTGGCCATATCTCCATGCTGGTCAATGATGTCGTCGCTTAAAAGCTGATATAATATATATTTTTTTGATAAGTAAAGCTGATATAATATTCATGCGCATAATCAAAGAACAAGCACATTTACTGATTGCAAATGATGCAGAGACTCTTCTCCGCTGAACATTATATATATTTTCGATGCGCTCTAATTTATTATTGCAAGTTGACGCAAGCTGATGAGCCGTGCAACCTTGCGCTTAGTCCTAGTGAACAGTGATGAGCAGTGACGATCTAGCGCGTGGAACTGTGCTTATTTATTGATTGCTATACTAATAGTAGCAAGCATTGTAATTAAGGAGCTAGTAAGACCTGAGGGAGCTAGGAAGCTGACAGCTAGCAATGGCGATGTGCATGTGTTCTGCGGTGCGCAGGTGAACGGGTGCCTGTCGTGGGGCGACAAGATCGCGCACGGGTTCTACAACATCATGGGCATCGACCCGCACCTGTGGGCCATGTGCAACGTCGCGGAGGAGGGCCGCCGGCTGCCGTCGCTGGCGGCGCTGCGGGCGGTGGACGCCAGCGAGTCCTCGCTGGAGGTGGTGCTCGTCGACAAGGGCGCCGACTCGGTGCTCCTCGACCTCGAGCGGCGCGCCCTCGACCTCGTCCGCGCGCTCGGCGTCACGCTCGACCTCGCCCGCAGCCTCGCCGTCCTCGTCTCCGACCACATGGGGTGAGCACACACTGACCGCGCTGCCTGCCTTCCTGCCTGCATGGCCGTGTCGCCCGTGTCCCTTCCTTTGCTTCGCTTCAGAAAAGCAAGCTGTGCTCGTAAATATCAGCACCGGCGTACATGCCACGCTCGTGCGCATGCACCGGTCCATGTGCTAGATCAATCGCTAGGCTGCTCGTAGCCTAGGCTTTGCAGTTGCAAGATGTTCCGTGAACCCGGTGGTCATGGTCACCGACGAACACGTGAACTCAACAGTCGTTTGACTGTTGGTTTGAGTGCACCACCTTCATGCATGTGACGTTCTCTCTTTGTTGTTTTCCCTTTTTCCTTCTGAAGAGGTGCGTTGCGATCGGAGGACGGGGACCTGTACCTGCGGTGGAAAGCGGTGAGCAAGAAGCTGAAGAAGAGGCAGAAGTGCGTCGTCGTCCCCATCGGTGGCCTGTCCGTAGGCTTCTGCCGGCACCGTGCTATTCTTTTCAAGGTACTAGCTAGGTACCATCGGTCAGACCCAGCAACGGCCATGGCGCAATGCAACTTGTTACAGTATGTTTTAAGCTCGAGTGCCACCTTTCTTCTCCGAATACTTTCAGGTACTTGCAGACTTCATCGGCCTGCCATGCCGGATTGCGCAAGGTTGCAAGTACTGCTCTGCGCCTCACCGATCATCTTGCCTTGTCAAAGTCGACAGTGAGAGGAGATATGTAAGGTCTGTGCTCATTCAAGTTCTTTTCCCTGTAATCTTGTAAACATGTAACCTTTACATCCGATCGGGCCGTTTGGGGCCATTAATAAAATCAGGTGGGGAACGCCTCCCCCCCCCCCCCCCCCCCCCCCTCCCCGTTGCCCGTAAAAAAAAAAGTTCTTTTCCCTCTCTTCTGCAGATATATTGTACAATAGCAGAGCTTTAGACAATTAATACTGCTCTATTATTTTGTATCTTCTCCTCTTGTGAAGTTTGAGCATTTCAATGCCTTCATATAATCTGACGTTGGTGCATGCCGATGCACACTGAACTTTTTGCAGCTGCCACACTTTTTTTTTTTGTCACACATCGCCTCAATCTGTCTAGTAATCCTGCTTGTGGTTTCAGGGAATACGTCGTGGACCTTGTAGTTGAGCCAGGAAGCATCAGCAGCCCAGATTCATCCATCAACGGCCAGCTGCTGTCCACCGTGCCTTCACCTTTCAAGACTTCGTGTGCAGTTGGCTCGGGGAACTACACAACACCAGTTGCAGCCTGGAATCAAGCAATAGCAGATGAACGTCGCAACATGGTATTGTCAAATTCCCAGTATTCAGGTACGCAACCTACTATTGCGCAACTCACCATATCTAGGTAATTCAACCGTACTGTTGCCCAAAATAGTCCAATATTCTGCTACTTGTAGTTGCTAGGTGCCGCATTGTGGAGAACAACTCTGTTCAGGTAGCCAGCAAAGAAGACCTGCTGCCAAAGTGTGGGCAGATCACACAGAATGGAAACTGCAATGGTGTATCCATGTTACAAGTGTCAGCGCAATTGAAGGCAATGGACATCGGTGCTGAGAATGGCAACATGGAGAACGTCCCTGGTGCTAATCTTCCGAAACCCTTGAGCATTGAGCCGCCTTTTGCTGTAGACTGGCTGGAGATATCATGGGAGGAGCTTGACCTCAAGGAACGCGTAGGCGCTGGTACTCCTTTGCCTCCAGGATTTCACCTAATTTACTGTGTGCTCTGAATCTGATCATTGTTCTTTTTTTCGCGAATAGAATCTGATCATTGTTGGGGTACAATGCAGGTTCTTTTGGCACTGTTTATCGTGCAGACTGGCATGGTTCAGTAAGCACCTCAAACTTGCATTCTGAAACCCGTTTTATATGTACTTTTGTGGGTTGTCCTTTGGAGACCATAAATTAAAGATTGTAGATTGGGGTCTGCAGGATGTTGCAGTAAAGGTGCTTACAGATCAGGATGTCGGCGAAGCTCAGCTGAAGGAATTCCTAAGAGAGGTCACTTTACCACCCTAATTTTAAGTTCTCATGTCTAACTAGCAATCATAACCTGAACATATGCGCATGATTTCCAGATTGCTATTATGAAACGAGTCCGCCATCCGAATGTGGTATTGTTCATGGGTGCGGTGACAAAATGCCCACATTTGTCAATAGTGACAGAGTATTTGCCCAGGTAAAATTTTCATCAATTTCGGCTGTCGGACTTGTTACTGATATTTGGTTATCATTGAGAAAATAAGAACCCTGCTGGTGTAAACAGAGGGAGCCTCTTCCGCCTCATCAACAAGGCAGCTAATGGAGAAATGCTGGATCTAAAGCGTCGTTTGCGCATGGCACTAGACGTTGTATGTATCATATTGTGTTCCACGTGTGAGAAACTCCTGAAATGTCACTGATATCTCTACGTGCTGTATGTACAATGCAGGCAAAAGGCATCAACTATCTCCACTGCTTGAATCCTCCTATTGTGCATTGGGATCTCAAGACACCAAACATGCTGGTTGACCGGAACTGGTCTGTGAAGGTTAGTCCACCTCCCAGATAGCATCGCATGGTCCAGATCCACTGTTGTACTTTTGTTTCTTTACTTTCCTTGATGATATGACTTCAGGTAGGTGACTTTGGCTTGTCCAGATTTAAGGCAAACACCTTCATATCATCCAAATCAGTTGCTGGAACAGTAAGTTTCGTAGTTTTGTGCCCAAACAGCAATCTGGCACTGAATTTACTGTTTTCTTACCACCCAAGTACTCTTGTGCTGCAGCCAGAATGGATGGCACCCGAATTTCTCCGTGGCGAGCCATCCAACGAGAAGTGTGATGTTTACAGCTTCGGCGTGATCTTGTGGGAGCTCCTGACAATGCAGCAACCATGGAGTGGCCTAGGCCCTGCGCAGGTAACCTTCCATCTCTTAATCCCGATGTCCTGCTGATGTGGAAAATAGTGGTCGTTTCTGATTTGGTAAGGTCACATCTGCAGGTAGTAGGAGCTGTAGCATTTCAGAACAGAAGGCTTCCAATTCCGAAAGATACCGACCCAGAACTTGCTGCTCTTGTTGAATCCTGCTGGGATGAGTAAGCCTTTCCAACAGCCAGAAGTTATTATAATCAAAATAGACCAAATTTGTGCATGACAGTATGCATTTTTCAGGGAAAAGAACTTTATCACTGATGCTATCTTTGCTTTCAATATTGTTCAGCGATCCAAGGCAGCGGCCTTCGTTTTCGAGCATTGTGGATACGCTGAAGAAGTTACTGAAGGCGCTTCTTGGAGGTTCATGAGGACTCTTGCTGGCTGTCTTGGCTGGGCCTTTGCCACTCCATTTTTCTCTCGTTTTCTCATTCCTTTTCTGTCTCTGTCCATGCTAAACTACAGAAAGGAATAAGACTGTGGCCTTAAGGAAGGAGAGGAGGTAGCTGAAGCAGCACAAGTGCAATGCTGCCTCGAGTTCATTAGGTCACTTATCTTTTTATCCTCATGCAAACCAAAGACTCGTTGCGTTTTGCTCTCCCATGCTGCCCTGGGGCAGCCTTTGTACAGCGATTCGGAGTGCTAACAGAAGTTTCTGACTTGCTCTGGCCTCTGGGGTAGCTGGGTGGTCTGAATATCTGCTATCCTTGAATGTTCTAACTGATTCTATTGGTTGTGCACTAGGACTGAAGATATGTGCTCTAGGAGAAAGGAAAGACAGTTTTGATGCCAAATTAGAATAGCTCACAGGATATAGATATAGAGTTTCTCAGGAGATTCATTTTTTTTCTTTGGGCATTGTCATTTGGCAAGCAGACATGAATAGTTCTGACACTGCGAAGCATTTGTAAGCGGCAATTTCATCGATTCATCACCTCAAGTCAAAGAGAACATCAGCTAACCGTAAACCATTTGAAGTTGATTGTTGCATTTCGGTTATCTGCACATAGTTCCAGAGTTCAATACTTCAATTGATTAGCTTCAACGTGGGGAAAGTACAAAATTAACAGAGCGCACCGAAGAAGAAGAAGAAGAAAAGACGAGTAATTGATGAAATGAAATGCATGGCACCGACAACAGCACAGATTGTGACAGAAATTATAGAGAAAAAAGAAGCAAAAGGTGGTGGTTCGATGGAGAGCAAAGCAAAGGACGGAGCGAGCCACCCTCCGCGTACAGGCCGTCCGGATTTACGATCGCGACCGTCACACCGGATAGCCAGCAGTGAGCCGAAGATGTCGGATCCAGTCTCTGCGCCCCGCCGAGCCAGCACCTTTGCCCCCAAGCTTGGGATGACGTGGGCCACCGCTACGAGGCCCGGCGAAGAGTATCTGGCAACTGGCAATCGGGCAGCGCGGCGCCACGGGCATGGCTTCCGTCACTCGCGTCCTTTCAGAGTCAGAGAAGATTATCGCTGTCATGCAAGACGAGTGTTTACTGCTCTGAACCAGTAACCAGCTGTGTAAACAATCTATTCAGTTGCCATATTAATTGACACCTTAACGAATGGCCATAGAAAGTTTCTGGGTTACGAGTGGCCTAAGCACATGTGTGGGCAAATGGTGAAACCCTCATACACTCCTTACACATTCATCATTATTAGCCAATTAAATAAGATTGAAGGACACGGTCACACAGACACAGCACAATTGGCAAACTTTTACAACTACATGAGGAATAAATAACCAGATTTATTTCCCAGATGTACTCCAGGAAACGGAGGGAGTAGTTCTGAAGTACGTGCCATTCATGTACCAGAAGAATATATTCTCTATCACAAGGGAAGGTACAAATTTACCCTAAAATTGGCAACCCACCATTGCCATCACTCGTCAGTCGTTACAAGGTTAGAAGCATGATGCACAGATGCTATCGAACTAAAGCTACACATATTACTGTTGAAAATTTGTTTAATTTTTTTTGAGCATTTTAGCGACCTCAAATTAAAAAAACTCAAAACTAGAAAGTCGTAGATCTCATCGAGAGCTACAACTTTCATATAGAAATCATCTCCATTTGACAGCATATAAAAAAATATATGATTTTTCCAAGCCGACAAGCGCTTGTACGCGATTAATATACTGTTGAAAATTTGTTTAATTTTGTAAGCATTTTATTGATCTCAAATTAAAAAAAACTCAAAACTAGAAAGTTGTAGATCTCATCGAGAGCTACATTTTTCATATAAAAATCATCTTCATCCGAGATCATATGAAAAAGATACAATTTTTGGAATATTTTAGAAATTATAGCTACAGTACACTCGAAATAGAAATATAACCAACTGACATGTGGGCCCCACATGTAGGACCGCGCCACGTTAGCATTGGGACCTAGATGACACCCGAAGCCAAGTTCAGGGACCCAGATGACACTCGAAGCCAAGTTCAGGGACCCAGAAATACACTGTTCAAAGTTCGGAGACCTAAGTGACACTCAAAGCAAAGTTCAGGGATCTAGATGACACCTGAAGCCAAGTTCAGGGACCCAGAAATACACTGTTCAAAGTTCGGGGACCTAAGTGACACCAGCTGGCAAGTTCAGAGACTGCTGGTGAATTTTTCTCCAAATAAAACTACCTTGGAGGCTGTCATGTTTGTTTGTCTTATAAGTCGTACATTTTCAGCTAACGAACGGTGTTTTTCTCTCACAACAAATCAACAAACAGTACTTTCAGCCATAGCTTTTTAGCCAACCGAACAAGACGAAAAGCAACGGATGTACTAGCAGTGCTACACAGGGCAAGGCTGTATGTGTGTAAAAGAAAGAAACACCATACCAAATTGAACAAGTAGAATTCGCAGTCCGTCAACTTCAGTGGCTGGTTCTCAGGAGTCAAGGTAAACAGACAAATGCCAACCATATGAACTGTACCTGTACTCGTTCCCCATGCGGCCAGCAAAAAAAACACCCAGCTTAAAAAAAAAAGCAAAAAAGTACCCGAGGGAACAAAAATAAAACAATGGAGGTGCGGGGAATCGAACCCCGTGCCTCTCGCATGCGAAGCGAGCGCTCTACCATATGAGCTACACCCCCTTTGCTGATATGTGAAAATCTACATTATACTAGTCCATTTACAGAACGGTTTCAGATTCCACTGGTTTCTCCGCCGTTTATAGCGTGCGAACTGAGAACTGTCTACCGAAAACAGTGTGATCCGCAAAGGTAGACTTGTTTGCCCGTGAAGCGCACGCAGACCGGCAGACGGCAGCACACGACCGGTACAGGCAGGGCGTGCGTGTAACGAAATTAGCTGTGTGTCCGGCGGCGGTACGTACGGTCTAGGATTGAATTGTAGCACGCATGCAAGTGGTTGCCAATATCTATCCTGTCCTCAACGGCTCGTTTAGCTTGGCCTCGTCTAGTTCCTCTTCTAAAGTTGAGTCTCTATCATCGGATGTTTGGACACCCAATTTTATTTGGGTGAGCGTTCTCCTGTTTGGATTTCAGCGAACGATCCCCGACCACGTGCAGTTATTTGTGGGGTCCATCATCTTTCTACATCTCTTCACTTTTTTCTATACCCCTCCTCCTTCTGGTGACTTTTCTATCTCCTTCCTTTTCTCACACTTCTCATTCTCTCTCTCTGTAGTCCAGGCACCAGCGGAAGGAGGCATCCGATCCCCCACCGGTCCAGCCAGTAGCACTAGCAGGCAGCCGATCTCACCCTGATGCCCAGCCATCTGCAACTAGGGGCCTCTGCGCTCGCTAGATCCAGGAGGGGGAAGGTCGGATCCGGCCAAGAGGGGTCTGGATCTACCCCGCTGGCCATCAACTCGCCGGAGTAGCGGTGGTGGAGGAGGGGAGAAGGAGGAGGGGGAGGTGGGGGAGAGGAGGGAGAGCTGGAGGGGAAGGGGAACCGCAACGGGGCCGGTTGTGCGGATCCGCCACTGGCCGCCACCGCTGCACGCCGGGAGGGCGGCGGCGGCGGCCGGGGAGGGCGCGGTGGTAGGGGCAGAGCTGGTGCCGTGGAATCGCCCCCGAGTCGCTCGATGAGGTGGGGTGGAGGGCGTACAGATAAACTTGTTGTATTGTTCAGTCACCGATCGCCGGGCTAGTAGTTTTAAGATACATATATAAATTCGGGGAGCTCATCGGTTGGATGTGTGTATTCACAGGTTTGCACTGCGACACGTGTGAATAATTTTAACATGGAACCAATATCCACCTCGTTTCTTTTATACGTGTATCCAGATGGAAATCGATATGTTCCCTTATATGTACTCATGGTCTGCAGGTAACACACATCATCCATACTTCTCCTTGTGTCCTTTTTAATATGTCGCAATGGTATTCATGCTAGTAAAACTTTCTTTAAGTAATTTGATTAGATTAAAAAAATATTATCAACGTTTGTATCTCCAAATAAGTTTGTTATGAAAATAAATTCAATGATCTATGTAATGATATTAATTATGTACCACAAATATTTATATTTTTATATATATATTTGATCAAAGTTGAGTGTGTTTGACTTAAAGAGATCTTTATTAGCTGGCCAGAATATTACAATCAGATTTTAGGAGATCAAGAACGCACGCAGGTGCCTGCCCCCACCATGTCGCAGCATGAGTATTTTGTCTAGCTAACTGGGTTAACTCGTAAGCCACCATGTTGCACTCTCTCTTTATCTTCTTGACTTTCCAGTTGACCAGCAGCTACAAATGCTCCTTGGCCTCCACACCGTCGATCTGATTGCTGATCTGTCCGTCATGCTGCTGGTCAGTGCTGCCACCATACGCGCGTTGTCCGTTTCGATTATAGGCGGGCCTGGGCACCATTGCGATGCTAGGCGAAGCCCCCTCCTTCCGCGCAAGCTAGTGGCTCGGCCTCGTCTGCTGAAGCGCAGCGAAATAGCACTCACCATGCCAATAGGACTACCTCGCTCCTATTGTCCCTAATGATCGATCCCCGCCCTTCCTATCTGATCAACGAAGGAACCGTCTACATTCACCATGGTCTAGCCCTCTGGTGGTGCTTCCTAGCTAGCGCGTTCCGTCACCTTCGCGTCCGGGACTAGTGTCGCTTCCCAGCGTTTTCCCTTTCTTTTTGCGTTAGCCATTGGCACCTGTTGTCGGACCTGCAACAGAGAATCGCGAACTGTCAGGAAGAAGAAAACAGAACGAGAGATATAAGTAGGTCCGGATGCGTGTGTTATGAGTTCTCGACTTGAGACAACTACACAAGTGCACACATTATCCTCTAGTCATTATCCTCTAGTCTAGATAATGACTAGAGTATACCGAGCTAATAATGGTTATATTTTCACTTTTCCTAATGGTCAAATGGCTGAGTTCTAGCTTCTCTTCAGGCGATATCGTATCCATCCCTTGATTTTTTCCTCCATCAAGTTGAATCTCAGCTTTACATGCTCATGAGCCAAGGGCGAGGCCTGAAATATAGCAAGTCTCTTATTATTTTTTTTCGAAAGCGTGCCTTAGCATTAGCACGTACTTCATTAAGTGGAAACTAGAAGTTTTTACACGCTCCAAGAAACATTACGGCGAGAGGCCATACGCAACTTGGAGTGACGCACGACACAAATCACCAGCTAGTGTACGGTCGCCTGATGTCGTTTCGCCCGTCAACGTAGCGCAAGTCCCTTATTATATTTTTATTTCTGTAAGAATCTCTGCAATTTAACTTTTTCCCCTCTCAAATTCTTGTAGAATCGGCGTGAAGTCATTTCAGTATGTAATAGTAACAATAGATAAGATATGGTAAGATAAGATGGTAGTGGGCTAGTGGCCAGTTAAACGATGAGGACAAGCTATATAGTCTTGGAGATCGATCGTCTTGACGCACAAGAGTCAAGAGTACGACGAGGCACAAGAAACGTGATATGAGTATAGCAGTATCTATCGCTATCTGCAACTGCAAGCTGTAGCAGCCGACGACGGCGATGGCATGCGGGGAGAAAAGAAGACTCCCGTACGTCGCGAGCTCCTCCAATCAACCCATCGTCACCTGCTAACTGAATCCGGCGGCCGGTCAGCGATCACTGTTGCCGCGCGCGTCTGTTTGATGATCTTGGATACGTACGTACGTACGGTCTGATGATCTGATCAGTGGTGGCCAGCTTCCAAACTTCCAACCCCCGTTGAATTCGCTCGACGTTCGTCCTGTCCTTTTGTGCGCGCCGTTGTGCGTACGTGGGCGTGGTTCATGCGCCTCCGCCTCCGCCTGCGATCCGGTGGTCACACAATCGAACTACTTGCTGACCGCTGACCAACTGGCAACTGATGAGATGCTGATGCGGATTGAATCGTTTGCCGGCCCTCTTGCGGTCTGTGGATCGTAGCACTAGCTAGAAGCAGTTGCCAAGCTGTACGTCTCGGATGGAGTAGATCGCAGTTCGCAGGCACTACTAATGAGCTGATGTACTACTTGCTCTAGTTTGTACTCTCGTAATGTATTATGTATAGGCATCTCGATTGGAAGGGGGGAAAAAAGGATAATCATGCATGTTTTCTGAATCTCTTGTTCCTCAGTTTTTCTACTCGGTAACTGTGATCTGATTGCGTAGATCGATCGATCGCTGGATATGTGTATGTATAGCAAATTCTTGAGGGGATGGATGGTGAACCACCCCTGCGGAGCAGAGTCCACATACTGTATGCGTTAACGATAACGTCACCTGATCGTGCTTGCCCATCACGTACGATTTACACAAGCGGTGCGCGGGTGAAATCAAAGCGGGCAAGACAGCGCGCGAACAGAGGTAGATCCCGTGCGTGCAAACTGCAAACAGAAGTAGATCTATCTCCAGTGTACGTACGTTCGTCCAGGTCCGTGTCCATCTACCCGCTTTTATTGAGGGCAGAGAACAGGATGATCGAATCGATTGGCACAAGCAAGGCCTACCAGTAGATCGACCGTCGCTGTATCTGTATGCGATTGCCATCATCCATCGTGATCGTGCAGCCAGGAGGGGGAGCAGCACCGCATCATTCAAGAACCAGAGTATGCTCCTCCCATCGATCGAGTGGCATGCATGCACCAGCTTTTCTGCCCTAGTTATGGCGGACCCTCGCTCTGCCAGGGCGTTCTTTAGTTCCGGTATAATACTCGGTAGATAGATGCATGGCGGTGTGTTGGCTGGCTCACACGAAGCCAACAGGTCGGTCAGGTGGCGGCCGGCAGTACGTTTTAATTTCTGTAAGAACGAAATACATCACAGACTACGTAAGAGATAGTGTATATCAAGTATAGACTGTCATACATACACCAAGCGCGAACTGTGAACATATACACAGCAGACAAGTTTGATTGCTTGATCAAACAAAACTCGATCGTTCTTCCAAAATACTCGACGACCCAGGAACTACTTGGTCTCGTAAACTCGGATGAACAGTAACTTATATGGACACTAGCTACACCTGACATTCAGCAAATCGTTCAGGAGATGCTAATAGATCAGCAAATCAAGTATAGACTGTCATACATAAGTAGACCAAGTTCTTCTTTTGCATGCCCTGAACCTGGCACTACACTAGTAGTACTTACTACTAGTATTCAGGAGATGCTAATAGATCAGCAGCAGTACTGGCACTAACCGCGCCAGCCTCGTCCTCTCCTGTTCACTGGATTGATAAGCCATGGCTAAAAGTACTGTTTGCTGATTTATTGTAAGAGAAAAACACTGCTGAATGGTTGGCTAATTTGGCTAATAAGGCCCCGGAGGATAATTTTTAGTCCCCGTCACATCGAATGTTTGGACACATGCATGAAGTACTAAATATAGACTATTTACGAAACTAAAAATATAGGGTGAGGATAATTTGCGAGATGATTTTTTAAGTCTAATTAGTCCACGATTACCACTAATTGCTACAGTACAAAAAAAAATGTGCTAATGATGAATTAATTAGGCTTAATAAATTCATCTCGTGGATTATCCACCGAATATATAATTTGTTTTTTAATTAGTATCCAAAAACCTATAGTCAACCCCGATCAATATCCGATATGACACGGACTGAACTTTAGCAGTCTGAACCAAACATGCCCTAAGCTCAAGCGAACAGGACTGGCTTTGCTGAAGCAAACAAGAGTACAGTACGTACCTTGTTATGAGGCAGGCAGCCAGGCACAGCTTTTTTTTTTCCTTTCAGAGTACCAGCCCTGACGAGTAGTGCATGCAGCACCTCATTCAAGACGCGGGATTGTTGCTCCAGTTGTGCGATCGATCGATTGGCACGCACCCGTTTTTTCTGGCCTAATTATGGTGCAGCGCATGCCGCATGCAGGCCCTCTCCTCTCCTCCACTCCCGGTCGTCGTCGGCCCTGTTCATTCGGCTTGTAATCCATCTTTTTCAACTTGTTTTTTCAGTCGAAACAGTATTTTTTTCTCATAACAAATCAGCTAATAGCGTTTTTTAGCCGGCTTATCAGCACAGCCCAACGGCTCCGTCGTGGGTTCCCTTCACTCGCCGGACCACCGGGGCCCGGTCGCCACTGCCGGACCCTGCTTCAGATCCGGTCGAGCCTATGCGGATGCGGATATACTATCGCGGCGGGCCGTAGATCTATCTACATGTATCTATGTATGTATCTGGGCAGACGGCGGCCGTGCCGCCATGGCAAAGGCAACAACTATACCAGTCAGTAGTTAGGCTCCGTTTGATTTAGGTGTTAAAGTTTAACAAATACTGTAGCACTTTCGTCTTATTTGACAAAAAAAATTCTAATCTTGGACTAATTAGTCTTAATAGATTCGTCTCGTAAATTATTCCTAATCTGTGTCCGACATGCATGCAATTAGTCTATATTTAGTACTTCATACATTTGAGAAAACATTGATATGATAGGAGTTAAACTTTAACCCACCCAAACAGGGCCTTACCACCGGGCGCGGCGGGCACCTGGCATGCTAGGCAGCCCAAGGCCTTGTTTAGATGCACATGAAAAGTTAGAAATTTTTCACTCTCTCTCCATCACATCAATCTTTGGACCCATGCATGAAGTAGTAAATGTAGGTAAAAATAATAACTAATTACACAGTTTTGTTGGAAATCACGAGATGAATCTTTTGAGCTTAGTTGGTCCACGATTGGACAATATTTGTCAAATAAGACGAAAGTGGTACTATTCATCGTGCTGAAATTTTTTCAGCATCTAAACGAGGCCCAAAAGACAAAAAGAAGCTGTACGAACAATGGCGCTGTACGAACTTAGTAAGACAGTGACAGATCTAAACAGGACTACTTGCGGAGCAGGCCATGTTTAGGGCCGGTTCAGTTCCAAAATTTTTGACAAAACGACACTGTAGTGATTTTCGTTGTTATTTCGCAATTAGTGTCTAATCATGCTTTAATTAGGCTTAAAAGATTTGTCTCGTCCATTTCGTCTAAACTGTGTAATTAGTTTTATTTTTTTATCTATATTTAATGCTTCATGCATATGTCTAAAGATTTGATGTGACGGGAAATCTGAAAAATTTTGTTAAATTTTCTGGGAACTAAACAGGGCCTTAGTATCCAAAATTTTGTAAATTTTTTCAAGATACCCCGTTACATCGAATCTTTAGACGTATTCATAAAGCATTAAATATAGATAAAAAAATAAAATTAATTACATAGTTTAGACGAAATTCACGAGACGAATTTTTTAAGTCTAATTAGACCATGATTGAACACTAATTGTCAAATAACAATGAAAGTACTACAGTACCCTTTCTAAAAAATTTGCGAACTAAACTAGGCCTTAATTACTATTCCATCCAGGACTAATGCTGGAGACTAGAGTCCTGCTGCTCGAGTAATGACCCAGGATTAGAATATTTGGAATCGCCAGCAGGACCTGTGCGTCGTGTGTTTTGAGCATGTCGCGCGGCCAGCGTTTATTACTGGATGATATCTCCCTGATGACCAGTTTGGAGGTAAATCAAGTTTTGGTTGCCATGGCTGCAAACCTTCCCCCGGCCCGTTCATCCATATCTGTTCACCCACCCACTCCGTATTACGTTTTAGTACTGCATTAATAAGGTTGTCCATGGTCTAGCTTGCACCCGTATGACCTCCGATCCGATGCCACTTGTGAACGAGTAAATAGGGCTGGGCCACAACGGATCTTTCTCTCCAGCCAGCTCCTATGGATCCGGCCAGTAATTGGCTCGCAACAGATCTCGGGCTGGGCTACTGGCACTCCAAATTACTATGCCACTCTCTTCTCTTTTGCTGCCTTTTGTTTCGGCCGAGCCGCGATACATCACCCGAATGAATATATACCGAACGTTGTCGCGATACAAACCGACGATCGGCAGCAACAGTGTCAAGAGCATGCGCGAGGCGAGTGAGTGAGTGAGCGCAGTCGTCGTTCGCATCGCGGCCGCTTTCGGCCGGCGTACGTACGGGCAGCGGAGCACTGGCTCGCGCTCAACCGTCCAACAGTTCAGTCGTGGTACACTTCCGGGACGTGTGGGTGCGGCGGCCCTGCCGTCACCCATCGGCGTCTCGATCGGGCTCTCGGCGTCATCCCGTCACCCATCGGCGCCGTTGGGTTGAGCCACCCAACCGACTCGCTCCCGAATTTAATTAAGACCGCCACCTCTGCCTGATGTTCTGTTCGGCTGTGATGCTGATGACCCACCGCCAGGCCGCCCGGCCCTCCTCAGCTATATATCCGCGCGCCGCAAGCGTCTGCCGAGGGGCATAGCATATGCACATCCGCGCGCGCCGCTAGCACCTGACACCCGGGCCGGGCGCCGCCAGCCGAGTACAAGCAAAGCAAAGCAAAAGCAGCATGGTGTTCGAGCAGGAGCAGGAGGAGGTGGCGCCGGGCGCCGTGCACGGGCACCGCCTCTCCACGGTGGTGCCGAGCTCGGTGACGGGGGAGGTGGACTACGCGCTGGCGGACGCGGACCTGGCCTTCAAGCTGCACTACCTGCGCGGGGTGTACTACTACCCGCCCGGGGACGTGGCGCGCGGCCTCGCCACCAAGGTGCTCAAGGACCCCATGTTCCCCTGGCTCGACGACTACTTCCCCGTCGCCGGCCGCGTCCGCCGCGACGAGCAGGAGGCCGAGGCCGCCGCCGATGGGGCGCCGCGCAGGCCCTACATCAAGTGCAACGACTGCGGCGTGCGCATCGTGGAGGCCAAGTGCGACCGCGACATGGACGAGTGGCTCCGCGACGACGCGCCCGACAGGCTCAGGCAGCTCTGCTACGACAAGGTGCTCGGCCCCGAGCTCTTCTTCTCGCCGCTGCTCTACGTCCAGGTACGTACTACTTAGTAATCTTCTCCACATCTTACCATAGTATACAGTACTAGTTTAATTTGGAGTAGGTGAGCGCGCGATAGGAGGTAGGAGTAAGTAAAAGTCGTGAAAACCCAGCAGTTCAACTAGCATAGACTACAGAGGTAGTAGAGTGAAAACGTTCTAAATTTGAGCAATCATTGAGGCTGCTGTCGGAGCTGGAGATGTGGTCGATTTCTGGCATCGCTGGTTGCCTGATTCCTGGTGAGAAAAGGAGATGCAGCTGTAGTTTTCACTTTCAGGCTCTTTCTCACCAAAGACTTTTCACCTTGTTACATCGAATATTTGACACATGCACGGAGCATTAAATGTAGATAAAAAACTAATTACACAGTAACCGCGAGACGAATCTTTTAAATCTAATTAGTTTATGATTAGTCATAATTGCTACAGTAACATGTATGTGCTAAGAACGAATTAATTAGTATTAATAAATTCATGTCGCAGTTTTAAGATGAGTTATGTAATTAATTTTTTTTATTAGTATCTCAACACCATTTTCGATATCTCGTAAAATATATGACGTGGCACGAAAACTTTTCATCCCCGAACCGTCACTGTGGTTCCGGGCAGTGCGGTTGAGCTGAGGTGTGTTCACTTCGCGAAAAGTAGCTGAAAAGTTACTGTAGCATCTTTCGTTGTTATTTGATAAAATTTGTCTAATTATGGACTAACTAGGCTCAAAAGATTCGTCCCAACATTTACAGACAAACTATGCAATTAGTTATCTTTTTTACCTATATTTAATGCTCCATGCATACGTCGAAAAATTTGATGTGATAGGTGGAAGATGAAATATTTTGGGTTGGGAGAGGAAGTGAACAAGGCCTGAGCAAGCTTTTAATTGTGTCCGGCCGTACCTGTTAACTACCAAACATTTATACTCTGTCCAGTGGTCACCTAGAGCTGGTCACCGACTGCAACCATCTGCCACAACCGTCAACTGTGTAGTGTCTGTTAGCTCGGCTGTCACCATTAATTCAGTCTAGCAAAAATCGCGTGGTACTGGTAGTAGTACAAAAATGAAAAAGAAACAAAACAAAACAACACATAGGCCTCGTTTAGATTAAAAAAAAATAAAACCGATAAATAGTATTATTTTCGTCTTACTTGACAAATATTGTCCAATCATAGACCAACTAGGCTCAAAAGATTCATCTCGTGATTTCCAACTAAACTGTGTAATCAGTTATTTTTTTACCTACATTTACTACTTCATGCATGGATCCAAAGATTGATATGATGGAGAGAATGAAAAAAATTCTAACTCTTGGGGTGCATCTAAACAAGGTCATAGGAGCAGTATCCATATAGCTCGGGTTCGTCGTGAGATTGTCGGATCGGCGTCGAAACGAGTAATTGCTGCGCCGGGGGTGGTGGAGGGTGGACGCGCCGACGTACCATTCATTCATCTGCCGCCGGTGTAGTTGCAACTTGCAGCCACAGCCGCCGCTGTTCTTTGGTTCCGGTTCCGGGAGGCGGTGGCTCACGCGAATCAGGTGGCAGATGAAACTTGAAGCTTGTGACAGTGGTTTCATACATCACTCACTGTGTTCTTGAAGAACCGGCTAATTGAGCGCGAAACTGTCTAGGCGAATTGTGAACAACTGAACATACCTGATGACTTGAGATAAATGACCTCTTTGTAAAGATGAGAAATGGGGCTGGTTTAGTTCGCGAAAAATTTGGCAAAATGCTACTGTAGCAGTTTCGATGTTATTTGGTAATTAGTGTCCAATCATGGTCTAATTAGGCTTAAAAGATTCGTCTCGTGAATTTCGTCTAAACTGTGTAATTAGTTTTATTTTTTATCTATATTTAATGCTTCATGCATGCGTCAAAGATTAGATGAAACAGTAAATCTTGAAAAATTTTAGGAACTAAGGCCTTGTTTAGATGCACATGAAAAGTTAGAAATTTTTCACTCTCTCTCCATCACATCAATCTTTGGACCCATGCATGAAGTAGTAAATGTAGGTAAAAATAATAACTAATTACACAGTTTTGTTGGAAATCACGAGATGAATCTTTTGAGCTTAGTTGGTCCACGATTGGACAATATTTGTCAAATAAGACGAAAGTGGTACTATTCATCGTGCTGAAATTTTTTCAGCATCTAAACGAGGCCTAAACCAGTCCCATGGTGGGAGGACTCATCGAAATCAACAAATCAGCATTCTGGTTCACCTTTCCCTGTAGGGTCTCGTTTAGTTCGGTGAATTGGGGAGAAAAACACTGTATCAGAATTCTTGTAGCATTTCGTTTGTATTTGGTAAAAATTATCCAAATTTTGACTAACTAGGCTTAAAATGTTCATCTCGCAAAGTACAACAAAACTGTGCAATTAGTTTTTGATTTCATCAACATTTAGTACTCCATGCATTTACCGATATTTTGATGTGACAGAGAATCTTTTTTTACATAGTAAAATTTGGAGAGAATTGAGGGCTAGTTGTTACTGCGGTACTGCCACAAGTCTACTCCCTCCGTCCCATTGAAAGTGTCGTCCGGGAAACGTGTTTGTGAGGGGGGCACGCTTTTCCAACGACACTTTCAATGGGACGGAGGGAGTAGTACAGTACTCCATTCCTTTCAACAGTCCTCTGAGAAGTCAGTTCTCATAGTACTCACAGGCCTGCAATCAATTCACTCACTCGCAGTTCTACCTCTTGAGACAAAAGGTATTGAAGCCGATCGATAGAAACGTCGAGTTCACGAAGCAAGCCTCTGTACTTCATTAGCGCAAGTTCTTCACTAAACTCAATAAGGTCCGTCTCAGTGGAGATTTTATATCACTGTTCCTAACACATCTAGATTTTAGAAATAGTGCAGAAGAGTTTTATCCCCATGAAACTCTCTCTACTCTCATGAAACTCTTATCATCTCTTTCTTCATTAATATGGTGGCACATCAGCATAATTAATGTCCATAAAACTCTGATAAAACTCTATTGAGACTACCTAACAAACTCTGAACGAACATGAATGGGCCAGCACTAAACAACCTGCATAATTGTGCAATCGGAATAACGTTTATGGATCGCCGCCCAGCCGCCCAGCCGCCCAGTGCATTACGATCTGCCTCTTTCGTGTAGGCCCAATGCGCTGGTTGCATTATCGTCTCACTAGCTTAGCCAAATACGGAGTACTACCTCCATAGCACGTGTGAAGTCAATCAAAGGTGCAAATCACGGCTTCGTCTATTAAACTAGTCTATTATTGCAAATTAATAGTACTAGTGGACTAGTTTTCCCATGCTACCAGTCTATTTATACTACTGGTCTGCTCCATCCATCTCAAAATAAATAAGCTTATAAAATTATCTTAAGTCAAATTATTTTAAATTTGACTAAATTTATAGAAAAAGTATTAATATTTATGTCATCAAATTAGTATCACTAGATACATCACAAATATATTTTAAAAATCTACTTATTTGATGTTATAAATGTTGTTATTTTTTACTATACAGTTGGTCAATCTCAATATAATTTTTATGATAATTCTAGAAATTGATTTATTTTTGGATGGAGTGTGTTTCTTTAAACAACCCTGAAATTGTTGCCTTTTCTATGTACTACTCCCTCTATTCCAAATTATGAGACGGTTTGACTTCTCTAGATATATAGCTTGTGTTATGTATTTAAAATGCTCCCTCCGTTTTTATTTACATGCCGTGTTAGCTTTGTTCTAAGTCCAACATTTGTATCTTTGACTGTTGATTTAGAAAAAAAAACTTTTATAGGTTTTGACTGTCGATTTAGAAAACAATAACTTATATAGGTTGATAACATAAGATTTATGTTCTTAGATTCACTGTAAGAAATACTTTCATAATCTATAATTCATATATTGTGAAATTATAAATACTTTTTGAAATGAATGGTTAAAGATGCATGGTAATGTTTGACTTAAGACAAAGCTAATGTGACACACAAATAAAGAACAGAGGAAGTATACACTTTGTCTAGATATATAGTAAAATCAATGTATTTAAAAATGTCAAACAACTTATAATTTAAGAACTGAGGGAGTAGTAGTCTAGTGTTACAGTGCAAAGGTACTTAGGTAAAAAATAACTTGGTACTAGTAGGAGACTAGGTGTACTACTCTAATTGCACGGTCCTATCTCCGTCGTCAGATCTTTTTTTCTGTAAATTTCAGATTGTTTAAGAAATCTTCTGTTATTGAGCAAAGTAACAATATTTATCGGCTACATCGTTTCGAAAAAATCTTTTTATCAGCTACGTCCATACCAATTACCATTTGAAAAATGCAGTGACAATCGTTGCTCGCTCGCAGATCACAAACTTCAAATGCGGCGGGCTGGCGCTGGGGTTCAGCTGGGCGCACCTCATCGGCGACGTGCCGTCGGCCGTCACCTGCTTCAACAAGTGGGCGCAGATCCTGAGCGGCAAGAAGCCGGAAGCCACCGTCCTGACCCCGCTGAACAACAAGCCGCTTCAGGGCCAGTCCCCCGCGGCCGCTGTGGCGGCGCCGCGCTCCGTCAAGCAGGTCGGGCCCATCGAGGACCACTGGCTGGTCCCCGCGGGCCGCGACATGGCGTGCTACTCCTTCCACGTCCGCGACGCAGTTCTCAAGAAGCTCCAGCAGCAGGGGCGCCACAACGCGGCCGCTGGCACCTTCGAGCTCGTGTCCGCGCTGGTGTGGCAGACGGTGGCGAAGATCAGGGGCGGCGACGTGGACACTGTGACCGTGGTCAGGACCGGCGCGGCCGCTCGGAGCGGCAAGTCCCTGGCCAACGAGATGACGGTCGGGTACGTGGCGTCGGCGGGGTCGTCGCCGGCGAAGACGGACGTCACGGAGCTGGCGGCGCTGCTGGCCAAGAACGTGGTCGACGAGACCGCCGCGGTGGCGGCGTTCCAGGGGGACGTCCTCGTGTACGGCGGCGCACACCTGACGCTCGTGGACATGGAGCAGGTGGATGTGTACGAGCTGGAGATCAAGGGGCTGCGCCCGGTCCACGTGGAGTACGGCATGGACGGCGTCGGCGAGGAGGGCGCGGTGCTGGTGCAGCCCGACGCCGACGGCCGCGGCCGCCTCGTCACGGCGGTGCTGCCCAGGGACGAGATCGACAGCCTCCGCGCCGCGCTCGGTAGCGCGCTGCAGGTCGCCTGAGCGCCAAGCCGCGCCGCGGCGTACGTAAGTCTCGTTCGGTTTGGCGATATCAGATACCGCAGCTTAAACAAGTGTAGTAGCGTAATGAGGCGCGCGTGTGTTATCTACTGGTGATGTGATGTACGAATGTAGTCTGATGCGCCAATACTGTGGTCGATTTGCGAAGTTATTTGTTATGTATTGGATGATGTTTCCTTAATAATTTGCTCGAATAGATCACGCAAAAATGTACCAAGATCTACACTGGAGACTATAGACAAAAATAATAGTTTGAGACAACATAATCTTGGGTGTTCTCACGAAGATTTTGCTTGCTTGCTTGTTGATTAAGTCCAGTTTTGAATTTCAGAAGCATTTCGCGTTTACTTTGGCAAACAGTTTGTTTTCGCTTGAAAATCGTATTTACCCCGCGAAATATATTTGAGTACAATTTGTTACTTGGGCCGAATAATTTCAGAGGCATATATGAAATTGTGTACTTCCACTAACACTGGCTTGATGTCCTGGCGACCTGCAAACTGCGACACTGAATCACAGATCTGGGTCACCGACAACTGGTGCACTACAGATTGAGTTTACTACCTCGATAGCGCGCGGTCCGCTGCGCGGGAGAACAGTAAAAGGCAGGTGAATGAACATTAAAAATGGATAAACAGTGGCAGACAGCGCATTAACAAGTGTTTAACAGTGCTGCAAACAATACGTTAATAGTATTGAATAGTGCTTGGTGGCCTGGGAGCAATTTATTTGCGGCTGAGGAAGTATATATGTTCTTTACACGGTTTTGATAGTGGCCTTGGCTGGGCGCCACATTACTACATTAGTGTTAGTTTAGGGATCAGTTAGACTTTATAAAAAACTATACACATTTTTTTTTGAAAACATGCAAATGAAAATCCTAAAATCTAATCTAATCTTAGAAATTTTGTTTTAGCTTACAAAAAAAATGAAACTAGTTTCATTTTACCCCAAAATAATACTCTGTCTTATGGTATCTAACTTGGAATTATTTGAGTCTTGTATGGTCTCCTCTTGATGTTTACTTGCTCGCAAAAGCTCTCATTATCTATTAGACATAGACGAAAAATGTCCATTTTTTTGGACAAATTTTTTTCCCACGCTGTGTTAGTTTGGCCTTTTGGTTTAGGCCCTGGACGAGCCATCCGCTCGCTTTTAGTGTGAAAATAATAGAAACAAATACATCGGCCCCATGCTCTGATCATACAATTTTTAATTGTATGTTTTCTATAGTTATTGGAAAATAAAGTCTAATTGACCTCTAGATTGTTAACATAATTCGATCTACCTCCATCACATCAGCTAAACCATTTTCAAAAATGCATATGAGTGAATTTGAGTGGTTTCAAATGTTAAAAGGAGGTTAATATACTAGGTTTTTTTTAATTTGGAGAGACGAATCGGAGTTCATCGAAAATATGGAAAGTTTACAAAAAAAATGGAAAGTTAAATGGACCTTTTCTTATATATAATCCGTAATCACCGATTTGGGTCAGTCTAGAAACAAGTGGCCCATGCCCCCATACAACCCAATTTGGTGGTATCGTCAATTCGACAATTCCTACGTGGAACAAATAAGCCCATCCCATATTACATTTTTAAAAGCAAAGCCCAGCCCAAGTTCAGATAACCCCTCCTTCCTACAAAACCAAAGCAAGGCAAACCCACTCCGCCTCTTGCTTCGCCGACTCCCAAACCCTAGCATTGCTTGTTGCGGCGGCGGCGGAGATGGCGAAGTCTCTGCGATCCAAGCGGGAGAAGCGGCTGCGGACGTTGCGCCGGGAGATAGCGGAGCCCTTCTACGACAAGAAGGAGGCCGCCAAGCTCGCGGCGCAGGCCGCTGCCCTTGCTGCTCCCCCGCTCCAGGTCCGCGGCCCCCCGCCGTCCCAGGATGCCGGCAGCTCCCGCGGCGCTAGCTTGGCCTCGGCTATGGGTGAGCGCTATAAAACTTTTATGTTTCACCAGCCGCCGTGGATTGCCTCCTTTAGTTTCTGGTGGAATCGGAATTCCTCCACGCGCCTTGTGTGCTAGACTGCTAGCTGTTCATCCACCGTTCACTTTCTTAATCTGTTAAAACAATACTGCTCACTACTCGCAAGGAGGTGTGATTTTCTATCCGGAGCTGCATCAGTATTCTGTAATACTAAGTGTGTCGGCTGTGAATTTGATCTCGATGACAATGATTTAAGCTGTCTGGATCGAAGCATGCAGTAACAATCATAACACATTAGCTCTCTCAAAAAAGAACACATTAACTCAGTAAGAAGTGTCTTAATAGTTTAGTCCTGGAATACATACTTAATATACCTTTGCAAATTGCGTGCCATCACGCTTAGATCTTTTTTGTTGATTGGAGAGGCTTTGGTATTCTGCTACCAGTTGCGGCCTTATTGTACATTTGATTGATTAGCTTCGTCTGGGTTTGGATTGGCCTGATCGTAAAGATCTATGGCTAAGCTGCCATATATAAATTTGCAGTTAAGCCCTGATATGTGTGCCATCTTAGTACATACCTTGTTGCTACCACTTGGATTGGATGATGTGAACCATATTGAGAAAGAAAAATCATAAATTATACCTATTGGAAAAACTGTTAACTATTGAACTGATATTTAGTTCTCATATCTAGAAATCTGGTGACCTTAGCAGTTAGCACATGTCCGGAAAGGAACTAACCAGTTCTATGATGTTTTGCATGAACGGTGATGGTTACCATAATCTTGCAACCTTTTGAACGTGTGATGCCATTTAGCAAAATTCAAATGCTTGATTAAATAACATGCAAATTGTTTTTCAGAATTTGCTTTCTGTTATGAATGTCTGTCAATGTATACAATTCATAGTAGCAAGTTTACCCTTTGTGGCTCCTGTTGTTTTCTCTTCCTGCAACTTCACTTGCACCTTATCTTGTTTTTCCTCAACTGATGTGTTCCATGCTCTCATGAATACAGATGTGGAGATGTCTGATGAAGGGAGCAACAGGTCTAAAACCTTGTTGAAGCCACTTGGCACCATTAGCAATAAGAAGGTACAGCTTCATTTGAAGATCAAGAAAGACAAGAGAAAAGCTAGGAAGAAGGGGAAGTTTTCTTTTAAGAAGTAGAGGCGTAAAAGCTTATTGTCTTCTAAATCATGCATTTTTGTTTCCAGTTTGAACAATCAATGTAACGGCAGTCATGTGCACCTAAGTCCATTCTTGGGCTGCCTACTAAATTATGAAATGAATATGAAAAAGGATAGAGGTGATCTATCAGCTGTTTGCCTGTTTCTGTTTCGTTGATGTCAAGTACTGAAATTGCTGAGATTTTGTTTCGTTTTCACATGGTATCGTGGTGAACTGTTTTGAGTTGCTGATTAGGCATGTGTAGCATGGTTTCATTTTCACAATGGAGGTGTTTCTAGAAGCTGATAAAGTTGATAATAGCTGAACACCTACCTGCATGCCATTTTAGGATGTTAGAAACTTATCTCAAGCTATTCAGTCTTTAAGAACCATGTTCTCATCGGCTCATCGCCCATGTTTGGAACCAATGTCGAGCGGTTAGGGAGCATATGAGTTGTCATTTGGTGTCACCCATATGGATATGGGGCTGCTACAGGAGCTGATAAAATTATTACAAGTCCACTGGTGCTCACGTATCATGTGCACATCATCCTGTTCGTGAAACAACATGACAGCAGTTGACTTCGCGTTCGCTAACATCATGTGTGCGGCCTTAGAGGACGAGTACTGTGCAGGATTTTTTGTAGCATGTTCCAAGAACTAATGTTGGTTCCCTGTAGTACTTATGTTATTGGATCAGTGACCTGACGGCCTTTTGAGTTGGTCTTCATTTGAAATCGTCTTTGCGCATGTAGTTTAGACCACACGCCCAGTTGTCATCATCATCCCCACCCGCTGACTGACCGCAAGAGCTGGATGGTTGGTTGCAATTGCAACTCTCTCATGTCAGTGTCACCAACGAATTGTTCAAACAAATTAAATTATCGTACCATGATGTGCAATGCAAGCGATGTCATTCCTGCCCGCCTTTGTCATTCCTGCCCCTCTTTTTCTTGTGTTGCGAGGGGACACTTTTTTTTTTTTTGGGTTCGCGCGAGCGAAATAAAAGACTTCTTAACAAGCTTCTAGAGGTCAACGCAAGGCCATGTACGGCGACATAGCGCAGAAAGATTCAAACTTTTACCGGTCCAGATTTCAGTTTATGAATTTACCCATCTAATCTAGTACAATATTCCAACAGGAGCCAAAACTTTTTAGTCGGTCTCCTCGCTTCCTCTCTACCACCTTCGTAAAACTCCATATGTCGTCTCCACTAAGTCTCCGCCTCTAACGAACTACAGAATTTGCCAAACCAACACGTACAGAGAGGGCCGGGGTCCCCAAGGAACACGGCGATGGCGCTGCACGTCCAAGGCCACGAGAGGAGGCTCGCCGCCGTGGCGTGCCTAGTGGTGACCATGGCGAGCCTAGCATCGGCACGGTTTGTCGTGGAGAAGAACAGCATCAAGGTGCTGTCCCCGCGCTCGCTGCGCGGCCACCACGAGGCGGCGATCGCCAACTACGGGGTCCCCGACTACGGCGGCACGCTGACGGGCGTGGTGCTGTACCCGGACGCGAAGCTTGCCACGGCCTGCGAGCCGTTCGGCGGGGAGAAGTTCAGGTCCCCGTCGGGG
This sequence comes from Saccharum hybrid cultivar R570, assembly GCA_038087645.1. NCBI lineage: Eukaryota > Viridiplantae > Streptophyta > Magnoliopsida > Poales > Poaceae > Saccharum > Saccharum hybrid cultivar. Next base: position 7,020,215 of record JAQSUU010000512.1, read on the forward strand.
CGTCCCGTGGTCCTCCTCGTGGACCGTGGGGGCTGCTACTTCGCGCTCAAGACGTGGCACGCGCAGCTGGCCGGCGCGGCGGCCGTGCTGGTGGCGGACAGCGCCGACGAGCCGCTGCTGACCATGGACAGCCCCGAGGAGGAGACCCCCGACATGGCGTTCCTCGCCAACATCACGGTGCCGTCCGCGCTGGTGTCGAAGCAGTTCGGCGACACCCTCCGCCGCGCCGCGTCCAAGGAGAAGGCGGAGGAGGTGGTGGTGCGGCTGGACTGGCGCGAGTCGATGCCCCACCCGGACGAGCGGGTGGAGTACGAGTTCTGGACCAACAGCAACGACGAGTGCGGGCCGCGGTGCGACGAGCAGGCGGCGTTCGTGCGCGCGTTCCGGGGCCACGCGCAGCTGCTGGAGAAGGGCGGCTACGCGCTCTTCACCCCGCACTACATCACCTGGTTCTGCCCCGACGCGTTCCTGGAGACGCCGCAGTGCAAGGCGCAGTGCATCAACCGCGGCCGCTACTGCGCGCCGGACCCGGAGGGCGACCTGGGCGCCGGCTACGACGGCAAGGACGTGGTGGTGGAGAACCTCCGGCAGCTCTGCGTGCACCGCGTCGCCAACGCCTCCGGGCGGCCCTGGGTGTGGTGGGACTACGTCGCCGACTACCACCTCCGCTGCTCCATGAAGGACAACAAGTACAGCAGCGCCTGCGCCCAGGAAGTCGTCCGGTCGCTCGGTGCGCGCTCTGACCCTGAGAGTTATTTTCCCCTTCCGGCTTCCGGCCTCCCGCGATGGGCTGGAGTGCTGATCTGGTTTCGGCGTTGCAGGCTTGCCGATGGACAAGATCGACAAGTGCATGGGGGATCCCGACGCCGACGCCGAGAACGACGTGCTCAGGACGGAGCAGATTGTTCAGGTTTGTCAGTCTGTCATGCTGATTCTGGAATGTGAAGCGTCCATTTGGGCCTGGAGTGGCGTGTTCTTGCATTGGTAGCAATTCATTCACAAGTGTTTGCACATTCACAAGCTGATGATTATATTTCGGTTCTTGTAGGTCGGGCATGGAGCTCGAGGGGACGTGACGATCTTGCCGACGCTGGTGATCAACAATGTGCAGTATCGAGGTATGGACGTACGAGCCCTCCAGTTTTCATCACAAGATGAGACCATGCCGTGCCGCTTTTCTCTGAACAATTTGGCATTTTCAGGCAAATTGGAAAGCACTGCGGTTCTCAAAGCGATCTGTGCCGGGTTCAAGGAGTCCACTGAACCTCATGTCTGCCTGACGCCCGGTCAGTAACCTCAGCAGATGAAGCCACCACACTACACTCGAGCAATTCCTTTAGTTCAGTAATCAGTACTCGTCTCCGATCCCTGAACTCACCTCTGCAATTTCTTCAGGCATGGAAACCGACGAGTGCCTCCACAACAACGGCGGCTGCTGGCGCGACGAGAAAACCAACACCACGGCCTGCAAGGTAGTACTACTCCAGTACCCACCTCTTCCTCCAACGAAGTTCCTTGCAGTGCACAACACTTGGGCGTTACCTGCCTACTAACCGTAACCGACTGCGTGCTGGAATGGAAGCAGGACACCTACAGAGGGAGGATCTGCCAGTGCCCTGTGGTGGATGGCGTTCAGTACCAAGGCGACGGGTACACCGACTGCAAAGGTACCAAACATTCCATCAGTATTGCTCACAGTCGTTTCATTCTACCACTGAAGAGTGAAGACTGAACTTGAATGGATTTCGGACCTGTCCTCCATTGCATCATCAGCCGTCGGACCGGGCCGATGCGCCATGGACAATGGAGGGTGCTGGAAGGACACCAGACAGGGGAAAACCTTCTCTGCCTGCTCGGTAACTCTGTTAAGAATAGCAGTTCCTGTGTTGCTTCTTTGGTGTGATATTCAGGCACCCTGGTAACTGAATGGTCTGAAACTCTGACGCTTCCGGCGTGTGCAGGATTCAGAGTTGAGCGGGTGCAAGTGCCCGCCGGGGTTCAAGGGCGACGGCTTCCATTGCCAAGGTATGTACTCACCTTGCTCAGATACCCTGCAAATTTGCACGAGAATTGCATTGAGAGAGCGAGTCTTGCCTGCCTTTGCTGATTGCTGTTGGCATTCCAGACGTCGACGAGTGCAGAGACAAGCTGGCGTGCTCCTGCCCGCACTGCTCGTGCAAGAACACGTGGGGCGGCTTCGACTGCAAGTGCAACGGCGGCATGATCTACATCAAGAATGAAGACACCTGCATTGGTGAGCCATCATCAACCACCTTTCTGCTCCTGCCCCTCTTCTGTTATCCTTCTTGCTGAAAAGTTAACACTCCGCTGCCTGCTGTTCAACGTCCAGCCAAGAACATGTCGGCGTTCGGGTGGCTCGTCACCGCCCTGGTCCTGTCGTGCGTCGCCGGCGCCGGCATTGCCGGATACCTGTTCTACAAGTTCAGGCTCAGGGTAGGGACCGAACGATCTCTTCCCAAATCCAAATCCAGGCAGACACACTGGTTCTTTCTTCCTTCCTGACCGTGGATTCGCCCTGTGTCTTCTGTTGCAGCGATACATGGACTCCGAGATCATGGCGATCATGGCGCAGTACATGCCCCTGGACAGCCAGCACAACGAGAACCAGCCGCTGAGGACGGAGGAGACCCAGCAAGCGTAGCTAGGCATGTGACAACATCTTCAGTTTCACGTGGCTATATCTCACACGATGAGAATGCAGCATAACTAACCTTCTTTCCACACTTGCTGAAGTTATCCAAAGCCATCATCGACGGAGTTTTGAGTTATAAAAGTGCCACAGTGTACATGACAGCGGTTCACACAGATCTTGCACGTTCTGCATCTGTTACAGACAGGTATACACAGGTATAGAGAAAGAAACATAGATTTTGATGAGGCGTGACAGTTCAGTGGTGTATAAAATTGGAGATCGTGCTGTATGTATGTAGAGTTATAAACTGGACACCGACATGCTGTAGAAATACGCTTGCGATGCATATGATATGCTACCATATCAGATCGGCTAGTTTCAAAATTGATTTAGACGGCTCTAGCATTTTGCAGGTTGTGGGATCTTTTTCAGCATTTCTTTCCCTTACCTCTAAAACAGCCACATACATTAAGCAACCTAAGAGAACCAAAATTTTCCTAACAAACTGATACTATTGCACAGCATGGTCAAAATTTTCAGCGTACTCAGCTAAAAAATATCACTGTACTATTCTTGAAATTTTAACAGAGCCATCGTCCACAAGACTGCTCTGTTTCCTCTTTCTCAACAAGCTCTGGAAACTGCTGTGTTCGTCCACAAACTGTGCGGCCGTTCTAGCTCGCAGTTCTTCAAGAGTCTCTACTTCCTTTGCTCGCTCAATCACCTGAAGTGGAGTCAGGAATTTTGATTTAAAAATTACTACGATGTAAAGTAGATTGCTAGCTTGAGGGAGACATGTTGATCAATTACCAGGTGTCGACCATAAAGATGAGTGCTTGCGAGGGCTTGTAGAGCATTCTGGGCCTCTTGTTTTGTGACATATTCGACAAACGCAAAACCTCTGTGACTTCCAAACTTCATAGGCAACCTGAGACTTTTGATCTGCAAATTTTAATTGATAGAAAGTAAGATTCACCCCCTTAGACTAACCCTAGAAGGGTAGCTATAAAGATAAGCATACATGGGCCACATGGGCCTAGCCTCATGGGCCTAATACACTCACATTCTAACACCCCCCGCAGTCTGAACTACCGGCGCAGCGGAGTTCGAGGCTGAACAAGAAAGAAGAAAGACCACACACACGTCCCCCCACAGACGCAACTAGCCACTGGTGACGGTGAGGCTGGAGCGGAACTCGGTGAAGGTCGAGGACGGGAGACCTTTGGTGAAGATGTCGGCGAACTGGGAGGTGGTCGGAACGTGAAGGACCCGGACGTCGCCGATGGCCACACGGTCACGGACGAAGTGTAGGTCGATCTCCACATGCTTCGTCCGCTGGTGCTGCACGGGGTTGGTGGAGAGGTAGACTGCGTTGACGTTGTCGCAGTAAACGAGCGTGCTCCTGGCGAGAGGGCGGTGAAGCTCAGCCAGGAGCTGGCGGAGCCAGGCAGCCTCGGCCACACCGTTGGCAACGGCACGGTACTCCGCCTCGGCACTGGAGCGTGAGACCACCGGCTAGCGCTTGGACGACCAAGAGACAAGGTTGCCGCTGAGGAAGACAGCGTAGCCGGAGGTGGACCTGCGGGTGTCCGGGCAGCCCGCCCAGTCAGCGTCGGTGTAGACAATCAACTCGGCAGTGGAGGACCGGCCGAGGAGCATCCCGTAGCCTAGGGTGCCACGGAGGTAGCGGAGAAGGCGCTTCATAGCAGCCATGTGGGGTTCCCGCGGAGCATGCATGTAGAGGCATAGTTGCTGTACGGCATAAGCGGCTGAGGAGATGGGAGGCGAAGAAGGTGTAACAGTAGCGGCGAAAGCGGCTGAGGATATGGGAGGCGAAGAAGGTGAAACAGACGCCGGAAACCGAAGGGTATAAAGGGGTCCAGTGCTGTCACACCGGAGTAGAGGACACCGGGAGGCCAAATCCCGCACGGTGAGACCAGATGGGTCAAACTTAACTGAACAAGAGTTGTCAGTTGTGAAACGGCGAATAGAGAGAAGGTTGTGAACCATGCCGGGAGCCACAAGAACATCAGAGATATGAAAGGAGCCTTGGGAACTGGCAGTGCCCACGGAGGAGACAGGAATGCAAGTGCCATTGGCGACCATGATGGAAGAGGGACAGGAAGGGTGGGGAGGACGAAGAGAAGAAAGGAGACTCGCATCGGGCGTGGTGTGGAAAGTGGCGCCCGAGTCGGCGATCCAAGGGCTGGTGGTGGTGCTGAAGGAGTAGGCCAAGGCAGCCGGGTCGCAACCGACAAAGCCCGGGCGATGTGGGGTGAGACATTGGAGGAGCAGTGGCCACCGACGGGCGAGGCTCACTCCATGGCGACTGAGAGGCACGGAGGTGGAGCTCTGTCGTGGCGGGCGCACAGACCCGGGCCTCGGCAGCCATGGCCACCGACGGCAGTAGGAGAGCATTGGCGGCGCCTGGGCCTCCCGCGCCAGCGGCCCCGGCGCCTGGAAGATGGCCCGGCTGCGGCGGAGGGTAGGGAGCCGACGAGGTTCTGCGCACGAGGCGACTCGACGAGGTACTGCAGAGGCGGCGGCGGCTCGTGTTACGAGAGGCAGTGGCGGTGGTACCGGTGCTACGCACGCTAACGTGCCAGCGAGCCGCGGCTAGGCCTGCAGGGGCAGCGGCACCAGGAAGGGCCGCGGCCGCTAGAGGGGAGGCGGCAGCAGAGGCGGCCATGGTGGCTCCAGCAGGGGCAGGGGCGCCAGCAAGGGCGGCCCCGCCAGGAGCGCCGGCGGCCGCTTCAGGATGGGCAGCCGCTGTGGGAAGGGCTGCGGCGGTGGTGCCGCCCGCGGCCGCTAGAGGGGAGGCGGCAGCAGAGGCGGCCACCACCGTGTCCCCCCCGGTTCCCGCAGTGCTGGCCAGCGCGGTGCCCAGCGGTGGGGGAGCAGACGCGGGGCAGCGGCGCTGGCTCCAGCGGCGCGAAGCAGAGGGGGAGGCGCGTGGCCCTGTGGCGGCGGTGGGGGAGCAGATGCGGGCAGCGGCGCTGAGCAGAGGCGCGGCGGCCGGACCAGGAGGCACGGCGGCGCCGGACCAGGAAGCAGGGGCTGGGGGGACCTGCGCCCAGGAAGGAGAGGAGAGGGGAGGGAAAGAGGGAGAGGAAGAGGGTGGGGGAGGAGGGCGGCCAGCCATGGCCACCGGCAGCAGTGGAGCCGGCGGCTGCAGGTGGCGGCGGCGGGTGGAAGCTAGGCTGCTGATACCATGATAGAAAGTAAGATTCACCCCCTTAGGCTAACCCTAGAAGGGTAGCTATAAAGGTAAGCATACATGGGCCTAATACACTCACATTCCAACATTAATGAATTCAAATCAGAAGGTTTCTGGGGTAAAAAGAGTAAAATCACTTATCAACTTGAAACTAATGTTTTTATTTTCCCTGTTGATCAAGGAGAACTGAAAGACGAACTTGACTAATATTGAACAAAATTTAACCTCATTAACTACCAGTCTACCATTGGTCCCAAGTTGGGACTTCCTCTAAATTCAGACGAAAAAAGAGGACGCTGACCTGGCCAAACGGACTAAATAACTGCCTCAAGTCCTTCTCAGTTGCTTCAAATGCTACATTACGCACAAGCAGTTTTGTTGAACTTTTATCCTTGCCATTCTTCTTTGCAGCTTGACCATCTTTCTTCCCATGACACAGTTGCAAGATCAAAGCATGTCCATCCAGAACCGTTCCCTATGAACCAAAGGAACATTTAGCATGCTGCACATCTATACAACAACATAGCCTTTTGACCCAAGCAAGTTGGGGTAGGCTCATGCTGCACATCTATATGAGCATTTAATGGAAAGAAGTAAACAAGGAAAACAGAAGAGGAGGGATGAGCGCTACTTGTAGATCCTTGCACACACCAGTTGCAGTTTCAACAGAGTCAAACTCAACGAAACCAAATCCCATTGAAACAGTCTTGCCCTTCTTAACATGCTTCTTCACCTAAAGACAGACAAATAAAATAGATAAAGCAGTATGCTGCAAGATGCACCTGATATCCATAATAAGAGCACGTCCAATAATCCATACCGTTGCACTTTTAAGACTGCCACCCTTTATCTTTGTACTGAAATGCTGCTTCAACGATTCATCTGTTGTCTTGAAATTTAAGTTCTTGACAAACACAGATCGTGACTGCAATGAATAATGGCATCTTTTAAGAATAGAAATTGATTCCAATGATAAACAACTAAATAATTTTAAGCAATCTTGGAATGAAGCAATTCATATGCAAAAACAGGTGCATACTTGGGAACACAAGTTTTTGCCACAGGAAACCCTACTGCCATATGCACAAAGAGGTAATGATATTCATGCAAAGAAGTTGAAGTTTTGAACCTCCACTCTATCTGGATCAATCTCTTCAGAGCTTACTCCTTCGACAGTTTGTTCTATATTAGCTTTAGTAACAATACGCTCGCCAACTTCATTCTTTTCTTCCTCATCCACCGGAGCTGAGGTAGGAGATAATATGTTTTCAGGTGCCCACTCCAAATACAGAGGAGTATCCCTGGACCACAAAAGATTAAGATACAGAACACACATTTGTGAAAATAAAAAACAATCTAGCAAACAACCAAATAACATGACATAACCATAAGAAGGAACCAATTTATCTTAAGCTAAATTAAGTAGTCGATTAAATTAAGCAAATGTTATATATAAATAACAGTAGATACACCAATTTCCAAGAGAATTGGAGCTGGCACATCTTCATAGAGGGAAAAATAATCAAGCTTGCAAATGCAAAAGTTTGTAAGCTGTAACGGTCACTGAAATAAAAGAAAAACTAAAACTATTGCAGGAACTTACTTGTATCGTGTATATAGTAGTTTTTTGAATGCATGTCGGGCTTCAGTTGCTTCAACAAAGACTACCTGATACACCAAGATGTAACTCAAGATAAATAAACTCAAGGGGCAATATTTGTGCAATTCAGTCACTCAGGATGGCATTTGAAAAGTGACAGAAGTAAAAAAAAAAAAAATCATGTGCAGTAAAAACATAAGGTGCTGCAATATACAAAAACAGCTGGATAACACAACTGGAATATACTAACATACCAAGGCAAATACTCTTGTTGGAGGTAGAATGATTTTATCCAGACTACCATGTTTCTGAAACATTGCTGCAAGTTCTTCCTCAGTAGAATTAAATGGCAAGTTCTTTACTAATATCACATGATTGCTTCTTTTGAACTTATCGTTTCTTTTAGAAGCAAGTTCTTCCAATGCAGCAACATTAACTCCAGACCTTGATAGAAATTTCTTAGTCTCTGCAATGACGTGCGTCTCACCAAGAGCAATACGAACGGCAAGATCATCCACTTCTCTATCAAGTAACTCACTCTTACTGATACCATTCTTCCTTGCAATGTTTTCAACAACCTAAGCAGGAAAGCAAAGCCCAATCATTAGACATACTTGACAAGATCATGTGGGTCAATACCTATATACATTATCTCAGAAACAACATATCAGAGGAGTATTGAGCTGACACTGGACACAGACAAAAAAAAACCGTTAATGTCAAAGATAGGAGGGAACCATACAGTATCTTGACGCATATAAAAGCTGTTCCATGCTCTCGTATCCCCACTAATCTCAGAAGCTTTCTTTTGTTCCAACCTTTTCTGCTTGAGACTCATTTTATCCACAACAGTTTCATGATTATACCTTGATGATTCAATAGCAAATCAGTAAAAACTATAGGTGTAACTAATCTAACAAGTAACAGCACAAACAGAACTTTATTTTCTTACTCCAACTTATTATTATTTAGCGGTTTAGCAGCCTTAACACGTAACACTCTGCCCTGAAAGCTTGAGTTATCTAGTTCATCAAGTGCCCTGCCAAAAATAACAGTTCCATATTAGGCAGGTATATAATGGTCAATGGACCATCAAGCATGGAAAATAAGACATGTCTCAGCCAAACTTCTTGCTCACATATTGATAACTGTTCAGTAACTTAGGACGTGTATGAAACCTGCACGTGTAGTCTTAAAGAGGATAGTGTCCTAAAACTCACAAAATTGCATTTCTTTGGTGTGATTGTGTCTCAAATTATGATTAAAACACTCACTATTGAATTTGTTGGAGTATATGTAAGCCCATGTGGCTAAGGCCCATGTGGCCCATGTAAGGAACCTATATAGCTACCCTTCTAGGGTTAGCCCAAATCAATAGAGTCACTAATTCTAGCATGGTATCAGCAGCCTCTCTATCTTCTTCCTGGTAGCAGCCGCCGCCCCCCTGGTGCAGCCGCCGCCGCTGCCTTCCTGGCCGGCGGGCGCCACCATGGCTGGCCGCCGCGATCCTCCCCCCTCCCCTTCCTACTTCCACTCTTTTCCCTCTCTCCCCACACCCTCCTGGGCCACGGTTGCTGGAGCTGGTGCTCCACCCGCCGCCGCAGGGCCCCAGCCACACCACCACCAGCCGCCGCTGGGGACCCAGCCGCCTCACCTCCAGGCGCCGCTGGGGACCCAGCCGCCCCACCTCCAGGCGCCGCTGCTGGGGCTGTCTGCCCGGCCCGCCCTACCCCTTTCCCCTGGCGCGGCCGCCTTCACCCATCCCGCCGTCGGTTTCCCTCTGGCGGGCACCCCTGTACCCAGCGCCTCCCCCTCTGCTGCTGCCCTCACAGCCGCTCCTGCTGTTGAGGGCGCAGCCGGGGGCTCGGGCTCCTCCCTCACTGCTCCGGCGGTTGGGGGACATGGGGGGGCCCCTGCTGCAGCCCTTCCTGCAGGGGGTGTTGCGGATGAGGGCGTTGATGCCCTGTCAGAGCGCCCCGCCGACGCCGTCCACCTTCCCGGTGCCGGGACGGACACCGGCAACCACCTTCCCGCCGGTGCCCCCATTTTCCCGGCCTCGACACCGCCACTCCTCTCCCAGATCTACGCCGGCTCTCAACCCTATGATGGCCGTGACACCTCTTCTCTCGCCGCTGCTCTCGTCGCCGCGCGTGCCGCCGCCGCGGAGGGGCAGGCCCGGGTGCGGGCAGCCGCCCTCGTGTGGGAGCACGAGCGCGAAGCGGCCGACGCCTTGGCTCGTCAGATTGCCGAGGCGGAGCGGCTCCTCTCTCCCGCCTCTCCGGCTGGTGCCCACTCCTCTGCTTCGCCGGGTCGTCGTGCATCTCACACTGCTGTCCTCTGGCACGATCCGGCTGACCCGCTCGTGGCACAGCTTCACTACCAGGCCGGGGGGGGTCCAGAACATCCGCCTCCTCGTGCCGGTCGTTCTCGAGCCGGAGTCACCCTCCTACGCTCGCTGGCGGGACCTCGTGGTTCTCACTCTTCGCCGCTACGCCCTCGACGACCACGTCCTCCTCGACGCTTCGGCCGCTGTCCAGACCCCGTCGTGGCTCCGTCTGGATAGCATCGTCCTCTCCTGGATCCTGGGGGACGATCTCCCTCGACCTCCACGACCTCGTCCGTACCTCTCCTGACGCGCGCCGGGCTTGGCTTGCCCTTGAGGGGCCAGTTTCTGGGGCAACGCCGAGGCCCGGGCTCTGCGCCTCGACGCGAGTTTCCGGACTTTCGTCCAGGGGGACCTCTCCGTCGCTGAGTTCTGCCGCCGGATGAAGGGCATGGCGGACTCCCTGGGGGACCTTGGGTGGCCCGTGGAGGATCGCATCTTGGTCCTCAACGTCCTCCGGGGGCTCAGCGACCGCTACGCCCACCTCCGGACGTGGATCACTCGCCAGCGGCCCTTCCCCACCTTCCTGGAGGTCCGCGACGATCTCGTCATGGAGGAGCTCACGCAGGGCCTCCAAGCCGGTCTCCACTCCTGCAGGGGCCTCGGCCTCCTCGACGGCCCTGGCTGCTACTTCTCCGCGCCCCCCTACCCCACCACGGACCACTGCACCACCACCGTCGTCTCTCCTGGGTCCTCCTCCCTCCGGGCCGAGCGGAGGCGGGGGGGGGGGGTGGGCCGTGGCGGTCGCCGACGCCGCGGTGGGGGTCGAGGGGGTGGCCGGAGCGGCCACACCCAGGCTCAGGCTCCCGGTGGGTTACCGGGGGGGGCACCATGGCCCTCCTTCCAGCACCCATGGGCAGGGCGCATCTCTATGTGGCCCCTACCACGCCACTGGGGCCGAGTCGCGCCCAACCGGTGGCCTTCCTCTCCGGGGCTCCTCCTGTTGGGGCTCCTCCTGCTGGTACTCCACCTGGCGCCTTCCTGCTGCAGCGTGGACTTCCACCGGGGGTCGCCGGATGGGACCCGACGGCCCTGGCTCGTTCGTTCTCCACCATGGGTCTGACACCTCCGGTTGGACCCGAGTGGATCGCCGATTCAGGAGCCACCTACCACACCACTCCTGACCCTGGTATACTTTCGTCGCTCCATTCTCCGTCCTCCTCACTTCCCTTCGTCCATTATGGTCGCAAACGGCTCTTGCCTTCCTGTCACGTCTGTGGGTACCGCCGGTGCTCATGGCTCCTTTCGTCTTCCTGATGTTCTTGTTGCTCCTTCTATGGTTCATAACCTCCTTTCTATTCGTCGTTTTACAGCTGACAATTCTTGTTCTGTTGAATTTGACTCTTCTGGTCTTACTGTCAAGGATTTGGCTTCCCGGCGTCCTCTGCTCCGATGTGACAGCACCGGGCCCCTTTACACCCTTCGCTTCCCGGCGGCGCATTCGTCTTCTTCGCCGTCCCTTTTGTCAGCTGCCTTCGCCGCTTCTACTTCCTCTACTACCTGGCACCGGCGCCTCGGCCATCCTGGACGTGATGCCCTGATACAGCTCAGTCGTAGCTCTGGTCCTTCCATGTACTCGAGCTCATGATGAGCAACTGTGTCATGCGTGCCAATTGGGCCGACATGTTCGTCTTCCTTTTTCTAGTTCTTCTTCTCATGCGGCCCGCATTTTTGATCTTATACATTGCGACCTTATGGACCTCTCCTGTCATCAGTGTTTCTGGTTATAAGTACTATCTTGTGGTTGTTGATGATTTTTCGCATTATTCGTGGACTTTTCCCCTACGTGCGAAGTCGGATACGTTCACCACGCTCCTTCACTTCTTTACTTGGGTGTCTACTCAGTTCGGTCTCACCATCAAGGCCGTCCAGTGTGACAATGGTCGCGAGTTTGACAACTCCACCTCCCGAGCTTTCTTCCTCTCTCACGGTGTTCAGTTGCGCATGTCTTGCCCATACACTTCTTCGCAGAATGGCAAGGCAGAGCGGATGATTCGCACCACCAACGACACCGTGCGGACTCTACTGTTTCAGGCCTCTCTTCCTGCTCGCTTCTGGGCTGAGGGCCTGCACACCTCCACCTACCTTCTTAACCGCCTTCCTTCCGCTGCCTGTCCCGCTCCCACCCCTCACCACGCCCTCTTCGGTACCCCGCCTCGGTACGATCACCTACGCGTGTTTGGGTGTGCTTGTTACCCCAACACTGCCGCCACCTCCTCTCACAAGCTGGACCCTCGTTCCACGCTCTGTGTCTTCCTCGGTTACTCCCCTGATCACAAGGGGTACCGATGCTTCGACCTTGCCTCCCGCCGTGTTCTCATCTCGCGCCATGTGGTGTTCGATGAGTCCGTCTTTCCCTTTTCCGGCACCTCTACTTCTCCGGTCCCTGACCCACCCACCCTGCTTCCCACTGACCCGGTGGTCCAGCCACCTTTCTTGTGGTCTCCTGCAGGTACCGCTTCACCGCGCTCCGCGCCGGCCACCGGTTCCGGCTCCCCTGTGAGTCCGGGCCCCTCGTCCTCCGGCGCGGCCCCGTCTCCTTCGGTTGGTGCAGACCCGGGGCCTTCGTCCCCCGCTTCTGCCCCGGGGGGGTCGTGCCGGCTGCCGACGCCGGATCCCGTCTCGGCACCCGCACCGGCGCCTCCGTCGAGGTTCGCCGCGCCGGTACGGGTCTACCAGCGCAGGCCGCGGCCTCCTCCGATCGCGGTCCCTTCTCCACCGGGGACACCGACACCGCCGCCACTGTCTCCACCGGCCCGTGGTCCCTCGCCGGTCTACCATCCGCCGCTGCTTCACCGACACCCGCGGCATGTTCACCCGATGGTGACACGACACGCGGCTGGCACCTTGCCGCCTCGTGTCCTCGCGGCTTCGACCGACGACGCGGTGGTCTCTCCGGTACCCTCTTCCGTCCGCGACGCCCTGCTGGACCCTCACTGGCGCCGCGCGATGGAAGAGGAGTATGCCGCGTTACTCGCCAACCAGACGTGGGAGTTGGTGCCCCGGCCGCCGGGCGCCAATGTCGTCACCGGCAAGTGGATTTGGACTCACAAGCGCCGAGCGGACGGCTCTCTCGAGCGCTACAAGGCTCGATGGGTCCTTCGGGGTTTCACTCAGCGCCCTGGCGTCGACTACGATGAGACCTTCAGCCCGGTGGTCAAGCCGGCCACAGTCCGTACAGTGCTATCGCTGGCGCTTGCTCGGTCTTGGCCTATCCACCAGCTGGATGTCAAGAATGCCTTCCTCCACGGCCTTCTTACCGAGACGGTGTACTGCAGTCAGCCGGCGGGGTTCGTCGACACCACCCGTCCTGACATGGTCTGCCGGCTCAACAGGTCCCTCTATGGCCTCAAGCAGGCACCTCGGGCATGGAACCACCGGTTTGCTACCTTCTTGATGACCCTGGGATTCGTGGAGGCCAAGTCTGATACGTCCCTGTTCGTCTACCACCATGGGACCGACACTGCATACCTGTTGCTCTATGTTGATGACATTGTCCTTACCGCCTCCAGCGAGCCACTTCTTCGGCGGATCATTGCAGCTCTCCAGCAGGAGTTTGCGATGAAGGACCTGGGTGAGCTCCACCACTTCCTCGGTGTCACTGTTGAGCACCATCCTGCTGGGCTTCTTCTTCATCAGCAGCAGTACACTCGGGATATCCTGGAGCGGGCTGGGATGTCTGACTGCAAGCCCTGCTCCACTCCAGTCGACACCCAGGGCAAGCTGTCGGAGACTGAGGGACCTCCGGTGGCCGACCCCACTGCATACAGGAGTCTTGCCGGGGCCCTTCAGTACCTCACCTTCACCAGGCCGGACATCACCTATGCAGTTCAGCAGGTCTGCCTCCACATGCATGATCCTCGGGAGCCTCACCTCACGGCTCTCAAGCGTCTCCTCCGCTACCTCCGGGGCACCCTCGACTACGGCCTCCTCCTACACCGGGCCTCCTCCACCGACCTCGTCGTCTACACCGACGCTGACTGGGCTGGGTGCCCGGATACTCGCCGCTCCACCTCCGGCTACGCCGTCTTCCTGGGCGGCAACCTGGTGTCTTGGTCTTCCAAGCGCCAGCCGGTGGTCTCCCGGTCCAGTGCCGAGGCGGAGTACCGCGCCGTGGCTAACGGCGTGGCGGAGGCCGCCTGGCTCCGGCAGCTACTTGCTGAGTTGCACACTCCACCCTCCCGGAGCACACTGATCTACTGCGACAATGTCAGTGCGGTCTACCTCTCCACCAATCCCATTCAGCACCAGAGGACGAAGCATGTCGAGATCGACCTACACTTTGTCCGTGATCGGGTGGCCATGGGCGAGGTACGGGTTCTTCATGTTCCGACGACCTCCCAGTTCGCGGACATCTTCACCAAGGGCCTCCCGTCCTCGACCTTCGCCGAGTTTCGCTCCAGCCTCAACATCACCGGTGGCTAGTTGCGTCTGTGGGGGGGGTTGTGTGTCTTCTTTCTTGTTCAGCCTCGAACTCCGCTGCGACGGTAGTTCAGACTGCGGGGGGGTGTTGGAGTATATGTAAGCCCATGTGGCTAAGGCCCATGTGGCCCATGTAAGGAACCTATATAGCTACCCTTCTAGGGTTAGCCCAAATCAATAGAGTCACTAATTCTAGCAGAATTGGATATATGCATCTAATGTGGGAGAAATTTGAGACATCGTTCAACTTTTGCCTTCAAATTGTTAACATCTTCTTAGTAATTATTTAGGGACAAGTATGAACTATGTGCAGGATAATAAAACGTAAAACAAATTTGAGCCAAGTAAGGTGAATTACTGAATTATGTCTTATAAATAATAAATAAGGATATCCAAAGGAAGACTGTCACATTGCAAGAAAGCTCCCTGTCGCAACTCCTAGCTCCTAAAGTTCACAATTGTACATTGAAATTATAAATCCGTACCTGACTGCTAAGTCCGGAAGGCTAAAAAGCACATAGCCTCTACCAGTTGAGAGCTTTGTGGTTTTATCGACAACAATATGTGCCTGTTCCACTTCACCATATTGGCGGCACAGCTCCACTAAATCATCTTCACTGAGAAAATAAGCAACAATATCCTTTAAAAAAAATCATGCACCTGTATCATGAATATACAAAAACAACATACAAAACGCTGATCCAAGGTAACATGACCAGGCAACAACAACATACCTGGTTGCATATGGAAGGTTGCAGATATACAGACGACCAGTCTCCAGGGCCAACCTCTTTTCATCAGTAACTGGAGCACCATTTTCATCCTTCTTTTCTTGATCTTCACAAATTTCAGTTTCTCTTCTTATGCCATCAAGATCTTCACTCTCTTTGTTGTCAAGATCTTCCAGCTGTTGCAAGTTAGTATTCTCCACAAGAGTGTCCTTGTCCACAATGTTTTTCTTGTCCAGATTGTCCTTCAGATCCGCCAACTGGTTATCTGAATCTTGTGATTCATCTGATGAGTCGTCATCATCAGTGCTGGTATTTGACTGGTCACCAGAACCTTCATCATCAGATTCAGAATCTGACCAATTTTTCTTGACTTTACTCTTGAAGAAATCTGCATCAGTCATATTCTTGTCTTGTTTATTCTCTGTCCGTAGCTCCTCCGAAGCATTTTCGGAAGACGAATCATTTGTCATTTCCTCATCAGAAGCGTCTTCAGAAGATGAATCATTCTCAGAGGCTGGAACATTTTTGAGAGGTCCCTTAGATTCTTTAGTGGCTACTACACTATCTTTTGCAGCGGTGTCAAGAGTAGCAGCTGTATCATTCGCCCACATCTTGGCTTTAGAACGGGGCTGCATAGCTTCAAGGAACTCCAGGAACTTGGGATCATTGGCTACACTGCCTTTAGAACCACTAGCATGAGCAGATGTTCCTTGGGCCTTGGAACCTTTTGGCAGTGCATCAACAACTCCAGCATTATTCTTGTCTTTACTACCATATTCTGGTTTCTTCAAAGAATGGCGGCTCCAGGGGCGAGGAGCATCAGGGTCACCAATCTTTCGGGCAACCTGCCAAATAACATGACAGATGTAAGGTACGGACATCATCGCTGTCCAATTCAATCTCGTACAGACAATTCACCAAACTGTTAGCACGGCATCGAGGAAAAAAATTGTTGAAAACGATTAGAAAGGAAAGTACCTCGCAGGTGATCTTACAAGTGTCAATGTATGTATTGTTGAAATACTTGAGTGCCTCCTCTGCCTCTTCATTGGTTCTGTAACCAATGAATGCAAATTGCCGACTCTTGC
Organism: Saccharum hybrid cultivar R570; assembly: GCA_038087645.1. Classification (NCBI taxonomy): domain Eukaryota; kingdom Viridiplantae; phylum Streptophyta; class Magnoliopsida; order Poales; family Poaceae; genus Saccharum; species Saccharum hybrid cultivar. Next base: position 7,036,309 of record JAQSUU010000512.1, read on the forward strand.
CATCCCTGCCCAAAAGCGAAAGCTCAATTTTCAAGCAGATTCTTTCCACTAAAACACAATTCATTCGGGTAAGGGAGACGAGAGAAGGCAGCATCCCACTTCGCCTCCTACACTAACCAAGTAAGAGAGCAAACATAGTTCGTTGCTCAGCTTGCTTACTTTGTTCGGATGACCTTGGCGTCGGTGACCTCGCCCTTCCGCGAGAACACCTCCCGCAGCCGCCTCTCGTCGGCGCCCTTGGGCAGGTTCTTCACGCACAGCCGCGACGACATGCTCGCTAGGGTTGCTCACCGCCAGGAAACGACGACCTAGATGGACGTCCGCCCAACGCCACTCAGCTTCGGACGAAGGAGGGCGACTGGAGCTCAAGCTTGGACTGGAAGGGCCGGTGCGCCGGAGGAGGTCGAGGGGGAGGTCCTGCTGCTGGCTGTCGCCGCCCGCCGCCGCCGGGCGCAGGTCGCGCAGCCGCGCGGGCGGATTACCAAGGGGCGAGGGGGAGAGTGTCTGCGGGGCCGCTGCACCGCCGGCCGCCGTGCGCCGCGCCGCCGCCGCCCTGGCGCCCTGCCCGACCGCCGCCGCTTGCCCTTGCTCGCCTGTTTCCTGTCCGAGACGGCTCCCAGCGGATGCGCGAGAGTTTCTACCTGGGCTGCTACTTGGGCTAATGGAGTAATGGGCCATATTTGCCACATTAACAATACAGACATGGATCGATCCATGACATCCATTTTGGGGTAAAGAAGCAAAGCAACTCTGGTATAACGGATAAATCGGTGCTCCACCGCCTGTAGCGTGTGAAATTGTGAATGTGTGCGTTGCGAACTTGCGATGGCTACAGAGAGAACAAACTGAACAGTTGGGTGCCCGCGTGGTTGGACAACGAATATTAAAAAATAGCACCCTATTTGATCCTAATTAGGACTGTTTGCCACAACTCACACCAACTTTTCTTTTCTTTTTTTTGTCAAAGACTTATTTCTAAAACAGTTTCATGGGTAATTTTTTTCTTCTTCTTTAACAAAAACATGAGTTGTGATGAAACTGAAAATAGTAGAAGCTTATTCTAGCTTCATCTACCATATGTGGGCCCAACATGCAAAAAAGACTGCATGTGCCCATCTGGGAAAGCGTGTCGGGGGCAGAGCACACGCCAAGGGTGCGACCGCCGGTGGGGCTCGGGCGGTGGGATGTGGTTGCTCGTGAGGCTCAGGCGGCGAGATGTGCTGCCGATGGGGCGCGGGTGGCGGGACTTGGACGCATGAGGGGCGCTAGCAGCGAGACGCACTGTTGGTGGGGCTCCGGCGGCAGGACATAGCCGCCGGTGGGGCGCAGGCAGTGAGACATGGCCGCTGGTGGGGCGCGGGTGGCGCAAGCGCGGTTGCCAAGGGAGGCTCTCTTAGCGCGAGCTTGGAGACGGTTGGGAAGTGCGCGAGGAGGCAGGGGAGGGCGGATTCGGCGAGCAGAGGTGCCCTAGCATCGAGTGGGAGCGCGGCCTCTACGGCTAGCCAGCGGCGGCACATGAGGGAGTAGCGCTTGCGGTCGCTGGAGTCGAGGAGCTGAGATCGAAGATGAGGACGAGGAACTCCTTAGGGAGGTCGGCGGTGTGGTCCTCCCCGTCGGCCTTGGCGATGGAAGAGAGGACGTGAAGAGCTTGGGGGTCGGAGGCAGGGCGGGGTCTTGCAGTGGCGCAGGGCACAGGGGCGAATCCAGGCATGAAATCCACCGGGGTCATCACATTTATACAGTGGGGTCAGCATTGTTGATGAACTATAATGAACAGTAATTCTTCACTAGTTTTGCCGAAGTCATCCGGGTCCAAATTACAGAAAAAAATAGATCAAAATTGGAGTCCAAATTACAGAAAAAAAAGATCAAAATCTACAGCAAAAAACTTTGTATTAAAGCATATCATATTATATATTCACTGTGTAGATCTACTTATGTGGAGTCCAACAAAATTAGATTTTTCATTTTATGATTTTACTGTAATTTACTATGATTTTTCAAAGATTCAGCCGAAATAAATAAAAAAGAAAAAGGCAAAACTGTCGGCACTGTAGCGATCACATGGTTACTGTAGTAAATCCGACATTTCAAAACTGCATAAGGGGTAATTTGACCGGTTTTGGAAAGTTTAGAGGGTAGAATAGACCGTTTCATAGTTGAGTGGGTTAAGTAGTCCACCCCCATAGTTGAGGGGGTGAAGTAGACTTTTTCCTTATTACATTCGAATCGCAGTACTCAAATTTTTGGGCAAAGTTATTAGCAGACCATATTACTATCCTAAAATCCTGGCTAACGCTACGCTTATACTTAGCGAATAATACACACACCTCCGAAGAATGGCAAGGCATGGGGATGTTAGCATGCATGCAGTCCACAATTAAGGCATCGTCGTATATAATCACATGTAATGATCCGGTTTAGATGTTCATGTGTTAGGTTAATCAAGAGCGTAACCAAACGTTCACGTGCGCCAATGATTATTCCCACGTTTTTTCCTTGCATGTAAACCTGGGTGCTTACACATTATATCGGACGACGACGTACTAGTCATGACCCGTCGTCGGCAGGTCGACGTGGAGGCACAGCTAGCGCGAGTGCGACTGTGCGAGTGCACCAAAAACAGGTAGCTCGCCTCGCCTGGTCACCGCACGGGCCGAAAACACTCATAAAGAGTGTGTCGTCCAGGAGCCCCTGGCGTGGTCGATCGTACGACAAAGAAGACACACATGTAACACATGATCGATATTCCGACGCTGGATCTCGACATGAACCATCCAACGATATAATATGTGTGCCTCTGGTGGCCGGTGGCCGGCGGTGGTGGTGCCCGTCGGCTTCCCACCAGTACATACGGTGTCGTCCGGCCGAGGTTGACGGCCTGATGACGGTCGTCGCGCCGCACGACGAGTGCATCGCGCTGCTCGCCGGGTCACTTCCACGGGCCGGGGGATTGCCGGATTGCATCGCCGTCGCGTAATTGAGCACGGAATGAAGGATAACGCGCGATTGAGAGGGCTGTATAGCAAACCAGGATTAGCAACGACTTGCAAACACATGGCGCGTAGGATGGAGTGGCGCGCGTGTGGCGCCCCTTGTGCCCTGACACTTTGCCAGCACCCACCAGCCACGCACTACAAATAAGGCCGCGAGGACGTACGACACGGCAACACCACACCTGCAGAGCAGCAAGACTTACTTGCAAACTGCGGCGGCTACAGGGCCACCACGTGAAACCCTGGATCGCTCGCCAAGTTTCCTGCGGCAGGCTGAGTGACTGGCTAAGCTAGTAGAGCAAGTACGTAGAGCTCGCCCGGCCGCGTTGCTCGACGACATTGGCGACGCACGTACCAGGCCAGCAGCTGGGGGTGGATCGATAGCTATACTCGATGGCCAAGCCCATGAAGCAGCTGACTGCTGCCTCCCTCTCGCTGAAGGCCATCGTCAGCTGCCGCCTCAGCTCGGGCGGGCATGCGCAGCGCGTCGGCTCGTCACTACCCTGCGTGAGGAGGATGCCGACGCAAACGCAACGGAGCACGTCGTCGTCTACGCGCCCTGCGCCTGCGGTGAACAGAGGTACAAATTATCCCCCAGCAGTTTTGTGGTTCGATCTGTTTGACTGCGCAGTGGTGCATGCGCATGCACTGCTGAAGGAACATACAGTACATACACATAATAATCGCAAACTCTATTGCTCGTTTGGTCGCGCTCCGCGCGGAGTAAGCGACCCGCGTCCACGGGCCCGACCGCGCCTGCTGCTAGGGTTCTGGCGAGGACCTTGGCGGCATCGGAGGACGAAGTTAGGGGCCTCACCGGCGAGCTTAGAAGGAGGCTTTGCGGGAGGCAGAGCGGCCAAACGGTGGGGATTGCGGGAGGGTGGCGGTTAGGGTCCTGGGGACGTAGGAGGTGGTTGGGCCAGGTCAGGACAGGAGTGCTCCCGGCCATGGCGGTGACAGGAGGGGGGGAGGGAAGAAAGAGGCTGCCACGGGGGCAGTAGGGTCTTGCAGGAGTTATGCGACTTCAAAGCTCCGGAAAAACCTACCGCGCTGCGGCGGCACGATGGACAACGACGGCGACAGGGTCGCATGCTCGCCCAATAGCGCGACGGGTCCCGCGTTAAGCATTTACTTTCCCCCATAATAATCCGTAGCAATACATGCATGGTGAATTAATATGAGGCTACGTAGTAGCAAAGTTTTTCCTTTTAGCCTGGGGTAGCAAAGTCTTTTCCTTTTACCCTGGGGTAGCAAAGTTTACCCTGGGGTAGCAAAGTTTTTAATTTTACCCTGGGCTAGCTCAACGTAGCGTCGCCTGTGCATGTTCGTGTCCACTCCAACAGCATGTACATTATTGGCTCAATGGCTCTCTATCGGTTCTTTTGACATAGTGCCATTTTCTTGGATTTTTTTTGTTCGCCACCTGGCGCCGATGTGTGTTACTGACATGGCACCCATCCGGGCTTCTTTTCTTCAAGTGGTACACGTTGAGATGAAGCCATTGGAAGTAGCACAAGAACGCGCAGACAATAAGCAGCCTGCGAAAACCTGTAAGAATTCATTCAAGCTCGTGTTTGGTGTGTATAAAATGACTTCAAATTCATCACGTAACGGTTTATTTCTTGCTTCAGTTAGCCCTGGCAGACGCAAGCAACACGATAAGAGAGCATCGGAGACTACGATAAGGCAGCAGCTCAAGCAAGTCGATGTGCTTGAGAACATGGGGATTTCTCGGCATTTTGCTGGTGAAATCAAGCGTGTCCTTGACAGGACATACAGGTACCATTGCAACACTGTACTGAAAACCAGAATATCCTGTGGGGAACAAATTTTCTGTTAGTTTTTGTTGGAAACAACAGGAAAATTAGCGTTTAACCTGTCGGCACTGTTTAAACTGGCAGGAAAATTCAAAGGTCCACAGGAAGTTATTTCTAACACTGAACTAACAAACAAGTTAGCTTTGTCTGTTCACCGTCAGGAAAATTTTGTTTAGCCCTTTTAGTTATTTAAAAAAAATTATAGGTCTTTTGCATTATCCTGTTGGTTTTTGCACCGTCAAGGAAATTTCCGTTTCTAGTAGTGAATTTTGAACACATATTACTCATTCCTTGCCCTCATATTAGAAACTCATGTACTTAACCAGTCATTTGACAGATGTTGGTTACAGAGAGATGAGGAAATTATGCTGGACACAGCGACATGTGCGATGGCATTTCGTATTCTAAGGATGAACGGATACGGTGTCTCTTCTGGTATTATTTTTCTAGACCTAGAAAAGTTCAGCACTTTTAACAGATGGATTTTAACTTTTGACCCTTACTCAACACACTTATCCACATGAAAACGTGGTGCAGATGAGCTGTATCATGTTGCTGAAGCATCCGTGTTCCAAAATTCACTTGGAGGATATTTGAATGATACAAGAACCTTGTTAGAATTACACAAAGCTTCTACAGTTAGTATCTCAGAAGATGAATATATCCTGGATACCATAGGCTCATGGTCAGGTACCTTACTGAGGGAACAGCTGGGGTCTGGTGGTGCACTAAGGAGAACCCCACTCTTTAGAGAGGTATATGCTTCAGTGATTTATTGTTCTTGTCACGTTTAGAATTTGGAAAGATTAGCTATATATGTTTAGCGCTATTTTTTGTATTTTCTTTTCAGGTGGAACATGCTCTAGACTGTCCCGTCTAGACCACAGGTGGACCATCGAAAATTTCAATGTTACAGGCCACCACATACTAGAGAAACCATACTTGTAAGTTCCCAATCCACAAAGTAAGGTTTCACTAAACCGTTGTAATGCAGATACTTGCATTGATGATACTAAATATTAATGTTGAAACAGGTCCAGTCGATATACTAGCAGAGATATTCTAGCGTTGGGTATCAGAGACTTCAGTTCCTCTCAGTTTACTTACCAGCATGAACTTCAGCAACTTGAAAGGTAAATCAGATTGTTATGCACTCCTGTGCTATGTCAAACCTACAACCATCAACAGCTTAGCTTATTTGTGGGTTGCAAATATTGTTGCTACAGCTGGGTGAAAGAGTGCAAGCTGGACCAGCTACCATTTGCACGGCAGAAGTTGGCATACTTCTACTTGTCTGCTGCTGGAACCATGTTCCCTCCTGAACTGTCTGATGCTCGCATTTTGTGGGCAAAAAATGGTGTGCTCACAACCGTTGTCGATGACTTCTTTGATGTTGGAGGATCAAAAGAAGAACTTGAAAACCTTGTTACGTTGGTTGAGATGTATGGTCCTCGTCCTTTCACCACGATGTCTGCCTGTGCATCAGTGCATCATCATCCTTATTAAGAAATAGTGATGGTTTCTTATTATAATTTAACTCTTCTATTTTCAATGGTTTTTATAGGTGGGACGAACATCACAAAATTGAGTTCTACTCAGAACAAGTAGAGATTGTATTTTCTTCAATTTACAACTCAGTTAACCAGCTTGGAGCAAAGGCTTCTTTGCTACAAGACCGCAATGTTACCAAACACCTAATACAAATAGTAAGTCCCAGTTTTTCTTTTTCTTTTCTCTTTTCAGCTGAGTATTGACTAGTTTTGAACGGCTTGTGCAGTGGTTGGATTTGCTAAAGTCTATGATGACAGAGGTAGAGTGGCGGATGAGCAATTATGTGCCAACAGAGGAGGAATACATGACAATTGCGTCTTTAACATTCGCATTAGGCCCCATTGTATTGCCAGCATTGTATTTTGTTGGGCCAAAGATCCCCGAGTCTGTCGTTAAAGATCCAGAATACAGCGAGTTGTTTAGGCTAATGAGCACATGTGGCCGGCTCCTGAATGATGTTCAGACATTCAAGGTAAATTACTGGGTTGCAACTCTTACTTTTCATGACAGGCTTGTTATTCTCATGAAAGTAATAGTGGGATTAATTAGCATAGAGAATTACGGGTAGTTGTGTTAATAGGTATAGGAGCATGGTATATATTAAATACTACCAATTTAGCCTTGCACCACTGGAAACGGAAATACTCCTGAAAGCATGAATTGCTTTGTCGGTACTCGATACCGACAGACAAATTTAAAAGCCGACAAGAAAATTGGTTATTGTATTTTCCTGTCAGTATTTCATATCCCCGATAGGAAAATATGACGCCAGTTGACACATAGTGACATTTAAAGACAAGAGAGCGTTTGGAGCCAACGCGTGCACAGGTAGGCCACGTTATCAAACAGAATTGTGGCCGCTGGATGCCTGGTGAACGGATGCGATCGTGTTGACGAACGAGCTAGGGCGGTGCCTGGTCAAACCGTTGCCAGGCTCTTTTCGTTGTCGTCTCCACATTGGCCAGCTCTTTTCGTTGTCGTGTGACTATTGGCTGGGGTTCGTCGGGTCTATTGGTCAGCTGCTCCTCAGAAAACTGCTTTGCTGCAGGCTTCCCGGCCGGTCTCTCGCGCGTGCTCGTGACGCGGCAAGCGCGCGGCCATGTTACGCTGCAGGTGGGGTCACACTGCTTAAGCTGTGAGTGGGGTCCGGAGGTCAGTGATGTCTGGTGGCTCTTGCCTGCGGTGGGCTGCGGCACGGAGGGCAGCGTTGTTAAAAGCGCCGCTCTGGCTCTCGTCTCTCGGTCCCGTTCCTGACGCCTGCACGAGGTAGGACGCTCCGGCTCCCCGCGTCCTCCATTTTCGTTCGTTCCGCTGTCCGGCTATTGCGGTTCATCGTCGTCTTGTCCGTGCCGCCGCTCGCCTGCCGGCGCGGCGCGTGTGCTTTGCAGGTGCTGAGGGGGCGAGATCCAGGTCTGATGTCGACCTGCGGGGCGCCGGGGTCCAACAGCGCGGCGGCGGAGGGATTCGGAGAAACGACGCCGGACCTGTAGCGGAAGCTGCGCCTGCCTCCTCGTCCTCTGCATTTGCGTTGGTATGGTTCTTGAACAGTGCTGCTGTCACATTGGTCGTTCCGTAGACGCTCCTCACATTTTGGTGATTTTTTTCTATTTTTCCCGTCGCCCTGCTCTCCCCTCCGCCCTACAGTCCGCGCGTGCCTGACCGAGGAGGTAGGGGTAGGGGCGAGCGCGGCGGCGGGTCGCCGGTTGGAGCCCGACTGAGGGCGCGGCAGGCCCGGCGGGGGCGCCTCGGCGGCTTCCCGTCCGATGGAGCGACGAGAGTGGAAGGCTGCGACCCGGCCCCCTCCCAGCAACACCAATTGGATCCGGCGTGCGGGGTTCCGGCGAGGTCGGACGATATTTTCTTTCTCGATGCATTCATGCATCTGTCCGTGCTCTCCTCTGCGCTCCTGTTTTGATTTCTGTGCTGCTATGGTTGGTGAGTGGAAGGGCCATGCTCGATCCAAAATACAGAGATGGATGGAGCTTGGGAAGGAGGACGCCAGTGCAGGTTCAAGCCAGGGGCGCACACAGCCATAGACGCGTGCTTCTTCCTGACGACCTGGCCCCGTTGCACGGAGCTGGTGGCGGTCTGCCGCCAGGCAGCCCCGCCTAGCTAGGGTGCCGCGCCAGACGCGGCCAGGGTGCGACGCCGCACCTGAAGAGATTAGAGGGAGGCACCGGCAGGAAAAAGTTGGAGCAGGATTTAAGGTGATCTGCTACTTCTGCTTTGTTGCTTACCCTTGTCGATCTATCAGTTGCTTTTTATGTTTCCTTTATTTTTCTCTCCATTTGCATGTGTGCTGGTTTCCAATAAAAAATGAGATTCAGTTTCATGACTTCCTTACGCATTGATGCCTGCTTAGTGTTCTAATTTATAGTCCATTTTTCAGTGCTCCTTCAGCTTGGGACAGCAAGAAGCTCGTTAGGAAATTCAGAGGGCCTTTCTCTAGATCAACGCTATCAAGTTGTTCATATTGCACTATCAGTAAGATGCTCTCCACATGGTACTTCTCATATGCATATTAGCTTGACTCAGCAGCATATGATTTATAATTTATCTAGATGTTTTTTTGTACAAACATGTGTTGTTTGACTATGAATAGGTGGGTATACCTTTAGCAGGATTCCTTACAGGTATTGGGCACAGTATTTGTTGGTTTGTTAAGCTTCTGAAAGCCTATTGAAATATGTTTACTTGAGTGTCCATGACATTTTCTGTAAGTTGTTCCAGTTTTCTGAGAGTGAAAGGGTATCTATATGAAATGGTCGTATTCGGCAAATCTGTTTGTCTTACATGTGTCTAATATTGCTCTCTTTCAGAGTTTATTAATATTCAAGTTTTCCAGGTCTTGCATTTTGTTGTCTCCTTATATTTTCTTTTTCCCTTCCTGATATTGGTAGGGAGTATTAATACCTACCGCTCGCTTGGAGGTTTGCAAATTTTTTTATGGTGCTTTACATTGCTTTTTGTTTTTGCAGGACTATTGGCACGACATGTGAATTCCTTGTTTCGAAGCCTCCCTACCTTGAGGTGAGTTGGTTTTTTTTCCTTTACCTGCATGCTTCCTTAAGCAAATATGTAGTGATTCTGCTCTGTCAAATTATATAATACACTTAAGCTGAGAGTGCACATAATCTGCTACCAGAACAGACCAAACATGAAGGTACTTAGAGCTACCACACTTACTGATAGTGCCCGTCCTATATAAAATGATTCATAATTTGTATTCTTACCATTTGAGAATAAACAAGCAATTTAACCTACGAGTTTGATAGCTCTTTAATCTCACTTTACACACCCTGACATTGCATCTCGTAGTATTGCTGCACTGCACTAATACACTCCATATATAACAGATGAAAATAGCATGTTTGAAGTATACTTTTCAGGTATATTGTTTACAGATCTAACCGTTTGGTAGATTCATCAACCTAGAATAGTAATTGAGTCTTCATTCATACAAAATAGGAGCTCAATTTAGTTAATTCACATTCCATTTCCATCACAATCTCATATAACAATTTATATTCAACAGGTTACTCTACGGGATGTAGTCACCACACCGTATATGTGCCGATACAAAATGTCTGGTAGAATCCCTTCTACATATACAAACAAATTAGTCCTCTTTTCATTTCAATTGATATAAATCTAAAATCGTACACTATTAACAGGTCATCCAGCAACTGAACCTCAGCAGTGGTCTTTTGGGGCCTGTTTAGTTGCTCATGCAACCCAAAAAAGTTTGCACAGTACCCGTCACATCGAATCTTGCGGCACATGCATGGAGTACTAAATGTAGACGAAAGAAAAAACTAATTACATAGTTTAGTTGTAAATCACGAGACAAATCTTTTGAGCCTAATTAGTCCATGATTGGACATAAATTGCCAAATAAAACGAAAAGTGCTACAGTAGCCAAACCCAAACTTTTTCACCAACTAAACAACCCCTAAACACAGCCTTGATCGTGAACCAAGACACTGTGGAACGTGCACTGTGTTAGACCCTGAAACTGCAGCGATCTCGTTGAGGTCGTCCTTTGGCTCAGGAGAGTGGCTAGATAAAGTAAATCCTGTCAGTGCTACTTTCAGTTATAGTTCTACTGATTATGTTCTAAGTTTTGATAATTGGCCTTGTTGCTTTGCATCTATCCCGTGCTGCTCCAGATCTTTTGATTGGATGGATCCTCTGCCTTTTGCCATCCAAAGGAGACTTATGCCTGCTTTTGATGGTGTGTCGTATCCTCCACACTGTAAACTGGGCTCCGTGATGTAGGCCCACGGTGAAAACTGGCCCTTGGTAGTATAGGCTCGAGCCTTATATCGGCGTTTAGGCACGAAGAACTCATTAGTTTAGTCGGCCTTGTGATTAGGCCTGTATATATTTTGTGTGCATCTTAATTAGTGCATCGGTGTTTCTCGGCAGCGACGGCAACTCCACAGCCACACTTTGGTAGGCCAGATGATCCTGCGGGATATAGACTCTCGACTGATATTATTGTGTGCTCGGAAAACTATGAACCCTCTTATTCAGTGACTATGTTAGACTCCTGAATGTAGCGGTGGATGGTAATTCTACATGTTTAGTCGACTGTTTCCCTGTTCTGTCCTTAGCTTTTTTGTCAAGATTATTTCATTCTCAGATAGAGTCACGGTCATGACTCGCGCGCATGGGCGCGCGTAATTTACTAGTAGTGATCAACTGATGTACTGTTGCAGAGGGAGTATGGCGAGGGCAAGTTGAACAGTGTTTCTCTCCTCGTTCTTCATGGTGGCTGCACATCCATATCAGAGGCTAGAAGGGAGTTACAGAAGCCCATAGACACATGCAGGAGAGACCTCCTAAGACTAGTTCTTCGTGAAGAAGGTGCTGTTCCTAGGCCCTGCAAGGAGTTGTTCTGGAAAATGTGCAAGGTGTGCTACTTCTTCTACTCAGGAACTGATGGGTTTAGCTCACCAGTGGAGAAGGCTAGAGAAGTGGATGCGGTGATCAATGAGCCACTAAAGCTCCAAGGAAGCCATGCATCGCTGCCTGTTGTGTGAGAGAAACCAAGCCTCGATGATGTTGTTCCTTTGATTCAGTAGGTGTGTTTTTACTGTGAGATAGGTCGGTAGGTGACTGCATCAGGTGGTGTAAATAAAAGATCAGGTTTTGGCTTATGGTTCCTTCAAAATTAATGATGGATCACAAATAAGATTTTGGGAAGATACATGGGTGGACAGTGGCGGAGCATGAATCAAAGTTGAGGGGCCAATTATACTGTAGCATCCTTGAACTACCACTTGAGAGCAGCTAGTTGTTCTGCTGCAGATGTATTATTTATTACTGGCACCGTGGCACGGATATACTCATATTATTACTACTGCATCTCTACTATTGTGGATATACTCATATTATTACTACTGCATCTCTACTATTGTATGGCTAACTTGCTTGATCGGACAGTCCTGCTGCTTTGCGCTAGCTAGTAGGGTGTTGCAGGCCCAGGCTCCTCTGACATACGTATGCACAGACCAAGGGCCAAGGGGAGGCCGGTGCCCAGGTTGGCCACCACAAAGCTCCGCCAGTGTGGGTGGGTAATCACCCATTCAGAGACCTTTATCCAGCAGTGTATAATATTACAAATCGTCCCTATGATACAGGGCCAATATTATGAGATCAACACCACTGAATATTTCTTTTCGGAGAGCTCTCTGAGGGGGGATAAACTTGATGAATGGGAAGAGCTAGTAGCCAAGATCACTCATATCAATTAAACTGATGAGAGCGATTTGTTTATTTGGAACTTACATAACAATGGTCAATTTACGGTCCACTCTATGTATCTTCACATGATAAATTAGAATACACCCTTCTCTCATAAATTGATTTGGAAGTTAAAAATCCTCTAAAAATCAAGATTTTCCTTTGATATCTCCAAAAGGGGGTAATTTTAACAAAGGGCAACCTCATTAAAAGAAATTGGAAAGGTAGACAAAAGTGTTGTTTCTATAATTGCAACGAAACCATTAAATATCTTTTCTTTGATTGTCATCATGCCAAGACAGTATGGAGGACTATCTATATAGCTACTAGGTTAACCCCTCCCAGCTCTGTATCCCACATGTTAGGGAGTTGGTTATCGAATTTTGATTTTAAAAGAGAAAAATATATTTTGGTTGGGGTAGTTGCTTCAATTTGGAAATGTTGTAATGATCTAATTTTTCAAAATTACAAATATACATATTTTATGTAGTCTATTTTCAGGAGAACCTGGCTACGATTTTGGGCACTGCTGCAACATGATGATGAAACAAAGGAGTCTTTCTAGTTAGCTAGCTGAAAATTAGAGACCACTGCGCTGAAGTTGTTGCTTCTCATGGGTGGAAATTTAATAAGACTTTGGCATGCATAATTTTTGCATTTCTTGTTTCTCTGACTGAAACTATATAATAATGTGAACACTGTGTGCGGTAATGTAGAAGCGGGAAGTTTCTTCCATTTTCTAAAAAAATCAGGTGGTGTAAGTGTAACCACTTGCGTTGATGTTGGTAGCATAGATATAGGAATGTTGAGCGAAGTAGGAGATATGTAAGGTATTCACGGAGTGTTGTGCCCTTGGAGTGAATTATACTGATATTTTGTAAGCTCATTGTTGATGCTGTAATTTGGCTAGTTAGTTTGTCATAATCAGCCAAATTATTTTAGTTGACGGTAACTGAATTAAACTAGTTGGCATATTGTTTAAGAGTAGCTATAGGTTAGAAATATGTCAAGCATGAAGACTAGAGGCCACTTTGATGAATGGCTAAGTTCACATAAGAAGAGGAATAAAGCAAAGAAGGAAGAAAACGAAAGCCATGAAAGTATCCTGTTCTGTTGCCATAGACCGAGCAGCCAATATATTATGGGCTAGGGCACGAACACGGCTGATTTTTTTTAGAAAAGGACTCACTTACCTCCATCAACTATCATGATTGTTCAATTTTTCTCTATCAACTGTAAAAACTAGTTTTTAACACCCCCGTCAATTTTAAAAACCGTTTGTTTTTTCGTCTTGGTGCTTTTGATGGTGGTTTTGTCGATGTGACGCCACGTCAGAGGGGGTAACTGGCTAAGTTGAAAGTTTAGTGAGGTAAATAAGGCTAGAAATATTTTTAGATCCAAAAAGTTCAAAAAATCAATATTTATTCAAATAATTTTTAGTAATGAAAAAAATTCTAAAATATGGTTTAATCTAAGAAAATTCATAGAAAGTTTGTGTTACCTCAGAAAATTATGAATCTAGTTTTAGATCTTTTTTTCAAAAAATCAACTTATGGTGCCTAGATTGATTTTTTTTAAAAAAATTGACGGAGTCATTTTGGTGCTTATTTGCTAGTAGGTCTCGTTATCTACTGTAATTAGTCAATGTTGATCGTCCAAACTATATAGAAGCACAGTGGAGCGGTTGTCAAGACTGTATTAGACGCAGGTCCCTACGTGGATAATTTTTCAAAGTAGTTGTGTTAGCCTGCGTGGCATGTACCCTACCCTGCTCGTTTTTGTAACACCATTAGCACTAAACATGAAAGGTTAACTTGTCAATGACAGACTTATGGTAAGGTTAGTGTAAGAGATAACTAAAAATACAAGGAAATAAAAACAAATTGTTAAATAAGAACTTCAGATCTTGATGATGCTTTAGGACAACTTAATCATATGTGTGGACATTCAAAACCTTAACTCTCAAACATAAACTTGGATGTGAGCCACCATGTGTAACAAGATTTTTAGAAACCGGAAATCTCATGTGCGAAGCCAAAACTATGTAACATAGAAATGGAAAACTTGATGTTTGTAACCTGCTTAGAGGATAAGGTCACACTTTGATGAAGTTTCCAACCTGCTTTCTTATGACCTGTGTGTGGAAACAACATATACATGTTACAAACATGAGTGCACACATAGCTTCTGTTGTTGTTTATCACCAGATCACCTAAATAAAAGCATTGTTAAGATTATCTCTAACTAAAGATAAATATATCACATGCGATGATAGTTATGCAGAGGTCAAAACCTTTTAATTATGGTCAAACTCAATTTTTGGTGAAAAAGATAAAGTAAATTAAATAATTATTAAATATAATTTAATGTCAAATAAATGAAAATAATTCAGTTTTCCAAACACATGATGCACAAACCTTAACTCTGACTAAAAATAAAAGAAAGATAAAGGCCACATAAAACGATAATGTATTTAAAAGTTTTAAACATATGTTATTAAATATAACTCTATATATTTGCTTGTGCACAAAAGTCAACCTTGTGACCATTAAATCCTAATTAAGTTATTAAACAGCTTTCATTGAAGTTTCATGTGCAAATGGTATAAAGGAAATGACTAAAAGTTACTAATACTCCATTGGCCATTAATTGCCTATTAGCCTTTTGGAGAGCCAATTAAATGATAATATTATTAAACACCTTAAAATTAGTCAATATAAAAAGTGTAGTACAAGTCATGTACTATAAGAGTAAGGCTAATAGTTACAGCCGGCTGCTGGCCGTGAGCTTCTTTAGAGCCTTCTCTTAGCCCATCCATCTAATAGTTAGCTCTTCGCTATTAATATATGGTCCACTTATCTCTCTCACAAACTTTCCTGGTTCTTGTGCCTTGGCCGACTGTAAGCTTACGGCCTGATTCTCCTCTCTCTCCTCTCCATTCTTCTCCATCTTAGTATTTAGCCAGCTTACATCCTATTATTATACTTGCTCTAACACAGTTTACACCGAGCTAATCATTGGCCATTAATTGCTTATTTGCCGAGACCCATGGCCCAAGCCCCAAGGAGTTGGCGACCCCAACATGTATCCCTCTGTTCTCTTCCCTGTATTTTTGTCTGTTTTCTTTACTCTCCACTCCCACATTACACTGTGTTGGCTAAGAAAATTCGGAGAAAAATCGAACTCCAAGCATAGTTGAGTTGTTGGACTGTTGGAGGGGTAAGGTTAGTCTCGAAGGGAGTTTCATTCATATTAAATAGGTTATCACATAGGCATTTTTATGATACGACAGTATATTTAAAAAGAGAGAGAAGAAGATAAAACTCTCTTGGCACGATAACCAACTCTCTATGAGTCTTAAAATTAAATGCCTATGAAACCATAGAATGAAATTCTCCATTGAGAGCGAGTGTTTCATCTAAATTTCATTTCATTTTATATGACGTGGCAGTCTTGAAAACAGTACAATGAAACCTAACACTTGACCTAAAAAAAAGAAAAAAAAACCTTTTGGCCCTTTATTTATTACAGGTAATAACAAGCCAGCTCCAGCGATTTCAGTTCAGTTTGCAGAAATGGCCCAGCCCACTACCTCAACCTTATGATCTAGCGAAACGAAGGGCCCGAACATTCCTGTTGGGCCGTCACCCTAATGACCCAGTCTCGCAGAGTCGCAGTGCAGGCGTTTCCTTCTCGCACCGCCGCCCGTGGCCCGTCCGTGACGTGAGCACGTGGCCCATCACTGTCCGCCGGCTCTCCTACTCGTTCGCACGCAGGCGGCAGGCAGCAGCACGCCAACAGCTCCCAATTGTTTTTTTTCCCCCCTTCTTCTTATCGTTTTCCTAGATCGGCAGACAGGGACAAAACTAGACTTGGGAGCATCTCGCAACGAACACCGTCGTCGATGGTTCCCCTCTGGGCTCCGGCCGGAAGGGTGGATTTGGGTATGGGGCCAGTGGCCGACTGACACTGACAGCGGCATGCTCTGCGCCTCTGCCTCAACACACCCATACACACTGCGAGTACGAGGCCTCGTTTAGTTCGGTGAATCGGGGAGAAAAACACTGTATCAGAATTTCTGTAGCATTTCATTTGTATTTGGTAAAAATTATTCAAATTTTGACTAACTAGGCTTAAAATGTTCATCTCGCAAAGTATAACAAAACTGTGCAATTAGTTTTTGATTTCATCAACATTTAGTACTCCATGCATTTGCCGACATTTTGATGTGACAGATAATCTTCTTTTTGTATAGTAAAATTTGGGAGAGAACGGGGAAGCCGAGTACTATAAAACCAACTCATCGATGGTTGAAAGCCAAAGCGTACTGTATTGCTAGTCCGACTCCGACGACAAACAAAATCACTCCAGATTTCTGTCCTCCTCCCAGTCCCATCTCGAGCAAAGCAAACAAGCAAGCATCCTAATCCGACGGCAAAAAGGCGCTCCCACTCAGAGCGGGGGCAGGCGCACGGCCGGGGGGCCGATTCGAACGTCCTCCGCCGCCTCCGCTCGCCTCTTTCTTCTTCGCCGCCGCTGATCCCCTCCTCGGTTCCTCCTAGTCCCACCGACCGAGGTTCTCGGTTCTCCTCTCCGCGGCCCCGGCAGCTGATTGTCTTTCGTACTCTGCTGGTGAGTAAAACCTAGCTTGGTTTGGTTGGTTCTCTCTATTTTTGATGAGGATGGGTGCGGGCGACCAGGTCCCAGATCTTCGGATTCGTTTCGTGCATGGTGCATTCCTATAATAAGTGAGGCAGTGCCAAAAACTCAAATTTGCCGATCAGATTCCTCCTCCTCTTCTTCAGGAATTGGCTCTCGACGTTTTCTTTTCCCAGGTGGTTTTGCTGGACCCGATGCCCAACGTTACGGCCGCCGCCCCGGCCGGCTGCTCACCTTGCGCGGTGACTCCGGCGCGATCGAGCAGAGGCAGATCATCTCTTTCCGGGGTAGCTAAAGGTACGTCCACGCCGTCTTCTTGGTTCCATCCGTTGGCATCCTACCATGACGATGCCGTCGCGTAACACAGTTGAGGAAAAGTGATATTTATCTTGGTTTCTGTCGCCTTCGACGGCTATGTTTGGTTCAAGCCAGAAAGGATTTTTTTAGTTCTTATGTTCCCGGGCACTTACTCTGGCAAGTTGCTAAGGGCAGGATTTTACTTCACCTTCTTATGCCTGGTACTTATTGCTGCCTGATTCCTTTCTTCGAACAGCATATGCCGAGAGGCGGTTGGTTGCAGAAAACATGAGCCTGCCAAACAAGGTACGGACCTCATTGTTGATTATTGTAAGTGTGCAGCTTGCCGTGGGTTTCTATGAAATAATACTAGCATGCTAATAAATTGCAGCATAAGGAGGAACTGGAGACTAGAATAAGGAATCAGCTCCGGAGGCCCCAGTTGCCACCTTCTTCATACGACACGGCCTGGGTTTCTATGGTGCCAATGCGGGGCTCTCATCAGACTCCCTGCTTCCCACAATGTGTTGAGTGGATATTGCAGAACCAGCAGGATGATGGATCTTGGGGTGTCAACCAATCTGACTCATCAATCAGCAAGGATGTTCTCCTATCCACATTGGCATGTGTTCTTGCGTTGAGGAGATGGAATGTTGGCAGAGAGAACATGTGGAGAGGTATAAATTGAGGTTCATTGAGAGAGATTTGAAGGTATTTCTATTTCAGTGAAAATTGATGCTGACCAATCACCTTTTTTTTCCTTTTGTGTTTCGATTAGGACTGCATTTCATTGGGAGGAATTTCTCTGTTGCTATGGACGAGCACGTCACTGCTCCAATAGGTTTCAACATCACTTTTCCTGGTTTGCTTAGCCTCGCCATTGATATGGGTTTAGAATTTCCTATAAGACAAACTGATGTCCGTGGGATTCTTCACCTCCGGGAGATGGAATTGAAAAGGTTTGTCAATGACTTATCCTGGCATGAAAGTTCATCTTGTATTTCTTTGTGTTTGCATATCAGGGAAAACTTGTTTAATTGATTTATTGGTATAGATGGATTTAACGTATGAACAGAAATTCACTCGTAATTCTCTTCCTTGTTTTTGAAACATTAAAGGAGTTTGCATTAATTTGTCAGATGACCATAATTTTGCTGGAAAAGGGTGCTCCTGATGTTGTTCTGTTAGAAGAGTCAAGGGCCTATTAGGCCTTAGCCCGTTAGGGTTAATTAGTCGCTTGCTTAGGGATTAAGTAAGACATCTTCTCTATATAAGGAGAGGAGATGTATCAATCTAATCAAGCAAGAGATTAGAAGGAAAAACCTTCTCTCAGCGCATCTCACAGCTTAGCAGCCAGGTTTCCGCCTCTAGCTCGTGAACAGTACCCCCGCGGTACTGTAGCGCCGCGGGTACTGTAGCGCCACCGCCGCACCCCTCGATTCTCTCCTCCCAATCCCAACGACGTCGTTGGGATTGGGAGGAGAGAATCGAGGGGAGCGGCGGCGGCGCTACAGTACCCCACGCGCTACAGTACGTTGGGATTGGGAGGGGAGAATTGAGGGGAGCGGCGGAGGCGCTACAGTACCCGCGGCGCTACAGTACCGCGCGGGTACTGTTCGCGAGCTAGAGGCAGAAATCCGGCGGCTAGGGCTGTGAGATGCGCTGGGAACGCCGGCCGTGGGGCTTCGCCCACGGCCGGCAAGAGAGAAGGTTTTTCCTTCTAATCTCTTGCTTGATTAGATTGATACATCTCCTCTCCTTATATAGAGAAGAGGTCTTACTTAATCCCTAAGCAAGCGACTAATTAACCCTAACGGGCTAAGGCCCAATAGGCCCTTGACTCTTCTAACATGTTCATATTGTCTTTTGATTGATTCATAATTTGACATGAGCTTGTGAATAATGTACTGAAAGTCCTGATAGTTGATTTAATTTAGACCGGCTGTGGACAGTTCTTCTGGGAGAAAAGCATATATGGCTTATATCGCAGAAGGATTAGGAAACATGCTGGACTGGGATGAAGTTATGAAGTTCCAGAGGAAGAATGGATCATTGTTCAGCTCTCCTTCCACAACTGCTGTTACATTAATCCACAAATACAATGATCAAGCCCTTCAATACCTAAATTTGCTTGTCAGTGAATTTGGCAGTGCAGGTGGGTTGCCGTACTATTCCTTCTCATAATCATTCTAGCATTTGGACTATTAGTTAATACCTAATGGCATTAGGCTTTTGCAGTACCAGCAATGTATCCTTTAAAAATACATTGTCAGCTTTCAATGGTGGATGCACTTGACAAAATGGGAATTTCTCAGCACTTTGTCAGTGACATAGAAAGCATCCTGGACATGGCTTACAGGTAATCGTCTTGTTTCAAAATTTTATATCTTCCTTTAGTAACTTATATACTTGACTATATCCAGCTTGCAGTTGCTGGTTACAGAAAGATGAGGAAATCATGATGGACATAGCAACTTGTGCAATGGCATTTCGCCTTTTGAGGATGAATGGTTACGATGTTTCCTCAGGTACTTCAGAACTCACAAGTCTGGAATTCCAGACAAAATTAGTTTTTTCTTTGACTTTGGCCAAACTAATGTGCTAATTTACATCAGATGAGCTGTCTCATGTTGCTGGACCTTCCAATTTTCATGATTCACTACATGGATATTTGAATGATACAAAATCCCTACTGGAATTGTACAAGGCTTCAAAAGTCAGCTTATCAGAAAACGATTTGATCTTAGATGGCATAGGATCCTGGTCTGGCAACTTATTGAAGGATAAGTTGTGCTCTAGTAGGGTGCAAAAAGACCTGATTTTTGGAGAGGTGCTGCATAAAATTTGAAATTCTCATTTTCACTTGAGAGGTTCAGTTTATGTTTAATTCTGTGTTTTCTGATTTCAGATGGAGTATGCTGTTAAGTTTCCCTTTTATGCTACACTGGAGCGTCTAGAACACAAGAGAAACATCGAACACTTTGATGCTTGGGGTCCTCTGATGCTAACAACAAAATCCTCGTAAGATTCTAATTTTGCAGAAGCACATCTCATCAAATTTGAGTAGTTTAGATGCTGAGTACCAATGTTATACACTTTGTTGTATCAGGTCTTTTTGTATCAATCAAGAATTTGTAGCTTTGGCTGTCGAAGATTTCAGTTCCTCTCAATATGTTTACCAGGATGAACTTCAGCATCTTGATAGGTAATATAAATGTCATATACTTGTCTTTTGAATTTTCTCCCTTAGGTAAATTGCTTAAGTTTGTTGCAACAGTTGGGTGAAGGAGAACAAGCTGGACCAGCTACAATTTGCTCGGCAGAAACTGAAATACTGCTATCTGTCTGCTGCTGCTACCATATTTTCTTCTGAATTGTCTGACGCACGCATTTCATGGGCAAAAAATGGTGTTCTCACAACTGTGGTTGATGACTTCTTCGATGTTGGGGGATCAAAAGAAGAATTAGAAAACCTGATAGCACTAGTTGAGAAGTATGTCTACTCTTTATGAAGTAATGCTGATCGCTTATGCATGCCTAATTAATCTCCCATTTTTGGCTGATGGTTTTCATAGATGGCATGCGCACCATGCAGTTGAGTTCTACTCAGAGCAAGTGAAAATAGTATTTTCTGCTATTTATACAACAGTGAACCATCTTGGAGCAATGGCTTCTGCAGCACAAGGCCGTGGTGTTACAAACCACCTAGTAGAAATAGTAAGTCTGATGTGTGTCCCAATAATCTTGCATTTGGTTATGTTCAGTACTGACAACTTGGAGCACATTTGCAGTGGCTGGATTTGTTGAGGTCTATGATGGTGGAGACAGAATGGCAGAGAAGCCAATATGTGCCAACAGTTGAAGAATACATGACAAATGCTGTTGTCTCGTTTGCACTGGGCCCAATTGTGCTCCCAGCATTGTATTTTGTAGGGCAAGAGGTATTAGAGCAAGCTGTCAAAGATGAAGAGTACGATAAATTATTTAGGCTAATGAGCACTTGTGGGAGGCTCCTCAATGACTGCCAAAGTTTCGAGGTATTAGAACCCCTTTACACATAAAAGTCATGATTGTCTACTAGATAAGCATATCTTCCTAAAATTTTCCTCATTTTCTCACTTTAAGTTTGCAACTGGATGATTCTTACAAAATTGTTTGTCCATGTCTGCAGAGGGAAGGCAACCAGGGGAAGCTGAATAGTGTTTCTCTACTTGTCCTCCACAGTAGTGGTTCTATGTCCATAGAAGCCGCTAAAAGGGCAATGCGGAAGTCCATAGACGTCTCTAGGGGAGAGTTGCTAAGATTGGTTCTCAGGAAAGAAAGCCCTGTTCCTAGGCCATGCAAGGAGCTCTTCTGGAAGATGTGTAAGATAGTTCACTTGTTCTACTCTCAGACTGATGGATTTAGTTCCCCAAAGGAAATGGTAAGTGCAGTGAATGCTGTTATCAACGAGCCACTCGGAGTCCAAAATAGTACTAGTTCGTTTTTGTCTAGTTCATGAAGAGAGTGAGGATCTCATGTAATTTATCCATTTCATATGGATCAGATACAACAGCAGCAAGCTTAAGATATTTGTGAGTTTGTAACTGGGCTGATGTAGATCGGTGAAGGTACAGTTTTGTTGTATGTGGATCAAGGTATTAGTGAGAGTTATTCGCTCTCTTTCGCAAGATTTTGTCGAGAATTTGCAATATCCTGACCAAAATCCGCTCCCTACCCAAAGCCTTTCTTTCTTTAACCCATAAATAAATATTAATCTGTCTTATTGGGCTCTTATTTACCCTATTACGAATTTATGATAAGGATCACGACTGAGGTTTTCTTGTCATCTGTATCCTGCTAGTCACCCTTCTGCACTTCGGATGCTTTAGGGGGTGTTTGGTTTGGGTGCTAAATTTTAGTCTGTGTCATATCGAACGTTGACTGAGCTTGACCATAGGATGTTCGGATACTAATAAAAAAATAAATAATTTATTCTGTGAGTAAACCGCGAGACGAATTTATTAAGCCTAACTAATCCTTCAATAGCACATATTTTTTACTGTAGCAAAGTGCTAATTATGGACTAATTAGGTTTAAAAAATCGTCACAAATTATTCTCACCGTATTTTTTTAGTTTCGTAAATAGTCTATATTTAATACTATATGCATGTGTCCAAAAATTCGATGTAATGGAAACTAAAATTTAGTTCGCGAACCAAACACCCTCTTATTAGTTCTTCGGGTTAAGTCCACTTTAGGTCCTTCAAGTATCGCAAAAGTCTGGATTTCAACCTCCAACTTTAAAACCGGATAACATTGGTCCTCCACCTCTTGAAAAAGTTCACTTTTCACCCCTGCACGGCTAGGTTGTTTTGTATGGCACTGTTCACGGCGCTGACGTCAGCGATGATGTCAGCACTTATTTTTAATTTATGAAATTAATATCTTTTTATTCGGAGCTCCAAATATAGCAAATAATATATCAATTTTGATCGTCTCGACGAGCTCTTTGCAATGGTGTACTCCGTTTTGTTGTTTGAGATAGTTTTATTTCATGAAAAAATAAATATTTATATAAAACAAGTGAGAATAACAAAACTCGCGGTCCGCTCCTCGTACCGGTACAACGACACTATGGCCGCGAGTTTTGTTATTCTCACTTGTTTTATAAAAATATTTATTTTTCACGAAATAAAACTATCTCAAACAACAAAACGGAGTACATCATTGCAAAGAGCTCGTCGAGACGATCAAAATTGATATATTATTTGCTATATTTGGAGCTCCGAATAAAAAGATATTAATTTCGCAAATTAAAAATAAGTGCTGACGTCATCGCTGACGTCAGCACCATGAATAGTGTCATGCAAAACAGCCTAGAAAACCGTCCAGGGGTGAAAAGTGAACTTTTTCAAGAGTTGGAGGACCAATGTTATCCAGTTTTGAAGTTGGAGGTTGAAATCCAGACTTTTGCGATAGTTGGAGGACCTAAAGTGGACTTAACCCTCGTTCTTCTCAACTTGCCTCCAAATCAAACACACGCTTAGTGTCGAAAGAAGTCAGCTTGATCATAGAGAGCAAAATCCTACTACAGCTTAACATCAGAGAGTAAAGATTCCCAGAGTAGGCGTAAGCATCAAGTTAGCATATTTGACTTAAAATAATTGGGCGAAAAAGCTGAAAGTGAAAAGATGGCAAGCAGAATCACTTTTAGTTTCACCTTTGCACAGTATTGGTCTTACAAAATTCAAAACCATACTAGGTAAGAAGAGCTAGTTACAAAATCTGCAGTGGTGTGGCCTAGAAGCAAAAGGAATGATAAGCCCAAATGAATTTGGGAAAATGATCATAGAGACATGCGCCGCGCCCGTGAGGTCGGGCGGCCGTCGATCTCACCGCACACCGCCGGTCCAGTCCGCGCCGGCGCCGGACGGGGTGAAGTAGACTGTAGCAGTTCTATGGAGGACCCCGACCCGCCCCCCAACCCGCTGCTCTCCTTCCTCTTCCTCCCCACGCTGGAACCCAAATCGCCCAGATCCGCCTCATCTGCCATCGCTCTTCACCACCAAGCACCAGATCTGCACTCCCCACCACCTGATCTACGTCTTGATGGGTCACAGTCTGCTACGCATTCAAGTTTCGTCGGCCTCGAAGTCCCCAAAGCAAACCAGCGACCGCCGGCAGCACCATCCCAGGGGGTGCCCCAAGAGCTCAATCCTACTCCGGCAAGTCCAACTGAGGTCAACCATGAGCTACATGAGAGAGCATGGGCGCTGCTCCCGGATTTGGCAAGAGATTTGAGCAGTTCAAAGACCAGCGGCCGTGCTCCGATGAGGTGGGTAGGGGCGCCTTCAATCCCCCTCCTGCCCACGCCTGCAATCAGCCTGAGGAAGTCGATGCCTGCAAGAACCCAAAGGATACGAGCATTCAAGCCAAGGACATGGATCGCCATAAACAGACGGACATTGAAGGCCATCTCCTCCGCTCTAGGATTTCGGCAAACAAAAAGGGGAAGGCAGTGCAGGGCACAACGAGCATTCATGTCGACCAGGCTACTTCTAGCACCGCTCAGCCGACCTCCCAAGCAGCGAGGTTGAAGACAGTTCACTCGGCCTCCTCTGATCCATCGAGCACGCGCCTGCAACAACATCAAATGGGCATCGTTATCAGCGACGAGGGATGGGATCCAGCCTGCGAAGTCGGATGGGAACCTGCCAAGCTTCGCCGCAGGAAGAGGCCAGAAGCTCAGTTGAGGACCGTTCAAATTTCAAAAGAGAAATCAATGGGTTCAGACTTCTTCAGAGCAAAGATGCAAGGCAGGTGCTATAACTGTTTTTCCTCAAATCATGCTCATCTCTGCCGCTTCTCTCCTCGTTGCTGGAAATGTTACCATTCCGGGCACAAGGCGCTCGATTGCTCACGGTCCGTGCAGCATAAAAGGAGGGATTCTCAGGAACATCGGCAACCCAGCATCTCCCACAACCTCATCACCCCACAGAGCCACAAGAAGACTGACCACCGTTCCTTCGCGGAGGTGGTTCACGGCCAGGAGGCAATGGCGGCTGCAAGGTACCCAGGCAACCCCAGAGCCAGGCCAAGCCCACCCGCGCCTTCTGTGCCGTCTCGGCAACTGGCCCCATCCACCGCCGTCAGGACGAGCTCGTCGGCAGGGCTGCGGTGTGCTGGATCAACGGTAGCAGCCATAACACGGAGACCTATCACCTTGGCAACGCCCTTCGCTGCAAGCTCAACCTGCACCACGATGACTTCCAAGTGGTGAAGCACTTCCCCGAGCGGTACCTTGTCATCTTCTCTGACTCGGCGGTCAGGCAGCGCGTGGTGGACATGGGGATCCTCACCGACAGTGGCCGGGCCTTCCACTTCGCCCCTTGGAACGAGCGTCGCTATGCCACCAACGTCAGCTGGGAGTTTCGTGTCAAGGTACGCATCGAAGGTGTCCCAGTTCATTGCTGGACGGAGGAGGTGGCCGCCAAGGCGTTGGGCAAGAGTTGTGCTATGCACTACGTCGAGGAGAAGACCCACCGTCGCGAGCGCACAAGGACGTTCGATCTCTGGGCATGGTGTTGCGATCCTTGCGACATCCCCACCGAGGTCTGGCTCACGGTGACCGAGCTAGACAGGGAGCCGCCACATCAAGACAATCCAGTCGACCTCAAGCGTGGCCATGTCTACCTCCTGCGCAACCATCTCGAGGTAGTAGAAGACCTCACCTTCCTGCAGGGTCGTGGATGCATTGGAGGCCCTCCAAACCGTCAGGCACGCAAGGAGTTTGACTGGAGCTATGGAGCTCCGGACACTGTGGGGGAGCGCCAGCAGGGTAGGCACGACCGCGGATGTGACATTAGGCGCCAGCCTAGGAGAGATGACGACGACCACGACGACTACGATAGGCGCAACCACAACAACCGACGTCACTGTAGCGTCTCTGCCTGGGCAAGGAACTCACGCTGCCGGACGGGGGCAGAGGATTGCATCAGCTCCAACAGGTGGCGCGGGCGCAGGGACTCTCCACCGAGAGGAAGCAGGAGGTCCTCTGTGGTGCACCAGGCGCCATCCATGGTTTGGAGGGTGAAAGAACACAAGGAAGTAAAGAAGCAGAAAAGAGTGTCCTTCGCTGACCCGATTGCATCTGAACTCAAAGCTCCAAAAACCAACATTCCAGATGATAGCATCATGCTGATCAAGGGTAACACTTCCCCCAACTTGCAACACTCTCACTCTGTACTTTCTGAGCTGGTCTCCTGTCTACAACCTGCACTCTCGTGACAGATCGATACACTGTCATGGTGGATGACGAGAAGAAGGAAGCGGATTCAGTCATCATCGGCTCCCCAATCAAGGACATCACTCCCCCAAAGCCGGTGATAGGAGACAATGGTGGTGGGCAAGATAGGGCCACCTCTGCTCTCAACGACAAGGCGACGGGGCAGATGCTGAACCAACTTCAGGATCTGCTGGTGAGCTCTCCCCATACCGTACTTTCCCCCCCTCCCACACACAAATAGAGTAGAGGCAGTAATCAGTCAGCAATCTTCTCCCATTTCAGTAGTTTATGAGCAACATGAGGGGGAAGTTAACATTGCACAGTCACAACAACCTTTGCCCATTGATAAATTGATCGAGTCAATCTCAGCGCCTATTAGGCAGCCGCTGCTACAAGGGGACACTGCTACACTTACAGCCCAGGCACCTGTAACTGATATAAATGGGGGGTCTGGTCCAATTTCCAACAGTGTAGAGGAAACCACAGAAAGATCAAACAGCCATACAAGTGGCCCAATTTCTGATACAGTAGAAGAAATCACAGAAACCAGCCATACTAACATCCCTTCCTACAACCTAACCGATAGCACACAAGAGAGATCGGTAGAGACTGAAAGTAATCTGTCTCGCAACCAATCTGACATCAACATAGTTGGGGCAGCATCTTTTGACTGTTTCTTAGTTTCGCTTCCACTGCCCCTCCACCAATATTGCCGCTATCCCAACTAGCCCGAGAAGTTGGTCAGGTTGGTGAACAATCGACTCCAATCAACTTTAGACATTCTGTTGAGCCTGAAACAGACAATTCACAGCGCAAGAGCACAAGACTAGCCGCCAAAGCACCACAAAGATTAGGGAAACACACTATGCAATTAGCACAAGACTTACTGATCAAGAAACTGGGTGATTTGGCTCCTGCCGCTGAAACTACCATTCAAGCTAACTTTAACTCTTTCGCGCAGCATTTTGACCAGCCTCTCGACAACTCCAAGATGGAGGCACTCACGACCCTGGCAGAAATGAGCACAGGCAGGAAGAAGGTTTCGGCAGCAGCGGCAAGTGCAATGGGAGCTTGAGGCCTAGAAGGCATGACAAGTGGTGACTATCTAAATGATAGTTACAATTATCTGTTCCTTAAGTCGGTTTAGTAGTCGGGCCGGTGTGGCTGTGGAAGATGGGGCTTGCTTATCAGCCCGTGTAATGAACCTGCTCTTTCGCTACTATGTGACATCTCAGGGAGGTCGCAAACCTGCTGGTTGTGTTGCCTTCGGTTCCCTCTCCCTGACTCAACTGTTTCAGTTTAGGCCTGCTGGTCATGTGACCTTCGGCCCTTGGTGGACATGCATTCTGGTACACAGGCCTGCTGACTCTGTTGTCTTCGGCCCTATTGTTGTAACCTGCAACTTCGTAGTCTTGATTGTCTACTGTGCTCAGTATTCCCAAGGACCTTACCATCAATCAAAGACTTTGATCATTCTGTCACTTCTGCATTGTTATTCTGAAGTCGTCAAAAAATTTATACATGTCACAAAATAATTGCAACATCCTATGTTGGAATGTGAGGGGACTTAATGACGGAGCTAAAAGAGCAAGCACTCGTAACTTCATTATCTCATCAGGAGCAACGATAGTTTGTCTCCAGGAACCAAAAATTAAAATCTGGACTCGCACCCAGCTTATTGAAACAATTGGAATGGACATGCTAAACAACTATGCATTGCTCCCAGCATCAGGATCGGCAGGAGGAATCCTCATTGCGGCAACAGAAAAATATTTCAGCTTGGAACCGTTAGTAACCACCCAACACACGATAAGTGCGACGATCACAATGCTTGCTGAGAACATATCTTGGAGCATAACAGGAGTATACAGACCACAGAGTGACCTAGACAAAAGGTTATTTCTACAAGAAATAGAAGCTCTAAAATGCTCAATGCAACCGGAATGGTTAATCCTAGGTGACTTCAACCTAATATATCAAGCACAAGATAAAAATAATGATCGTCTCAATCTCAGCATGATTAACAGATTTAAGCGTACAATTGATGATCTGCAGTTGATACCGATCGAAATGCATGGCCGCAAGTTCACTTGGTGTAATGACCAACAATCACCAACGATGAGTAGAATCGATCATTTGCTAGCGACAACAGAGTGGATCGACCTCCTCCCACGAAACGACCTTCAGGCTTTGGCTTCCATGGGATCTGACCACAGTCCACTGCTCCTACAAGGGGATACTCAGATGGAATTTTACAGAGGCTTTAGGTTTGAAGCTTGCTGGGTCAACATGCCGGATTTCATGGACACTATCAAGCAGGCATGGGATAAACCGGTCAACACCCAAGATGCAATGCTCCGGCTACATGTTAAAATGTTACGTACGGCCAAAGCACTCAAGTCATGGAGGCGCACATATTTCAGTAACTGGAACTTAAGAATGGCAATACTATAGACGATACTGCTGGAACTTGAAAGAGCGCAGGAAAAGAGGAATCTAACCTCAGAAGAATTGGAGTTCAAGAAATCCATCAAATCCAAATTAGTAGGTATGGCAGTCATGCAGAAAAGCAAGGCCAAACAACATTCAAGACTAACTTGGATCCGCCATGGTGATACTAATAGTCGTTTGTTTCATATACGTGCAAATGCAAGGAGGAAACAAAACTTTATAAGCATTATCCAAGATGGTGATAGAATAGCGGTGTCACAATCAGAAAAAGACAAGGTCGCATTCCAGTTTTTTAGTCAGTCCATTGGCACGCCAAAGCCGAGAAGCCTTGCGCTGAATTGGGAAGCACTGGGATATGAACAATTTGATTTGGACTCCCTGGATTCACCTTTCACAGAGCAGGAAGTATCTCTAGTCATAAAAGAAATGCCTTCCATGAAAGCACCCGGGCCGGATGGCTTCATCGGTCTCTTTTATAAAAAATGTTGGAACGTCATAAAATACGATTTAATAGAAGCAGTGCAAGCTTTTTACAACCACAGAACATCCAAGTTGCACTTACTGAATGAGGCAAACATAATCCTACTGCACAAGAAACAAGAAGCTTCCAGCATGGCAGACTATAGACCAATAAGCTTGATTAATAGCGTCGTCAAAATAATAACAAAGATTCTTGCCTCCAGACTTGCACCAAAGCTGGACAACATGGTGTCAAATGCACAGAACGCTTTCATTAGGAAAAGGTGCATCCACGATAACTTCATCTATGCACAAAAGGTCATTCAAACATTACACAAGAAAAATAACCCGGCCCTTTTCATCAAGCTGGACATTTCCAAGGCCTTTGATTCTATTAGTTGGCCCTATCTACTGGAAGTATTACAGGCATTAGGTTTTAGTCAAAAATGGCGGGACTGGATCTCATCATTGCTTATGACTTCATCGTCTAAGATTTTGATCAACGGCAGGCCAGGGAAAAGCATCAAATATGCTCGGGGGTTGAGGCAGGGAGACCCACTCTCGCCGTTGCTATTCATCTTGGCAATTGACCCTCTCCAACGCATCATTGAAATGGCTGCTGAAAAGGGGTTCCTCCAGCCGGTTCTACCGAAGACAGCAAAGCTGAGATGTTCTCTGTACGCGGATGACGCGGCAATATTTTCGGCACCAACAGCTAACGATCTGTCAAGATTGAGTAGAATTTTACATACCTTCGGAGAATGCTCGGGTTTGACAATAAACATGGCCAAAATAGAAATTTTCCCAATCAGGTTGGATACATCCACGGTGCAAACTCTTCTTCAAAATTTTCCGGGAAAGATCTGCGGCTTCCCGGGGAAATATTTGGGATTACCGCTTCATACCAGAAAATTAAGAAGAGTTGAAATTCAGCCTCTCATTGACAGGATAGGATTCCGACTACCTGGATGGCAAGGTAAATTACTGTCAACCGCCGGAAGAGAAACACTGGTAAAAAATGTTCTATCCTCACAGCCAATCTATCACCTTACGGCTTTCCCGATGCAAAAATGGTTGATCAAGAGAATAGATAAAATCAGAAGGAGTTTCTTATGGCGAGGAGAAGCACCAGAAAATGTCAAGGGAGGGCATTCCCTAATAAATTGGCCAACCACATGCCGCCCAAAAGGAAAGGGGGGCCTAGGAGTTTTGGACCTCGAGAGATTTGCAAGGGCATTAAGATTGAGATGGCTTTGGTTCAAATGGAAGCAAAAAAGATAGAGCATGGAACAATCTTGACACACCGTGCGACAAAACAGACGTGGTCCTATTCAACGCGTCCACTGTGGTGGAAGTTGGCAATGGAAAATCAACATTCTTTTGGACATCAAGCTGGATCAGTGGTAAAGCAGCAAAAAATATAGCGCCAAGATTGTTTGCAAAGTGCAAAAGAAAAAAGATCAAAGTGGACAAGGCGTTGAATAACAACAAATGGATAGAACATTTACTACCGATTATTGACGCTGATGAACTTAGAGAATATGTCGACCTTTGGGAGGCGATACATCAAATACCAATAAATAGTGAAGTCGAGGATAATATTCGATGGCGGTGGTCAGCAAGTGGGGAATATACGACTAGTAGTGCCTACAATATGCAGTTCGCAGGGGCCTACAACAAACTAAGATTAACCCCAATTTGGAAAGCAAAGACTGAACCTAAGTGCAAGTTTTTTGCCTGGACATTACTACATCGGAAGATTCTGACGGCAAACAACTTAATCAAAAGGAACTGGCCAAACGATCCTTTATGTAAACTTTGTGGAACTGAGCTTGAAACGCCTCAACACCTGTGCAAGGATTGCAATTTTACAAAGGAGGCTTGGGCAATTCTTCAAAGTTGGTGCAACATCACTCATCTCAGGAATATCGATCAATCTGGCTCTGTCTATAATTACTGGAGAAAGTGTCGAGCCACCTTTGACGAGGCAACAAAGAAAATGTTTGATGGAATCATTATATATTTCTGGTGGCATATTTGGAAGGAACAAGAACTTTCCAACAGAAGACAAGAAGACCAAGAGAAGTAGCTAGTTTATGCAAGGATGATATCAACCAATACAACATGGCAATGGTACCTAGAACGTCCTCGAGTTAGTTGACTTGGTTATCTCCCTAAGGGGCCTTTGTTATTGTTAGGTGTTAGCGGGTTGCGCTTCAGTCAGTATTTATTTCGGTCGGGAGTGGTTTCAGGCTTTTTATCTTGTTTTGGTGTTTCTTTCAATCCCGGCTGAAGCGCTTAGGTGAGTAGCTCTTTTTGAACTAAAATATTTTTTTGCTTTTCCCGTCTAATAAAAATTACGGCAAAGCTTTTGCCGTCCTTTCAAAAAAAAGAATTTGGGAAAAATTTGCACATCTGCAGTCTGTTCTCCTGCATATCTACGTACCCTCCCTCCTCACAGAAGGTCAAATTTGCATTTCTCGTAGCCTGCAGAGACAAAATAATGCAGTAGGGTACTAGGGTTAGTTGGTTACAATCCAACTCAAGTAAATTAGGAGGGAAATGCAGTTGCGTTCGGTTTAACACGCAAGTTACACCATAGTTAACAAGAATATTGATGGCATTTTTTAGGGGAATTACAGCAGGTAAGATGCCGGTTTGAACAAAGGCATCTCAGAGGAAACAGTTCGATTCCTTAAAAACCTGGAATATGTGGTTAATAAGGATAAACAAGTCCCGGAAGGCAAGTATCTAAGTTCAGTTCAGTCAGAGCCTCAGAGCAATGCACTAGTTCAGTCAGAAGCAGAGTAGTCTAAAATCTACAGACTACAGCATCACTGAGCAAGATTGACAGTGATCAGTAAAGGCCAAACAACATCTTCGAGTTCGAGCAAGATTGACATGAAGCAAAAGTCAAACCAGGCAAATCCACCACGGCATGAAAGCATTGAAGGTGAGGGAGCTGATGACGATGCTTACTTGGGTCTCTGGTGACAATGGTGGCGGTGCCGCCGAAGTCGCAGGTGCCGCCGTTCGCCTTGGCCTGCTGCCAGTAGCTGTTGAACGCGAAGGAGGCGTGCGCGAGCACGGTGTTGGGGCGGTAGCACGCGCCGCTGGGCAGGATGGAGTCGCACTCGGCGCCGGAGCCGCACGCATAGTCCATGGCCTCCTGGATGATGGGGTCCGGCACCGTGGGCTTGGCCACGCACCACAGCGTCTGCCCGGCGCCCGGCGGCATCGGCGGGGCCAGCGGAGGTGGGTACACGATCGGCGGCTGGAACGGGCCACCGCCGCCGCCGCCGCCGCCGCCGCCGCCGCCTGAGCCGGAGCCGGGACCAGGGCCGAATCCCGGCGGGCTCGGCACCACGACGATGGGGCTCGGCGGCACCGATCCGAACGGCGTGCCCGGACCGACCTGCGGCGGCAGGTTCGGTGTCGTGGATGCCGGTGGGCCTTCCTGGCCTTGTCCTCCGCCTCCCTGGCCTTGACCACCGCCTCCGTGGCCTTGACCTCCGCCCTGGCCTTCATCTCCACCCTGGCCTTGACCTCCTCCCTGGCCTTGATCTCCACCACCTCCACCCTGGCCTTGACCTCCTCCCTGGCCTTGACCACCTCCACCCTGGCCTTGACCACCACCCTGTCCCTGGCCTCCACCCGGGGCGCCGTTCTCCGGCGGGCTGGGCTCGAAGGATGGCGGCACGGGGGTGATCGGCGGCGTCAGGCCCGGGAACGAAGGCGTGGACGACGTGGACGACGGCGCGTCCGGTGGGTTGACGCAGAATGGCGAGTTGGTGGTGTCGCCCGCGGCGAGGCTCGCAGCGTCGGCCGCGTCGGCGGTCGGAGTGGGCAGCCGGCGCGGTGGGTCCACCGTCCGGATGAAGTTGAGCTTGAACAGCGCGTTGAGCAGCGGGCTGCTGCTCCTGCTCGTGCTCCGCAGTCGCCTCGCCGCCGCCATGGCCCTCGCTTCTGCTCCATGCATGCACGAACAAAAAGTCAAAACCCCTCTCGCTTAGTTATTACTCCTAGCTAGTGATCCAGCATTGTGATGAGGAGGATTGCCATGGCCCTCGCTGTTGGTCGTGCGTGTGAGACTCTGAGTGAAGTGCAGCGCACGTACTTACCACACCGAGTGGCGCAGAGGAGGAGGAGCAGCGACGCCACCGCGAACCCGGCACTACTGACGAGCACTCTGTCCTTGCTGCGCGCCATGGCTGCCAACGGCGCTGCCCTGTCCCTGACTCCCTGTGCAGCATCAGGCAGCAGTGGGGGCCGTTATATGTGTGGCTTTCGCTAGGCTAAAGGAGCAGCTGGTGGAACAGCGGTGTGGATCGGCCATTCATGGATCTCCAAAGCGTCGGGGAAACTAGAAAAGCCGGGCGGCGCAGCGGAAAGAGGCGAAACCGCAAAAGGGATGGATCGGCCGCGGTGGCGGTGGCGGTGGCGGATGATGATGCTCATGCCATGCATGTATGCTCCCCGTCTCCGCTTTCGCTTTCCGAAGAAAAAAAAAACTTAGAGAAGGCATCACGACATCGGGGTTAGTTGTTGCGACGACTGGTGCATGCAGTACAGTGGGCAGTGGCCATGGATGGAGGGGAGTGACGATGTGTCGCCTTTGTTAGCTTGTTGTTTAGTCTTGGTATCTATGCTTGCTTGCCGCTAGGGAAAATGCTAGTACGTCCGGCCGGGCCGTCGCGGGACGGGCAACGTGCGACGTGTCTGCATCTTCAGCTTGCTTTGTGCTCAAGGGAAGAGATGCTCCTACTCCTACTGCTGTGGAGTGTGACTTGTCAGTTGTCACTAGTGTCTGCTGTGTTCTGGCCGGCCGGGCTTCTTGCATCGAGAAGCTTTTGTGTGTTCGTCGGCCGATGAGCCTATGTTGTCCGAGGTCGGGGGAGACAAAGGGTATTATGCCTTTCTTGACGGGGCCGGAAATCTTTCTGAATCGGAGCGGGGGAAAAGAGGAAAACGGGGCTTGCGTCTTGTAGCCTTTCTAGGTGGTTTCGGCCTGGACGCAGCCCACACACAGGCCTGGGGCAGGGACAGCGTCACCCCCCGGTTGTTTCGGCCCGCGTACGACGCGGACGCGGAAGAGAAGGGGAAGGGCATCCCGGTGAGGAGGGCGCCACGTCCACGCCTATCAATTCTGCTGGGCTGCACCGCGCTTGAGGCGACGAAGAGCTACAATCCATCCATGGACGTAGTTGTGAAAGTGACGTGGATTTACCTTTCTATTCGATTCAAATTTGAAATTTTTAAAATATGAAAATGGTAATGCTCTACCTCAAACGGTCCGATTCCAGACGCGGCAAATAACGATTCGCTACGATGCCCGCGCGTCCTCCTCCACTCATCTCTCCACGGCCTTATCCGCTCGTCGCACCGTCCGCTCATTCCCATGCCGACTCGCTCCCTCCCGCGATGCGCGCCTGCTCGCGGCGCAAGGCTCCACGGCCTTATCCGCTCGTCGCACCGTCCGCTCATTCCCATTCCTATACCACATCGTTGCTCCCCATCCGCTCACTCGCGCGCCTCTCGCCCCTCCCATCGCGCGTGCCGCCAATTCCCTCCCTGGCCGGCGGCGGCGCCCTCATCCACCCGGTGTACTCCTCCCCCACCAGCGGCTCCTTCCCCCACACCAACGGCTCCTTCATCCACCCCGGTGGCTCCTTCCCCCACCCTAGAGTCCTCCTCCGCCACCCCGACGGTGCCCCTCCCCACACACCGGTGTCCTCCCCTACTGGGAGCCCCCAATGCCCACAGATCTGGCGGCCATGGCGCTCCCCGCGCCAGGCTCTCTCTCCCTCCCTATGTTGCAATTGTATGTTTCAATTGTTTTAGAAGTTTCAGAAATATGTTGCAGTTGAATCATATGGATGTTGCAAAAATAGATCGGGGATGTTGCACATGTTGCATGTGTTGCAATTGTTTTCAGATGCATGTTGCAATAGTATGTTTCGAGTGTTTCAAATGTTTCAGAGACATGTTTCATCTGTGGTTCCCGGACGCATGTTGCAATTGTGTTATCTGGATGTTGCATATGTTTCACACATATGTTGCATGGGTCTTATTTGGATATTGCGTATGGTTGCAATGGTTTTCAAGTGGTTTCAGATGTTTTTTCAAGTGTTTTAGAAGCATGTTTCAAGTGTTTCAACTGTCTTCAGACGTATGTTGCAATCGTGGT
This sequence comes from Saccharum hybrid cultivar R570, assembly GCA_038087645.1. Taxonomy (NCBI): domain Eukaryota; kingdom Viridiplantae; phylum Streptophyta; class Magnoliopsida; order Poales; family Poaceae; genus Saccharum; species Saccharum hybrid cultivar. Next base: position 7,071,241 of record JAQSUU010000512.1, read on the forward strand.
ATTTGGATGTCTTAAAAGTAGATCGGGTGTTGCATCTCTTCTCCTCTCACCTTTTGCTGCATCGTCTCTCCCAGAGCCAGCAGGGCATCCATACGACGCCGCAGCTGGGCCCTTCCGAATCGGAGGCGCCGCACGCCCTTCCCCTCTTGTTACTCAGGCGACGCTAGCCCCGCGTGCAGCGCGAAACGGGCGCGGCAGGGGCCTGTGAAAGCGGGTGCCGCGGGGGGCTTTGCAGAGAGAGTGCGCCTGAGATGGCAGCGCGGTGGCAGGATGGGGGTGTAGAGGAGGTAGGCCGCGCGAGCGCGGTGGGGGGGGGGGGGCGATGCTGCCGCTGTTTTCTGTACGCGGTTGCTGTTTTTTGAAGTGCGTCCGGATGCGTCCTGGTGTCGGACGTCCGGGCGCTAGGCACACCGATATGAAAAAGAACTTTTAATAATATGCATAAGGATATGAACAATCTGAATCTGATTGTACGTGAATGCGAGATTGGATATGTAACAGGAAAAATCCAATAGATATGGATTGCCGTAAATTTTATGCGGATTATCTGATGTTGAAAATAGGAAATTCAATAGTTTCTCACCCAAGAGTAAACCCAAGAGCAATTTAGGATTTAAAAAAATTGTTAGTTGAGAACTCTTATTTTGGGACATGGTTGTTTGATGTTCTAAATTCTTCAACTGAGAGCTTGCTAGTTGTTATTACTTATTGGTTAATAATAACTTATATATTACTTATAAGTGAAGATACCCTATTAAGTGTTTGTTGTATCGGTATGATAGCCACAACATGAAATACAATGCAAGATAATCATCTACGGGTTGTTATTGGTTTTACTAAATCAGATCAATTCCAATTCTCCCCGCCTGCACATATTACTTGACATTTTAAACCAGTCTATGATTCGATTTTACTCCATCTCCGTACCACTTTCGATATCTAAAATATCTGCATCCATGTATTATTGCTCTGATCTGAATCAGACAAACAAAAGCATATTAGAATATAGAAGAAATTATTCGCTTCGATCCAATCTGTTTTCATGGGATGCGTCCGGTTTGGTGGCCTACGCGGCAGCAAGCTACGTCTACGTCTGTCTACTATATATGCCGTCGTCGCCTAGTCGCCGTCGCAGCGGGCCGGTGGCTAGTGGGTAGTGGCTACTGTAGATGCCCCTGGTCCGTGGGCACTGCCCCATTGCCAGCATTGGATGCCAAATCGCGTTGACAAAAATCGTGCAGGGGTGGATGGGATCGAAGACCGATGGATGCCTGCATGCATGCATGCACGCCCGCCCGCCCGCCTTGGCCGCGCGCCGCCGCTGCGTCGGCCTGCAGTCTGTATGTCATCGGACGGCCGGGTCAGTAATACACGCGCGGCCGCAGCACCGTCGTCGCCCACGCCGACCGACGCCCTCAGCCCTCACCGTACGTCACCCAGCGAGTCAGGACGATGCGCGCGTACCATGGACTGCACGGACAACGACGACGTGCCTACTGACAACGACGAACGATCGGCCGCGCTCTGCCCGTGCATGCCGACCGCCCCGTCCAGAGATCGATCGATCGAGAGGTCGTCTCGCTTGTCGGTCAATCAATCGACGTAGCTAGTAACCTAGGCTAGCTGCTGCTGCTGCGTGGCCGGACGACGGCGGCGCGCGGGTACCCATATGCTATGTACGGCGGCCGATTATATTGATTTGAGCGATCGATCGGTGTTCCCTCATCCCAAGGGCAGCGGGCATGCATGCCGGGCTGCCATGGCAAAACACCACTGCACTAGTGCATGCCACAACGGGAGATCAAGACAAGAAGCCTACGAACAAGCTGCGCGCGACTACCATTTATAGATATTAGGAAATGAATGGATGAATAAATCACGTAGGTCTGACGTCTACAACACGCGAGCTAGCTAATCGGATTAAGGTTTTCTTTGTCAGAACTTTTGTTATAGAGCATATACACAAGAGTTGTTTCTGAAGTCAAAACTAAGCGAAAAGTGGTGAAGCCAAAGCCCTCTTTTTTTTTGGCCAGAAGCCAAAACCACCAAAACATGGGTTTTCACCATTTTCTAAGAAGCGCATACCCTACCAAAGAGACCATAACAAGTGGGGTTCACCTCGACACGAGGGGCTACCACGGGTCATAAAAACCTAAATAGACACAATTTCATGACGGTTCATTTAAATAAACCTATCATACTTTAGGATAAGATTTGGTTAAACTTTTAAAAAATCAAACATTATTAATAACTTTTAAAATACACAGCGTAGAATCATCTTGAAAATACTTGCTAAAACTCATAAACTTGGAAGATTTTAAGAATACACTATATTTCTTAAAAGAAGTTATTATTAGGGATGAGTGTGTGTGCGTGTCGTGGACATTAACGTTGTACTGTGTAATTCTCAAAAAATATATAACATTGACCATACAAAGGTAAATGCGAAATTTTGTCCCAAGGAAGTACCCGATACTCCATAGCAAGTGCTAAGCTCTAATAGTGGCGTGTTTAAGAACTACTACAAAAACATGTGTATTTTTCTATGACACTCTATTCTTTGAGAGAGAGAGAGAGAGAGTATGACTTTATCCAATCATAAAAATTGGATTTAAACATAACTTACACATACATGTATTTAATAAATTGATAAACGAAACAATAAAAGTATGACAAATTAATTTAACAAGCAAGATAGTGTGCTATAGTATAGCTAGTAAAATCGGTCGCAACCGCTACATACATCGATCGGTCTAGAAAGCGATCTAGCTGCCACTAATAAATTCTGGTACGCTATTTATTTAATGCTACAGAAACTATACAACCGCTATTTGGTGTAGTACCTCGTAGATAAACGAAGTTAGTTTCCTCTGTCCCGAAAAATAAACTATCTTTTATAAAATTGTTTTATAAGTTAATGTAAATATATCTTAAATTTGACTAGCTTTATGTAGACAAAAAAATATGTATTTATGACATTAAATTAGTGTCATTAGACAAATAAAAAAATACATTTTTATAGTGTCTATGTTACACCTTTGGAATACCCCAAACTTGTAGATGTTGATATTTTTGTCTAAAAATTTTTAAACCTAAGGTTGTTTGATTTTGAACAACTCAGGCGGAAGTTGATTTATTCCTGGACTCGGGGAGTAAAAACCAAATACAGCTAAACCGGTCAAGTTCCAAACAAGGGTAATTAGATATACTCTGATCCTCCACAGCGATTCGGACGTAATTGATTAGTGTTATATGCACCCTGGTGAGGTATCACATCCATCCTGGGTCCTGAGTCCTGACGGAGAGGCGGGCATGCATGCAGATGCAGCATGCCAAGCCAAGCCTACAGCACAAATAGTGCAGACATGACAAACTGCTGGAACGTGCGTTTCGCCGACTAATAAAAATCTCGAGTAGACCAATATATGCATGCTCCGGTCGTAGGTGTAAAACAGTACGTCTACTAGAACAGCTGGAGAATTCTTCCATATGAACATGTCATATATATTCCACAGTAGATTCATCCTGGCATAAGAACCACCACTGTATAGCAGTATTACATCGCCTATATATCTATTTCTGATCAAATATGAATTTCATACAACCTATGGAGGACCGAGCCTAGCTCGGTTGGCTCGCTCACCAGGTGCGCCAGCAGCCGGGCGTGAGTTCGAACCCAGGTTCGACACCTGCGTGCCTCCCTCGCGTGCAGGATTTGTCTGTCGGAGGTAAAAAAAAATCCTCTCGTCTGTCCCGCGTTTCTCAAACTACAGCTAAAAGGACCGACCCACTCACAGGATAACGGACCCCTGTGTGAGGACGGGGCATAGGGTTCGGGGGTTTTCTCAGCCTACATGAGAGGTCTTCCACCTTAAACATAAAGTTGCGGGGGCTGTCTGTCCACCGTAGGCTAAGTTTTTTTTTTGTCATACAACCTATATATATCTGTTCATAGCCAAGACACCCAAGAGGCTCGCAAGCATGCATCTACTACATTCTGCCCACTAACTTGGACTAGAGGTGTGTGTGTGTATATATATATATATATATATATATATATATATATATATATATATATATATATATATATATATATATATATATATATAGGGAGAGTATACTCTGTAGCTAGCTATAAAATAGCTTATTTTGTAGCCAGGTCCAAACACCGAACCCACCTCTGATCCGTTGGTCGTGTCAAGCCGAGTGCATGCATGCGTCATTTACTGGCGCACATAAATTAGCCGCATGTAAATAGATATTTACGAGAATGCATTTTCAGGTCACCGTACTAATGGCCTCAAGACGACAAGAACCAATTACTATAATGGCGAGATGAATTTACCGGTTACCACAATTTGGAATCATGTTGTCGTAGATATTAGAATGACAAATCGAATTTTACCATAAAATAGTTACTAGAATTTGATAATGGCTCAGTACCAGAATTAGTATATGAGTTACCTCAATTCTGTCAAGCTATTGCAAGTAAACGACTCACTATAGTTGTGACAGAATTTACTATAAAATAGTTACGAGAATTCGAATGCCTCAATAGTATACTTCATATCAATTACCATAATAGCGTAAAGTACTGGCACAAAATGACGTCAAATTTACTACAATGCATAGCCCAATATTTCAACTTCTATCTGACACAATCTGAATTGTTTTGCTTGCACATTCGATCCGGCACTATTACTCAAACCTGTACAATCTGCTTTTACATGCACATCGACATCACACAACAATCTGAAAGTTGTGCCCAAAATGGTCAGTCGTCTGCTTGTTGTAACTCCAGCACAATCAAATTGGAAGCATCTGGTTGATGGAACAGAGTTAGCCAGAGTACTTCCTCCTCGCCAACGTCTGCTGGGCCACGCACCGATCTGATCCCACCAGTGATATGCACCACAGCCGGCCATGGCGCCCAGCAGTCAACGAGCTGTGACGAAGGTGTCGCCGATGTTGACGGTGAAAGCACCAGGCGCCGCCATCACTGCAATCGCCCATCAGCACGCACCTGCAGTAACTAAATCCATAACGGTGTCATCCATTTAGCACAAAGTCATGATGAAGATACCAGAAAATGATATGACATTGATCTTTTTCCTAACACAAGCAGTAAGCAAGCCATGGAATATTCCCACTGATATTTACTACAATCTATGAAGAAATACCCCACTGACATTTACCACATCACGAGGTACCACAGTGGCATATCAAATTTACTACAATAGCATCCTCAAGTTACCACAATGGAATTTAGCATAGCTTTTCTGTCCAAGCGGTGAGCTGGAGAGACAGTGACCTATTGTTGTATCACTGGTTGGAAGCCCTTTGCTTACCATTTTGCTGCTGAAATTGACGTGGTAACCATATCGCCTGTGCCTATAGGGGCTCCTCCGATGAACTGAAAATGCGACTATGAGTAAGTGGAACTCATCAAGAGAAAAATAAATTATACTGGTTTTAATCTGCACTCAGCAAGAAATAAATTATACTGCCAAATCAATAAGCTGAAATCTCCTGCTGCCTGATTCCAATGCCAGAAAAGGTGAGCAAGAAGTTGGAATCAGTAAGCTGATAACTCACATATTTACATTTACATGATAAAGTCATCGAAACAAGAAATCATTCCGCAGAAAACTACATCTCCGTCTGATAGCTTCATAAGAACAATGTCACACCTGGTATTCCTGGTAACAAAAACACAACCGGTGAGGGAAGAACCACCCTCACGGCTTTGTCATAGAAGGGACCGTATGACCCCGGTCGCGAAAACCCCCGAACCCTGGCTCATGCCCTGACGGGCCAGACGGAACCGGACCAGATCAAACAATCTGGCACTGAGGGCATATTTAACAGATTTTTGGCATCATGAGTTAGGGCAAAAGTCATTTGTAGCATCCGGGTTGTGATGTTGTCAACCTGGGGCTGGATTAAGAGAAAAAAAGGTGTCAAACACTAAATAGAACTGAAGCATGTTAGCTACTGAAGAGTTCTCGTGCCGGCAAAATAAAATACACTGATTCAGGTAGCCTATTAACTAACTTATCCGGCAAGTGAAAGAGAAAGATCAAGATGGCCATCTGCCTCGAGAAAGATCAGAGCAGACTAACATCTTCTATCTGCTCGGTCTGCCACAACAGGGAAACTATTTGTTTGTACAATCAGTAAACCATTCAAAAGAGTAAATCAATGAATCTAATCTAATGGGAACCAGCCCCTAGTCCAAAATTACAAGAATTATGTGGTGTTATATAACAGTAGTAGCCTGTGTAGGAAATCACTGAAGGCATAGTGACCATAACGAACAATTGCTTTTCCATACAGTATATAGTAAATGATTTACGAGAAACACAATTTGCTATTTATTCAGTATCGTCAATTGAGGCTATTTTTAGAATAATGAGTGAAGATTAGTTAGACAAAAAAAACTGTAACAGTACAAGGATAGTTGCCAGATTAACATGTTTGGGCCAAACGTAGCTCCATATAACACATGACATGATGAAAATTGTATACCACGCTAAAGAGGGCAGTCGGATGCAAGGTCTAGCATCACTAATTTGCTACTGCATCATGCAAATCGTCAATCCGGCCCGAACATTATGAATCAAACTGTACATGCAGACACTAGTACAGACCAAAAGCAAATTGACTCCATGCTTATCGAGGGATGCGGATTTACGGGGCTCACCTCGAGAGACTATCACCACCGGAGATGCGACGGGTGCTGGGCCGCTGCCTCCTGATGAACGAGCGCCGCCGTGAGGGCGAGCGGGTCGCACGGCCACCGGACCATGAGGGGAAGCCGCGCGCCACCGGTCGAGGAAGGGGCCAGGCCGTGCTGCGCCGTCGTCGGACACCAAGGAAGGAGTGGACGCCATCGCCACTGCTGGGAGCGAGAAGGGACACACCGCCGTCAATAGGGAAGGAGCTGTCATGCAAGGTGTGGCCGGGGGCGCAGGGCGAGCCATGACATCGTCGGGAGCAGCATCCGCCACTGGTTGGGGATGTGAAGCCACGCGCACCCGTGGGGACGCAGATCTGCGCGCGGAGGTGGAGGGCCGGCCGCCGTCGCCGCCAGGACTATGGAGGGGCCGCCGCCTCGCTGGGAAGGTGGGGATCCGCCACCGTGCAGGGAAGGTGAAGGAGGCGCCGCTGCGATGGGGAGAGGTGGCCGGCCGGGGCAGCGGAGCGTCGAGCAGAGTGGCGTCGCGCCCGCATCGGCGCCGATCCGGAGGGGGGGCGAGCAGGCGGCACCGATGTGCTCGGTGGGTGGGGGCGGACGCGGTAGAGGTGTCGGGGGAGAAGCAGCGAAAGAAGCAGGCGGCGAGGATTTGGGGGTTTTCCAAATGGTCAAGCGGGTCTCCTCGTGGTCGGTGGAAGGAAGGGGAAAAAATTACGGGGATTGAATCCATGCATGCATGCATGCGTTAGTTCAACGGGGACCACGGAGCCAAAGCCACGCGTGTGACATGGTGCGCTGGTGAGTGGCGAAGCTCGGGCTCGCCGGTTTTGGACTTTTGGTCCGGCTACAGAATTGGATATTCTGTAGCTAGCTACAGCCTAATAGTTCTATATATATATATATATATATATATATATATATATATATATATATATATATATATATATATATATATATATATTCAGTACATCATCGTTGGAAGTGTAATCTCATCCAACTAATGAAAGCAAAGTCAAACTATATATTTCCTCATATATATATATATATATATATATATATATATATATATATATATATATATATATATATATATATATATATATATATGTGGTGAAAATCGAAAGGATCCGGTAAGAGTCATCTATGCATCACTCAAGTGTTTCTGGTGCCCAGAACACTCGATTTTTTTTCCTTCACGTCTTCTTTCTCCTCCGACATGCCGCCGTTGCCTAGTGCACAACCGAAGCTCCACGCGCCCCCTGTCATGGACATGGCTGCCCCTGCCCTAACCTGGCCCGGCCGCTGCCTTCTCCGCCGCCCAGTCGAAGCTCTGCGCTCACGGTGACCTCCCCCCCTCCCACACGCCGTCATGGCCATGGCCGCCCCAGCCCTAACCTGGCCAGGCCGCCTCCTCCTCCGTGGCCCGCTCCAGTGGCATCACCGCTGCCTCCGCATGCCTCGCCGCCGTCTCTCCCGCCCCCACCACCTGGTCTGTCTGTCTCACCAAAAATCTCTTCTAAGCCCGCCAAAGATGAAGAAGAGAGGGAGAGGTTGGAGATGGAGAAAAAGACGAATTGAGTGTTCCAACACTCGAGTGAGACGTAGAATTACCGTAATAGTTAGCTAGCTTTATTATATAATTATTAGCTATGAACTACTATTAACCAACCAACCATTATTAGGTACTAGTGATCCAAACATGCATGGCCTAAAGATGATGCCCGCTAATCCTAAACAGGGCTTCACCAACTTGGACAAAATCTTAGTGCAGGTAGATATAGTTAAAGAACTACACCGGTAACGAGTTAACATAGATTATTGCTGGAAGGAAAGCAAACTATATAGAGCAAATAAAACAATCATCGCACGCCGGAAGACAGGAAGGACGACTAGATTCATTCGCTTGTGCCGCCTGGCATCTAGAGGACACAGGAAGATCCAAGAGATGACGAATCCGGTCCAAGCGTACAACAGTATCATACATGCATGCACCGCGTTCAGACTTGAGTAGTACACACAACAGGAACAGGGGTCTCGCGCTAGCGGCAAAAACCGCAGTCCCGTGAAGAGGGAAATGCATGGCTGGATGACAGGTACGTGGAGGTCGGCACGGGAAGGCGCCAAAGCGGTTCGCGGCTTCGCGCCATGCCCTTCCAAAGGGGGCATATGTCGCCACGTCTTGGATCCGTTGGACGGGAGACACCGTCGCCTCCCTATCATATCATATCAGTTCAGTTCGTCCGGGCTCCCACCGGCAGCCGGCTGGCCCCCTGTAATCCTGCACTGTTTTCACACGTTTGTTCGCCTAGCTAGCATAGCAGCAGCAGCGTATGACGATGTGCCCTGCTCCTACCGATGCGTGATGGTAGAAGGTATCCGTCCATCGTCGGTCCATGGATCGTCCACTTGCAGCTCAGCAAGTCCAAAATAAAAAAAAATGTGGCCCGGACGATCGTCCGGAAGTCCACTGGTGCTAGCTACAGATGTTGTGCGCCCCTCGGCACACGGTGTAGACTAAGCAGAGCACTACGGAGTATATACCACAACCCAAATTAATAACGCCGGACATAGTTGATAAATGTACTATAATATCGATGTACAGTCGGTCGGTAAATCTTGATATTTGCATCCAAGGATCCGTCGGCACAGATTATTAATTGGGCTCGCGTGTGCTCGGTTGCCCCAATTTGTGCCTACAAAAATTGTATGTAGTCCAACTTTGCAAATGCCAGTGTGATTGACTGATTGTATCTGCCCTAAAAAAGACCATCAATGGTTTAGTACAAGGTTAGGAAACACACCCACTTCTGGCTAGTTAACAAGTTGTAGCAAATGTGATATGATCAATGCATACCATATTTTTCCATCTCCAATGACATGAAAAGTTGTGTTCTCTTGATGATATAAGATGTTTTCTATAGAAATTGTATATTAAGTTTTAGGTAGTGTTATTGACGAATTGAATGGCTGTTTTGATTTTCAGGTACAAATTACTAGATATATATAGTTTGTTGAGCAATATGATCAAAGTGCTTATAGTGGTTGTTTTGTTCCATGACTTCCTAGAGATGAAACGGTTTTTAAAAGAACTTTATGATTGTGCAAACAATACCTGTGAGTTATGGGCTATACATGACAAACATCTTAGTTGTGTAGATACTTATTAAGTGATCTAGCTTGGTTGTGGGTATTTTAATAAAACATTGTACAAGTACAAATGCTGATGGCTTCAATGAAAATTGTGAGCATGGTTTAGCCATTTCGGTATTTGATGTTTAGCATGAGCTTGGATGGTTAATGTTTAAATGGATGATGTTATATGGTTACTGTAAGACTAATTAGTCCATATTATGCCTAGTGTTGGATAGTTGGTCGTTAGAAATATATATCATCAGACCATTGGTCAGTATAAGTTTACAATAGATGTCAAACTATCAATCGATATATCTACACAATAACGTCTAATAGTCATTCGGTATAACGGCTTATATCGACCAATGTTAGCCTAAACATTTAAATAGACTAAATGGTCACCTATCATCTAACAATCTATTCGGGCTGAATGGCCAATTAAATGGAGTAAACAATGATGAAATAAGATAAATGACTGATTAAATAGACACGCGTGGCAAGCCGTCGTGTAGCATTTGCACGGCGTGTAAATAGGTCGTCATATGGCATTTGCATGGCGTGTAAACAGGCTAAACGGTCGTGTAGACGAACAATGATACTGATACAAAAGGAATCGCTATAGATGAGTGTTGTGGTATAGTGTTACGTGGAGTTAGCAAAGCTCTCATTTATTCGGTCTTGAATGATGAAGAGAATATATACGATGATTGTCGACGGCTGAAATATCAATACAAAAGTATATAAATGCAATCTAGTCTTTAGCTTTAAAGAAGAATATCCGAAGATAGCGTCAAACTGCCAATGGAGTATCGGAGTAAGGGCCCATGCAAAATCACAAACGGATTGCAAGCATACACACATGGTGCATGCGTGTTGCAGAGAAGAACAAAGGGCCCGTTTAGTTTCCAGAAAATTTTGCAAAATTTTTCAGATTCTTTGTCACATCGAATCTTTAAACACATGCATGAAGCATTAAATATAGATAAAAAATAAAACTAATTACACAGTTCAGACGAAATGAACGAGACGAATCTTTTAAGCCTAATTAGACCATGATTGGACACTAATTGTCAAATAACAACGAAAAGTGCTACAGTGTCATTTTACCAAAAATTTGGCAACTAAACCGGCCCAAAGACAAAAACCACGCCAGCTAGCTACTCAAGTTCTTGCACTACGTACGTACACAGTTCATTTGTTTTTTACTTGAGACTTTGATATTGTAACTAGTAGTAGGATGTATTGTATGCACGTTAGCTGGCTAGACGTCATTAGGGTAAAGGTTTCTTTCACCCAGCCGTGTATACACGGGTCGAGCTCGTGTTGACGTGCCTACGCGGACCAGAAGATACCGCGTCAAGCTAGGGCTCAAAAACTACAAGTCTGTTCTGTCCATTACAACAAGAGAAAATTCACCGGCGGTCCCTGAACTTAGCAGCTGGTGTCACTTAGGTCCTCGAACTTTGAACAATATATTTCTGGGTCCCTGAACTTGCCTTCATGTGTCATCTGGGTCCCTGAACTTGGCTTCGGGTGTCATCTAGGTCCCAATGCTGACGTGGCGTGGTCCTATATGTGGGGCCCACGTGTCAGTCGGTTATATTTATATTTCGGGGTACTGTAGCTACAATTTCTAAAATATTCTAAAAATTGTATCTTTTTCATATGATATCGGATGAAGATGATTTTGTATGAAAAATATAGCTATCGACGAGATCTATAACTTTCTAGTTTTGAGTTTTTTAATTTGAGATCATTAAAATGCTTAAAAATTAAACAAATTTTCAGCAGTATATTAATCGCGTACAAGCGCTTGTCGTCTTGGAAAAATCATATCCTTTTTATATGCTGTCAAATGGAGATAATTTCTATATGAAAGTTGTAGCTCTCGATGAGATCTACGACTTTCTAGTTTTGAGTTTTTTTTTAATTTAAGGTCGCTAAAATGCTCAAAAAAATTAAACAAATTTTCAACAGTATATTAGCGACCTCAAATTAAAAATTTGTTTAATTCTTGAAAAATTTGTTTAATTTTTTTGAGCATTTTAGCGACCTCAAATTAAAAAAAACTCAAAACTAGAAAGTCGCAGATCTCATCGAGAGCTACAACTTTCATATAGAAATCATCTCCATTTGACAGCATATAAAAAAGATATGATTTTTCCAAGGCGACAAGCGCTTGTACGCGATTAATATACTGCTGAAAATTTATTTAATTTTTTAAGCATTTTAATGATCTCAAATTAAAAAAAAACTCAAAACTAGAAAGTTGTAGATCTCATCGAGAGCTACATTTTTCATATAAAAATCATCTTCATCCGAGATCATATGAAAAAGATACAATTTTTGAAATATTTTAGAAATTGTAGCTACAGTACCCCCGAAATAGAAATATAACCGACTGATATGTGGGCCCCACATGGAGGACCGCGTCACGTTAGCATTGGGACCTAGATGACACCCGAAGCCAAGTTCAGGGACCTAGATGACATCCAAAGCCAAGTTCAGGGACCCAGAAATACACTGTTTAAAGTTCGGGGACCTAAGTAACACCCAAAGCCAAGTTCAGGGACCTAGATGACACCTGAAGACAAATTCAGAAATCCAAAAATACACTGTTCAAAATTCGAGCAGCTAAGTGACACCAGGTGCCAAGTTCCGAAACCGCCGGTGAATTTTCCTCCTGCAACAAAACAACCGTGCAGTGCGGGCGGTCGTCGAGAGACAGTTAAAAGCCGGCTGTCTGCGGGTAGGCTGTCGATTCAACCGCGACATGCCGCGGACCCCACTGCACGTCCTCACAACACTCACATATGCGCGCGTTTCCAAGAACGAGCTGATCGAGACGAGGAGAGGACAACTCGTTGGATGATGGATCGCCCAGCGTCGAAGCAACGACGACGATCCCATCCATCAAACTCGGTCGATGGACGCCAGCCACAACCTTGGCAACCGAGACAGACAGTGAGACATGGCAGCAGCTCGGCCATTGCCAATGCCACTCCACGGCCTCACCTACGCCTATATAAAGCGCGCCCCGCCCCACCCCACCCCACCCTGCTTCATTCACCACTCGCTTCGCTCGCACCGGTACTCAACCTGAGAAGCAAGTTAGCTACAAGCCGCGCCGCGCCGCGCGCCATGGCCACGACCACGAACCACCGCCGCATTGTGGCCCTCCTGCTAGTCGCGGCCACGCTGCTGGCGCAGGCCGCGGCGTGCCCCTACTGCCCAACGCCGAAGCCGCCGCCGCCGCCGCCCCCGAAGGTGAAGCCGCCGCCGTCGTCCACGCCGTGCCCTCCCCCGCCCTACTCGCCGACGCCGACGCCGTCCACGCCGACGGGCAAGTGCCCCGTGGACACGCTGAAGCTGCTGGCGTGCGTGGACGCGCTCAACGGCCTCGTGCACGCCGTCGTCGGGACCAAGGCCAGCGACACCTGCTGCCCGCTGCTCTCCGGCGTGGCCGACCTCGACGCCGCGCTCTGCCTCTGCACCACCATCAAGGCCAAGGCGCTCAGCGTCAGCGTCGTGCTCCCCGTCGCCATCTCGGTGCTCGTCAACGAGTGCGGCAAGCACGTGCCCTCCAGCTTCACGTGCCCGTAAATTAAGCCCATTTCTGATCATCATCTGCATATATATGTACCACTATATGATGTATCATCATTATACTATATAATATCCGCATGCATGCATCAATGCATTGGGTTATTAAGGGTTTATATATATAGTATACGTATACATATGATAAATCAGTCAAGTTATACATGCATATAACAAAAATATACATATATCGCTTATTAAGCATATGTAGCTTCATATACATGAGCTCTGGCTTGTGATATACATGGAGCTGTGGGTTGTGCATTTATTTTGTAATCATGTACCAATATTATTGTATCATAAACCAGTGTGAGAGTTGTGGCCTTGGTGAGGCCGCTTGTAGTCGTTAAGAAAATTTATGAATAAAGTGCGTGTGTAATATATACGATGCTTCTGGTGTAATGTTGACAAAATCTGTCAACTATTCATAGTCCTAGTATAGTACTACTAACGAACTGGTTGTCTTCACCATTTATTTATTTTCATACACAAAGTTCAGACTCCGCACACAATTACTTTATTTTCATACACAAATTTCGGACTCCACCCAATTTTCCTTCGAGCAAAGTTATTTCAACTTTTGTATAGACCTGACCTGACATGAAAGTCCCCTCCCATCATCAAATGTTGTCAGGTGTGTGGCACTGGCACAAATGCGCAAATGCATGTTACTAGTGATATCCCATTTTCGACCTTGGAAAAAATCCAGCCGGTTCCAAGGTTATGTGTGGGCCGGTGGGAGAGAGTAGCGTTTACCGGATGACATTCTTTTCAGCTGTGCCAAAACTGAAAACTATTGTCTTTTACAGTCGAATAAAATCTCCATTATTCCAGAAATTCTTTCCATGCGACGAAAAATCACCGATCAACACAACGAAATGAGAAGAGACTACGATCAAGAAAAATACCCAATTGTGTCCCAGAAACAAATGAAGCATGAAACTTTCAAGAGCAAATGAGCGGACATTAATATAAGCATACCAAAGAAAGGCGCTGCAAGTACGGTACGACTGTGCAGGCAACGGCAAGACTTCCATGCATTTGAACGAGGCAGCAGCAGCAGCGAATCATCGAATTGTTTCTTTAAACCAAAGGCGACGAGCATTTGCCCAACTTTTCCCACCCAATCTCAGCATACACAGTATAGGCTGTTTCTTCAGCAACAAGCGTTGCTTGGACACGAATAACACCATAAGCACACTGCCACCACGAAAAACGTCACAATTCCGTTTCCTAAAGCACATGAGGAAATTATTGTGAGGTCCAGAAAGACACGGTCACGTTCTTTATACGTATGGTTCTCAGATCGTCGCCCACAAGGGTTGACACTTGACAGTATTGCATATATCTACTATAACAAAACAAAATACTGATGTTGGCAATAGATGTAACGGTTCAACATTCTACATATCCGTTTATACAGCAGTTGTAGTACAAGACTGACCTAGTCGCATTAACAGCGACGATAGACAACCAAAACCACCATACTTTTCTGGGTTAACACACTCGAAATGGGAAAAAAAGATATCAATGTGCTGCTTTCTGTAATCTGGTTGGGATTTGTCGAGCTCAAGCGATGGCTTGGAGGGCCCTCTCGAAGGTCGCTTCTGATGATGCTGCGTTCTTAACGAGCACATGATCAGGATGCGATAGCTTCAGCTGGCTGCAAATGGAAAGAGAGTTACACTTTTTTTGGACAAATCCAAAGGAAAGCATCGTATTAGCCAGTGACCAAGTAAAAACTCAAAAACAAAGCAGGGAAAGTTCTAATTATAACATCCGGTGTGCGCCAGCAAACGGTTTCGAATCTATCCATAATATAATTACGGTCTTGATGTTGCCCTTAGCTTTTCAACGTATCAATCTCCTGTGTCTTGGATGTCACAATCCACTAATTGAGTTAATTAAATGAAGCTTAGGGTATCCCTAAGTGATTTATAACATCCCTCCAAAATCAAAAGTTCATAGGACTGCCACTTATTTTTCGTACTATATTAGTGGTGGCATATAAAGCAAGTACAACAGTATTCTTGAATGCGTGTGGACCCAAAGTTGGACTGGTAAACACAACCAACATAGGTCAGTTTCAAGTTGTTATGAAGGCCTTGTCAGGATATCTGAGATCACGAAGAAGTGGCTGTAAACTGTTAATCCCAGATTTGCAAAATCAGGATCAGAGGCCAAAAACCACAGCTAGGCCGCAAGAGACTAGAGCAGACGAATTCATTGAATCGGAAAAATATCTCACAAGTCACAACAATGTCCCTGTGGTCCTAATCCCAGCACGTCACAACACCTGAGCCCAGACTCCAAGGGCACAGCTCTTTCTAGTTTCTATAACAGAAGCTAATTGCACTAGAATGCTTGTCTCTGATGCATAATTATATTCTCATTTCTCAATTTAACTGTTAATCTTAAATGTTTAAGACCCTATACACGAAGTTTAATACAAGTTGCCAAAAACAGTAATGGTACAATCTACATTTGTCCTGCAATCTTCCTAGTTGTTTATATTCAGAACAATGTCTGCTAGTTGTCCATCCATGTACATTCATCAACTGGGTTACTCCCTCCGTCCCAAAATAAATCAACTTCTAGAGTTGTCCTAAGTCAAACTATTTTAAGTTTTACCAACTTCATAGAAAAGAGTACCAACATCTATGATCCTAAATAAATACACCATGAAATTATATTTCACAGTGCATCTAATGATATTAATTAATTTGATCTCATAAATATATGTGCTTGTATCTATAAATTCCGTCAAACTTTAGATTGTTTGACTTAGATAATTCTAGAAATTGATTTATTTGGGATGGAGAGAGTATTTCTAAGACCACTAAATCAATTTACCATGCATTTACTGGATTATTCAAATTCAAAAGAGAAGACATACACAATCACATAATGAGTAGCAGAATAGCAGTAGAAACTGTATAGATGTTTTTCAGTTACACTTTGTACCTGAGGAATCGTGATGATGGTTTGCCAAGGTGGAGATTGCATACAATTAGATTGGCAAGAGTTTCAGGATCCTTTGCATCCTACAATAATAGAAAATTAGAGTAACACGGTTACAACATTATGCAACACCAAAGCAAATGAAAATAAAAAAAAACAAATTTCACAAGATTTAGAGCTCCCATTGCTGCAAATGTGTGTAATCAGTGCAAACCTTGTTCAGCGCTTCAAGCAATAGAGTCTCGGCCTCCTCAAAGCTTCCCATGTGCATACAGCAGACTGCCTTCCCATTTAGAACCATCCCTGTCATTGGGTACTTTTCAGCGAAGTCTTGGAATATGAGATAAGCTTCACGGATCTTAGAGCCACCCTGCAACCATTAAAGATGATGTCAAAGCACATGTTTCTGGACCAATGCAGAGATGAAACTTCAGCATGTCATAACATTGGACTGTGAAATTACTTACAACAGCAATGCCAAGCCATGCGTTTGCAAGTTGTGTCAGTGTATGGTCTTCATCAATTTGTTGCATGATCTTCAACTGCTTCTCAGCATAGTCTGAACGATGCATCTTGATGAAGATCTGGACATTCAATGCATGCCTGTAACCAAGTGCAAGTCCCATCAACAAACAGCTTAAGTTTGAAGGACGCTGGATGTATTAAAGATGTTGTTCAAAACACCAAGCTTCACAGTGAATTTACAAATCAGCAATGTCAGAAACTCAGAACTGAAACCAATACTAAGCAATATCATAACTTCAAATCACAGAACACTTAAAAAACTGAATATCTGTCATTGATCCTACAAAAATGAACATCTAAATAGCCCAACTCTAAAGCATCACAATTTCAACAACATGAACATAATAACATCTAGTCATGGAAGGTTTGAAGCTCTAGCACTTTAGCAAAGGAAAAGCTTACAACCACATCAAGTAGGTAATGAACAGTGTAAAGGAAACTGTAGTATTTTAAGTTACTTTTTCATTAGTAAGATTTCAGTTGCTATACCATACAAGAAATCGACTTGTACACTTGCTGTCTGGCAATCAAAATTCATAGAACATTTGCAGCTGTCCAATCTCATCCATATGGTTCAATACTCAAATTCTACACCATCAAAAGATCGAGGATAAAGGTAAACATAGTAACATACAAATCCAGAGTTCCTCCAGAGTGTGTGTGCTTGAGAGCCTCATTGTAGTCCTGCTCATGCATAAATATAATTCCAGCAATCAATCGCAAAACAGGATTGCTTCCAATTGCTGAATCGCTCAACCATTCCTTGAGACTGGAGATAGCACCTTCCTTCAGGATTGAATGAAAAATAACATAAAAGTCATTTCAGACTATCTGGATGGAAATGAAAAATACTAAAGGTTTGAACATCAGAAGCGCCTTTAAATTGTAAAACAGACACATACATGCACAGAAATTTGGTATTTGTACCACCTGAACTGCTATCTCATTACTATAACCAAATTATAAGAAAGATAAATCATTGCACATAATATTGGTACTCCTGTGTCTCAGATGAGTAATCACCAGATGAAAATTTACCACAGGTCCTTGCTTCCGGTATGGGTAAAGTAATTAGTCTATGGTACTAACTCCCTCAAGGAACATCATATGGTCAAATCTATAATTTTCGCTGATATACAAACAGTATGCGTTTCACAAAGAGTGATACTTCCAGATGCTTCTTTTTGGTAGCATTTTATCACCTTTATAAATTGTTATAAAGATCACAAGCTAAATAAGTAAATATGTGCCTTTATTATATTAAAAAACAGGTATGCAATCTGTAACTTTGTCCAGTTAGATTCCCACCCACCCAGGCACACAGGTTCACCCTGAGATTTAGATAAGTGGACTTCACACTGCCTAAACTTATAAGCAGCACGTTTCATTGGAGGAGAGGTCATATGCCTAGGCACACACAGGTTGCGACAATGATTTGAAAAGGTCCAACACATGTCCACCAACAAACCTGATAAGCTGATTGTGTTGAGAAGTTTTAACTGAATCGTATTTCCAATGCTATATTGTAGTGATCACATCGTCAACCCTATGCCTTAGTGGGAAGGGGAGGGAGGAGAGGAGAGGGTAGTTTCTAACAGCAGTGTAGAAATGATGATATGCATTGTTGTACGATTGTTGCTCTTACAGAAACCTATTCAAAACACAAGCAAAAACAGGAATACAGGATCATAGTACCCATGGCGCAAACGAGCTCACGCTTTCAACTAAAATGGCCGTAGTGGGATTATCAACATGTCACTCCGTAACCTCTAGCAATGCACGTGATGCACAGGACCTAACCCAGACCACACTACTTAGTTTAGCAGTGACAGATCTAACCCTACTATCACAACGACTCCCAAACCAACGACTCAGATCCAGACAAGCAGAGCACGATCAGGACCAGATCAGAGGCGACATAGTTCAGATCCAGCGCGCTAACCTTGTCTCCGGTGAGATACAGCGCGAGCAGCTTCACAGCCTGCAGCGAGGTCGCGGCCGACGAGTCGATCTCGCTGATCACCAGCTGCACAAACACAGAGAGGCACCTATCAGAGCCGGAACCAAGTGCGGCGAGCTAGCGGTGAGGCGCCTGACGCCGGATGAATTCCAACCTGGTAGGAGCCGAGGGCGATGTAGGAGCGGAAGACGATGGCGTCGCGCTCGGCGGCGGCGGCGGCGTCGAGGCCCGGGACGTCGCTGTTGTTGATGGCCGCCTGGTAGGCGCCCAGGTAGAAGAGGTTCCGCAGATTGAAGAGCAGGTCGGGGGAGGCCATCGCTGCGGCAGTCGACGGCGGCGACGAGGTGCGGGTGGCAGAGAGATCCGGGAGGTCTGCTCTCGACTCCGCCCTGTGGTCTCTTCGGTTTGGTGATTCGAGTTGCTGCGGGAGGACGGAGGAGAATGGAGTTATACTTATATTGGGCTCTAGTTGGGCCTTAGATGGATACAATTGAGCCTTGAGTGAGTCCTATGCGGGCCCAAAGCCTTTTGTTTTTGTGACTATGCGGACCCAAAGCCTGATATCGGGCTTCCCCGACCGCCGCGCGCGAATGCGATGGCGGCGGCCCCAACTAACACAAAGAAGGTCTTCGCTCGGATTTTTATTCTCCCTCCTTCCCAATTAATGCACATCTCGCACGTTGAGAAATCAAGCATTAATAGATTTTTAAAAATTATATTACCCTTTCTAATTTATATATGTTTACTATGAAAATATATAAAAGTGATTCATCCATTGATGTTTGTTTGAGATCATAAACATTAATATTTTTTTGTTTATACTTGGTCAAACATAGAATTTGTAGATTCCTCCAAGTGTGAGATGTGCACTTATTTTAAGATAGAGGGAGTATTTGTAAATTCGTTTAAAAACTATCGCACTATTTTCAGAAATAAATTTCTATCGCCAATTGATATGCCGAGATGAAAAAATCACTAGCTTAACAGGCGGAATTTCCCTTTCCGTCAAATCAAATGGCAGAAATTCCCTTCACCCATGGTTAAAAAAATCATAATTTATCAATATGAGCTCTCCAATGGAGATAAAAACTAGTATGACAATGGTAGAGCTTGATAGATCTGCAACTTTGCAGTTCGTACAAAAATCGTTCTAAGCCACGCTCTATAATTTTTTATGTAATCTAGCTCAATAATTTTCATGTAAATTTTATCTTCATATAAGGTCATATAAAAAAAGTTACAATTATTTTAAGATACGATACACCAGTGAGTGGAATAAAAACGTGGTATTCATTCCCTGTCCTTCACTATGTTAACGAAATTGTCGGGTACCTAAACAAGGGGTACCCACACTCGACGACTAAAAAAGACAAACCCTTGAGAAAATCACGCCAAAGGCTCCGCCCACGAAGGCAAAACGAGCCAAAACCACACACAGAACGTCTCGACCACGTTCCGACTCGCACGAGGCTTGCTTGACGGGACGCCTCGACCACAGGGAAATCTCCGACTCGTACGACCCTAGGTCGAGCCGGTCGAGCCGCCTCGCTCACCAACTCTCAGACGAAAGTCAAAGCATTTAATGCAACCACCAACCACTTCCTACCCCCATGGCTACAGCGATACCAGCATGGAGGCAGTACCAGTGTCAAATCTCACTTTTTACTGCCCATCCTGGAATGGGCGGTGAAAACCTGTCACTGTATACGCCATGTCGAGTACTGTTCCGCCACTGATCCCCCTCGAGGTAGAATACGACAAGTGTCGTACCCCGAAAATCCCAGGGCTCGGCCTTATCCATTCCCCGTCGACCCACCTCGATCCGGCCTCGACCAACCGTCGGTTAACAAAGAAGCAAGGCCTACACGCCACAGGACCCGGGGTCTCTTCACCGTCTCATCCTTTACGTCATCATGGTGTCCAGGGATGGTCGGCCATTCCCGGGGCACGTCGCTACAACAACTTCCACATCGCTCGACAAAACTTCACTTCTAAGGCATCCCCCGGCGTCTATGCCTCCTCTTGACCCTATAAAAGGGAAGGCAGGGGACTCTACGAGGGAGGGAAAGAAAGGAAAAAGAAAAGCCAAGTCATCATCCCACCGTAGAAGATCAACATCTTAAGCAATCTCCTTTATACTCTCACTTTCTCTCCGAGACCTGGGATCGGCTCCCTCTCTCACAGCTTGTAACCCATACGCAAGCACTTAGGTGCAAGGGAATACAATACTCCCGCCCCACTAGACGTAGGGCCTTCTTTCGCCCGAACCAGGATAAACCCCCATGTATTCTCTTTGCATCACCATCCAGATTAGAGACACGCAGCATAAATTCACTCGTTGGCTTAGGACCCCCAAGGGCCCGAACACCGATAGTTGGCGCGCCAGGTAGGGGACGCTGCGTGCCAACATCGTTTTCCTGCCATTTTTCTGGATGGCTGACCCCGAACATCCACTTCCGTTGGCCACGGTGATCTGGTTTGGGAGCTTGGAGTTCATGTCTCTTGACCATAGCTACGACATGGTCCTCCTCCCGCCCAGGCACCCAACCGACGGCGACCATGAGCTCTCCCAGCCTGGGGGAGCACTACGCCGGTACCATCGCTCTCGTCAGGCACGTGACGCCAGGCGACGGTGAGCCTAGCGCAACCGTCATCATCGCCTCGCGGGGAGTGACGGTATTCCCCGATCCGGCGCCCCTCAGTCAGACGCCGACACGGATTTCCTCACTGAGGATCTCTATAGGATGAGCTTGGCTAAGGGTAAGATGCCGATGGGGTGTCCTGTCACTCCACCACCCGGCACGGCGCCACCACCAGCCAGTCCAAATGCTCTGGTACCGGGAACCATGCCCCCACCGGCATTCCCGTATGGGCTAGACCCGGTTGCTCGGGCGTATGCTTCTTCTGTAAGCACCAGCATGAGCGCTTACGAGGAACTCCCTGGACACCATCTACGTTTCACCCTCGACCTCGTCGTGTCCATGCCAGCTTTCGAGTACCTGGACTCCACAGAGACCCCGGATGCGGAGCTTCGTGCGACTGCCTTTCGTCATCACAACCTCACAGACGCACGACCTCACATGCACTCGTTATACTACCATTTCGGCACTCTGGACTCTGACTCTGCCGATGACACCTACGACCTGACTAGTGAATGCTTCAATATCAATAGGGCTATCGCGTCGGATTCGGAGGATGAGGTGGCCGTTGGAGGAAGGAACAACACGCCACCTCAGGTTGAGCCCCCTGCTGCACGGGATGAAGCTCAATTCCTTGCGGACCAAGGAATGCAACTCGAGCAAATCCATGAATTGCAGGACATGCTCAACGAGGAACGAGAAAATCTGCGCCTACTTCAACAAACCCTCGAGCACGAGCGTGCGGCACGCGCACACGGCAGAGGAGCTCAAGAAAGAGCTCGTGACGCCAATCGTCGCATCGTTGAGGATCAGGCGGGCGAACCCCCGGTCTTCGGTCGAGCCAGCCAGAATGTTGTCGCCGCCTCCATGCTTCTTCGTAACATGCCCGAGCCATCGAACCCCGAGGCCCGTCGGGCCCGCAATGAAATCCGAGGACTCCTCGAGGCCGCCGCCATGCAGCAAGCCGAGAGTTCCGCCTCGAGGCAACATGGGCTTGCCTCGGAGCAGCCTACGGAGCCCTCCCGACAGGAAAGAGAGGCCTCGGTTCTTCCCGAGCCCGCCCCCCCAGCGAAACAAGGCGGCCTCTGTCCGTGAACGCATCGTCGACAACCGCGAACCTCGAGATGCCCGTGACAACATCAACGAGCGCCGAAGGCGTAAGAGTGGTGACGGTGCAGCTCGAGGCTACCACGAGCACAGGGGCGGGCGCTACGACAGCTCGAAGGATCGAAGCCCTTCACCCGAGCCACTAGGCCCTCGGGTCTTTAGCAAGGCCATTCACGAAACACTACTTTTAGCTCGGTTCCGCCCCCATGACCCTTACCAAGTATAACGGCGAAACCAAACCTAAACTTTGGCTCGCCGACTTCCGTTTGACTTGCCAGCTAGGTGGGGCTACCGATGATCGGGTCATCATTCGACAACTTCCCCTATTCTTATCGGACACCGCTCGAGCCTCGCTCGAGGACCTTCCACCTCGATAGATCCACGACTGGAGCGACTTGGTGAGGGTGTTCGAGGGGAACTTTAAGGGGACCTACATGTGTCCTGGTAACTCAGGGGACCTCCGAAGCTATAAACAAAAGTCGAGCGAATCCCTCCGGGACTACATCCGGCGTTTCTCCAAACAGCGCACCGAGCTTTCCAACATCACCGACTCTGACGTCATCATGGCCTTCCTCTCTGGTACCACCTGCAAAGAGTTGGTCTGAGAGTTGGGCTGCAGCACCCCCATCACTACCAACGGCTTGATGGACATCATCACCAACTTCGCCACCGGCGAGGAGGCGGGTTGGTGCCATCTTTGGCAGCGACCAAGACAAAGGGAAGCACAAGGACGAGGATCCCGTGAGCTCCAGCCGGAGCTCAAAGAGCAACAAGAAGAAGAAAAAGAAGAAGAATCAGCAGGGCAAACAAGAGGCCCCGGTCGATGACCTTGTCGCCGCTGCAGATCGTAAGAAACCTCGAGGACCCCCCGGCGGGGGCATCTTCGACAAAATGCTCAAAGAACCATGTCCCTACCACAAAGGGCCCATGAACCACAACCTCGAGGACTGCCACATGCTCCGGAGATACTTTGAAAGCCTAGGCATCAAGAAAGACGACAAGAAGGAGGATCCTAAGGGAGACGACAAGGACGAGGGGTTTCCCAAGATTCATGACTGTTTCATGATATATGGAGGACCCTCGACGCGCCTCTCAACACGACAGCGCAAGCGGGAACGTCGAGAGGTCTTCTTCGTGCAACTCGCGATCCCCTTCTTCCTTGATTGGTCTGAGGTGGCCATCACTTTCGACCGTGATGACCACCCAGGCTACGTCCCCAATTCTGGAGTCTACCCACTCGTCGTCGATCCCATCATCGCCAACACACGCCTCACCAAGGTGCTCATGGACAGAGGCAGCAGTCTCAACATCATTTATGCCTAGACCCACGACCTTCTGGGAATCACGAGGACGCAGCTCTGACCCAGTGCCGGGGGCTTCCATGGAGTCATGCTAGGAAAACGAGCAGAGCCCGTCGAGCGGGTCGACCTGCCTATCCGTTTCGGTACTCCCGCCAACTTCAGGAAGGAAACTCTCACTTTCGAGGTGGTTGGATTCCATGGGACATACCACGCCATTCTTAGGCGCCCCTGCTATGCCCGGTTCATGGCGGTTCCCAACTACACCTACCTCAAGCTCAAAATGACGGGCCCCAACGGTGTCATCACTGTCGGGCCCTCTTATGAGCACGCCTACGAGTGTGATGTGGAATGCATCGAGCACGAGGAAGCCGTCCTGGAGTCGGCGACTTTGGCGGCAAACATCGACGGTTTGGCCAAAGAGATCCCCGACCCCAAGTGTCATGCCAGCAACTTCGAGCCCGCGGAAGACGTCAAGCCCGTACCCCTCGATCCCACCGACCCGAACGGAAAGGCGTTGAGCATCAGCGCCACCCTCGATCCCAAATAGGAAGCAGTGCTCGTCGACTTTCTCCGCGCAAACATCGACATCTTTGCGTGGTGTCCCTCAGATATGCCGGGCATACCCAGAGAAGTCGCCGAGCATGCCTTGGAGATTCGAGCCGGCTCCAAACCAGTGAAACAACGCTTGCGCCGCTTCGACGAGGAGAAGCGCAAGGTCATCGGCGAGGAGGTCCACAAGCTGTTGAAGGCCGGATTCATCAAGGAGGTTCATCATCCCGAGTGGTTGGCTAATCCTGTATTAGTTAAGAAAAAGAATGGGAAATGGAGGATG
Organism: Saccharum hybrid cultivar R570; assembly: GCA_038087645.1. Taxonomy (NCBI): domain Eukaryota; kingdom Viridiplantae; phylum Streptophyta; class Magnoliopsida; order Poales; family Poaceae; genus Saccharum; species Saccharum hybrid cultivar. The sequence continues at coordinate 7,095,995 of JAQSUU010000512.1, forward strand.
TGTGTAGACTATACTAGTTTGAATAAAGCATGTCCGAAAGTTCCTTTTCCTTTACCATGCATTGATCAAATCGTTGATTCTACTGCAGGATGTGAAACTCTGTCGTTCCTATATGCGTATTCCGGCTACCACTAGATCAAAATGAAGGAGTCCGACCAGCTCATGACTTTATTCATCACCTCCTTCGGCATGTATTGCTATGTTACTATGCCCTTTGGTCTACGGAACACAGGTGCTACGTACCAACGATGCATGCAACATGTTTTCGGGGAGCACATCGGACCCACCGTCGAGGCTTACGTTGACGACATTGTTGTCAAAACCAAGAGGGTCAGCAATTTGGTTAACGACCTCGACATTGCGTTCAAGTGCCTTAAGGCAAAAAAACATTAAGCTCAACCCCGAGAAGTGCGTCTTCGGTGTTCCTCGAGGCATGCTCTTAGGGTTCATCATTTCCAAACGTGGCATCGAAGCCAACCCAGAGAAAATTGCTGTAATAACCAAAATGGGCCCTATCCGTGATCTAAAGGGCGTAGAGAGGGGCACGGGCTGCCTCGCAGCTCTTAGTCGCTTCATTTCGTGCCTCGGCGAAAAGACGCTCCCACTGTATTGTCTCCTAAATAAATCGAAACACTTTTCATGGACCCTCGAGGCAGAAGAAGCCCTTACGAAGCTCAAAGCTATGTTGTCTAACTCTCCGATCCTCGTCCCTCCGGCCACAGGGGAACCCCTCCTACTTTATGTCGTCGCAACGACACAAGTGGTCAGCGCGGTCTTAGTTGTCGAGAGGGCAGAGCAAGGACATACCTTGCTCGTTCAGAGGCCACTCTACTTCATCAGCGAGGTACTCTCGGAGACCAAGGTTCGCTACCCTCAAATCCAGAAGCTGCTATACGCCATCGTCTTGACACGGCGCAAACTTTGTCACTACTTCGAAGGCCACCTGGTGACCGTGGTGTCTTCTTTCCCCCTGGGAGAGATAGCCCAGAACCAGGAAGCCTCGGGTAGGATAGCAAAGTGGACGGTCGAGCTCATGAGTGAGACCCTCTCTTATGCGCCACGCAAAGCCATCAAATCCTAGGTACTGACAGATTTTCTAGCGGAGTGGACGGACACTCAACTTCCTCCGGTTCAGCTCCAAGCCGAGCTTTGGACCATATACTTCGACGGGTCACTAATGAAAATAGGAGCAGGAGCGGGCTTGCTCTTCATCTCGCCCCTCGGAGTCCACATGCGCTATGTAATCCGGCTTCATTTTGCTGCCTCCAACAACATCGCCGAGTATGAGGCGCTCATCGCGGGCCTGCGCATCGCCGTCGAACTCAGGGTCCGACACCTTGACGTTCGTGGTGACTCCCAGCTCGTGATCAACCAAGTCATGAAGAGCTCAAGCTGTCATGATCCCAAGATGGAAGCCTACTGCGAGGAGGTACGATGCCTTGAGGACAAGTTCCATGGTCTCGAGCTCAACCACATTGCACGCAGATATAATGAAGCTGCCGATGAACTCGCGAAAATCATGTCTAGTCGAGCCACGGTTCCACCTGACGTTTTCGCGAGGGATCTCCATCAACCGTCTGTCGGCACCAAGGCAGGCGGGAGGACCGACGGTCCATCACTCGACCCCACACCCAAAGCGGAAGCTCCCTCAACCGGGGCTGAAGTCATGCAGACGAAAGGCTTGACCCTACCAGCCAACCTCGAGCCTGATTGGCGTGTCCCGTACCTCGACCGTCTCATTCGAGGGGATCTCCCCTTAGATAAGACCGAGGCTCGACGGATCGCTCGCCGGGCCAAGACCTTTGTGATATTTGGCGACAACAAAGAGCTTTATCGATGCAGCCCTATGGGCATCCTATAACGATGTATCACAAACAAGGAAGGTGTCGGTACCAACAGTACGGGGGTACCCACATCCATCGCTAATAAAAAACTAAAACGACTTAAACCGCAATAAAAGGTAGCCCACCTCGACCGCGTATCCAGTCCACCCCATACGAGGCCCGCTCGACGGGGCGTCTCGACCGCGCTCTGGCTCCGACTCGTACGAGGCCCGCTCGACGGGGCGCCTCGACCGCGCCCCATCCCATACAGCAAGGTACCTCGACGGCGCTCTGACCCGCGCGAGGCTCGTCCGCCCACTGGGAAAAACTCCGACTCGTGTAAGCCCGGGTCGAGCGCCTCGGCTCCTTCTCTTTACCTACCCCAGGACAAAAGCCATAGCATTTAATGCGGTTACCTACTACCACCTACCGGCATGGCTACGACCAGGATCGACATGGGAACAATGCCCGTGTCAGATCTCACTATTTTACCGCCTATCCCGTGATGGGAGGTGAAAACCGTCACTGTACCCACCTTACCGCGCACTGTTTACCATCGATCACCCTCGAGGGAGGATAAGACAAGGCCCGTTCTCCGCAATCTTGGGGATTCGGCCTTATCCATCCGGTCTCGACCCGGCCTCGACCCAACCTCGACGCTCGGCACAGTTCAACGGCAAAGGAAGGACGGTGTGGCACGGCGCTCCGGGTCATTTCGCCGTCTCGTCTCCCACGACGCCATGGTGTCCAGGGATGGCCGGCCATTCTCAGAGCACGTCGCTACGGTCAGCTCAACAGGAATCGATAAAACATCACCTCAAGGCTCCCTGTCGTCTTGGCCTCCTCTCGCCCTATAAAAGGGCAGGCCAGGGTTCTACAAGGGGGACGAACAACGAAGAAATACAAGAGACAACAGGCAAGACACAAGATAGAGATCGATATCTCAAGCAATCACCCGTGTCCTCTTTTTCCTCTCTTTAAGACTTGGGCTCGACGCCCTCTCTCGCATGCTTGTAACCCCTACACGAGCACTTCGGTGTAAGGAAATACAAACTTCTCCCCCCGCTGGACGTAGGGCCTTCTTTTGCCCGAACCAGGATAAACCCCCATGTGTTCTCCTTGCATCACCATCCAGGAAAGAGACACGCAGCATTTACTCATTGGTTTAGGACCCCTCGGGTCCAAACACCGACAGTTGGCGCGCTAGGTAGGGGATCGCTGCGTGCCAACGTCGCTTTCTCACCTTTTTTCCTGGATGGCTGACCCCGAACACCCTATTCCGTTGGCCACGGTGATCTGGTTCGGAAGTTTGGAGTTTATGTCGCTTGGCTATGGCTACGATATGGTCCTACTTCCACCCAGGCACCCAACCGACAAGGACTATGAGCTCTCCCAGCCTGGAGGAGCAATCCGCCGGTACCGTCGCTCTAGGCGGGCGCGGGCCGCCCGACGACGACGAGCCCGGTACAACCACCGTCTTCACCTCGTGGAGGGTGATGGGATCCCCCGGTCCGGCACCCCCCAGCCAGGCGCCGGCCCAGATCTCCTTGTGGAAGGTTTGGGTAGAACGAGCTTGACTGAGGGTAACATGCCGATGGAGAATCCTGCCGCTCCCCCGTCCGGTGAGACACCACTGTCCGGAGCATCCATTCTGGCCCAGGCAGCAACATCTCCATCATCATTCCCGTTTGGGCTAGACTCGGCTGCCTGGGTATACGCATCTTCCGTGAGCACTCGCATGAGTGCTTATGAGGAACTCCCTGGGCACCATCTACACTCCACTCTGGACCTCGTTGCATCCACACCGGCTTCTGATTATCGGGACTCTACGGAGACACCGGAAACAGAGCCCCATGTGACTACTTCTCAACATCGCAACCCCAGTAACGATTTGCAATGGCCACACATTCCCCCGTCATACTACTACTTTGGCGCTCCTGACTCCGACTTGGCTGACGACACCTATGATCCAACCCGTGAATGCTTCAACATCGATGTTGAAAGCACTTCAGAATCAGAGGATGAAGAGCCAGTCGAAGGAAGGCACACGCCACCTCATGTCGAGCTTCCTACTGAGCGAGACGACCCTCAGTTCCTTGCGGATCAAGGGACACAGCTCGAGCAGATTCATGAGTGGTAGGACAGGCTTGACGAGGAACGGGAAAACCTGGATCTACTCCAACAAACCCTCGAGCGTGAGCATGCGGAACGCGCACTTGGCGGGAGAGCTCACGAGAGAGCTCACGACGTCAACCGTCGCATCAACGAGGACCGGGTGGTCGACCCCCCGGTTTTCGCTTGAGCCAGCCAGAACGTCGTCGCCGCCGCCATGCTCCTCCGCAACATGCCCGAGCCGTCAAACCCCGACGCCCGTCGAGCTCGAGATGAAATCCGAGAACTCCTCGAGACCGCCGCCATGCAGCAGGCCGAGAGCTCTGCCTCGAGGCGACGCGAGGCAGCCTCGGAGCGGATCATCGAGCCCTCTCGATAGGAGAGAGAAGCCTCGGTTCACCCCGAGCCTGCCCGGCGAAACTGGGTAGCTCCGGCCCCTGAGCCCACTACCAATGACCACGAGCCTCGAGACACCCGTGGCAACATCGTCGAGCGCCGCACGCGCAAGCACGGTGACGGCGTGCCTCGAGGCTACCACGTCCACAGGGCGGACGCTACGACAGTTCAGAAGATCGTAGCCCTTCACCCGAGCCCCTGGGTCCTCGGGTCTTCAGTAAGGCTATCCGTGAGACGGTGCTCCCGGCTCGGTTTCACCCCCCCACGACTCTCACCAAGTACAACGGCGAAACCAAACCCGAACTTTGGCTCGTCGATTTCCGCTTGGCGTGTCAGCTGGGTGGGGCCACCGACGACTGGGTCATCATTCGACAACTGCCCCTGTTCCTCTCCGACACCGCCCGAGCCTGGCTCGAGGATCTCCCACCTCGACAGATCCACGACTGGGACGATCTCGTAAGGGTGTTTGAGGGAAATTTCAAGGGGACCTACATGCGCCCCGGCAACTCGTAGGACCTCCGGAGCTGCAAGCAGAAACCAGGTGAATCCCTCTAGGATTACATCCGGCGCTTCTCCCGGCAGCGTACCGAGCTCCCCAACGTCACCGACTCTGACGTAATTATGAGCTTCCTCTCCGGCACCACCTGTAAGGAGTTGGTCCAAGAATTGGGCCGTAACACTCCACTCACTGCCAACGGGTTGATGGACATTGTCACCAACTTCGCCGCCGGCGAGGAGGCGGTTGGTGCAATATTTGGTGGTGACCCGGAAAGGGGGAAGCAGAAGGTCGACGATCCCATGAGCTCTACCCAGGGCTCCAAGAGAAACAACCACAAGAAGAAGAAAGGCCAGCAGGGCAAGCTTGAGGCCCCGGCCGACGAGCTCGTCGCCTTTACCGAGCACAAGAAGCCTCGAGGCCCCCCGGCAGGGGCATCCTCGACAAAATGCTCAAAGAGCCGTGTCCCTACCACAAGGGACCCACTAACCATAACCTCGAAGATTGTCATATGCTTCGTAGGTACTTTGGGGGTGCAGGCATCAAGAAGGACGACAAGAAGGAGGACCCTAAGAGTGACGACAAGGACGGGGGATTCCCCGAGATCCACGACTGCTTCATGATCTACGGAGGGCCCTCGACCCACCTCTCGGCGCGCCAGCGCAAGCGAGAACGGTGTGAGGTTTTCTCCGTACAAACGACAGTCCCCCGCTTCCTTGATTGGTCTACGGTGGCCATCACTTTCGACCGTGACGACCACCCAGACTACGTCCCCAACCCGGGAGTCTATCTGCTCATTGTTGACCCCGTCATCACCAAAACACGCCTCACCAAGGTGCTCATGGACGGCGGAAGCAACCTCAACATCATCTACTCCTAGACCCTCGACCTTTTGGGGGTCGAGAGAGCGCGCCTCCAACCTAGCGTCGGGGGCTTCCACGGAGTCGTGCCAGGGAAACGGGCGGAACCCCTCGAACGGGTCGATCTGCCTGTTTGTTTTGGCACACCGACCAACTTCAGAAAGGAGACTCTCACTTTTGAAGTGGTCGGATTCCTTGGAACGTACCACGCTATCCTAGGGCGCCCATGCTACGCCAGGTTCATGGCAATCCCGAACTACACCTACCTCAAGCTCAAGATGCCAGGCCCAAACGGTGTCATCATTGTAGGGCCCTCATATGAACATGCCTACGAGTGTGACGTCGAGTGCGTCGAGCACGGCGAGGCTGTTTTGGAGTCGGCGATCTTGGCTGCAGACCTCGACGGCCTCGCCAATGCGATCCCCGACCCAAAACACCATGCTGGTAGCTTCAAGCCCGCGGAAGATGTCAAACTCGTACCCCTCGACCCCGCTGATCCCAAGGGAAAGGCGCTGAACGTCAGCGCCACCCTCGATCCTAAATAGGAAGCAGTGCTCATCGACTTTCTCTGCACAAACGTCGACATCTTTGCGTGGAGTCCCTCGGATATGCCGAGCATACCCAGGGAAGTCGCCGAGCACGCCTTGGAGATCCGGGCCGGATCCAAACCGGTGAAGCAACGCCTGCGTCGCTTCGATGAGGAGAAGCGCAGGGTCACCGGCGAGGAGATACGCAAGCTGTTGGAGGCCGGATTCATCAAGGAGGTTCATCATCCCGAGTGGCTAGCTAATCCTGTATTAGTTAGGAAAAAGAGTGGGAAATGGAGGATGTGTGTAGACTATACCAGTTTAAATAAAGCATGTCCAAAAGTTCCCTTTCCTTTGCCACGCATTGACCAAATCATTGATTCCACTGCGGGATGTGAAACTCTCTCATTCTTAGATGCATACTCCGGCTACCACCAAATCAAAATGAAGGAGTCCGACCAGCTTGCAACTTCATTCATCACCCCATTCGGCATGTATTGCTACGTTACGATGCCCTTCGGTCTTCGGAACACGGGGGCTACGTACCAGCGATGCATGCAGCATGTTTTCGGAAAGCACATCGGGTCGACCGTCGAGGCTTATGTCGACGACATCGTTGTCAAAACCAAACAAGCCGACGATCTGGTCAACGACCTCGACGTTGCGTTCAAATGCCTCCGGGCAAAAAACATCAGACTCAATCCAGAGAAATGCGTCTTTGGCGTCCCACGAGGTATGCTTTTAGGGTTCATCGTGTCTAAACGCGGCATCGAGGCCAACCCTGAAAAAATCTCCGCGATAACCAAGATGGGCCCCATCCGAGATCTGAAGGGCGTATAGAGGGTCACAGGTTGCTTGGCGGCACTCAGCCGTTTCATTTCACGCCTCGGCGAAAAAGCACTCCCTCTGTACCGTCTCTTGAAGAAATCGGAGCATTTTTCCTAGACCCTTGAGGCTGAGGAGGCTCTCACAAAACTCAAGGTCACACTCTCTAACTCACCAATCCTCGTCCCTCCAACCCCGGGGGAACCACTCCTACTCTATGTCACCGTGACATCATAAGTAGTCAGTGCTGCCCTGGTTGTCGAACGGGCCGAGGAGGCACATACCTTGCTCGTCCAGAGGCCGGTCTATTTCATTAGCGAGGTGCTCTCAGAAACCAAGATTCGATACCCACAGATCCAGAAACTGCTATATGCCATCATCCTGACACGGCGCAAGCTCCGACACTACTTCGAGGGTCACCCAATTACTGTGGTTTCTTCTTTCCCCGTGGGAGAGATAGCCCAGAACTGGGAAGCCTCGGATAGGGTTGCCAAATGGGCAGTCGAACTCATGGGCGAGACCTTGTCCTATGCGTCGCGAAAAGCTATCAAGTCGCAGGTGTTAGCAGATTTCCTGGCTGAGTGGACCGACACCCAACTCCCCCCTGCACAGCTTCAGGCGGAGCTGTGGACCATGTACTTCGATGGGTCATTGATGAAAACGGGAGCAGTCGCGGGTTTGCTCTTCGTCTCACCCCTCAGGGTTCACATGCGCTACGTCATTCGGCTTCATTTTCCTGCATCTAACAACGTCGCTGAATACGAGGCGCTCGTCACAGGATTAAGAATCGCCGTCGAGCTTGGGGTCCGACACCTTGACATTCGAGGCGACTCCCAACTCGTGATCGATCAGGTCATGAAGAGCTCGAGCTGCCGTGACCCCAAGATGGAAGCCTACTGCCAAGAAGTACGGCGCCTCGAGGACAAGTTTCACAGCCTCGAGCTCAACCACATCGCACGCAGGTATAATGAGGCCGCCGATGAACTGGCAAAAATCGCGTCCAGTCGAGCTACGGTTCCACCGGACGTTTTTCGCAAAAGACCTTCAACAGCCATCCGTCGACCTTGGGCCAGACGGAGGGGTTGATGGGACGTCACTCGACCCTCCACCTGAGGCAGAAGCCCCCTCGACCGGGGCTGAAGCCATGCAGGTGGAAGACTTGACCCCACCGTCTGACCTCGAGCTTGACTGGCGCGTCCCGTACCTCGACTACCTCAGCCGAGGGGACCTCCCCTCGGATAAGACTGAGGCTCGACGGATCGCACGCCGGGCCAAAACCTTTGTAATCATGGGCGACAGCAGAGAGCTCTACCGCCGTAGCCCTACTGGTATCCTCCAACGATGCATCACAAATGAGCAAGGCAGGAACCTGCTCAGCGATCTATTGGCCGACCGCGGTCTCCGACGCTGTCAAGCTAGTACACTCCTGCAAGGGTTGTCAGTACTGTGCGAGACGAACCTATCTTCCGGCACATGCCCTGTAAACTATCCCCATCACATGGCCGTTTGCCGTTTGGGGGCTTGACCTTGTCGGACCATTGAAAAGGACAACTGGCGGCTTCACCCACTTGCTCGTCGCAATCGACAAATTCTCCAAGTGGATCGAGGCCCGCCCTATCACCAGCATCAGGTCCGAGCAAGCTGTGCTCTTCTTCACCGACATTATTCATCGCTTTGGGGTCCCCAACTGTATCATCACAGACAATGACACCTAGTTCACTGGTAAAAAGTTTTTGGATTTCTGCGACAGCCACCACATCCGAGTGCTCTGGTCAGCCGTGGCCCATCCAAAAACAAACGGTCAGGTGGAACGTGCCAATGGCATGGTCCTACAAGGCCTGAAACCCAGAATCTTTGACAAACTAAATAAACATGGCAAAAGATGGGCTGCCGAGCTACCCTCGGTCCTATGGAGCCTAAGAACAACGCCGAGTCAAGCCACGGGGTTCACTCCGTTCTTCTTAGTCTACGGGTCTGAGGCTATGCTCCCAACTGATATAGAATACGGATCTCCAAGGTTGAAGGCCTACAACGAAAGAAATAACGACGCCACAAGATAGGACGCCCTCGACCAGCTCGAGAAAGCCCGAGATGTGGCTCTGTTGCATTCTGCCAGGTACCAGCAGGGTCTCCGACGCTACCACGATAGACACGTCCGCAAGCGTGACCTCAACGTCGGCGACTTGGTGCTACGGCGGAACCAGAACACCAAGGGACGACACAAGCTCACACCACCATGGGAAGGGCCGTACATCATCGCAGAAGTACTAAAGCCGGGCACCTACAAACTATCCAACGAGAAGGGCGAAATCCTCACCAATGCTTGGAACATTGAACAGCTACGTCGCTTCTTTCCTTAAAAAACCTTGAGGCTCTGTATTTTCTTTTTCGTCAATAAAGAATACAGCGATGTTCAAACTTTCATTTCACAATGAGGAAGGATCGACTCTGCACTCCCAGAATCGACCCTCCCTCGGGGGCTACAAGGGGGGAACCCCTCAGTCCCCGAAAAAACTTATGCTCTTTTTTAAAAATTTAAGAACCGCTTCTTAGATCGACTTCGCTGCAAGAGCACCCTAAGGTTCGAAAGGGCTCTCGAGTCAGGAGTATCACCTACGCCTCCGAGGCTACGGTACCTCCACTCACCCCTCACACCTTTTAGAGGTGCGACTTCACGCTAGGGAGATCTAAATAACGGTTCCTAACTTTGAAAAAAGAACATACCCCCTATCGCTTAGATCAGGCTCTCACACGATTTACAAGGCCGCAACATCACCCTGAAGCTCGAGGGCAGTTGAGCCGTGAGATCACTTACGCCCCCGAGGCTACGGTACCTCCACTCGCTCCCTTACGCCAAAGGATGCAACTGCGTGCTAAGTAAATCACGCGAGAACACGATCCAAGCGATAAAGGGAAGAAAAGCTCGAATAAAACTAAATTAACCACGAACCGGTTTATGTTTCGAGTTCTTAGGGCCTTCGTGGCCACCACGACCAAAATTCAAAATACTAACTTATTACATGGGCCTTCATGCCTAGATTTGGCTCACAAGCCCTCATCGTCAGCAGGCGGAACCACCTCGGCTTCAAAAAGCGAGGCCAGACGGCTTCCAGGCTCTTCCGCGGCTTCAATCAGCTCCAGGCAGGCATCCTCGTTCTCCTCGTCCGTCCGATCCGGGTCTGTGATGAAGCCATCAGCGATGACATTCATGTCGAATACAAACCCTGAACGGACGATGGCCAGCGCCCTCTTTACGCCGTGATGGAGGCCGTCCCGTATCTTCTCCCGGGCAAGGCGGCCCAGCGCCACCATCCGACGGACGAAGGAGTTCCCTGAAACATCTTCCCTGGTGTCGGCATCGGGCTCGACCCCCAGGCCATCACACACGGTGGTGATCGCACCCTGGAGCAGCTGGGTCCTCCGGATCTCGGCTTTGAGGAGGCTCTGGAAGGAGTTGGCAGAAGATTGGGCCTCTCGATTCTCCCTCTCCAGCTCTAAAACACGATAAACAAATTAATATCCAACACGAGGCCCTCAACGTCGCGGCCGTAACAATCACACTTACCCTCGATATGGGTCTATAGGCCCATGACCTCGTTGCGAAGCCCCCCGCACGTCCGCTCGAGCCCTAGGAGGGCGCTATCCTTGTCACTGATGGTCGCCTTTAGCGCCTCGATCTCTTGCCGAGCAGACTCGAGAGCTGCGTCCTTCTCTTGGACGGCTCCCTTCAGCGTCGTGACCTTGTCCTTCAGAGCATCAGAACGAGCGGTGGCCTGCTCGACCTCGATGTTGAGGGCGTCGCGCTGACGGCTAACCCGGGAGACATCCGCCTCGGGCTCCTTCACCCATCCCGACAGGGGCTCAAGATCCCTGTGGGCCTGGGCAGCCTCCTCCTGAGCCTTGTCCATGTCAGTGCGCATCACGGCTTCGGCCGCCCAAGCCTGCATCGCCTCATCCTTCACCACCGCGTACGCGACGTGCAGCTCAACCATTTCGGCGTTCCGATCGGAAAGCCGTTTCTGGGCCTCCTCGACCAGGACCCGTTGCTGAGACAGCGCGGCCCACACGCCACTCTCATCCCGTATGAAGAGTGACTTGCAGCGGGAGTACTCCTTCAGCTCCTGAACGCAATCCAAAAAAACCGAAAAGGTTAAAAAGCCGAGGGAAAAAGACACCAAGAAAACCACGAAGAAAGACGACGGGTCGATCATACCTCGGTGACATCCTGCATACTCCGCTACACGGCCTCGGACGCCACTCGGAGCAACCGATCAAGGTGCCGGCGGACGCCCTCGAGGTACTCCCATCGGTGCACTTCATCTTTGTCGTTCAGGATGAAGATGGGCTCGGCGTCAGGGTTCGCGGCATCCCTAAACTGGAGGGACGGCCCCCACCTCGGTATCTCTGTCTCTGCCCGCGCTATCGCCAGCGCGGCGATGTCGGGCCATGACGACGACGACCCGGCCGGGGCGTCTCTCGGTCCCGCGGAAGGACCGGCCTCGCCCGCAGTTCCCGCCTCTCCAACGGCCGTTGAGGCACCGGCCTGATCCGCGGCCTCGCCCCCCTCGACCCCCATCACTTGTTTTCCTTTGTCCAGGGGGGTGTCGTCGAGGGTAAGGTCCACGGTCATAGGTGCCCGCCCTCCTAAGGGAACTGACCCCTCAACCGCCGGCGCCTCCGGAGCCGGCGCCTCCGGTACCAGCGCCTCGACCGTTGGCGCCCTCGGAGCTGGCGCCTCTTCTTCTGGTGCTCCGGTCAGGGGCTCGACCGCCCCGCCCTCCACCGTACCCGCTGGCTCCACCGACGGGTCTTGCTGCGGCCGCGACCATCTCCGCCGGTTCGGACACCTCCACGGCAGGATCAGGGCCAGCAACCACCATGGCATCCGCTGCCCCCTGCCATTGTCATAGGCGCCCCTTCGCGGCCTCGACCTGCCGGACCCAGGCCGCATCCTGCTCCGTCGTCCGGTTAAGGACAATGGCGCTGGCCCACAGCGACTTCGTGGGGGTAGGCCCCATCGGCTCCGCCTTCCGCTTTAACCTGCAAAGTGAGAAGAAATGTCAGCCAACGGATCTAGAGAAGGGCAAAACAACCAAGCAGAAACGCTTACCCGGAAATTGGCACCAAGGGTCTCGACCCCGTGCGATCTGTGCCTCCCGGGGTGGCCGATTGTGGCCTCGCAGCGGCCCCACCAGCAGGCCGGGCACTCCTTGGGGCCCTGACCGACGCACCGCCCTGCGCCTTCTATGCCTCCGAGGCCAGCTGGCCTCGGGTTCTCACGCCTGCCGACGCCGCCGCCGATGACGACGCCGGTATCGCCGTCCTAGCCCCTGCCCGAGCTTGCGGGGCCTGGGCTGGTGCGGGCGTCCCCGTTGACCCCTCTTGCTGGGTCCGGGGTAAAATGGCCCCTCCCGTCGAGGGGCCCATCTCCTTCTCCGTCTTCTCCTCCTCCTCGGATGCCTCGATCATGACGACCGAGGAGGACGCCCCCTGATGGGCTCCAGCAGGGGGCGAATGTCGGGAAGGTCCCCCAGTCCGGTTGCAGTCTCATACCATGACAGGGCATCATCGTCTTCACCGCTGCTGTCGTCGTCCTCCCCCGAGATCGTCTCGGAAGGCGACGACGCTAGGGGGACCCCGTCGACGGTCTGCTGGCGCTGGAGCTTCTTCAACGCCTCTGCCTCTTTGGCCTTGCGGATTGCCCGCTTCTTGGCCGTCTCCTTGGTTTGCTTCTTCTTGGAGGCATGCTGGCGTCGAGCCTCCCGGGCAGGCCGGTCATCTGGGACTGGCAGACGCGTTTCCCGTAGCACCGACAAATCCTACGCGCCGACCTCGACCAAATCAGCAAAATCCAAAAATAAACGAAATTAGCAAACATACTAGCCCTAAGATACGTACCATGGGCTCGAACCCTTCGGTAGGTCTCATAGGGACCCAGTTGGCCTCCTCCACCTTGAAGTTCCCAACCATCCGGCGCGCTCGCCGGAGGACCTCCTCGAGGGCAAGGGATTCGTGGGACATCCGGGTCCCCTCCAGAGATGCCTCCGGAGTCATCTGGTCGAGGCGAAGACGACGCCGGCACAGCGGCATCACTCTGCGGCGATGGAAGGCCGCGGCCACCGCCGCAGCCGTCAAGCCCCGAAGGCGAAGCTGCTGCAGCGCCGCCAGCAGCGGGTCCAGGCGTGGCTTCTCGGCTTCCGGCACTCTGTACGTCCAGCGATCCTCTCGAGCAGTCAGCACGCGGCCGGTGTACCTCGGCAACTAATTTTCATCATTGCGGAGGTAGAACCAACCCTCGTGCCACCCGCTGTTCGAAGAGATGAGGCAAGCCGGGATGTACAGATCCGCCCGGCTCGACCTCACCTGTAGGACGCAGCTCCCTACTCGAGCCACGCACAGGACGCCCTTCTCCCCCGCCTTCTTGGCGAAGAGCTCGGCCTTGAAAAGGTGAAGCCACAGGTTCCACTGCGGCTCCACCCCAAGGTAGCCCTTGCAGACCGCCGCAAAGATGGCGGCCTGCGCGATGGCGTTGGGGGGCAAGGTGGTGAAGCTCCACCTGGTAGTAGTGGAGGAGCGCGCGCATGAAGACGGACACCGGCATGCCAAACCCCCGCTCATGGAAGCAGACGAAGCTCACCACGTACCCTTCAGGGGGCGCCGACTCCTGGTGGGCAGGAGGCGGCGCGATCCACTCCAGCTGCGACCGACTCGTCCTTGGCCATAGCAGCCCGTCCTCGACCAACTCTTCCAACCTCCTCTCCGTCACCGAGGAGGCGGCCCAGTCGTCGGCGGGGAGGATCTGGCTCTTTCCTGCAATCGGTGCTGTCGGAAGGGGGGTGGACGGAGAGGATGCGGTGGCGGCAGCGACACGGGCGGAGAGCGCAATAAGGCAAGGGTTGTCTGAGGTAGAAGATTGCAGGAGCGCAAGGGACTGGTGGGGAACGCAGACCCCTAGGCCTTGATTTTATATGCCCAGGCGGAAGCCCAACGGCCGCACGAAAAGGTAGGAACAGTTTCCCGTATTAAATGCGCCCACCTAACTGTTTCCTTACATCTCGCAGGAATTGGGCACGTGGCCGTCCCCCACGTCGTAACCGTACGCCACGTCGCCCACTACCGCGCCGATCTCGCCTCCCCTCCTAAAAAGACGCGCCCGGCTAACGGGCGGGGGAGGGATCCACGGACGGATATTCCTAGATACCTGGGAAACGGGCCCCGAGCCCGGTATGAGCCTCGAGGGAGCGGAAGCTGGCCCTCGACCAGGGTTCGACAGCTGCCCTCGAGCAACAGAGTTAGGGACGACCAGGGGTGCGCCCGTACATGGCCAGGGCTCGAGCCACGCTCTCGAGGCACCCCAGGACGTATTCGAGGCCAAAGGAGGAGGTCGACGTAGGAATCCCCTCGGGGGAGGCACCGAGCCCTCGAATCCTGTCGCAGGGAATCAAGATCCATACGACCACTTCTTGGCATCTTTGAGAGCGCCTCCGGGCCACTAGCTGACCCCTAACGACTAGGGCACGGGCTCTCACTCGAATTCCCCCGTTAGCAGCTCACTAGAGGCCGTCGAAACTCGCCCAAACGAGGGTAGTACGACATTCTCCACCCCTCCTCCTTTTTTCGGAAAAGGAGCGTGAGGGACGAACAGTAAAAGACGGTCCGGACTCTGATCGACCTCACGCGCACGAGGCTCGGGGGCTCGACTGCAGAAACCTAAACCTTGAGGGATCGAAAGCTGGCCCTCGACCAGGGTTCGACAGCTGCCCTCGAGTAACAGAGTTAGGGACGACCAAGGGTGCGCTCGTACATGGCCAGGGCTCGAGCCACGCTCTCGAGGCACCCCAGGACGTATTCGAGGCCAAAGGAGGAGGTCGACGTAGGAATCCCCTCGGGGGAGGCACCGAGCCCTCAAATCCTATCACAGGGAATCGAGATCCACACGACCACTTCTTGGCATCTTTGAGAGCACCTCTGGGCCACTAGCCGACCCCTAACGACTGGGGCACGGGCTCTCACTCGAATTCCCCCGTTAGCAGCTCACCGGAGGCCATCGGTACTCGCCCAAACGAGGGTAGTACGACGTTCTCCACCCCTCCTCCTTTTTTCGGAAAAGGAGCGTGAGGGATGAACAGTAAAAGACGGTCCGGACTCTGATCGACCTCACGCGCGCGAGGCTCAGGGGCTCGACCGCAGAAACCTAAACCTTGAGGGATCAAAAGCTGGCCCTCGACCAGGGTTCGACAGCTGCCCTCGAGTAATAGAGTTAGGGACGACCAAGGGTGCACCCGTACATGGCCAGGGCTCGAGCCATGCTCTCGAGGCACCCCAGGACGTATTCGAGGCCAAAGGAGGAGGTCGACGTAGGAATCCCCTCGGGGGAGGCACCGAGCCCTCGAATCCTGTCGCAGGGAATCGAGATCCACACGACCACTTCTTGGCATCTTTGAGAGTGCCTCCGGGCCACTAGCCGACCCCTAACGGCTGGGGCACGGGCTCTCACTCGAATTCCCCCGCTAGCAGCTCACCGGAGATCATCGGAACTCGCCCAAACAGGGGTAGTACGGCGTTCCCCACCCCTCCTCCTCCTTCCTGAAGGAGGAGCGTGAGGGTCGCACAGCAAAAGACGGCCAGGACTCTGATCGACCTCGTGCATGCGAGGCTCGGGAGCTTGACCGCAACGAATCATTCCCCGATAAAACGAATACAAGACCTCGGAGGAGTCTCAACACTCCACCGAGGCCTCGGGGGCTACACCCGGCGGGTGCGCTCGCGCGCCCCACCGAAAAAAATCACGACGCTACGACTCCAGTTCAAACAAACCTCTGGGAGAGTGATCACACACTCATCCAAAGGCTCGGGGGCTACTGTCGGTACCAACAGTACGGGGGTACCCACATCCATCGCTAATAAAAAACTAAAACGACTAAAACCACAATAAAAGGTAGCCCGCCTCGACCGCGTATCCAGTCCGCCCCGTACGAGGCCCGCTCGATAGGGCGCCTCGACCGTGCTCCGGCTCCGACTCGTACGAGGCCCGCTCGACGGGGCGCCTCGATCGCGCCCCATCCCGTACAGCAAGGTACCTCGACGGCGCTCCGACCCGCGCGAGGCTCGTCCGCCCACTAGGAAAAACTCTGACTCGCATAAGCCCGGGTCGAGCGCCTCGGCTCCTTCTCTTTACCTACCCCAGGATAAAAGCCATAGCATTTAATGCTGTTACCTACTACCACCTACCGGCATGGCTGCGACCAGGATCGACGTGGGAACAATGCCCGTGTCAGATCTCACTGTTTTACCGCCCATCCCGTGATGGGAGGTGAAAACCGTCACTGTACCCACCTTACCGCGCACTGTTTACCATCGATCACCCTCAAGGGAGGATAAGACAAGGCCCGTTCTCCGCAATCTCGGGGATTCGGCCTTATCCATCCGGTCTCGACCCGGCCTCGACCCAACCTCGACGCTCAGCACAGTTCAATGGCAAGGGAAGGACGGTGTGGCACGGCGCTCCGGGTCATTTCGCCGTCTCGTCTCCCATGACGCCATGGTGTCCAGGGATGGCCGGCCATTCCTAGAGCACGTCGCTACGGTAAGCTCAACAGGAATCGACAAAACATCACCTCAAGGCTCCCCGTCGTCTTGGCCTCCTCTCGCCCTATAAAAGGGTAGGCCAGGGTTCTACAAGGGGGACGGACAACGAAGAAATACAAGAGACAACATGCAAGACGCAAGATAGAGATCGATATCTCAAGCAATCACCCTTGTCCTCTTTTTCCTCTCTTTGAGACTTGGGCTCGACGCCCTCTCTCGCATGCTTGTAACCCCTACACGAGCACTTCGGTGCAAGGAAATACAAACTTCTCCCCCCCGCTGGACGTAGGGCCTTCTTTTGCCCGAACCAGGATAAACTCCCGTGTGTTCTCCTTGTATCACCATCTAGGAAAGAGACACGCAGCATTTACTCGTTGGTTTAGGACCCCCTCGGGTCCGAACACCGACAGAAGGCAAGAACCTGCTCAAGGATCTACACTCGGAGGCTTGCGGTCATCACGCGGCAGCTTGAACCCTCGTTGGAAACAAATTCCGACAAGGTTTCTACTGGCCAACTGCGGTCTCCGACGCTATTAAGCTAGTACGCTTCTGCAAAGGATGCCAGTACTATGCAAGGCAAAACCATCTCCTAGCTCACGCCTTGCAAACGATTTCCATCACATGGCCGTTCGCCGTTTGGGGGCTCAACTTGGTCGGACCCCTGAAGAGGACAACTGGTGGCTTCACCCACCTGCTCGTCGCCATTGATAAGTTTTCCAAATGGATTGAGGCCTGTCCTATCACCCGCATCAGGTCTGAGCAAGTCGTGCTATTCTTTACCGACATCGTCCACTGCTTTGGGGTTCTCAACTACATCATCATGGACAACGGCACCCAATTTACTGGCAAAAAGTTTCTGGATTTATGCGACAACCATCACATCCGTTTGCTCTGGTCAGCTGTAGCTCATCCAAAAACAAATAGCCAAGTAGAGCATGCCAACGGCATGGTTTTACAAGGCCTAAAGCCGAGAATTTTCGACAAACTAAACAAACACGGCAAAAAATGGGCCGCTGAGCTCCCCTTGGTCCTATGGAGCCTAAGAATGACACCGAGTCGAGCCACGGGGTTCACTCCATTCTTCTTAGTCTACGGGTCCGAGGCTATGCTCCCAACCGATGTAGAATATGGATCCCCATGGCTGAAAGCCTACAACGAGCAAAACAATGACGCCATAAGAGAGAACACCCTCGACCAGCTCGAGGAAGCTCGCGATGTGGCTCTGTTACACTCTGTAAGGTATCAGCAAAGTCTCCAATGCTACCATGACAAACACGTCCGCAGACGAGACCTCAACGTTGGTGACCTAGTGCTCCGGCGAAGCCAAGATAACAAGGGACAACACAAGCTTACTCCGCCATCGGAAGGGCCGTATATCGTCACGGAAGTATTGAAGCCCAGCACCTACAAGCTATCGAACAAAAAAGGTGAAATCTTCACCAATGCATGGAACATCGAATAGCTACATCATTTTTTCCCTAAAGCCTCGAGGCTCTGTAAATTGTTTCGTAATCCCATGATAGAATAAAGAATACATCGGTGTTCATAAAAAACCAGGAAGGATCGACCCTGTTTTCTCAGAGTCAAACCTCCCTCGAGGGCTACAAGGGGGGACCCCCTATGTCATGTCCCCAAAAAAACTTGCATTTTTTCAAAAAAACAAGTGAACTTTTACATAGTCGACGAGGCCACAGGTGCACCCTAAGGTTCGAGGGCTGCCGAGCCGCGAGATAGCCTACGCCTCCGAGCTATGGTACCTCCACTCACTCCCCATGCCAAGGGGTGGAACCGCGCGCTAAGTAGACCTTATAAAAGTTCACGATTTCAAAAAAGCTCACATCTAACGTCCCCATACACTTCGAATCAAGCTCTTACTTAATCCACGAGGCCGCAAACGCACCCTAAGGTTCAAGGGCTACCGAGCCGTGAGATCGCTTACGCCTCTGAGGCTATGGTACCTCCACTCACTCCCTCACACCAAGGGGTGCAACCGCGCACTAAGAAAAATATACAAGAATATGATTCAAGCAAGAAAGGGAACAAAAGACTCGAACGAAAACGAACATTTAGTATACATTTACATATAAATGTTTTAGGGCCCCTGAGGCCATCATGGCACAAGTCACGGATACTAACTAACTTATTACATGGGCCTTCATGCCCAGGCTTGGCTTACATGTCCTCGTCGTCGGCAGGCGGGACCACCTCGACCTCAAACAGCTTCACGAGATGGCCCTCGGGCTCTTCCGCAGCCTCGATTAGTTCCAGACAGGCTGCCTCGTTCTCCTCGTCAGTCCTGTCTGGATCTGAAATGAAGCCATCAGTGATAAGGCCCATGTCATACTTGAACCCAGACCGGATGACCTCCATGGCCCTCTTCACGCCATGATGCAGCCCGCCTCGAATCTTCTCGCGGATGAGGCAACCCAGCGCCGTCATCCGACGAACAAACGAGTTTCCTAGCGCATCCTCCTCGGTATCAGCATCGACCTCGACCCCTAGGCTGTCGCACACTGTGGTAATCACACCCTGGAGCAGTTGAGTCTGCCCGGCCTCAGCCTCGAAGAGGTTCTAGAACGAGGTAGCCATCGCCTAGGCCACGTGTTGTTGCTTTTCCAGCTCTGAAATGCAAACACCAAGTTAGCAAAGACTTGGGACCTTGAGGCCAAGGTCAAAATGCGACAAAAGGTTTACCCTCAGCATGGGTCTGCCAACCCATGACCTCATCACGCAACTCCTCGCGCGCTTTCTTCGCCGCCTGAAGAGCCTCGTCCTTATCGCGGACCGTCGCCCTCAACGTCTCGATCTCCCGACCAGTGCCCGAGAGAGCCTCGTCCCTCTCTCGGACCATCCCCTTCAACATCGTGACCTCATTCTCTAGGGTCCTGACACGAGCAGACGCTATCCCGATCTAGACGTTAAGGGCGTCGCGCTGGCCGCTGACTAAAGTGACGTCCTCCTCGAGCTCCTTCACGCGCGCTAATAGCGGCGCGAGGTCCTCATGGGCCTTGGCCGCCTCCTCCTGGGCCTTGGCCGTATCTTCATGCGCCTTGGCCTTAGCCTCTCGAGCCTGCACCGCCTTCTCCCTGATCGCTGCATGGACGACGCGAAGCTCATCCACTTCGACGCTCTTCTTGGATAGCCGCTTATTGGCTTCCTCGACTAGAGCCCGTTGACAAGCAAGCGCCGCCCATATGCCGCTTTCATGACGAATGAAGAGTGACTTACGGTGAGATCGCTCCTTGAGTTCCTGACCACAGTTAAGCTTAAGATTATAACCAAGGAGAAAAGGAGGATATACGCCAGAAAAGACAAACGGACACGGCTCACCTCAAAGGCCTCCGACATACGATGCACCAAGGTGTCCGCAACCATCCGTAGGGACTGCACAGAGTGCTTATGGAGCCCCTCGACGTACTCCTAATGCTGCACTTCATCCTTGTCATCAAGGGCGAAGAAGGGCTCGGCATTGGGGTTAGACGCATCCCTGAACTCGAGGGTCGACCGACCCCTGCGTGGGAGCTCCTCCTCCGCCCGTGCAAGCACCAGCCCCATGAAATCGGGCCACCTGGCAGACGCCTCGGCCACGTCATCCCCTGACATTACGAAAGTACCGGGCCGATCTGGGGCATCAACCATCTCGACGTCCGCCTTCTGCTTCCCCTTGTCGGAAGGAGGGTCATCGATGGTGAGATCGATTACAGCCAGAGTTGACCCTTGGGGCGGGGCTGGCCTCTCGTCTGTTGGCGCCATCGCCTGCACATTGGGCGGTGGCACGACCACCCCCCGTTCCGCCTCGGCCGCCTGCTCCTCTGGCTGGTCCTGCTACGGCTACGACCGCAGCTCCTCCCGCGCTGGTTGCAGCTCCAGCTGCTCTGCCTCTTTCCCTGCATCTGGTGGGGCCTCCACCACCTCTCTTGACTCTTCAACATCCGCCCGCCCCACATCGTGGATGGATGTTTCGGCCTCAACGGCCTCAACGGTCGCCTGGGTCCTCACGGTCAACCCAGGCTCTGGCCCACCAACACCAGGCACGTCGAGCCTGGCACCGCCCGAGGCTGCCTCGGCCGGCTCTGGCTCCCGCGTGGCGTCACCGACTCCGGTGACCTCCTAAGCGCTTGCACCCACCTTGGTGGTGACCTCCTTCATCTTGAGCCGCACCGTGGTAGCCTGGTACCTTGCGACCCAGGCGGCATCGTCGGCAGGCGTCCGCATCATTAGGGCGGCACCAGACTTGAGCGCCTTGACGGGAGTCAGAGCCACGAGCTCCACCTTGCGCTTATGGCTGAGTAGCGAACAACCACGTCAGAATAAAAAGCGAGATGACTTTGTCAGAAAGGCAAGGTGAGGCACTTACCCAGACAGGGGAATCAAGGGCCATGACTCCGGCTTCCCCGAGCCACCCGACGGTTTCTGCGAGGGCCCCTTCGTCGAGGCTCCGGTCGGCCTGGTGCTCCTTGGAGCCTGGGCTGACGGGGCGCCTGAGGTCCTTTGCGCCGATGAGGCTATCTAGCCTCGAGTCCTCACGCCTAACGATGGTGCCCTAGCCTCAGACGCCAACATTGTTGTTCCGCCTATCGACAAAGTCTGAGGCAATCAAACTCGTGGGCGCGGTGCCACCGACCTCCCCTGAGGGACCCCAGGCGAGGCAGATCCCCTCTCTGAAGGTCCCTCTCGGGCTCTTCCTTCCACTGGCTCTCCCTCCCCCTCGACGGGCGCCAAGACTGCCCTCGATGCCTGGGAGGTCGACCCCCCACCAATAGGCTCTAGCAGGGGCCGCACGTCGAGGAGGTGTGCCAGAAAAGTCATGGTGTCGTACCATGACCCAGCGTCATCGTCATCGCTATCCTCATCCTCCCCTGAGACCACCTCAGAGGGGGATTCCTTGATAGGGAGACCCTCGAGACTCTACTAGCGGTGGCGCTTATTCAACGCCTCACGCTCGAGGGCCTTCCTGAGCTGACGCTTCTTCGCGGCATCCTTCTCTCCCTTCTTCTGAGTCGCCGAGAGGCGTCTCGTCTCTCGAGCAGCGCGATCCTCTGGAACCGATGGCCGCGACTCCTTGACCGCCGACAAATCCTGCATCGAAGCCTCGACAAACTTAGTCGAGAGAAGTAGGAAGCAAAAGGACCCGAGGCTAGTGGAACGATGCTTACCAGAGGCTTGAAACCCTGGGTGGGTCATATCGGGACCCTGTCGATGTCCTCCTGCTTGAAGCTGCCCACCATCCACCATGCGCGCTGGGCAACCTCGTCGAGGGGGAGGGTCTCGTGCGACATCCGACTCCCCTCCAACGAGACCTTCGGCGTCATCTCATCAATCCAGAGTTGGCGCTACATCAGCGGCAGCACTCTCCGACAGTGGAACGCGGCGGCCACCATCCCCGCGGTCAATCCGCACTGTCGAAGCCTCCTTAACGCGTCGAGGAGCGGCTACAACTTCAGCTTCTCTTCCTCGATGATGCCGTACGTCCAATTGTCCTCGCGTGACATCAGGACCCAGCTGGAAAACTTCGGCAGCCGATCATCGTCGTTGCGCAGGTAGAACCACCTGTCGTGCCACCCGCTGTTCGACGAGATGAGCTGCGCTAGGATGTACAGCTCGCCTCAACCTGCTCAGACTTGAAGGGTGCAGCTCCCAGCATGCACCGCGAGCCGCACTCCTCGCTCACCCGCCTTCTTGGCGAAATGCTCCGCTTTGAAAAGATGAAGCCACAAGTTCTAGTGCGGCTCCATCTCCAAATACCCCTCGCAGACCGCCGCAAAGATGGTGGCCTGTGAGATGGAGTTGGGTGCAAGATGATGAAGCTCCACCTTATAGTAGTGGAGAAGCGCCCACATGAACCGGCTTGGTGGCATCCCGAGGCCCCTCTCGTGGAAAGCGACGAAGCTCACCACATACCCCTCCGGGGGCACCGGCTCCCGATGGTCGGACGGCGGCACCCTCCACTCTGGCTGGCTCCGGCTCGCCCTCGGTCATAGAAGACCATCGCGAACCAACTCCTCCAGTTTCCTCTCCATCACCGAAGAACGGGCCCACGTGTCCACGGGAAGGATCTGGCTCTTTCTCGCCATAGGTGTCGAGAACAGCGTGCGGCGGCGATGGGGGAAAGAGATGACGGCGGCGGCGAAGAATGGCTGAAGGGCGCACAAGGAGAAAAGGGGCAATCGCAAAAGGCATGTGGGGGGCATACGGAACCCCAGACCCTGTACTTATACCCCGGTGGAAGACCAATGGGCGGATCTGGCAAAAAGGTAGGAACAGTTCTCGCATTTAATGTCCTTACCTAACCGCTCCCTCGAAACCCGTGGGTAAGGGCACATGTACACCGATCATTCCGCAATCGTCGCACCATGCCACCCACTACCATGCCGTTCTCGCTTCTCCTCCTAAAAAGACGCGCCCCAACGGGCCAGAAGGGTATCCACAGACGGATATTTCCAAACGAATGGATAACGGGCTCCGAGCCCAATATAAACCTCGAGGGATCGAAAGCTGGCCCTCGATCGGGGTTCGATAGCTGCCCTCGAGTAACGGAGTTAGGGACAACTGGGGACGTGTCCATACAAGGCCAGGGCTCGAGCCACTCTCTTGAGGCACCCCAGACAAATTTGAGGCTAGAAGAGAGGTCGACGGTGGAATCCCCTTGGAGGGAGGCATCGAGCCCTCGGATCCTATCGCATGGAACCGAGATCCACACGACTACTCTTTGGCATTTTTGGAGAGCGCCTTCGCGGCCGCTAGCCGACCCCTATCGAATAGGGCACGGGCTCCCACTCGAATTCCCCGCTAATAGCTCACCGGAGATCGTTAGAACTCGCCCGACGAGGGTAGTACGATGTTCCCTACCCCTACTCCTTTCCTAAAAGGTGCGTGAGGGTCGTACGATAAAGACGTGTAGGACCCTGATCGACCTCGTGTGCACGAGGCTCGGGGGCTCGACCGCAAAAGGCTAAACCTCAAACGAAAGAGGACCAAACACGCCATGGGAGCTCGAACACGGGAGCACTCCTCGGTATAACACACTAAAGAACTCGGAGGAGTCAAAACACTCCACCGAGGCCTCGGGGGCTACACCCGGCGGGTGTGCTCGCGCGCACCCACAGGAAGAGCTACGACGCTATGACTCTAGTTCATGACTCACTGAGCCTCTGCAAGAGTGATCACACTCATGCAAAGTCTCAGGGGCTACTATTGGGTACCTAAACAAGGGGTACCCACACTCAACGACTAAAAAAGACAAACCCCTGAGAAAACCACGCCAAAGGCTCCGCCCACGAAGGCAAAACGAGCCAAAATCACGCACAGAACGCCTCGACCACGTTCTGACTCGCACGAGGCTTGCTCGACGGGATGCCTCGACCATAGGGAAATCTCTGACTCGTATGACCTTAGGTCGAGCCGGTCGACCCGCCTCGCTCACCAACTCTCAGACGAAAGTTAAAGCATTTAATGCAATCACCAACCACTTCCTACCCCCATGGCTACAGCGATACTAGCATGGAGGCAGTACCAGTGTCAAATACCACTTTTTACTACCCATCCCGGAATGGGCGGTGAAAACCTATCACTGTATACGCCATGCCGAGTACTGTTCTGCCACTGATCCCCCTCGAGGTAGAATACGACAAGTGACGTACCTCGAAAATCCTGGGGCTCGGCCTTATCCATTCCCCGTTGACCCACCTCGACCCGGCCTCGACCAACCGTCGGTCAACAAAGAAGCAATGCCTGTACGCCACAGGACCCGGGGTCTTTTCACCGTCTCATCCTTTACGTCACCATGGTGTCCAGGGATGGCCGGCCATTCCCGGGGCACGTCGCTACAGCAACTTCCACAGCGCTCGACAAAACTTCACTTCTAAGGCATCCCCCGACGTCTCTGCCTCCTCTTGACCCTATAAAAGGGAAGGCAGGGACTCTACGAGGGAGGAGAAGAAAGGAAAAAAGAAAAGCCAAGTCATCATCCCACCGTAGAAGATCAACATCTCAAGCAATCTCCTTTGTACTCTCACTTTCTCTCCGAGACCTGGGATCGGCTCCCTCTCTCACAGCTTGTAACCCCTACGCAAGCACTTAGGTGCAAGGAAATACAATACTCCCCCCGCTGGACGTAGGGCCTTCTTTCGCCCGAACCAGGATAAACCCCCCGTGTATTCTCTTTGCATCACCAACCAGATTAGGGACACACAACACAAATTTACTCGTTGGCTTAGGACCCCCAAGGGCCCGAACACCGACAGAAATCATAGCTCTTTTATATGATTGCATATGAAAAATAAAGCATATGAAAATTATAATGTTCAAGGAGATACGTAGTTCATGCCAAAATAATTGATACAATAATTCAGATATGTAGATGTAAGTGTGAACATTGTATGAATTATTTTAGCATCATATGGTTTCAAAACACAAAATATTTGTGAAATATAAAGTTGAAGATTTCATCTTAGCTCTATAATTTATATAATATTACTTTGATCGGATTTCAAATGAGAAAGTTGTGATTTTTAAATACAAAGAGTTTTTGCTTATTGACATGGTGGTAAAGGACTTCCACCATTGAAATCACGGAATTTAAATCTCACTGTTCAATTTAGCGATATAGGAATTTTCTTAGTATTTTATTAGGGTATAATCATTTTTTAAAGATATGTCTAGGTCACATTAAGTTGTTTTGGCCCTTCTTGTCAACTGAATTTTTTCCATACACTTACACTGTCTCGTAGCTATATTTATACTATCTTATTACTATATTTACAATGATTTCTTCGGTATAATTTATTGGACAGAGTGATGTAATTTGGGGACTTTTTATTTCTATGGATTGCAGATCTCAGAGAAATACATGCCAAATTTTGCAGAAAAAATATACAAATTATTTTTACGGATTGCAGATAGAAATATATACCAAATTGTTCATAAATCTGAGAACAAATTACAAATTATTAGAGGTCCTAGAATATGCAGGCGTCCTTGTCTGCATCCGGTGAGGCCACGACGCCGATGAACACGCTGCTAGCCAGGTACGCCGCAGCCACTGGCGGAGTCAGCTGTATGGCGAGGTCTGGCCTCCGCCATACCTAAAATGTATAGAAAACACTAGTATATTATGTGGATATACGGTTATATACGTGAAGTACAAATATTGAAATACACATGGCCGTTGGCCTCCGCCACTGTGCACGGATGGATTTTGTTTGTGGGCTGGTATCTCATAGGCCTACGTGACTATGTCAAGAGCCCACGGCATTGTCCACGAAAGGAAGGTGCTCGTCCTGGCTGATCGACTGCTCTAGGTTTCAGTGGCTGCCGCGGTGATGCCCGATGCCTGACGCCGACGGCTCGTATTTTCTGAAGACCAAAACCTATCGGCTATCGCACATCCAAAAATAGCGGCGCGTCCAAGTGCAGAGGCTTTACTTTAGTTCATAACATGTTCGATCTTTATAAAATCCGCCGCACCGAGAAAATATTCGTGCCTCCGGCCGCAGCCCACTTCCCCGTCAGCCCACCGGCAACGCAGCTACACGCTGCTGGCCGTTACAACGAAGGAAGGCAATGCGGTTTGCGGTGGCAGGAAAATTCGGTTGACAGATAGCAATTGTCTTTTTAAAAACGGATCAAGAGAATTCATTTGGCTCGCGCTATAAAGAGAGCGGCAACCCGGAGTCGGTGCGCCGTCTTCACCGCCAATCGCAGCACCGCTACCACTCTCCTCCGCTTCTCCAGTCCAGCTCACCGGCCGCCACCTCCGCTGCTGACTGCGAATCAAGCCGCCGCGGCGCAACGATTATGGCACCGGTGGAGGCGGAGCAGCACCCGCGGAGCGCGCTGGCGCTGGCGCTCGCGGCGCACGACGCCTCCGGCCGCCTCTCCCCCATCCGCATCTCGCGAAGGTACGCCTACGCGCGCGCTCTCGCGGGCGGCGCTGGCAGGTGGCCGTAGCCAGACGCTGCCTGCTCGATCTGTTCCTAGCGGTGGCCTCACCCAATTGCGGTTGATAGCGTGGTAGCGTGAGGCGTGCCTCGGCATGGAATCGAGTGCGTGCTAGTGCAATGCAGGATTAGTAAACCGACGCGCGTGAAATCTCGCGGGCTGCTGGATGTTTTGCCTCCCGTCTGAGAAAGTGCGTTTAATTTGGCTTGGTTCGGAGTTGAGGTGCAATGTAGGATTAGCAGAGCTATGGGGGCGAGTAGGATCTTTGCCTAGTTGTTGCGCGTGGGATGCGGGTTTCTCTTCCAGTTCCACTGCGAAATTGAGATTCTGAATTCTTGTTAGCGTCGATCTGCACCTACATTTGAAGCGTATTTCATGGGATGTTTAGAGCTAAAACCTCACATTTTTTTTTATCTCTCAGTTTCTAGTTGAGTTGAGCATCAGTATGCAGTGTTACGACTGAATGCATCATAAAAAGATACTGTACAAGCTTATGTGCAAAGCAAACAAATTTGATAGCAATCGCCAGCCGGATGTGCCGTCTGCTGTACTTTCTCACGGTTCCAGTATTTCTGGTCAGCCCTTCCACTGCAAATAAACCACTGTAAAAACCTATGCTGAAGTCGTTGAGGAAGGTTCCATACATTAGCAATCATCCCTGACTTGCCAGGGAATGGATTGTGGGTAGTGGTAAATTGGTGACAGCTCAGCTGTTGGCGTGCCAGATCTGATCAGATCTCAACGGCATGTACCCTTCTTAAAAATCCTTTGCTGGTGCATCAATACAAGGTGACAACACCATTCCTCCTCCTGCAGGAATTTATTAAGCCCACCACTCCTCGCCGTTACCATCACCCATCTGGCCATCTCCTCTCTTCATTGTACGCAGCCCTTTCTGGTTTCTGGTTGCTACCGTCGCAGTCACCATTTCCTTCCGTTGTGGAGCCTCCACCTCCTAGTAAAAAAAATAAATGCCCATCACGAGCGTTGGTCCGTGCATGGATGTGTTTCAACCTGTAGGGCCTGACAGCACATGGAGTATGTGAGCAGTGAGCTGCGTCCCTGTTCATAGTCATGTATGCTAATGTTTTTTTTTTTCCCTATCTTCCCTCTGTGACAAACTTTTCAATGAGACCAGCAATATCCATAGGGAGACTGAAGGTGGTGTGTTGAAAACAGGTCCATGAGTTGGTTGCATCTGGCCCATGGGTGTTGAAGTCATTACCAAATTTTCAACCAGCCAACAATCTGTTTGTTGGTGATATGGCTGCCTGCTTCCCTCGGTGCCAGCTCATCTTCTGCAATTACTATAATGATATGTTTTCTTTCTCGAGTACTAGTATTACTGCTGGTGAAACTATGCATTCTATTTCAGCTAAAACTATGCAATCATATATGGAAGGTTTTTCCTTAATCCTTACAGAGCAGCAGTTTGATTGATTGGAACGGACTGTCTACACTTGGAATAGTGTCCGGCAGGGGTTCGGGGCATTTCTTTTCTTCTTACCTTGGAGCCTCAAGGCAACCAGGAGGTGTCTGGTTTCTTGGTCGAGATTTTTTTTTTGGTTCTAAGCATAAGGCACAAATGCTTTTCTAGACTCGTGTGTGCTTTGTAAGGATTCTTGCTCCTTTTGCTCCTTAATACAAAGATACACTGTGTGTGTTTGAGAAAAGAAAAAGCTTGGAGTAGTGAAAATCTTGGGTATGAAGTTGAGTTGGGCACTTTACTGGCCATACTTTGGTCTAGAAACATGGCCATGAAATATTTTCGGTTGAACAATGATTAGGTGGTCTCTTTTTGTGTGGGGAAATTCGCGACCATATGTGTGATGAAATCTGAACTCTCAAGACTGAATTATTGTCATTCCAGCACCTAATAAATAGTTCTTTCCTGACTTGAACCTTCAAATAGATCGGACAGATAAGCAGACTGGGCTTGTTGCATGAGAAGATGTTTATACCTTGGCACCTTGCCATTATGCAGGGACACTGGAGATGACGATGTTGCCATACAGATACTGTACTGCGGGATATGCCACTCTGACCTGCACACCATCAAGAATGAGTGGAAGAACGCCAACTACCCTGTTGTCCCTGGGTAAGGGTTCTCATGTCTTGAAAAGAGTTACTAGTTCATAATTCTTTTTTAAAGACTTCATCAATTCTAGCTGCCCATACTTGCATAATGCCCGCTCTGAATCTTCGTTCAGGAGGAGAGAACATAATATCCTCTCTGGATGTGAGATACCTAGCACGAGGCCATCTCAAATTGTTTAGCGCTCTCGTTGTCTCACTTTTAACAGAGGTAACTCTGATTGGTTGCTGTGAGCACAAATAATGCTGACGGATGGATGCAGGCACGAGATTGCCGGACGGATCACTGAGGTTGGCAAGAATGTGAAGAAGTTCAACGTTGGAGACAAGGTTGGCGTCGGGTGCATGGTCAACACTTGCCAGTCCTGCGAGAGCTGTGAGGAAGGACACGAGAACTACTGCTCCAAGATCATCTTCACCTACAACTCCCATGACAGGGATGGCACTGTCACCTACGGTGGCTACTCTGACATGGTTGTTGTTAACGAGCACTTTGTCATCCGGTTCCCTGATGGTATGCCCCTTGACAAAGGCGCGCCACTGCTCTGTGCTGGGATAACCGTGTACAATCCCATGAAGTACCATGGACTGAACGAGCCAGGCAAGCACATTGGCGTGGTTGGCCTTGGGGGGCTTGGGCATGTCGCTGTGAAGTTTGCAAAGGCGTTCGGGATGAGGGTGACCGTCATCAGCACGTCCCCGGAGAAGAGGGAGGAGGCTATGGAGACGCTTGGTGCAGACGCCTTTGTTGTCAGCACTGATGCTAATCAGATGAAGGTAAGAAATGTTGGTTGGCTTGGCTGGCGTCATGGGACTTTAAGTGGTCCAATTAAGGGATAAATTGGATGAACAAAAATACTCATGCACTAGTTGATAAGAACCACTTTGCATTGCATTGAGTAAATGAACTATTTATCATTGCGGAACCAATCTATCTGTTTGTAGTTAGGGTGCAGCTTCAGATCTCTATCAATGGTAGAATCCTTGGTGAAGTTCTGCTGCTTCATTACAAAAACGTCCAAAGCTTTATGGACCCTAACTTGAGAACACGCCATTTTATACCATCATGTCATCTTCTTTAACCAAGTATTCACTTATGTATCTTGATCTGCATTTTGACAGGCTGTGAAGGGCACAATGCATGGCATTCTAAACACGGCCTCTGCAAGCATGTCCATGCACTCTTACCTTGCTCTCCTCAAGCCCCACGGCAAGATGATCTTACTTGGCCTGCCTGAGAAGCCTCTGCAGATCTCTGCCTTCTCTTTGGTTGCTGGTAAGTCTGTTTGACGGTTTCTAAATTCCGATACCGTTGCAGAGGTCACTTCAACAATTGCACACGGTACACCATTCGTCATCTTCCATATGTTGATGATAAGATGACAATACCCATTTTCAAGAGAAAAAAAAAAGATGGCAATACCCATACATCTTGCACAATGGTACTCTGATGATCTTCCATGGCGGTGGATGATGAGAAATGTTGCAACAATCTGTGCACACAGGCGGCAAGACTCTGGCCGGGAGCTGCATGGGGAGCATCAGGGACACGCAGGAGATGATGGACTTCGCAGCCAAGCACGGGCTGACAGCGGACATCGAGCTGATCGGCACTGAAGAAGTGAATGGAGCCATGGAGCGCCTCGCCAAGGGCGAGGTCAGGTACCGCTTCGTCATCGACGTCGGCAACACCCTCAGCGCAGCGTCACTAGCGAGCTCACCGGTCCCAGCTCCGTAGTTACGACACCTTTCCTGCTCGGATCAACAAATGATCACCTAAACATATTGTTGTGTGTTGATATATGGTGCCTAAGTGAAGTATATTTTGAATAAAAAGGAAGTTATATATAGCAATTTAAACGCAAGTAATACTATTTGTCTTAAGCATCATGTCCATGCCACTTATACATATATGATGACGCTCTTAAGCAGAAGAACAGAACCTTACACTCAATTTGCATTCTCTCTTTTCCCACATTTAGAAACTTTGAATTCCACATTCACGAAGCTTTAGTATACAAACACATTTCAGCTTGCAGTGTTGAAGCAACAAGGCATGTCGTGTCATCTCATCACCTAGACATGCCAAGGGATCTTGGAATGGACAGGGACCGGATCTCCGGCGCCGAACTTGGAAACATCACGTTGAGCCTGTGCATCAGGACGTCGGCCTTGGATGGTATCTCGTTCAGGAGGAACTGCTGAACGATTGGCTTCTTGAACCACTCCAGTACAGAGTCACCAGGTGCCCGCAAGACGACTTTGCTCACCTCAAACGGCGACTCCAGTGACGCCAGCACCTGTGCCACCACCATCTTCAGTGTCGGCCCTGTCACCAGCTTGATGCGCCGTGGCACAACCCCATAGTAGAGCATCCGCTTCCTGAACCGATGCAGTGTGTGCACAGTCGCCACGAGAGCTGCACCCACAGATAAGCTTCGGACATCCAGGGACCAGGCGATGTGCTGGTCAAAGACGATCGCCTTGGCGAACAGCTTATTCTCATATGCGACCTTCCACACACAGCGGGCACGGTTCATCTGCCCCATGAGCACCAGGTAGTTGAGCAGGACGTTCACGAAGTACCTGGCTGCGCTCTCCTCATTGTCGTAGTCGATGCCCTGGAAGAACTCGCGCACGAACGAGAGCACAGGCTGCTTCCGCTGCTCCGGACCAGTGAACAGCCCACACATGAAGTCATGCGCCTTGTGCTTGCTGGCGCTCAGGATGTCCATGATTGCACGCTCGCTGCTCTCGTCCTGGCACCGCACCAAGTGAGCAAGGATGGATGTGTAGAGAATCAAGTCCACCTTCGCTGCCCCAGCGACATATGCCTCAAGCAACGGCCGCGCTGAGTCATACAGCCCCGTCTTCATGCAAGACTCGAACAGCTGCCTTATGATGAAGTTGTTGGTCCTTATGCCAGCCGAACCCATGAACCGTAGCCACCGGAGTGCAAGGTCAGTCGACCCATCCTTGATGTAGATCATCAGCAGGTCACTTGCGGTCACCTCTATTGGGAAACCTGATGCCTTCATCTCCAGCAGCACCTTTGCAGCCAAATCCAGCAGCCTCTTATTCGCCAGCATCGTGAGCAACGCTGTAAAAGTGCTAAGCCCTGGCCTTGTCCCTGCATTCGCCATGGAGTGATACAACCGCATTGCTGCATCCACCTGCCCTGCCGAGGCATGCATTTCCACCAGACAGGCATATGTGGCCGGTGTAGGGAAAAAACCAGACTTCTCCATGTCACCAAACAACTTGGCAGCCATGTCCAACCTTCCAGACCGTGCATTGGCCTCGACCACCATGGTGTACAAGCCAAAGCTTGGTCGGAGCCCTCCCCTCCTCATCTCCTCCCAAAGCTCCATCCCAGCATCCAGTTTCCCAGATCTCACCAGCGCCTCCACCATGGCGGTGCTCACTGCAGTGCTCACCCGATGCCCAACCGCCACCATCTCTCTGTACATCCCCATGGCCGCATCAAGCCTCCCTGCCTTGGCCAGCACGTCCACCATGACCGAATACACGCCCACCGGCGCCCGCCCAATTCCCTCCCTTTGTTTCATTTCATCGAACACCTTGCGGGCGGCGTCGATCCTCCCGGCGCGCGCCAGCGCAGGCACCGCGAGCTCGTACGTGCCCTCGTCGAGGGCGCAGCCCGAGGTCGCCATTTGGTCGAGCACCTCGAAGGCCTTGAAGGCGAGGCCCCTGGTGAGCAACAGAGAGAGGAGGGCGTTGTAGGCGGGCGTCTCGAGGCCCCTGAAGCTGGCGTCGCGGAGGCGCTTGAAGCAGTAGAAGGCCGGCTCGAGGAGGCCGTGGGTGGCGAGCGCGGAGACAACGGCGTTGAAAGTCTTGGGGAAGGCGGCGAGGTCGGGGAGCCCGAGGGTCTCGTCGAAGAGCGCGAGGAGTTCGGAGGAGTGAGTGGCTGGCGGGAGACGCGCGGCGAGGAGCGAGGAGAGGTCGTCGGAGGGGACGAACCACGGCTGGAGGCGCGCCCATGCGACAAGGGAGATGAGCGGGACCGGGTCGGAGGCTGGGAGCGAGGAGGCTGCGAGCAGCAGCAGCGCGGCGTCGGGCGCGGAGGGCAGCGCGGAGAGCGCGGCGGAGAGTGGCGCGCCCGAGCGGTGGCGGAGCGCGAGCACCGCGAGGCGGGCCGCCGCTGCGGGGCGCGGGAGCGGGTGCGCGGAGGCGCCGGAGAGGATGGTGGGGTCGGCGCCCGGCACGGCCGGCCGCGCCCCGCGCGCCGAGGAGAGCAGCGCGCCCGACTCGTCCAGGTACTCCACCGTGTCCGTCCACTCAGTATCGGGCGGGGGCGGGGGCGGGGGCGGCTCGAACGACAGACGCCGCGCTAGGGGTAAGGAGAAGGAAACGCCGCCACCGCCGCCGCGAAGGCGGGCGCTGCGCGCGAGGCCGACGCGGAGCAGCATCGCTTCTGCTGTCTGGCTCGGTGGTTTGGTCGCCGCCGGTGGACAAAGTCGCCAACGGCAAACCGATCCGACGGCCCAGATTGCAACGGACCGTCCATCCCACGAATGAGCGGGCTAGCCCAAAGGAACGAGTGTCCCATTCCAAATCGGCCTGCTGTGTTTGTGGTCCAGTCCAGTCTCCGTCTCCTTCTCCTTCCCCCTCGTGACAGGCAGGTTCGATCCTGAAACGACGGCTCCGCAGCCTCCGGACCGCAACCCTCTCCTCTCGTCGCTTCTTCCTCCATCTCTCGGCGTCGAATCTCCTCCGGCCACCGAGCACACTCTACTAGCCGCTCGGAAGGAGCTCTTCCGGGATTGGAGCCGTTGCTGCCCTCTCTGCTGGGGCGGCGTCGAGCGGAGACCCAATCGGAAATCGAACTGACTTTGTCTCTTGTTGGTAAGAAATCCTCTAGCCTGTTTCGCGGATCCCTTCTTGCTGCCAATGATCTAGTCCAAATCTTTCTGGCTCTGATGTACGCTCCAATCCAGTGTGGAGTTGCTTGCCTTATGTGTGCGCGCGTGCGCTAAAGGCAGTTTAGTCTCTATTTTTTGGGCTCTAGCTGAACTGCGGATATCTGTACGTTGATTTCAGCTTCCCCGTCCGGAGAAGCAATGTCAGGAGTGATCACAAAGTTTGCGATTACATCCATTGTGATGTGGATGGCCCCGGTTGCGATCATGTATGGGTTCTACCACGAGTTGTTTCCAGGTTCGGCTTCTGTTCCTGTTTTGGTGTACTCCATCTACTATGTTCAGATGCAGACATGTAGCACATAAGTTTTATTTGGTAATGGTAGTTGTTTCTTAATTTCAGGTGTGAGTCAGATGTCATCCTCGGCGCAGACACTCGCCAGCGGGTTCCTGGCCGTCATATCAGTTAATCTGGTGATCGGCTTTTACATATTCATGGCGATGAAGGAGACTCCACACCAAGAGCCACAGCCAGATCCCACCTTCCTGGCGAACGCCAAAGCTAGTATCAACCAGCCAACATCCTCTCAAGTGAGTGATGATTCCAAGGGGAAGGGAAAGGTCGATTAAGCTTGTAGCATGTTGGCTTTGGTCTCGTGTATGTTAAGTGCATGCTATTTAGGAGGAATAGTTGTGCTACGCCATCACACTACACTGCAACCTTTT
Organism: Saccharum hybrid cultivar R570; assembly: GCA_038087645.1. Lineage (NCBI taxonomy): Eukaryota > Viridiplantae > Streptophyta > Magnoliopsida > Poales > Poaceae > Saccharum > Saccharum hybrid cultivar. Next base: position 7,130,261 of record JAQSUU010000512.1, read on the forward strand.
AAAGCTCATGATTTTGCTGTAAATCTCATCATTTATGGTTATGAAGCAATACGAAGTTGAACCTCTTGTACCTATTCAATTTGGAAACTGTGTTCAATGTTATTTTAGTTACAATGCTCATTGAAACTACTGTTGGTTGTATTTAGGTCCTTTTTGGTTATTTGGTTTGATTCTATTTAAGCATGTCGCATGTGCCTTGAACACAGCTGCTATGTGGTGTCATTCTGGTTTTTTGTGAGATAAAATCTATCAACATAGTTACTGGGTGATACTTGTAATATCTGCTTCACTGTGGATATTTTTCTATGCACACTGGTAACCTTTATTAGCTCTGGTCCAACTCGTTATTGATGATTGTTATAATGTTATTATTCCATAAGGAGAAAAATTAATTACCTTGAAGTACATGTGAAAGTTGGTATGGTCGTTAATTGCTGCACCTTTTTTTATATCTTTTGACCTATAGCAACCTTTATCCAACATGCAAACTTTATTATAGGATCAATGGGATTTTGTTGAAAAATGCTGCACGATTCTGTTCAATAGCCTTAATGCGCATAAGCAAAGAACCTCCTGTACAAGAGGCTAATCACAAAGTAATGTATACATCCCTAAGAATTTACAAAGGGCTTCTAAACTCTTATAGCTTTTTTTTTTTGTTAATTTGGCATTCTTTCTAAAGGATGTCAATCTTCTATGAAGATTTCTCTCAACATAGGACCAAGGTGGATTCCTTCTAATATCACTTCGATCAGTATTTGTTAAAACATGTTTTTCTCAGAAGAGTGTACTACCATTGATTTTCCTGCATATATCCATGGCCTTTGTAGTTTGTACCTCTCAGGTCATATGTTTAACTATGAATTTCACATGTTTCTTCTGGTTATTGCGATAAGCTAAAAGATACAGATTGGTTGATTGTATGATAAAATGGGCTCAAGTCTCTCTTTACGACTGACAGCTCTGGACTGGACCTACAGCTAATGGCTAGCATAACTTTAGGATATAGGATTATGCTAACGAATAATGGATCATGCAATGTCACATTATGAAGTACATACAAAGGACCAACTGAGGCTATATGTATGGAAAATGGAGAACTTGTGGATTAATATGATGAACCCTTCAACAAGGGTGTCTTATTTGAGAAAATGGAGAACTCTTGGGCAGACCCAGTGCCAGAGGCTCCCACACGAGTGGGGTCTGGACAAATAAAATTATGTCTTCAACTCTAGCCATCCTCTGGTGGTTTGAAGATCTATGCCCATATAGCAAGCATGGACATCATCCCTGCACCTAAGAAAAGTGCAAGGTATGTCATCAGCTGAAGCTTTGTATTCGTCTGTAGTTTGGGTTTATTGAAATCTGTGGCCAGAAGATCGACTAATGACATGTAGATCAAAATTCCTGCTGAGGCTGAGTTGAACACTCCTTCAACAATGATGGCTGTAGTGCTATGGCCATTGTAGCTAGATGAAATTGCAATCCCTAATGCAATGCCAATGGGTGCAGTCAGGGAGAAAAAAACTGCCATCATGACGGTAGCCCTCAACTTGAAATTTGCCTGCAGCGAGAAATGGGAGCCAGAGGATGTTAGTTTTTTGTTGTTGTTGTGAAGCGCAATATGAGGTTAATTCTATCTTCTTTGTGTTCATTTATTTTATTTATTGAATAAATGGTAACATATCATTGCTAGGGTCTATTTGCATGGAGTAATTGGTAAAAATTGTTTTTCTGTCTCGAAAAAGTTTGAGATTTATTTGATTTAGCTTTCGAAACATGTCTGTTCAACAATTGATTGTTGATCAGTGTTATATTATGTGCCTTCTGTTATTACTAGAAAAATTGACTCGCAATAGTTTGTACTTGTATAATATGCCATGCTGCTGTTGAAGAATGTTCCATTTTAACTTTGTACATCTCCTTTTTTTTCCTTCCTCTTGTTTATCCCCCCATTCTGCCGAAGGGGCACTTAGTATAAATTTTCTGACACGCTGAGTTATAAAAGTGCCTTTTTCATAAAAGCTGTAGCTTCTCGTTGTTTTAGTCAAAGGGTCAAAGCATAGAGGATGGTTAGTTTTTTTCAGCAAGATATATTCAGGTATTGTAGGTTATGGTCCAAGTATATACCTGCACAATGCAACCACCCAAGCCAATGCCTTCAAAGAATTGGTGGAAGCTAAGGGCACCAACAAGAGGCCTGATGGTGGTTGGCCTCACAGATGCACCTAAGGACACCCCAATTATCACCGAATGCACCAAGATTCCGAGCTCAAGGACCTGCATGGTGAGAGATTTACTTTGTTGTTTCAATATATTTTTGTCCTGAAAATTCTACCTAGCTGATGAACAGTGCGCTCACTTCTCAGGCTGGATAGGAACGTTATGCTCTGAAGCACAAGTTAACACCCACTTTTTAGGTATTTATCTCCTTGTCCCAATCTATATTTCTTCATTAATGTGTTTTGGGAACTGTAAAGATATTATTATGCTTTTTGTTCTCTGGAACTATGAATGACAATTATATGTATCTTACAATGTAAATATATGATTGATCATAATGAGATATTTGAAGCTAATTCAGCAAACTGCTGTGATATCTTGATTGTTATGCACTACTCATGGAAAAATGGTGTATTCTTGATTCTATTTAAAGTAATGCCATGCTTTTTTTATGATTTTCTTTGCTGCACTGACTTCAACTTTTATCAGTACTATTTGCAAGGGAGGTTTATGGACACCAAGGGACTGCACTTGCCTGAGATACCACCCTGTGCCGGATTGTGTCAGCTATTGAATCCTCCTCTGGTGAACTGATGACATCCGCCTCTCCGTGTGAATGCCCATGTGTTGCATGGGTGTGCACATGCACATGTTGTGCATGCCCAGTCCTCTCCTCATCTCCCGGTTGTTCATGGATCTCTAGGTTGTCGATTGGTCGTGCCTTCTTGAAGTGAGACCGGCGGTAGTATCCGGCAGCTAGTGAGTCTATCACCATTGTGGCCATTGCAGCAGACATTGCAATGAGGCCTGCAAAGGGGAAAATGTTCCCACCACTGCCACCTTTGTAGAGGCATGGGGATGTCAGCCCATCAAATGCTGCTGGCAGAATGTGGACCATGCCTGTGGCCAGGATGACACCAGCTGCAAATGCCTTGACAGCGAAAAAGATGTCACCATCAGGATGTAGCGTGGCCATGGAGCGGCCAAGTACTGGTACCAGCACACCAGCTGCTCCAGCTGTGAGGATGGATGCAATGGCAATCAGCTTCAGCTTCATTGCACCCAGGCTGTCAGTCTCGGTCCCATTTGTGGTATTTGTGCACTTGGAGGTGGTGGCCACAGCCAATTGTGCGAAGAGTAGGAGCCATGGAAACACTTTCAAGGTATGCTTCACAGCCCCCGTGGCCATTGGTTATGTTGTGTCTTGTGATATGCTGTATGTTCTAGTATGAGCTGCGAGGAGAGGCATATGGTTTGTGCTTTATATAGGAGGAATGTGTTGATTGGGATGGTTGCCGGATTGGCATCTCGTGGGCCGGGTGGGGTCTGTTACTTTCAGTTTCCACATTCTTGTGTCAAAAACTGCAGTGCAAAGTGTTGTCATTAGTTATTTAATTTGATTAAATTCTTTTGGGGCCTGCACTTTGCTGGTGAGTTCTTTTTGGTGGTGGGCTGAATATGATGTTCCACTCATGCCTAATCATCTGCGATGAGAGATGAGACTAAAACCTGTTCATGAACTGACTGGTAGATTCATCCCTGAGATTAAAATTGACCTTTTCTTTGAGGATATTGCTCCTTTTTGGTGGTTGTTAGTTCACGTATCTTTTATTGCACCTGGAAGACGTTGCTCCACCTTGCTGCTTTATGAGAGTGCTCCTGAACCAAACTGACCGAGTGATTTTCATGACTAAGGCAGGTATCGCACTGTTTTCCTGGAAGCTGCAGCTCTCCTTTTGCTAAGAACCTGAAGCCTCTCTCTCGACCAAGAAATGCATCTTAATGTGTTGTTTGGGGGCTATCTATTCAATGCTAACATGTGGGGAAGATAAAGATGTTGCTTTTGTTAGAAATAACAAACCTACAAAAGTGATTACACCAGAGCATCAGATTGGAACTGAACTAAGAAGATCACACAATGCAGAGGTGATGGCCCTATATCCATCACCTCCAAATAATAAGCTCATCGGGGGCGACTCCGTTGTGCATGTTCTCTGTACGACTGGCCCAAATTTACGCAATGTACGGCGCTTGGTCACTTTAACTACCCAGTGTCTTGTATTGCATGACTACACCTTTGGATAGTTCGTAGTTCCACTAACCTTGGCACTGCAGAGGTCTCCTTGTCCAGTATCAGTGTCATGGAATATTTGTGCATACAACAAATAGTAGGCATCAAATAAAGAGGCATGGCCCTTTGTCTGGAGTGGGCAGCTGATGGCGAAAGCTCAGCTTTTTGATCAGGGAAAGAACGCTCCAATTTGGGCCTTGTTCACTTTGCAAAAAATTTGAACCCGATGAATAGTATCGCTTTCGTCTTATTTGGCAAATATTGTCCAATCGTGGACCAACTAGGTTCAAAAGATTCATCTCGTGATTTCCAACTAAACTGTGTAATTAGTTATTTTTTTTACCTACATTTAATACTCCATGCAAGCGGCTAAAAATTGATGTGACGGAGAGAGAGTGAAAAAACTTGGAATTTGGATGACATCTAAACGAGGCCTTGATGGAAAAGAAAGCTGAATGACATTGCATAATTCTGGCCCCAATATAGATAAGATCTCCATGACTTTGCAATAAGTTGGGATGCTCCATGGATTACTGGTTTTGTACAGGACTAGTCTTTTGCGCGCGCCCATGCGCGCGGGGGACTGACCGGCTATGTATCGCTGTTGTGGAATAACACTGGGAAAAGGAGATTTAGAACTGCAGCACCAAAGTGTTGAAGCAACAGATCGGCCAACATTGTATGCTAGATTTTAGATAGTCAAACTACGTTTGTATTGCACGGGATAGAACATTTAAAAAAGGTCTAGAAGTGCACCGAAACATCAGGTAGGGACGTTTGGCGTCCATGTCTTACATAGTAGTACATACAGACATCGTTTTAAGTAGCATGGCCGTCGTGCTAGCATGCACGCAAAATATAAACATTAAGGAGAGGAACAGATCAAGCTATCAGCTAGAACATACGAGCAGCAGAATCTGTTACAAACAGCGACGAAAAGGTTATGTAGTTGTTGCAGCGTACACAGTTCAAGCTGCATATCCGTATCGCACGGTGCAGGCAGTTCAGATTTGAGATGGTGGCCAGGCCACCACAACCGGCGCACAGTGCCGTCGTGCTAGCATGCACGCAAAATATACACAGGCCTAATCGCAAAGGCGATGGAGACGGGGAGTTTCTCATGCTTACAGGCCGAGTCACGGCCGCAACCCATACCAATGGGTGCCAGTCTTCAGCGTGGGTCTGCTCCATCAGACCAACTTGCTATCACGGAAGATAGGGCACCAGCAAAAGCAGGCAGGAGTCTCCCCTGGATGGCAAAATGAAGCGAGGCCATCCAACCAAAAGCTCTGGACCAGCATGAACACGCTGCATGTATTTGGTTGGAATCAGATGAGGTAACAGCAGAGGAAAGAAAAGCATATTTGGAAACAGTAGTACCAGATGTTACCTGGTCTAGACACTCTCCTGAGCCAAAGAGTGGTCTCCACGAGACCGTTTCTTCTCATGAGGAAGTTCTTTGCCAGTCTCATCACTGTTGGAAGAAAAGCAATAAATACCACAAGCACAAACAAGAGTATGCTTGGCTAAGGAAAAAGCTGTTGAGCAATTGGTTTGATGTAACCTTTTCTGTGCCATGTCTGTAGAAGCCTGGTCTGGATGGCCAGGCAGTTCTTCGATCTCCTAAGAATCTTCGGACACCAGCTATGTTTAGGAAAAATAAAAAGAATCAGTGAAAGCATCTCACGATGTAGACAGGTTGGAATAGCATTTCCATGTGTAAGCTATAGCACATACCTGATCAGAATTTTCATTCTCAAAAGATAGTTTCTTTCTAGCACCAGGATGGCCGTCCTTTTCAAAGACATCTCTACAACAAAGGCAGCCATGGAACTCAATATTTCAATATATCTGGCATGTGTGTCGACAATTGAGAAGCAAACAATCAAGGCAGAACACAACATGCAACAATCGCTGCAGAACCACATGTCTATCTATATATCACTTAGGTATGGGGCAACCAGGTAACTAATTCGACGGTACTAAAGTATGACTGTAAACTCTGCTGACATTGTATAGGTTTGGTGCAACAAGAGCAGCTAAGATATATAACCAATTTCAGTTGATGTATTACCGTGCCTGACTTTTCACGGATGGGGGATCGTTGATCTGAACAACTGGAGGAGGGGTCTGCAATATAAATCAGATTGGAGCATGTGAGCACAGCATGCTGTTGATGTTTACTGGGATCAAAAACGGGAAAAGGGAAGACAAAGCTTACGCTTGTAAGAACCGGAGAAGACAGAGTAGCATCAGACACTTCTTCTATTCCATGAGAGGTCGCCTGAGAGGAGCTAGATAGGCCAGGTGACGAATCAATTAGCAATCACAACCGACTACAGGGGCCAAGCAGGCAGTTAAGTTTTTTTTTTAACAAGAGGGGGCTAAGATAACCTACTGCCTGCATCGTCGGCACCATGATCAAAGGGCACAGAAGCACCTAAAGCCATGCCAACTCTTCCTGCCACATGACGGCACCGAAGCAATCCATGTGCACAAGGAGCCAAACAGCACTCGGTTTAATACAGAGAGGAACAAATCTATTTGTACTTTTAAGCTACAAATGCAAAGCCGGCAGGTACACACACTCTCTAGGGGCAAACGAAAAAATCAAAACAAGAAGACTAAGCAACGACACCTCCTTCATCAAACATTCAGACTACAGCACCAATTCTTTCCTGCCTCTCGCCACCCTACCCAGAACCCCAGCTGCCGTAGCAGCAACAGAGACCGCACTCCGTGCAATCTCACTATACTGGACGACGCCCTGGAAATTGTAATCAACCACCACAAAACGATACATTTTTTGCAGAAACGCTACAGCCTGCAGAGCAGCCTGCTCATATCCTGGGCCTGAAAGTTCACCCGGAGGTGCCCAAAAGAAAAAACGGCGGGACACATCAATCTCCACACCATAGGCCGGTGTCGAACACCACCGATGCATATGGCAACCCACACCTAGCCGCCACGGACTGTAACAGGGACAGGTAGGACGCGCCCACAACAAACATAGTCGGAGCCTGTGCAACAGAGAGAAGTAGAAAGGACCCACAATTGAAAAGGAAAACACACGAGCACACCGGCAGCGCGACAGCGTCGAAAGAAGCGGGAACAAATCGTCCCCCAAAAAGAGAAACGTAACACAAAAAATGTCCGTCAGAGACATCTACTAAGTGACTGTATCAAGAGAAACAGTAGAATGCACAAATCTGCGTCGGTTCAAGAAAGCATACCAAACAAACAAATGCAGACGGAGCAGGCACGACGCCGGCGAGCCGAGGTCACCACGAGCCGGCGGAGGTCCTGCGGCACTGGACGCAGCCCTGGCGCAGATGGAGCACCCGCCGCCACAGATCTGACACCTGGTGGACACCCCGCAGCACCCTACAGAGGCGGCGCGCCGCCGTGCAGTCACCGCCGGCACGAGAGAAGCGATCAAGAGGAGCCGACACTAGCTAAACGCAGCAAAAGGCGAGCAAAGGACCACCGGCGGCGCTTACCTCGGAGGAACGGTGAAACGGAAGGGGAGAAGGAAAAGAGCCGCTGGCGATGTTTTTATCCCAATCCCACCCGGGCCGACAGACCCGAACGAACTGAGCAGCCCACACCACTCTCGCTGAGACGCGGACCCATAGCAGACAGAAGGCGGTGGAGCCCAGCAAGCAGTGCCTCTGGTGCAGCCATCGGCGCACAGGCACAGCGCCCAACGGCCTCACCCGAAGAGTCCGGCGTAAAGCACAATCCTCAGCTGCTACTGCACATGGGCCCGGGCGAAGCCAACCAACCACGGCTCGACAACGAGCACCGGCGGCCAATGCACGCTCGACAACACCGTACCAGGTGTACCTCAGTTTGACCAGACCGAGCGGAAGTCCTGTTCACCCACCGACGGTCAACCACCGGAGAACCGTGGATCCAAAATCAGACGATCGAAATCTATTTGGCTACCGTGGACACGCTGTGGTTCCGTCCTGTCCAAACGTTCTCATATCTTTAGATGCAAAGGTGCTGCCATTGTTGAAGACCCCTCTCTATTCAGCTGCTCAATGGGTTCAATGTTGGAATGGATGTCGTCTACATCTTTATCAGAATGGCTATCCCAATTGGTCCCTTCACCTTTCCATGGCACAAACTTTTTTTTTTTTGAACCGGGGAGTGTTTCTCCTCATTCCTATGCACTGTGCACAGAAATACTGCGGCCAACCGCGATCCAACCCGGGGTGGCCGAGTGCACGGCCTGTGGCTCGTGCTACTCTGACCAATCGTGCATACATGCAATGGAGAAGGCTGGGAAAGTTGGTCGTCCGTGTGGGGCTGTGGTGTGTGGACCTTCCAAAAACTCTTCCGGGCTCGTGGCTTCGACTGTTGATAAGGATCTATGCCGGATTATTCCTGCTCCGTATCATCCTAGGATTGAACCATTTCAATCCCTAGAGAAGGATATTTCGGTGAAGTGGCTCACCCAATGACTCAAACCTATCAGCCTCTGTGTCATGCCTACCTGTGAACATTGCAGTGGCAATTGGCCAAATGATGGGCAGCCGGCTAAATGTCACAATTAGCCTGACAGTTCACACTACATGGTTTCTTTTCATAGACACGACAATGATCACCGGTCATCAGGTCGTGTAAGTTCACATGGTCTACTGAGCAGTGTCCAAATGGTCTACTGAACAGTGCATGCCCCAATGGTCTGGTCTACTGAGCAGCGTCCAAGTTACCCGTCCTGCACGATTTGCTAATTAACACGTTCCAATAATGTCCGGAGAATGACAGATCAGTGAAGTGGCTGCCGAACAGATGATCCAATAGCAAGCAACGGAAGTTGGCCTAAAGATGAAAAGAGGCAGCAGATTACACACGCTTGACAGCTGACAGAGCACGGTTTGCATAATGAACATGCTAATGCCCCTCATCATCGGTCATCATCCATCGATGGATCCAAGCTGAGTTTACATCGCCACATGGTCTACTGAGCAGAGCAGTCTCCTAGACAGCCATGGCCGGTGCACTAGCGGGGAAAAGAGGGGCCGGCCGGAGACGAGGGTGATGCCGCTGCCACTGCCACGCGCAGAGAAGCAAGGACGACGATGGGATATATATTGAGCCCGTTCCCTTCGCTGAAAAACCATGACTGAAAATATTGTTTACTGATTTATTAGAAAAGAAAAACGTTATTTTAACTAAAAAAATAAACTGAAAAGTACGGACTAGACAGCGTGACTCCTGTGGAAACAGCAGCCGCACCACCGGGGAAAAAAGGCTCGTTTCGTGGGGGAGCCAATAATGCCGGCGAGATGCGTGTTGCACGATGATGCCGAGCTTGACTTGACGCCGGGAGGCCGGCCGGTGATCTCGCCTGCTGAGCTCGTCCGTCGGCACTGTGCTTGCTGGCTTGTGACCGTCCTGAAACCTGGAGCAGGCCCAGAGGTCGAAGGGCCTGCTCCCTCCGTCCTTTTATATCTGTTATTATCGGTATACGTGCCACAAGTTTATTTGATTTATAAAAAATACGTGCAATATTTATTTATCTAAATAAATTTATTAAAAAGTAGATTTAAAGATCTTTCTAGTGATACTAATTAAGTATTATAAATATTAATATTTTTTAATATATATTTAATCAAAATTATTTCTCAGAAAACGTAAACGACATATTTAAAGACATGAGGAGGAGCTATTTTCTGCATAGTGCAGACGGCGGCAGTAGATCTGCCAATCTACGGGTAGGGGACCTGTTGTGCTGCTGCTGTTCTGGAATCTGGACGTGCGCTGGAATGGCGAACAGTAGGTGATGTTGCCATACTGCCATGCTTGCTTGCAGAGTCAGTGCGTGGCCTGATCACTTCGTGCGCTGCGTTCTTGTACGTGTTCTGTGTTCGTGCCTGCGGAGATGCGAAAAGACGGTAAACATGCGATGCATTTTGGGTGGCCACCAGCTAGTCAACTTTCTGGCAATGCGTGCTTGCTTGCGGATTTTTTTTAAAATAATATTATCTTAATAAACAATTATAGATCTAGATGCTATTTTTAAAAAATTATAAAATTAGTATTCTATCGGTCATCCAGCAGCCGACATGTCACCTATCGGCAGCTGGGTGACCGATAAGTTCTGATCGGCAATTCAACTGCCGACAAGTAGTGCAATATGTTCTATGTCCTGTCCAAGTGGATGTAAATTTTGCCGATAGAGATATCGGCCACGACCAGTCATTGCCGATAGGCAGCAGTCGGCCATCCACACGCCGATAGGCTGATGGACATGCTTGTTTATTTTTTTTTCACCGAAACCAGCCCCTGCTGGACTGGACATGTCCTTTCCTTTTTTTTTTTTTTTGCATGGCTGCCTGGTCTTAGCACCGAGGTTGAGAGCATAGGCGTTTCAGGTTGAGGCACCGAGGTTGCCTACAAGTCAGAGAACAGACATGCAAGTTGCCTACATAACTATTGTTCATATCTACTCCCTCCCTCTAGAAAAATAAAAAAATTAAAGTTTAACTAAAATTATATAAAAATATACTAACAATTATGAGACAAAATAAGTATCATTAAATTGCACGTAACTCATAGCTGTATTTTTTTTTACGAAGAGAGTGTCAGGTAACACAACGTCGTTAAATCATGAAATAAAACTAGCAGAATGTACGTTGTACGTGATACGTGCGGGCATAAGAAGCAAGTTGGCTATTAAATTGACCCTATAATTAATGTGACAACATCTATGTCTACACCAACATCAAATGAATGGGGAGCAGCGGGAAGCGGTGGAGAGTGGGTTTATTTATCTCCTAGCTCGTAGTGCAAATGGAGAAGTAATTCTCGTCAGCTCGCCACCATAATCCAGTTACATTTTTAGTATTTAGCAAGGCTGCGCGGAAGCTGAGAGTGAAGTTGGGGTTGGGAGCTATGTCAAAGGGGCCCACATATAAAGTATGACAAAGTACTACTTTCGAACCATTAATTTAGAAGATTTTTTCGAATTCGTGGTGACCATTCCAGGGCTAAACAACTTACCCCAAAACTCAAGTATATCATTACATAAATAATTTCAATTTGAAAACTATAAAAACAATGACGATAGATCCAAGCAAAATTGGTTGTGTTTAATTCTTAGCATGTACATAAAAAATTACAACAATTCTTAAGGTGTTTAGGTATTTTACTTAAGATCATAAGAAAATAAAACGTAAAAATAAAGGGTCCATTTGGAAGCGTAGCTGGGCAGTAGTCCAATTGGCTATCCTAGGGCCGATAGGCCTATCGGCACTTGGTTAGCCGACTATGTCTTTCGGCTGCTGAATTGCTGACTGGTCTTTAGTCGGCTTACTGAACGCTGAGTAGACCATACTTTAACTTCTTCGCTTGCCACGTAGGATGTCGGGCGCCCAATAGCCGATAGGCACCATGTTGGCTGCTGGATAGCCGACAGTGTACTAGTTTTACCATTTTATAAAAGCAACATCTAGATATGCAATTATTAATTAAAATAATAATATTTCAAAAAAATCGCTTGCTTGCTTGCTGCCCTTTTTACTTGCATGGTAACTGGCTAACTGCTGGAGTTACGTCAAATTTACAGATGCAAGGAATAAGGGAGACAGATAGGGAGAGATAGATTATGTAACTACAGCAGGAAGCACTATGGCACTAGGGGAGAACTTTTTAACAACAATACTGATTTAATAGAGAATTTCAGGAAAAAAAAATGTTGTGATAGAAGATTTGTAAGAATAGAAGCCTGTCAAGCTAGCTTGAATGAACGCCGATAGTACAGTAATCGACTCCTTGTCGGAAGCCCAGCCAAGTGTACTCCACGTAGCCTAATTATTTCCCATAGACTTATCGGCTACCACCAGACGGCTGGTTAACTTATCCGAAGTCTGTCGGCAACTGGAAAGCTGATAGGACAATCGGCTCTCGGATATTTAGTTATTTACCACTCCTACGATTAAGTAATTTTTTATTTCATAGTTCTTGTCAACCCAAAATGAAGGACCTAAAGACCTCCAAAAAAAGTTTGTAACTTTTCAAGTACATAAAAATAATCAAGCACTAGACATTTTGCTTTAATTTGGCATCCTAGATTTTGTTGTTTTAAAATTATTAAAAATCTTCATGTGATGCTTTATTTGAATTTTCAGTAAATTGTTTAGCCTCCAAATCATCTCCAAAAATCTGACCAAAAAGATCTAAATGTATGGCTTGGAAAGTATTTTCATGTAATTTCTCAACATATGTGCTCAAGTGAAATTCAAATTTATGCCCAAAATTAAGTTTTAGTTCAAAATTAAATTTAAAAGCATGCAAAACGTCTACACGATGACCTTGCCATTAAAGACCAAAGCCAATGACGATTTCAGTTGTCGTATACATAATGAGCTTCTTTTCAATGTTTTTTTTAATTTTAACTTTAAATTTAAACTTAATTTTGAGAATGTGCCATTTTGTTAAGAAACATTGGATTTCATTTGAGTACATATGTTGGTAAATTACATGAAAAAAATTATACTTCCTGAACCATGGATTTAGATTAATTTTTGGGCGTGGCTAGCATCCGAACGTCTGGACGGACGCGCATGTCCGGAGGTCCACGCAACCTACCTCGTTGCCTCACTCCGACTCGCACGCGCACCCCACCCTCGACGCCGTGCCCGCCGCTCCTCACGCCCGGACGGCCGCACAGCCCCCCCTCCGCCTCGGCCCTTCCATCTCGTGCGGCACTTCGGCAATGCCCCCTTCCGGCCCCGTCGCTGCACCCCGCTCCTTCCCCCCTAACACCCTCCTCTGTTCTCTCTCTCTCCGCATGGGCGGGACCCGGTGAAAGCTCTATGTTTGGTGTTGGTAATTAGTGACAATGTCTAAGTACTAATCCTATGCCTAAGTTGTATATAGCATGTGAGGATTAGTACATTCCAAGGTTGGTGGCAAGATGAACATGGTGATCATGATGGCCACACTTGGATTTGGACGCAACCCTACGTGATCAAGGCAGAGGTATATGCTTAAGGGTTGTGTTTTAGTAACCAAGACACCTAGTGGGTGTGGTTATATTATATGATAGATAGCCGTACTATAAAGAGGGGAATAACGCGGCTATTGAACTCCTAAGTGCCTCTAGGTGTGCATTTCATAATCATATGCATTTGGATAGAACTAATAACGCCTCGAAAAATGATTGTGAAAATGCTAACACACTCACACATGACGTGATCACTTGGTGGTGTTAGCACATTTGCGATGGCGTTGGAGTTTAAGCGGTAGAGAGGGTTTAGGGTCCTCTCTCCCTCCCGCCGAGCTTACGAGGCGGGATTCAGGCGTTTTCGAGGAGTTGAAACGACTATTTTCCACTATGCCGGAAGTCAGAAAAGAAACAGAGGTCACAGAGGTGACCGGACGCTGGACCGGACGCGTCCGGTCAGTGTTCAACGTCTGCGCGTGTTTTTGTTTTTGATCGGACGCGGTGGCGCGTCCGGTCACTGTCGACCAGACGCGTCCGGTCACTGTCGACCAGACGCGTCCGGTCGTTCAGGGAGCTTACTGGACTCCAACCGGACGCTGGCACTATGGTGTCCGGTCAGTTCTACAGCGCGTCCGGTCGCTGTTTCGTTGTGCGCTGCTCAGGCTTGACCAACGCGTCCGGTCCGTTACGGGACCAGCGTGTCCGGTCGGTGGTTCACGAGAGTAGCCGTTGTGCGATCGGCGCGTCTGGTCAGTGTGACCAGCGCGTCCGGTCAGCGCGATTTCGGCTGTTTTAAGTGCCTAACGGCTATATTCGAAGGGGTACATCTATAAATACTCGTTGGCCGGCTCAAGGCTCCACTTCTTGAACATTTGACATACTTGTGAGTACTTTGAGCTAAGCAACTCCCCTCCCACTCATCTCTCTTGCTTCTTTGCATATTCGAAGTAAGATTGAGTGATCCAAGTGCATTTGCATTGTGAGATTGTATCTAGTTGGCACTTGGTGGTTGATTTGCTATGGGATTCTTGTTTCTCTTGGTGGTTGCCGCCACCTAGACGGCTTGGAGCAGCTTGGAGGCGTTGGCAAGAGTTGGTGATTGTTCTTGGCCACCTCCGGTGATTGTGAGGGGTTTGTGCCTACCTCGGCGAAGCGCCAAAGGCAACATTAGTAAATTGCTCGTGTCATTGCAACCTTTTGTCATTTGGTAGGTTCTTGTGGCGCCTTTTGAGAGGCTCGGTGTGAGACCAATTAGCCACCGAACCACGTGGTGAAGAGGGACACAACGGGGACTAGCGTGCCGGCAAGCATGTGAACCTCGGGATAAATCTTCGTGTCATCACTTTCATATTATGATTGATTGATCCCGGTGTTCGGTTGTTTTGATATTCATTGTTGATCATATTGGTTGGCTCAATACTTCGCCCCTCGGTAAAACTCTCCTAACTCAACTTCGCATTACTTTCTTAGTTATCTTTGCTAGCTAGTTAGCTTTGCTAAAGTAGCTCCTTTGTGTAGCTTGCTAGTTGTAGTTGTAGTTACCTTCTCGGTTTGACTTGTACGGTTGAGTGCAAATATACTAGAATTATGAATTGGTTAGGTGGCTTGCAAACACTCCATAGGCTAAGCAAAACTCGCATCTCGCTACTTGTTATATTAATAAACTTGTTTAGCTTGTCTTTGTAGAAAATTTTAAAAGGCTATTCACCCCCCCTCTAGCCATCAAGACCTTTCAAGTGGTATCGGAGCCGTGGTCACCGTTTGCAAGGCTTAACAACCTAGGTGCAAGATGGCTCAAGTTATGTTCAATCATGTTAATGGCAAGCCTCCATTCTTTGATGGCGTCTCTTCCTTTGATCATTGGAAAAGGAAGATGAAGCAATATCTAGGCAATATACATGAGAAGGTTTGGGATGTGACCAAAGAAGGATATATCATTCTTGATGAGGAAAATCTCACTCCAAATGACCACATCAACAAACAATGCAACACGGCGGCACTTGACACAATCTACCGTGACATTGATGATAAAGTATTTGAGCAAATAAAAGATCTTGAAAAGACAAATAAGCTTTGGATAAGGCTTGAAGAAACATATGAAGGCACTTTAACGGTAAAAAGTGCCAAACCATATATGCTCAAGGACAAGTTCTCCACTTTCAAGATGAAGGATGATGAATCCATCCCAGAGATGTTCTATAGGCTCCAAGTCATTGTCAATGATCTCAAGGGGTTTGGAGAGAAGGTTGAGGATAAGGACTTCTCACACAAGTTCTTGATGTGCTTACCCAAGAAGTTTGCCACCTTAAGAAGAATGATATTTAGAGAGGGATTGGACAAGGTCAAACCAACCGATGTGCTTGGAGATATAATGACCGATGCCCAATACAATGATGATGAAGATGAGGTAGATGAGAAGAAGGAGACCAAGGTCAAGCAAGAGAAGCCCATTGCATTCAAGGCTTCATCTTCTAAGGGCAAGAGTAAGGTGGAGAGCGATGATGATGATCCATTCGATGATGAGACCATAGCCCTCCTAGTGCACAAGATGGGGAGATTCATGAAGAAGAAAGGATATGGGGCAAGGAAGAGGAGAGACACTATAAAGGCAAAGACCCTTTGCTACAATTGCAATAGCCCGATCATATAGTGGTGGATTGCCCCTATGAAGATAAGAGATTTCATAATAGGGACTTGAAGCTCAAGAAGAACAAGAAGGATAAGAAAGAGAAGAAGAAAAAAAGCAAAGAAGAGCTTCACATTCAATAAGAAGAAGAAGGGTGGTGGTTATGTGGTCACATGGGATAGTGACAACTCCGATAGTGATGATGATGCAAGATCTAGTGATGATGAAAGGACCACTCGACGAGCCATTGCAAGCATCGCCCTCTCCAACAAGACATCCATCTTCGACACTACATCGACATGCCTTATGGCTAAGCCTACCGATGTAAAATATGATGATAGTGATGATGATTCTTGTGCTAGTGATGGTTGTAGGAGTGATGATGAGGAGGATAAGGACTACTCCAAGGATGATCTATTGGGCATAATAGATCAAATAAGCAAGGGCTACAAGAGGACCACCAAGAAATACAAAATCTTAGAACAAGAGCTCATTGCCAAGAGCAATGGAAATGATTCCTTGATGGAGGAGCTTGTTGCTCTAAAAAAGAGTAAGGAGTGCAAAGGAATTGAATAAGAGCTCAAAGCTCTTAGGAAATCCTTTGATGAGCTAGAGGCCTCTTATAACACCTTGGGTGTTATGGTTGCTAATTAACCTACCATGTCATCATATTGCATCGCAAAGCATCCATGATTAGGTCAATCCTGTTATGCATTAACTAAAATGAGTTTACCTTTCTAGGTTGGATGTGCTTCTCAGTGGTGTGATTCGAACCGAAAACCCTAATTTCGAATGCCACCGCAAATACTTAGTCCATGCCCTGCGTAATTTGAGGTGTGTGACTGTGTTACACACTAGTGTCAAGTGTAGGGTATGAACTCAAGTACGACACATAAAATGAAGCTCCAAGTTTGAGTTTTAATTGGAATCCAAAAACTTGTCGTGAGTTTTCCGATTCGAATTTAAATTCAAATTTGGGGAAATATTAAAAAGATTTTCAAAAGTTAAATTGATCAACCAAGAGTGGCATTTGGTCAACCATGTTATGCTTGTCTAAATGATGCCCTTGGATGATGGTTTGATCATTAAATAATCACCAATTAAGGTAGCAACAAATTTCAATTGAAAATTCCTCTGAAAACCCTAAAATCCAAAACCTTGTTTTACCCCTTTTGAAATAATTCAAAATCTAAGCAAAATTTGGGAAAAAGTTTAAAACCAAGTTTGTAGAACTTTTCAAGGGCTACAACTTTGGTGTTTTGATTTTTCAAAGTTTTAGTGTAAAATGTGGAGCAATTTTGAAAAGAAGCAAATTTCAAATTTGACCCCTTTTTATCCCCAAACTCAAATTTCAAAATGGAGGCAGAATTTGAAAATGGTTTGTTTAGCAAAGTTGTAGGTCTTGGCTATATGTACAACTTTGGTGTTTGGAGTTTTTGAAGTTTTAATATAAAATCCAAAGTAATTTCTAAATTACCAAATTTCCAAAAAGTGTCCCCTTTTGAATTTAAACTCAAATTTCAAAATTTGTTTCGAATTTGAAAAAGTGTTCAATACAAAACTTGTAGAGCTTGAAATTCTAAAGATTTCATATCTTGGGAATTTTTCAAGTTATTACATGATTTTGGGAGTAATTTGATAAAATAGTTTGGAATTTGAAAAGTTTGGGGGGAGAGCTACAGTGCTCGGCGAATCAGAGCAGGGCACCGCGCGGCATGGGCACCGGCAAGCCGCCGTGGCCTTTGGCCAGCTTCTAGGCGTGCCTTCAACCGCCAGCATGGGCTTCAGTGGGTTCGTGTCGAGCCACACGTCGTTTGGAGGTTGTTTTCGTCGCCCTATAAAAGGAGAGCACCGTCACCGGCGTGTTTTCTTTTTTCTCCATGTCCACCGCCACCGCAGCTCCACCGCTCGCCGTCGCCTCTGTCGAGCCACCTCCGGCCACACAAACTGCATCATCACATTTGCCTCGCTCCTGCGCATCTCCCTGACCACTCACATCTACCTCTACCGCCCGTAGCGCACGGATAGCCGTCGTCTTCCTCGCATCCGATCGGAGCCCTGCGATCACCGCCCTCACGTGGCCAGACCACTCTGACCCCTCTCTGTCATCACCGAGAGCACCAACGTGATCGCTGTGAGCCCCTAAACCTTTTTCTCGCATCAATTTGGTCGCTACGTCGCTGGTGGCGCGTTTCCGTGGCTCACCGTCGACTGTGGTCCGCCATCGTCGTCGGTAAGGGGTCACCGGTGCTCGAGCTACGTTGTTAGGGGGTGTAATGAGTTCGTGGGATGGTGTAGATCACTTTGGTCATGATGGTTGAGTCGCTAGCGGTGTGATCACCGGCCGGCCGCCGTGCGGGCATGGCCGAGCGCGCAGGAGAGAGCGAGAGAGCGGGAGGAGGGAGATGACAGGTGGGGCAGAGCTGTCAGCGAGCGAACGCGCGGGCGTGGGCGTGGGCGTTGCTGGGCCGTGTTGCTGGGCCACGCAGGAGCGGGCATGAGCGCGCGGGCAGGCCATGCGGCTAGGCCGAGCCAGAGGAAGGAAGGGGAGGCGGCCCGAAAAGAAAGTTTTTGTTTTGCTTTTTCAAAAATATGAATAGTAATAGTATTTGTTTATTTCATTAAAAATTCTGTAGAGCTCCAAAAATAGTGAAAATTTTTGTGTAAGCTTTTCAAGATGTAAACTACTTAGGAAAAATATTAAATTCTAAATTTGATTACTTTTTGCAAGTTATTTATTAGTTCAATTAAATATTAAATGCAACTTCCATGTATTTTAGTAATTAAATTATTAATCCAAAAATTATGAAATTTATTCTAACACTGTTTTAGGCCATGATTAATCCTTAGAAAAAGTTTAAGTTCAATTAGATGGAGTTTGATTTATTATTAATTATGCCCTAATTAATTAAATGTTTAAATAATTGTTAAATTGTTAACTTTAAGTGTTGTGTGCCTTTTTGATTGAGTGATGACCTTGGCACCTTAATTTCATGATTGAGCTCGTTAGTAACATGTTTGGTAAGAAACGTTAGTATCGCTTAAGTTATCGCTATTAGTTAGTAGGTTTTACTGTTTTGTGACTGTACCTCGAAGGAAAGTTGTGCTCAAGTCGTAAACCGTGGCATATCATCATCAAGCATCATGTTTATCACCGCATCATGTTGAGACATGTTATATACTCGTGTAGTTCCCGCTTTCGAGGAAGTCGAAGTTGGTGAGCAAGTCTCCGGAGAAGAGTTGTTGTCAGTGGGTTCCGGACCGGAAGTTGGAGTCTTCGAGTTCAAGTCAGTCGTCGCGTCAGAGCAAGGCAAGCCTCGGTGCATTTAAACCCTACCTTGAGTTTTACAAATCTTTATTATTTATACTAGGGTTTACTGCATTAAGTAATTAGGAGTTGAGTGATAACCCAATTGCTGCATTGTCATCCTTGATTATTGTAATATCACCCTTGATACCTGTTTTACTAAAAATACATAGTATGCTTCGCTATGCTTATGAGTTAAGCTTTTTAAATGAATGTTTACATGGCCATGATAGCATACTTGATAAATATTGAAATATGAGAATAAACTTGTAAGATCGGACGGGTGGTTTGGCCACTGCTAACTTGCGTTGGGAAAGGAGTCTCAATGTAGTGTTTTCGCCTTATCAGTTAAGGACCATACGTTGTTGGCCCTCATGTCATGGAGTTTTTATTAGTACTAGCCATGTACCCATGTCGGGTAAGCCTTACTTCGACTATTCCATTATGAGAACGTCTAACCTCGCACTGGGAGTGGAGAGATGGCGAGAGTAGCGTGTACCCTCGGGGCTAGAATTGGGCCAGGTTCGAGGAGTACTGTGCTCTCGGGTGGCGATGGACACGTTCTGGTTTTGGGTTACTCGGGTAAGAGTTGATATATGCAAGATTTGGTTCTACATATGTCGTGTGGTTAGGAATCCCCAGCTGGGTAAATGAAGCGGTTCGAATCGTTGTTGCTCCACGAGAAAGGAGTCTTGGCCTTGCACCAACATCGTAGTTAAGAACTGGAATTGAAAGAAAGAATGAGAAAGGTCTTGATGAGAATTACTTTGATCTAGATTAGGATCACTTAGAATTGGTTAATGAACCATCAATGGTGAAAGTAAAATAATGAAAGTAAGGACTTATTTTAGTAAGCTTTTCTGTAAAAGAAATTTTGATTCTTGAATACCCGTACCTTGATTCCCTAAAGCTAGCATGCCCTTGGAGTCTTTTCTTAGTCGGGTAAGTCTTGTTGAGTACTCTCGTACTCAGGGTTTGTTAAACCCCTTGTTGCAGGTGCGGTTCATGAACAAGTCTACTTTGAGCCTTGTTGCATGACCGTTATGGCTGAAGAAAGTGACGATGAGTAGACTGTGTGGCCTCTGGGCAAGACACTTCGTTTGTGTGATTGTAATAAAGTTACTACTGATACTTCCCTACTACCGGTTTGTAATAATGTTACATAAGGTTTGAAGTTTGGAAACTGTGGTTTGTAAACTTAAGTTATTGTAAGACTTCCGCTACTTTACTCTGATGGTATTTTGAATAAACTGTTATAATATTGCAATACTCCTGTGATTAGATCTTGTTTAGAGGAAATCAAGCCTTTTAAGTTATGAGGAACATAAGTACGGTTGTTAGAGGTCATTATGACGATGACAGGTACATGTGGGCCATCATAATTACGAGGTTCTGTGACACCTCTCGTGAGTGTCTAAAGGAAGACCACGAGGATCTTGAAATTGCTCACACTAGGCTTAAGGAAGCCCACTCCACTCTACTTGAGCTCATCAAGGAGAAGGACCTCAAGTTGGAGAAGCTCATGAAGGAAGCTAAGGAGGAGCAAGTGATTGTCACTTGTGACATTAGACTAACATGTGATATTATTGATGATTCTTTATTTGTTGGTCCTACTAATGCTTCATGTAGCTCATCATCATCCACCACAACCAACTCTATCTCTACTACTAGTGATTCATCACTTGTGGTTGAGAATAAGACTCTCAAGAGAGAGGTGGATGATCTCACCCGTGTATTAGGCAATGCCTATGGTGGGGATGCCCGCTTGCTAAAATGCTTGGGTAGCCAAAGGTTCTCTCTTAACAAAGAGGGATTGGGCTATACTCCCAAGAAGGGCAAGGCGGCCTTTGCTACTCCAAAGCCTCGCTTTGTGAAGGGCAATGGTCGTTATTGCAATAGATGCAAGCAAGTTGGGCATCTAGAGATTAATTGCAATAAAATGAACAAGAACAAGAAAAATGCTAATGTACCTTATATTCCTTTTGATTCTTGTTATGTGCTTACCAAGGGTGAGAAAGGTATGCATGCTAAGTTTGTTGGTACACCAATTGTGGGCCCAAAGAAGAAGGCCATTTGGGTACCAAAGAGCTTAGTGACTAACCTTCAAGGACCCAAGCAAGTATGGGTACCTAAAAGACATTAAATTGTTTTGTAGGTAAATTACAAGGCCAGAGGAAGACATTGGGTGCTTGATAGTGGGCGCTCTCAACATATGACCGGTGATTCAAGAATGTTCAACTCTCACAAATCAAATGATAGTGGCATTGATAGTATCACATTTGGTGATAATAGCAAGGGTAATGTAAAGGCTCTTGGAAGGATTGCAATATCAAATGATCATAGCATCTCCAATGTGCTACTAGTTGAAAAGCTCAATTTCAACTTGTTGTCGGTTGCTCAATTGTGTGATCTAGGCTTCAAGTGCATATTTGGTGTTGATGATGTGGAGATAGTTAGTGTTGATGGCTCTAACTTGATCTTCAAAGGCTTTAGATATGAGAATCTATACTTGGTTGATTTCAATGCTAGTGACACTTAACTTTCAACATGCTTGCTCACCAAATCAAGTATGGGTTGGTTATGGCATAGAAGACTTGGTCATGTTGGCATGAAGCAATTGAACAAGTTAGTGAAGCATGACTTAGTTAGAGGCTTGAAGGATGTCACATTTGAGAAGGATAAGCTATGTAGTGCATGTCAAGCCGGAAAGCAAGTGGGCAACACTCATCCATTGAAAAGCATTATGAGTACTTCCAAGGCATTTGAGTTGTTGCACATGGATCTATTTGGACCAACTACATACACAAGCATTGGTGGCAACAAGTATGGTTTTGTGATTATGGATGATTTCACTAGATACACATGGGTATTCTTTCTTATGGACAAGAGTGATGTATTTGACATATTTAAGAAGTTCATCAAGAGAGTACAAAATGAGTTTGAGACCACAATCAAGAAAGTAAGAAGTGACAATGGAAGTGAGTTTAGAAACACAAGAGTTGATGAGCTATGTGAGGAGCTTGGAATCAAGCATCAATTCTCGGCCAAGTATACACCTCAATCTAATGGCTTAGTTGAGAGGAAAAATAGAACCTTAATTGATATGGCTAGATCAATGTTGAATGAGTATAATGTGAGTCATTCATTTTGGGCCGAAGCAATCAACACGGCTTGCTTCTATAGCAACCGCCTCTATTGCCATAAGTTTCTAGAGAAGACACCATATGAGATCTTAAATGGAAGAAAGCCCAACATTGCATACTTTCGGGTATTTGGTTGCAAATGCTACATCTTGAAGAAGGGCACTAGATTGAGCAAGTTTGAGAAGAAATGTCATGAAGGCTTCCTACTTGGTTACTCCACTACTAGCAAAGCTTATAGAGTTTGGAATTTGGCTAGTGGTTTACTTGAAGAAGTACATGATGTTGAGTTTGATGAAACAAATGGTTCTCAAGATGAGGAAGATAACTTGGATGATGTGAGAGGAACTCAATTGAGTAATGCTATGAAAGAAATGGATATTGGTGATATTAGACCAAAGCAAGTGATTGATGTAGATGACAACAAAGATCAAGTGCTCCAAAGTCTAATCACTCAAGCTAGTGGTACTCTAATGCAAAATCAAGATAGTACATCATCTCAAGTGCAACAAGATCAACAAGTGGCTAGTTCATCATCTCCAACTCATGATCAACATCAACATCCAAGCAATCAAGTCCAAGTGCTTCAACCAACTAACATTGCAAGAGACCATCCATTGGATTCCATCATTGGTGACATACAAAGAGGAGTTCAAACTAGATTAAGATTGACATCATTTTGTGGTCACTCTTCTTTTGTGTCAATGGAAGAACCCAAGGACATTGATAGAGCATTGAGAGATCCGGATTGGGTAAATGCAATGCATGAAGAGCTCAACAACTTCAAGAGAAATGAAGTATGGGAATTAGTTGAGAGGCCTAAGGATCACAATGTCATTGGAACAAGATGGGTCTTTCGCAACAAGCAAGATCAAGATGGGATAGTAGTAAGGAACAAAGCAAGACTAGTGGCTCAAGGTTACACACAAATAGAGAGTCTTGACTTTGGTGAAACCTATGCCCTGGTTGCAAGATTGGAAGCAATTAGAATCTTACTTGCCTATGCTTGTGCTCACAATATCAAGCTATATCAAATGGATGTGAAGAGTGCATTTCTCAATGGGTACATTCAAGAGGAGGTGTATGTGGAGCAACCTCCCGGTTTTGAAGATGATAAGAAACCCAATCATGTCTACAAATTGAGAAAAGCTTTGTATGGATTGAAGCAAGCACCTAGAGCATGGTATGAAAGATTGAGAGACTTCTTGCTATCCAAATGATTTGTCATGGGCAAAGTGGATACTACTCTATTCACCAAGAAGATTGGTAAAGACTTGTTTGTGTTGCAAATATATGTTGATGATATCATATTCGGTTCAACCAATCAATATTATTGTGATGAGTTTGGAAAAATGATGGCAAAGGAATTTGAAATGTCAATGATTGGTGAACTTAATTTCTTTCTTGGACTTCAAATCAAACAAATGAAAGAAGGTATATTTGTGAGCCAAACTAAGTACATCAAAGATATGCTCAAGAAGTTTGGCATGGAAGATGCAAAGAGTATTACAATTCTAATGGGCACTAGTGGAAGTTTGGATAGTGACAAGAGTGGCAACATGGTGGATCAAAAGCTATATAGATCAATGATTGGTAGCCTACTCTATGTGACGGCATCAAGGCCCGATGTGATGTTTAGTGTATGCATGTGTGCAAGATTTCAAGCCTCACCAAGAGAAAGTCATTTAAAGGCAACAAAGAGAATATTGAGGTACTTAAAGCATACACAAGATGTTGGATTGTGGTATCCCAAGGGTGCAAGCTTTGAGCTAGTTGAATATTCGGATTCTGACTATGCCGGTGACAAAGTGGAAAGAAAGAGCACTTCCGGGACTTGTCAATTGTTGGGAAGATCACTTGTCTCATGGTCATCCAAGAAGCAAAATAGTATTGCACTATCTATCGCCGAGGCCGAATACATCGCCGCGGGTAGTTGTTGTGCACAAATCTTGTGGATGAAGGCAACATTGAAGGATTTTGGAATCAATTTCAAGAATATGCCATTGCTATGTGACAATGAAAGTGCAGTGAAGCTAACCAACAATCCGATTCAACATCAAAGAACAAAGCATATTGATGTCTGTCATCATTTTATTAGAGATCATCAACAAAAGGGTGACATTGCTATTGAGAGTGTGGGCACCGAAGATCAATTAGCCGATCTATTCACCAAGCCACTTGATGAGAAGAGATTTCACAAACTAAAGAATGAGTTGAACATACTTGACTTCTCCAACATGAGTTGATGCACCCCATATATGACATGCCTCTCCTTCGAGCCCCAAGGTACAATTGGTTGACATGTCATACATTCTATGCTAAGAACTTGTTTAGTGCATCTAGTCATAATTTACATGTTCTAGTCTCATTCATGAAAATCAAATGAATTTGAAGTTTATATGGTGCCACTATTGTTTCCATGACTTGTATGATCTAGTGGTAGCATATAACTTGTTTAAGTAGCTTGTGATCCTAAGTGTTTAATCTAGAAAACTTGTCTAAATATTTGCTTCAACATGGTGCATGATAACCCTTCTAGTGAGGTGTGAAGAAGCTTGCCCTTGGATCAAACCGAAGCATTTTATTTATGCAAGCAATCTAAGTTGAATCACAAACTTGATCCTCACCCCATAATTCAACATGATAATCTATCTAAAATTAGTCCCTTGTGGTCATTGGTGCCAAATGGGGAGAAAATGTTGTTCACAAAGATAGATTCTAAAGGGAGAGAAAACCTAAAGGGGGAAAATTGATAAAAGAAGAGGATCAACTAAAATTTTGAGCACACAAGTAGGGGGAGCAAGCTCTTAAGCATGATTGTTGCATTTCCATGTGCACTTCATATGTATGATGCATAGTTATGCATTTCTTTTTCTTCGATACATTGCTTGTGTGGTGACTTGCTAGTATAATTTGAATGGTATATTGAGGTACTAGCATGAATAGGAAGTAGTTAGATTTTTCTTGCTTCATGTTTTTCAAAGTGGTACTAGAGCCTTGCTTATAATGTTGATCTCACGAGGTTTCTAGTTATGTTTGTGCTTTTCCAAGTGGTATCTAACTACATAAGGTGCTAAAATAGTGTTTATCGCTACTCCGATGGTATCACGCTTCAAAGGTCTATAATCTTAAACACTTAGCACCTATTGGTAGTCAATGCTCCTAATCTTTCCTATCTAACATGTATGCTTCCAAAATCCAAACATATAGCATACATGTAGGGGGAGCCATTGCTATCAATTTGAATTCATGATCACATGTCCATAATTCTTACACATGCTAATATACTTGGACAATGTGACATGGGTTCAATCAAAATTTTATCATAGTATCTTTGTGAAAGGTTTGTCACTAATTACCAACAAGGGGGAGATTGAAAGTCCTATGTTTGGTGTTGGTAATTAGTGACGATGCCTAAGTACTAATCCTATACCTAAGTTGTATGTAGCATATGAGGATTAGTACATTCCAAGGTTGGTGGCAAGATGGACATGGTGATCATGATGGTCACACTTGGATTTGGACGCAACCCTATGTGATCAAGGCAAATGTATATGCTTAAGGGTTGTGTTTTAGTAACCAAGACACCTAGTGGGTGTGGTTACATTATAGGATAGATAGCCATACTATAAAGAGGGGAATGATGCGGCTATTGAACTCCTAAGTGCCTCTAGGTGTGCATTTCAAAATCATATGCATTTGGATAGAACTAATAACGCCTCGAAAAATGATTGTGAAAATGATAACACACTCACACTTGACGAGATCACTTGGTGGTGTTAGCATGTGTTGCGAAGGCAATGGAGTTTGAGCAGTAGAGAGGGTTTGGGGTCCTCTCCCCCTCCCGCCGAGCTTGCGAGGCGGGATTCAGGTGTTTTCGAGGAGTTGAAATGACTATTTTCCACTATGCTGGAAGTCGGAAAAGAAACGGAGGTCACAGAGGTGACCAGACGTTGGACCGGACGCGCCCGGTCAGTGTTCAGCGTCTGCGCGTGTTTCTGTTTTTGATCGGACGCGGTGGCGCGTCCGGTCACTGTCGACCAGACGCATCCGGTCGTTCAGGGAGCTTACTGGACTCCAACCGGACGCTGGCACTGTGGTGTCCGGTCAGTTCTGCAGCGCGTCCGGTCGCTGTTTCGTTATGCGCTGCTCAGGCTTGACCAGCGTGTTCGGTCCGTTATGGGACCAGCGCGTCCGGTCGGTGGTTCACGAGCATAGCCGTTGTGCGATCGGCGTGTCCGGTCAGTGTGACCAGCGCGTCCGGTCAGCGCGACTTCGGCTGTTTCAAGTGCCTAACGGCTATATTCGAAGGGGTACGTCTATAAATACTCGTTGGCCGGCTCAAGGCTCCACCTCTTGAACATTTGACATACTTGTGAGCACTTTGAGCTAAGCAACTCCCCTCCCACTCATATCTCTTGCTTCTTTGCATATTCGAAGTGAGATTGAGTGATCCAAGTGCATTTGCATTGTGAGATTGCATCTAGTTGGCACTTGGTGGTTGATTTGCTGCGGGATTCTTGTTTCTCTTGGTGGTTGCCGCCACCTAGATGGCTTGGAGCAGCTCGGAGGCGTTGGCAAGAGTTGGTGATTGTTCTTGGCCACCTTCGGTGATTGTGAGGGGTTTGTGCCTACCTCGGCGAAGTGCCAAAGGCAACGTTAGTAAATTGCTCGTGTCATTGCAACCTTTTGTCATTTGGTAGGTTCTTGTGGCGCCTTTTGAGAGGCTCGATGTAAGACCGATTAGCCACCGAACCATGTGGTGAAGAGGGACACAACGGGGACTAGCGTGCCGGCAAGCACGTGAAGCTCGGGATAAATCTTCGTGTCATCACTTTCATATTGTGATTGATTGATCCCGGTGTTCGGTTGTTTTGGTATTCATTGTTGATCATATTGGTTGGCTCAATACTTCGCCCCTCGGTGAAACTCTCCTAACTCAACTCCGCATTACTTTCTTAGTTATCTTTGCTAGCTAGTTAGCTTTGCTAAAGTAGCTCCTTTGTGTAGCTTCCTAGTTGTAGTTGTAGTTACCTTCTCGGTTTGACTTGTGCGGTTGAGTGCAAATATACTAGAATTGTGAATTGGTTAGGTGGCTTGCAAACACCCCGTAGGCTAAGCAAAACTTGCATCTCGCTACTTGTTATATTGATAAACTTGTTTAGCTTGTCTTTGTAGAAAATTTTAAAAGGCTATTCACCCCCCTCTAGCCATCAAGGCCTTTCAGCGGTGGCACGTCCTGTCATTTTGGATGCTTACTGGACTCTAACCGGACGCTGACATTGTGGCGTCCGGTTCGTCTAACAGCGCGTGCAGTCACTGATTCGTTGGAGCGCTGCTCAGGCTTGACCAGCGCGTCTGGTCGAGCTTCACGCGACCAGCACGTCCGGTCAGCGCGACTGCAGTTGTTTCGAGTGCCTAACGACTATATTCAAAGGGGTACGTCTATAAATACTCGTTGGCCGGCTCAAAGCTCTAACTCTTGCACTTTTTGACATACTTGTGAGCACTTTGAGCTAAGCAACTCCCCTCCCACTCATCTCTCTTGCTTCTTTGCATATTCGAAGTGAGATTGAGTGATCCAAGTGCATTTGCATTGTGAGATTGCATCTAGTTGGCACTTGGTGAATGATTTGCTGCGGGATTCTTGTTTCTCTTGGTGGTTGCCGCCACCTAGACGGCTTGGAGCAGCTTGGAGGCATTGGCAAGAGTTGGTGATTGTTCTTGGCCACCTCCGGTGATTGTGAGGGGTTTGTGCCTACCTCGGTGAAGCATCAAAGGCAACGTTAGTAAATTGCTCGTGTCATTGCAACCTCTTGCCATTTGGTAGGTTCTTGTGGTGCCTTTTGAGAGGCTCGGTGTGAGACCGATTAGCCACCGAACCACGTGGTAAAGAGGGACACAACGGGGACTAGTGTGCCGACAAGCACGTGAACCTCGGGATAAATCATTGTGTCTTCACTTCGTTGATTGTGATTGATTTGTCTCGGTAGATTGGTTATCTTGAATATCATCACTTGGAATTATTGATTGGTTGGCTCAATTCATCGCCCCTCGGTGAAATATTTCTTACCCTACTCTTGTATTACATTTCAAGTACTTAGTTGTTTTCTCTAGTGCTTAGTAGCTTGAGTAGAGTAGCCTTCTAGTTTTCGTCTTGTAGTTTATCTTGTGCGGTTGAGTGCAAATTTACTAGAATTGTGAATTGGTTAGGTAGCTTGCAAACGCCCCGTAGGCTAAGCAAAACTCGCATCTCGCTATTTGTTATATTGATAAACTTGTTTAGCTTATCTTTGTAGAAATTTCTATTAGGCTATTCACCCCCCCTCTAGCCATCAAGACCTTTCACCCGAGAGCCGGCCCCCAGCTCGTTGCGCCCCGCCCGTCACCCCCCAGCTCGCCACGCCCCATCCCCTGGCGCCTGGGTCGTGCGCTCATCACTGACCATGCCCCCATGAAACACTTGCAACATGAAACACTTGAATACAGCCTACGTCTGACACAGATGAAATATTTGAAACATACTATTGCAACATCTGTGTGAAACATATGCAACATCCAGATAAAATACTTGCAACATGTGTGTGAAACATATGCAACGTTCAGATAAAACACTTGCAACATGTGTGTGAAATATATGCAACATCCAAATAAAACACTTGCTACAACATATTCCTGAAACAGATGAAACATTTTAAACAAACGCTTGCAACATACCTCTTAAAACAGTTGCAAAATATGCAACATCCTGATCTATTTTTTGCAAATATCTATATGTAACAATTGCAACATACCTCTGAAAACATCTAAAACACTTGAAACATATATTTTCAACATAGAGGATGGGAAGGCCGGGGACGGGTCGATTTTGGTCATTGCAGTGGGATCCGACGGCGAGCGATGGCGCGCAAGCACCACCAGCAACAGCACCAATGGCGCACACGGGCACCACCACCACCACCACCAATACCAGCAGCACTGGTCTTGGCTCGATGAAAGGTCCTTGTTTGGTTTTGGTAATTAAGTGACAATCTTAGGTGGACTAATTGTGTTTATGTGAGATACACAGGTGATTAGTCCATAGGTATATGTGTGTAAGCAACATATGCCATGACGGTGAAGATGGCTCGGAGTTATTGCAAAGTTTACATATATGATGATGAAGGAGCTCATTGCACATGAGACATGACATTGAGTCATGTGATCAAGGTGGAGAAGATTAAGACATGACTTGGCTCGACGAACCGGTTGCAAATGTGAAGGGCAAGTCAAAGGCTTTGAAGCGAGGGACTGCGTGTGACAGTGAAGCTTGAGCAAGACTTGGCACTGATGGATCGACACAATGGTGAAAAGCAAGTGAAGTCAAGATCGATGAACCAATATGATTATGTGATGATATGAAGTGGATCATATTATTATTGATCGTATTGGTGCATGTGTTGTATCGACAGTGGAGGAGATTGAAAGGAATGCGCAAGGCAAAGGTATAACCTAGGGCATTTCCATTTCATCAGTCATAGGTGTGTAGAAAAGTTGATGACCGGGTTTAGGATAGATGGTTGTACTATCAAGAGGGAAAAACATGTCTACATATCGGTCATCTAGTGCCACTCGAGTGATCTAACTTTGCATCGTTGCTAGGATTGAGTGGCATGGCAAGTTGAGTGGCTAACTCCTTTGAAAAAATATTTGTGAAATGCTAACACACTTGCATATGGTGGTGCACACTTGGTGGTGTTGGCACATTTACAAAGGAGAAAGAAGTTGGAGTTGAAACTGATCAATTCGGCGAAGAAACGAAGGCGAAAAGAGATCACTGTGACTGTGAGTGACCAGACACTAGACTTGACATGCTGGTGCAGCGTCCGGTCATCACGATCGCTCGCTGACACAGTGGCACGGGCATGGCATTGACACATGGCAGACGGTGAAGGACCAGACGCAGGTGGTGCGTCCGATCGCGTCTAACCTGACGCGTCTGATCGTGATTTGAGCGCTCTGAGAGCTCTCTAGAAACGATCAGATGTGGGCGTCGGTGCGTACGGTCATTTTCTCGGTGAAAGCATGTTTGCGTTGACCTAACGCGGGCCAATCACTGTGCTGCGTCCGGTCTTAGCACTGTGCTGCGTCCGATCATGGTTACTGTTGGCGCGTGGCTTATAGCCATTGGATCGTGCGGGCGGCGTTGAACAAAGAAGCCACGTGGACTGCATAGAGTGACCGAACGCTGGCCAGGGGCGTTCGGTCATTATGACCTGTGCGTCCGATCATGTCAAAAAACACCCAGTGAAGGGGTGACGGCTCTATTTGTTCAAGGGGTTATAAATAGAGCTTTGGCCAGCCTTAGGCCGATTGCTGAGCACACTAGAGTCTTGGTAGCATATGTGGTAGTACTTGAGAGCCCTCTAACTCACTTGAGCTTAATAGTGTTCATCCGATCGAGTGAGTAAGCGATTCTAGTGCGATTGCATCGTGAGGTTGCATTGAGTGGCACTAGGTGTTCATCTTGCAAGCCGGTGGGCTTGTTACTCTTAGAGGTTGCCACCTCCTAGACGGCTTGGTGATGGTCTCCGTCGAAGCTCACAAGGAGATTGTGCGGTGCTCCGGAGAAGTGATTGTGAGAGGCATTGTGTTCGCCCTGCAGGAGCCGCGAAGAGTGTCACACCCATTTTCAAGGATAAAATGGAACGCGTAACCTTATGTGCGCCTAGAGATCAATCACACATAAGTCGAAAAATTAAAGAAAAGTATCATCACACTTGTTTATTACATAAACAGATATTATCATATAGTCTTTACACAAATGTAGTGGAATTAAATAGATAACTCTCTTGTGGTGACTCCAATCACAGGTACGTTGACTGGTTGACATCAAGCCTAATACTCATCATGATAATCCTCATTCCAATCTCAATCTGTTGCCCATCCTGAGGTGTGGGAAAATAGCAAGGGTGAGCACATGTCGTACTCAACAGGTGTAACATGGGGTTCATGAGGCTCAAAAAGGATAGACACGGGTTTACTGCATGTAGCTTTTAGTTGGCAATATTTAACAAATGAGTAGCAATAGGTTTACATAATTCCCACAATAAACAACGATCAAGTAATTATAAATAATGAATAGCAAAAACATAAAGTCATTAATGTGTAGCTATTCCGTAAGGGTCCAAGGCCGCTCGTGTCCATGAGCACGGCTATTATAACAGTTTATTAAACTCTGCGCAGAGGTGTACACTTTTATTGTGAGTCATGATTTTCAAATGCATGGGTTAGCTATTCCTAAAGCACTAAAAATTATATAAAGTCATTCAAAAGTTCGTCTAACAAGTTAGGGCCGATAGGATTCTGTAACCTACAAATATAGAGCCCTCCTTCCATATGGCATAACGACTACAGTCTATACACATAAGGAAAGAAGCTGCACTACACCCAACCCGAGAAACACCTAAAGGGTCGAGATGGCGGACTAGAGAGGGTGAATAGTTCTTTCTAAAATTAATCATGTCGGCAAACCGAAACAAATGCAGAATTAAAATTATCGGTCTAGCCAAGACTACACCCCTCTATCTAAGTTCACAAGCACCTCACAAAGATCCTAATTATGTAACTAAGGTGCTTTCCTTAGCAAGAGCTCTCCTAAACAATTTTAGAGCAGGGTCACATAAACCTATGCACTAGTACTTTAGCAAAGTCGGGGAGCTCCTACACAATTCTAGTAAGCAAAAGCACAAAGCCACCTATGCTCACTAGCAATGCTCAATAGCAAGGCAACTAATGCCAAACTAGAGAGCGCAAATTACTTAGCTACACAAACTAAGCAATATGACTAACAAGGTTACACAAACCAAAATAGCCACGCAACGGGAGCTACTTCTATGCTACACAAGCAAGAAGGTAACTAGCAAACTATAAAAGCAAACTAGTTACAAGAGCAACTACACAAGCACAAGTATATGAATACAAATACAAGCTTGTGAATAAAAAAAACCACTGAGAAGATGTACACAATGTTGACATAGTGGTTTTTCACCGAGGTTCACTTGGTTGCCACCAAGCTAGTCCCCGTTGTGGCGATACACCCACTTGATGGATCACGAGCTAATTGACTATCAAGAGTCAAACCCTCAGTGGGTGCCGCACATCCACTCTCAAGATGGGGATCCTTCAAGCCACGAGCTTTACTAGAGTTGCTCTTCGCGATCCCCGCGGGGTGAGCACAATCCCCCTCACAAATCCTTCTCCGGAGCCACGCACAATCTCCACGCGTGCTTCAACGGAGTCGCAAGCCACCAAGCCATCTAGGAGGTGGCAACCTCCAAGAGTAACAAGCACCACTGGCTTGCAACTCGATCACCTAGTGCCACTTGATGCAATCCTCATGATGCAACGGACTAGAATCGCTCTATCACTCGATCGGATGATCACTATCAAGCTCAAGTGAGTTAGAGGGCTCCCAAGCACACCAACACAAGCCACCAAGCCCTAAGGGTGCTCAGCTTATAGCCAAGGGTCGGCCGAGGCATCTATTTATAACCCCATGGTCAAATAGAGTCGTTACCCCTTCACTGGGCAAATTTCGGGACGACCGGACACGCCGGTCGAACTGACCGGACGCGCTGCACCGCGTCCGGTCACCATGCGCCGTCCACGTGTCCCTCCACGTTCAACACCAAATGCCTGATCTCAACGGTCACTGCGCACCAACGGTCAAACGCGATGACCGGACGCGCCGCTCAACCAACCGGACGCGCAGGTGCACACAACACCCGCACGCGCGACGACATGACCGGATGCGCTCCACGCAACGACCGGACACGACAGTGCCAGTGTCCGATCGCGGTCTAGAGAGCTCTCATCATGACCGGACGCATCCGATTGCGTGTGACCGGACGCGACGGTCTAGAGAGCTCCCATCGTGACCGGACATGTCCGATCGCGTGTGACCGGACGCGCCGCGTGTCCGATCAACTCTTCACCACGCTCTACTCCTCTGGGTGCCCGACCGGACGCTCTGGTTCCGCGAGGGACCGGACGCGCCGGTTGCAAACCCTAACACCCGCGCGCCTGACTGCTGTGTTGAACTGACTGGACGCGTCCGGTCAAACTGTGACTGCATCCGGTTCAGCGTCCGGTCACCACTGTGACCTCCGTTCGCCTCCATTTCTTTTCTGACTTCCTGCGTAGTGGAAAATAGTCGTTTCAACTCCTCAAAAACGCCTAAATCCCGCCTCGCAAGCTCGGCGAGAGGGAGAGTGGAACCCAAACCCCTCTCTACCATACAAACTCCATTGCCTTCGCAAAATGTGCCAACACCAGCAAGTGTTCACCACCTTGTGCACGTGTGTTAGCATTTTCACAGTCATTTTACCGAAGGAGTTAACCACTCAATTTGCCACGCCACTCTATCCTAGCAACGATGCATAGTTAGATCACACGAGTGGCACTAGATGATCGATATGCAAACAAATTTGCCCCTCTTAATAGTACGACCATCTATCCTAAATCCGGTCATCAACTTCTCTACACACCTATGACCGGTGAAATGGAAATGCCTTAGGTTATACCTTTGCCTTGCGCAATCCACTCCATCTCCTCCGATGTTGATGCAACACATGCACCAACCATATCACAAATGATATGATCCACTTCATATCATCATGTGATCGTATTGGTTCATCGATCTTGACCTCACTTGCTCTTCACCGTTGCCTCGGTCCATCGGCGCCAAGTCTTGCTCAAGCTTCACCGCCTTGCGGTCCATCACTCCAAAGCCTCTGACTTGCCCTTCACACTTACAACCGGTCCATCAAGCCAAGCCTCATCTTGATCTTTGCCACCTTGGTCACATGACTCTATGTCATGTCTCATATGCAATGAGCTCCTTCATGACACAATCATATGTGGACTAATTCCCTGTGTATCTCACATAAACACAATTAGTCCACCTAAGGTTGTCACTCAATTACCAAAACCAAACAAGGACCTTTCAACACCCCATTTACGTCTTTTAGTAACCTCTAACAAGCTAGAAAATGTTTTTAAACAATTAGAGCCAAAGTCATGTAACTCTCACAGCTGTACTCTAAGTCCCAGATATTCACTTACAGATAGGTCCTTATGGAGAGAAACTAGA
Organism: Saccharum hybrid cultivar R570; assembly: GCA_038087645.1. Taxonomy (NCBI): domain Eukaryota; kingdom Viridiplantae; phylum Streptophyta; class Magnoliopsida; order Poales; family Poaceae; genus Saccharum; species Saccharum hybrid cultivar. Next base: position 7,164,720 of record JAQSUU010000512.1, read on the forward strand.
GCACCATAAAATAGCCCAATGCTCTAGCCCCCTTTAATCCTGTTGCTAAAAAGTCATATTTTAATGTTTATTGCATATTCCATTAGTCAAATTACAAGATCATAGTTCATGTGAAGCACTAGCAAAAGCTACCCAATACAATATCCCAAAGGTGCCAAGGTATAAGTTCAATTCTAGGAAATCCTTAATAGTGACAAGGAACCACATGCAACATAAATTTTAAATGTCTTTCATGAATAGGACAATAAGGATATTCCCATGCTAAACTTGTCTTGATCAAAAGGTTCATGCTGGTCCTGTCGTCAAAGTATTGCTCCTGACCACCGAAGAACTGCTCACCGTCCCAAAGGTGCCAAGGTATAAATTCAATGCTAGGAAATCCTTAATAGTGACAAGGAACCACATGCAACATAAATTTTAAATGTCTTTCGTGAATAGGACAACAATGATAATTCCATGCTAAACTTGCCTTGATCAAAAGGTTCCTACTGGTCCTACTCGTCAAAGTATTGCTCCTGACCACCGTAGAACTGCTCATCGTCTATACTCGATAATACATTAACATATAAGCATCCATAGGCAATCATGCACGAAGCAAACAATATTATAATTAGAACAGTACATCAATAGTAACAAAACAAAATGAAAAGTTTGTAAAATAAATCTACTTCTCGCTATGATCACACAGACGCGAATTGCACGTAGATAGGAGCTATAACAGAGAAGATATGAATTCAACAAGATTTTCTATAGTAAAATAATAGAACAAATATGATCTTGAATTTTAAATGTTGAAAACATGATTAACAGTGATACTAACATGTAGATTACGAGATTACGAATCTAACGCAACTTGAACGGATCAAGTCGGAGTTAAAACAGAGATTTTATAAGCATTTGAATTTAATGGCATAGTTGTAATTAAACAGAACTTTAATTTCGATTTGAAATAAATAAAATTTTGGGTTTTATTCTAAACCGAGGACGGCGGGTTCAAAAACGAAGAAATACAGGGGCTCTTTAACAAAAGCGACTAGCGAAGGGGTATTGGTCATCTTTGGCCGTCGGATCGAGCCTGGACGATCCAAATTAGATTGAAAGGGTCGAATGGGAGCTGCCGGCCAACTACAGGGGAGATGATGGCGGCGCCATGGCCGGCTGCGAGAAATCTTGTCGGCATTCATCGAATCGGCGATACGGTCACTAAACGGCTCAGGAAGAACACCATATGAAAGAGAAGCTCAAGGTGGACTCACCCACGTAGAAAACAAAGGTGGGGTCGGAGCTAGGATGGCGCACGGCTCGAGATGGCAGTGGCGGTGATCCTGCAAGAGTCCGGCGCCGACGTATAAGCAAAAGAAGGCAGGAAAAAGAGAGGAAACGGGCTTGGCGACTTAGCAGAGCCAAGGTGAAGCTCGGCAACCACTTACGGCGATGACACGATGACGGATTCATCGAATCCACGAGCGCGGGCGGAGCTTAGGGTTTCGGGTGGCAATGAGCTCAAGGTGAGGCTGCAGTTGCTGCTACGAGGGTCAAAATGAGGAGCAGTGAGGTGCGGCCTCGGCTTAAATAGCCACCAGGGTGCGCTATCGAAGGAAGGGTGCAAGATTGAGCTCGATTCGATTTCAATGGGGGTGGAAAGCTTGGCTCCCATTTTAGGAAGGTGACGAAGGTAGACGATGGAATGGGGAGGGAGTCGCTGACACGCGGGGGCCAGTGCGTCAGCGGCATAGTGGCGAGGAGAGAAAGCCACGGCCTCTAGCCGGCTTGCTGGGCTCGGCCCAAGAGTGAGCGGGCCAGAATGAGGCGAGGGAGAAGGAGCTGGGCTCCTGCGGCTCTGAATGGGCCAGAAGTAAGGGAGGAGGGAGCGGCCTCGGCCAGGAGAGGAGGCAGGCTGTTTGGCTGGGCCAGCAAGCCAAAACCAGAGAGGATAGAAAAACCTTTTTTTTCTTTTCAAGTTTTCCAAAGTCAAAGCCATTTTCAAATGAATTTTTGAATTCTATTTTATATTTAAACAAACCAGCCAATACAAAGAATAATATGATGCAGCATGTATGCACAGTCATGTGTCTAACCTTATATTTGATTTCATCTTACAAAAATGATTATTGCTCTAGATTTTCATGCACACACAAAAGCATAAATAAATCACTTTCACCTAGTTTAAAGCATGCAAATTTTAGGGTGTTACAAAAAGCAACTCTAGTAAAGTGTGTCATTGAGCTACCCTCACTTGTGGGTAGGTTTTTGCGGTGCCCGATGTGCGGGTTTGGTGGATGATGCCAATTAGCCGCCGAACCACCAAGTGAGCGGTCGACACAACGGGGACTAGCATATTGGCAAATACGTGAACTTCGGGAGAAAAATCATCGTGTCAACATTGTTCTTCCCGTTGGTTTGCAATCCTCGAACACAAGCCTCGTATTTATATTTTATATATTTTACTTGTGTAGTTGCTCTTGTAATTAGTTGTGCTTGTGTAGCTGGCTAGTTACCTTCTTGCTTGTATAGCTAGAAGTAGCTCCCTTACGTGGCTAATTTGATTTTAGTAACCTTGTTAGTCACGTTGCTTAGTTTGTATAGCTAAGTAATTTGCGCTCTCTAATTTGGCATTGGTTGCCTTGTTATTGAGCACTGCTAGTGAGCTTACGAGCTTTATGTTTTTGCTTACTAGTTGAGTAGGAGCTCCCCGGTGTGCAAAGTACCAGTGCATAGGTTTGTGTGACCTTGCTCTAGAATTGATTAGCTGAGCTCTTGCTAAGCTTAGCACCTTAGTTGCTTAATTAGTATTTTTACAAGATGCTAGAGAACTTAGATAGAGGGGTGTAGTCTTGGCTAGATCGATAGTCTTAATTCCGCACTTGTTTCGGTTAGCCGACGTGATTAAGTTTTAGAAAGGACTATTCACCCCCCTCTAGTCCGCCATCTTGATCCTACGCTCGGCCGAGTGGGCGTCGTGCTACGGGAGGGAGCGGGCGGCGCGACACAGCGCACGACCGAAGCGAGGAGTGAGGTGCAGGTAGGACACACGACGGGCAGGAGAGAGGAGCGAGGAGCGAGCGGCGCAAGTGGGGCGCGCAACGGGCGGGAGCAAAGAGCAAGCAAGCGAGCAGAGCGCAGGGTGGGACGCGCGGTGGAAGAAGGACGTAGTAGCGAACAAAGTGAGGCGCGGTGTCCGGATGGGACGGAGGCCCGTGGACAAACATTTCCGTTATTTTTTTTTACATTTTTAGACTATTTGCGAGCAATATAATATAATTTTTTGACGTGGTAGACCTTAGTACCCTTCTTTTTAAATTGAGTTTGACTTATTAGAACAAACTTTTATTCCTTATATTTGAGATGGAGGGAGTATTAATATAGAGTAATTCTTAATGTGCATCAGTAAGCCTGCCGGATCTCTCTTTGCAAGGTTCTTAGTCCAATATCAGACAGACGTGTGCCTAAGTCTTTGGAGCAAACTTAATGGTTTGATCAAATAATTTACCGCACTAACTCGGTAATACCAATACACACGCCGCTGACACGCACGCATGCATATATGATGCGAGACAGATAGAGACTGACCTCAGGCTCAGAGGATGGCCATTCAGTCACGCGGCTCACGGGATGCAATGCAGGTCATCATCAGCTATTACGATTCCTAACGTTGCGATCGCAGTTTGGCGTAAAGCAGTAAAGATGAAGAGACGACGACGTGATAGACATCAGCACGATCATCAGCTATCATGATTCCTAATTAACTGTAGATATAGTAGATATTTTGGACAACGTGATTCTTGTACATGGGCGGCATAAAAGCAGCGGCAGCATCAACATCAATCAAACCAACCTTACCGTTAGTTTAATTTGCTTTCTTATTTGCCGTGCGCTTTGCTAGTTTCTGAACCGGATCATTGTGTCGCTATATACTTCTGCAGCTTAGTTAACTGAAAGGGCCCTGGTGACTTTTACAAGGTGGCAGTAGATCAACCAATCTCTGGGACCTGTCGTGCGAGTTGTGTCTGTGTGAGTGTGTGTGAGTGTGTCAAGTCTAATGTCTAATGTACTATGGAGAGCATGCTTTCGAGTGCTGCATCTGCATTTCTGCACTTGTGCCGGCCCGTGCTACAAGTCCAAGCATATCTGCAACGAGACATGGTAATGGATTGGGGTCCAAATCCATATGAGCAAATCTAACTAAATTCCAAGTCCATCCCTACTCTAATACTAAATGACTCATGTTTAATCCAAAGTCTAAATCTATCGAACATGGTCCAATAATAACAAAATTATCATAACCATGTGTTGATCCTATGTCAAAAACTGGATCGTAGAATTAAAAAGCCCACGTGCCACGTACACCTTAAACTGGATCTATGTGACTAGATATATATGTTGCCCCACTTCGAAAGCTGGATCCTAGAATTTAAAATATCATATTCACACTATTAGATATCAGTGAAATTGACAAAAGTTTATGAGAGATGATTTTTGTCTATATTGAATATTGATGTGACTAGATATACTAGTGGCAAACGCGCGCCCCGGCGCGCGATCAGTAAGGATTTCGGTGAGATTTGCTCGGACAAGATACACATAGGCGTGGTAATCTGTATGGTTAACATGTATTTGCTGATTCATATGTACATTTTGATGCAAGCATAGAGTGTGAGCCATATAGCGGGCATGCTGCTGGTCCGTGGTCTACTACAGCGAAGCTTCTTATTTCTTCGAGGTTGGACATACCTTTTCCAAATTATAGAACTAAGCAAAAGCAGAAATGAAATATGGGTGTATGCTTTAGCAGTTTCATGTGGTACTTAAAAATAATATGCAGGTCTGCCAGTGGTCCTTTGTTGCGCTGATACTGCAGGAAATCAAACATGAATCAGATGGTACCGCAAGTGTGGATGGACGGCAAAGAAAAGCATAAATTGGTGCAGAGAATATATTTTTTCATGGCTACATATAACACACTGAGAGCATATTGGAAAGTAAGGTTGAGACTTAAATAGTGTCTAATAAAATCCATTCTCAAACAATGTACGAAGCCATCAAGTGTTGGATATAAACAGTTGCATATAAAAAAAGCAAGAAATCTAGAATTCCTTTACCATAAATATTTTGAGAATACCTCTATCACATAAGGGTAGGACCAGCCATTCACTTACCAATAGACTGCTACAGCTTTTGTTGCAGGTATATGATTTCTTCTACTCTTCCTTTTTATCAGCCCATCCATTTTTTACCTGAGGGGATTAAAAAATGTGGGACTATATATTGATACGTATTGTTTTCATCTACAATGAAACACTTATTTTATCATATTTTACTTTGCTAAATATAACAGCAGGTGTAATAAACTGAAGCATTACGATGCAAATATTCTGAATTACCTTTTGGCCTATTTTCAAAGTTCAAGAAAAATAGAAGTGTTCTAACCCAAAAAAACACACGCAGGCAGTCCACCTGGTGGGGTTGCAGCAGGATGACTTGCATTATTATATAGTTGAAGCCAGCAGCAAAATTAGATTCTGATCTAGATGTGAGAGTGCTGCAGGTGACCCAAACTCCACAAGAAGCTGTGTTTCGTATAGTATAAAAGGGAAAAGTTAAGAAGCAGAGCAAGCCTAGAACCTTGTTTATGAAGGGAACAAACATTATTGGCTACATGGTATTGCCATGTTCTTTGGTGCTGCCTAATTCCCCCCATCGCACGGCACACACACACGCAAAACAGGAGAAAACTAATCAGGTCTAGTTCTTTCAGAATCCATAGCTTCTGTATGCTGTAAAACTGAAACCCAGGAACAGACCGAACCTTGCCTATATAATAGTAGATAGCCTATATCTAATTTGAAGAATGCAGTAGTCAATATACCAGCTAACTAATGTTAAAAAACCGATGGAAGACATACCAATTTCCATCCTTCTGGATGAAAACAAAAGAGGTGATGTACTGATCTTTATCTTCAAAAATCCTGATGGAAGGCATACCAATTTCTATCCTTCTGGATGAAGAAGGCATACAGAGATTGACCGGTTTAAACAAATTACTGAATGATAGGAAATCACATCCTTGCTGACAAATAGCTAAATTCGTTGTGAACAGACCCCCCAAAAAAAGTAGCACAGGAATACCTAGAAGGATATTTTAGAGCTGTAACTGGCAGCATAAAACAAAGATTCAGTATATATGAGGATTTAGAAAAGGTAGGCAATATGAACTAAGAGGTAGCATCCGAGGTTTTTTTACCTCCTTGTTTTCAACTGGTCTGTACACAGCATAATTAATTTGGTATAGAAAAGTTATGTAGTTTTTTTTGGCGAACCTTACAAATCGTAGGTCCACTATATTAGTGTGCTTTATTGTTTTTAGCAAGGCTAAAACCAAAGTTAGATATAAACCACCCACACCGATGTTCTATAGTGATAATTAACCCATCTCACTTAAGCACAAGACCCTAATTCTTTTTAAGGCAAGGATGATAATTTAATTTTATATAAAAAACAAGAAGTCAAATATTCCAATAAACACGATATCAGTTATTTGAGAACAAACCTTGGATATCAATAATTGAGTTGATTCAATCTATTGTTCTCAATATTAACTTTTTTTAGTAAGACATCTCTTGAATAGAAGAGGACCTCAATTATTTGTGCAAAAAAAATCCAAATTGAATCAAAATCCTTGAGAGACCATACACTGGGATGTAGTCTGTATTCACTATAGCTCTAACTCAAACAACTTAAAATGACTTTGTTTATATAAATGACAGTTAAACTTTTGATATCTTCAGTTCAAAACAATAAGAAAGAGATACATTTACATAGAAAATTAATAAGTTTGAGGATTTAAAAAAGGGAATATTTACATGGAAAGATATAAGATTTAGGTGTACAACGAGGTAAGACTAAGGACCTGGACATTGATATGCACCTGTCATCAACTGTTACCCTTTCCATTCATGGGGGTAGGCCCTGCACAATGAATTGATAATATTGTAATGCCCTTTACCCCTCTTTTAATAAAGGTGTCACTGAATAAGTACAGAATTTGATAAGCAAAATCTTTCCAGGAAAATGCTAGAATGAGTGTTCCAGCATAGTACAGATATGACACTGGCATGAATAAGCAAAATCTTTCCAGCAAAATGCTAGTTCATCACTGCACAACCCCCAAACATCAGTAGATAACACCAAGAATGGAACAAACAATCATCACCGTGCAATGAAGGGTGTCAGTTGTGCACATCATCCACACGTTTGAAAATAAGAGAAGTTGCAGCTTGCAGGAGCAAACGGCCTCCTAGGGGGGAGGGGGGCAAATCACAGTGAGGAGAGGGAGATGAGGGAAGGGAAGGGGGAGAAGGGGAGAGAGCGCACCTCTGCCTTGCGCAACAGGCCAGATGCATTGGTGCGGGGCTCCTCCAGCCAGGTGCACACACATACCTGGCCCGGGCGCTTGCAAGGAGAACACACACTGTAGAGGAAAAGGGAGGAAAAGCAAGGATGGCATGGAGAAAAGCACCCTCCCTTTTTTTGATGGAGCGGAGCAGGCGATGGATGTTTGGGCGTCGCAGGCGTGGCTGCTATACTCCAAGCCAATGGCAGGCCGACAACGAACAACCACCATAGCCATGGTTTGTGTGAACTAAAAACAGTCCTACAATAGGTAAGGGGCAATTTTCAGTATGAAGTAAACAAGGTACTCTAACAAACATTTGGGAACTGAGACCTATAAACGCAATCCATTGGATTAAATAGGAGCAAACTGAGATGCACTGACAGACAAGGAAAACTGTCCAAAGGAGGATCTTCACCTCTGGAGGTTCACGAAGCAGCCATAGCCTGCATGAGAATTGTGTTCTGTATCTAAAATCCTGCATTAGCACCTCTAAAAAATCTGATAAAGTGCAGTTCCCAAAGAATAAATTTAGAAGGTGTTATTAACAAACAAAAGATAGCAGAGGCTAACTAATATTATTTAGCTGAGACATCCGAATACATAACCTTTATCGCATAAACGCTAATGCAAATAACAAACTTGGATATTGAGCTAGGAAAAGCAGGAAGATTATATATCAATAAGGCATACCTGGCAGCACCTTTTCAGTCAACTTATTCTAGATGGAACCATTGTCTAACTAAGTAAAACCAGAATGAAAGTACGACACAACACGTTTCATTTGAGGATTTATACTTCACTACTGGGCAGGATGCAAGCAGCTGTTCTGCTAGGCTACCCATCCTTACGTACAGGCTATAGCTGTGGAGGTCTGAAAGCATCTCCTTTGCCCAGACTAATATGGCCAGACTAATACAGAGCATGAGTACAGATGATATGTGTGATCCAACAACTAAAAAACATAGAAACGAAGTACCTGGCCATCAATAAGGCTGCAATCTATTGTGACTGTAGGCAGTTGGTCTCTGTTTTTGCATCGACAAAACCTGAATCTAGCAAAAAGAAATCAATTTTGTTAAAGCAAAGAGAGGAGAAGAGAACCATCTAAATCTAAATTCTATGCTGCATCACCCTAGACAGGAGCACGGACCTAGCACAGAGGGGAAGCCAACCGCAACGCACTGTGCTGCATCGGGGCCGGTGGCCAATGCACGACCACCCGTGCTGGCGTGTCCCCGATTCAGGGGTCGGGCTGGTTCGTCGCTGGTGTGCTACCTGTACCGGGGCCACCGCCTCCCGCGCTGGCGCCCACCAGCAGAGGTCAAGGGAGAGAAGGGAAGAGATGAAGACTGGTACCTAGGGTTTCGTCGGAGCAGACGCAGCCGCGGTCGTCGGTAGAGAGAAAGGGAGAGCACGTGATGGTGGGAGAGGGAGCGGTGGAGGCGCCGGCGCGCCGGCTCGAGCCAGCCGCACGTAGCGCGAGGAGGCGGCTGCGCCGCCCGTTGCCGCATCGGGAGGGAAGGGAAGAGTGAGGGGAAGTGGAGGGAGAAACGGAGATGAGAAGCAGTAGAGGGAGTGAGTGAGTGAGTGAGTGAGTGAGTGAGTGAGGGAGGGAGGGAGGAGAAGGAGGAGGACGGCTGCCGCCGTCGCCGACGCGCTCCGCTCGCAGCCGGCGCCGTCGGCCCTGCACGCACGTCAGGAGGAAGAGGGAGAGAGCGCAGAGAGAGAGAGAGGAGGGGCGTTTCTTTTTTCTTCGATGTTTGGGTTCGGGAGAAGACAGGAAGACTCGAGAGTGAGGCAACGCTGGACGCCCCCTATTGGCGAGACGCGAGGCTTGCAGAGGCCGCTGGCACCGAACCGTACCTAGTTGAGCTGAGGTGGACCAATCAGGGAATTCAGGGCGACGTGGCCGGTACGACCGCGCGAGAGACAACTGCGGCTTAAAGAGGTTAATACGTGGCCCCATGTCATAAAATCAAAACTAGACATTAAAGGCATGTCTACCTCTTAAGTCAAAATAAAACTTATAGACACTGGACCTTTTGAGTTAATCTCCAATGGATTGTGGATATTGTTGGATCAAATGATGATAATGATGATGATGGCCATCCAGATCCAAATAAAATCACATCCAAATGTAACCAAAGCAATTAGAGTCAAATTAGACTTTGATTATACAATTTCACTCCCATCTCTAGCAACCACAACCAGAATATAAAACTTCTCCTAGTTGATGTGGGGTTTTCCTAGTGTTTAGGATTCAATATTTAGTATTAGCTTTTTCTTACCAAATGTCTCTTAGTAAAGATTCTCATGTGCTGTGACTGGTAATAGTGTTATTATTACTTTAAAACACTAAGATAACTCCACCACTTTGGTAGTGAACTAGTGGTTGTGCACTGCCAGGAGGGAGAGTGATGCCCATGACGTAGCAACATGACCACTAGGCTCGTGTCCAAAGAAAAATAAAGAGACCACTGAGCTGGGGTCGCTCTGTTTCTTTGTGAAGCATCATGTTTGTGTTGTCTCCTCAATAAGGAACTAGGGTTAATGCACTACTCCCTCCTGACTCATTTTAAGGCGGATTGCGGATTTTAACTTAGACCTTGGTCTGAGGCAGGCTATTATGAGCCTAAAAAAGACATTCCCTACCATAAAAGTATACAATAATTTTCATACCTGCCAAGTAATATCTACACTAAACATAAAAATTGTATTCCTAATTGACTTTTTCTTCAAATTAAATTTTCATCTAATCTTATATCTTCTCTTATCACACATCTTTCTATCTTAGTTCCATGTGAGAATTTTATTTATATGATTCAGTTTATCATTTTCTCTCTACTAATAGACATAGTTTCTTGCATACGAAACCATTTGTTTTCTCTCTACTCCCTAATTTCAGTATCACTTTATTATTTTTGCTTACTTGGCACACTAATTGATGTAAAAAAAATATTCTAGTCCAGTAGTCCTTCTATTGGGACTACCCTAAAAAGTCGAAGAGGTTGATAAGTGATTATTGAATGCCTTGTTGGTTAAGAAACTCATGTCAAACAAACAATTGGGCGGACGCATGCAAGCATGCAGCCAAGCAACTGCTAATCAAGCGCAAGGGATCCGTTGCCAGCGTTCAGTTGTGTGCGGCACCCAGCGAGCATCTCCAGCAGCACTACTACTTACCTAAGTAGGAGCTTAACTATTGTCTAGGAGCCTAGTTTTTGTAGTCATCTCGAGCAATACTACCTAAATCAAGCTCATACTTTCCTATTTATACACAATGACATGCAGACCCATCTACTAGCTTGCCTTTTTCTCTCTCCTTTCTTATACACTCATGCCTAATGCCCAAACAACTGAGGAGGAAGGATGCTCGGTGGGGGATTGGAGCCGGTGGGGAGGTAATCCTAGGCGTGGAGAGTGGTTTGCTAGGGAGAGAGCCTGGCGGGAAGGAGCTCAACCGGGGGAAGAGAGCAACCGGGGAGTCAAGCTCAGCCCAGGAGGGTGCTCGACCTGAAAGGGAGCTGATCGTGGAGGAAGTCGACGGGGAAGGGGGCCTCAGAGGAGAGAAGTTGCCGGTGAGGAGGCGATTGCGCTAGCCTACAACCATCGAAATCCCCCTCCCCTCCTCATTTTCCGGTGATAGTGAGTCCAACCTCGATGATGACATGGTATGTCAAGGAGGGGTGAGGCGGGGAGCTAGGGCTCGGGAGACAGGATGCAGTCATAGTCGAGCATGGGCAGGCAACAAACGCTAGCATAGTGGTAGTGGTAGTGCGAGTGGATGGACGACGAGCACTAAAAGCCACTAATACATAGGTGGGCTTCAATCCCGATTGGGAACTGGGTTTTAGTTTCGGTTTTGCAACCGGGATTGCGGATCCGGGACTAAAGGCCGGGGTCATGCAACCGGGACTAAAGCCCATCCTTGGAACTAAAAAAATAGTTTAAATCCTGGGAGACCGGTCTTGCAATGCATGAGTTTCGAACCCAAGACCTCTTGTCTCACGCGTAGCTTCCTTACCAACTGAACTGCACACCACATCTGACAAAGTCCTGGACGCTCTCCTTTTGACTTCACTCGTGAGGGACCTTTAGTACCCTTTAGTCGCTGTCACGGAACCGCCCAAATTATAAGAACAAAAGTACAAAAACAATCACCGGAGCAATTAAATTCCCGTACTTAAGCTCTTATAACTCCGGTAGTCCAATAAAATCCCGAGGGATTTCAAACCAACCAACATACAAGCCAAGATCGTAGTGGTCCAACATAACAGGTCATATGTTACATCCATTTCATAAGTAATTCAACATATATCGGAGTTCAGTAGAGTTATTACAACTCAAGTTCAAAAGTAGCGGAAGCAAAGTAGTTTGAAACTAATATCATCTTAATTCAAATACATGCCAGTACCAAGGTCAATTTTCCCATAAAAGCATGAGAGATAAGATAGCTCAGAAGGATCATGCCCATGATCACACTCCGCCACTACAGCCGGAGTCTTCCAATTCTTGCAGTAGCTATGATACATCACAACCTGCAACAAGTGGGAATAAACCCTGAGTACGAGAAGGTACTCAGCTAGACTTACCCATCATAAACTAGAAATAATATGACACCAAGGAGTATGCAAGGATTTCTTTCAGTGGACTAGCTTGACTCATTTGCGAAAAACATAAGTTATCATGAATAAACTAATTTAAGTCCTTTTGCATCATATTTATTATAACCTATTCAATCTAGGTAAGCACCTATGCTAAAGCAATCACTTGATTAACCATTAACATCAAAGGTTACCATTTCAGGTTTAGCATTTCCAACATTATCCACATAACCATCTGTGTTCCATCATCATTACTACGATGCAGTAACTCGAGTCAAGTGTTCACTATCCAGTGAACGATGGCGATTCGAATCGATTATTAACCAGCTGGTAATTTATTCCTCACACAAACCTCACTCACCCGCTAAAGTGAGGTATTGGTCACCGAGTCAACCATTCAGGTAAAGTCGCGAGCTTGCCAGGAACCACATGTACCCGGGGGCCGTCCGACTGCTCTTTGGCCTTATCATCGCGCCCCCGTTTCCTGCCACTACTGCTTCGGTACAGTGCGTTGCGGGCAATCCACTCGGCCCGAATAATCTCCCAGCTTCGCGGTCGAAAGGTACCTTATTCGGCCAGCTAAATGTGAGGCATGCGTTCAACATGACCCGAGGCCCAACAACGGACGGTCCTTAATCGACACAGGCGGAAACTACAAGCACCCCAGAACCCTGTCTGGTTGCCCCATACTTATTCCGCCCGGTCTCCAATTATTCATCAACACTTGGTTATTTCCAGGATATCATCCATTCCATAGCTAAAGTATTCCAGTAACCACCTATAGTTGCCGGTGACAGGAAATCACCGATCGCTACCGGTCTAAGCAGGGCTAAGCAACATTTTCGATCCCGAACCAAAAATAGGATTTCAGGCATATTTGCGGGACAAGGAAAATGATATATATGCAACAAGTGTTTTCAATCAACTCTTATAACTTAATGCAACAATACATATATAATATATATATACTCAATTGCTTTTGTAAAATAGGAGGCTTAGAATGCTCCGGGGCTTGCCTGAGATCAAACACTGGGTTAGTGATTGACAGATGACACTCGCTCGGCGAGCATCTCCCAACCCGACACTTGTTTAGTCCTTCCATCTTCGGGATAGGTCCACCAAACACCGTCTTCAGGTTTAGCTTCAACATCTCATCCTTCACGTGATGCATCTAGCGAACCTAAATGAGATGCAAGATGCATGCGTATGAATATGATGAATGGTAACACAAGATGCATCACATAATCATTCATGTAAACACACGATTAAGACATAGACACCAAAAGCTAATTAACTAACATCACACAACCAATTAAAGAGGGCAAGCATATTAAGCATAACACAAGTTTAACAAGATCACAAGTATCTTAACTTGACCATCATCAAGGGTATAAGCCACACTTAGCAACACATGGAGTAAACAACCATAACTAGCATCTGACAATTTCTGGACTGCAAACAACATCTACATGTTTGGATCATAACTGGAGTTATACAAATCCAATAGCCATGCAACAAGACATTCTGGAAAGCTTATGAAATTGTCCATAATTCATCTTTAATCATCTTAGCATGATTCTCAAGTTAACTAAGTCAAACATGCATAATTACAGAATCTGGTCCAGAGATTCCAGAGAACAGCTATTTCTGGAACCCAACTTGAAACAGTCATTACTCACAAACTATAAGGCCAAATGCCACCAAAATTTAACACAAGCTAGATTAATGAGTTATCTACAACTTTGTTATAAACATGTTTCTCAGCAAACATCATTTTCATGGTGCAATTACCAAAGTCCCAGAAACTGTCCAGGAAAGCATCAATTGCAAGAATAAATATTAACTTACATTCCAAACATATATTTGGCCACAACCAATGTAACCATCATAAAGTGCATGTTAAATGATCACCAAAAAGCATAGTGCTCATCATTAAATAATTTCTTTTAATGCATTTCTTAATTTATTTAAATAGCAAGGTGAAATAATAAACATATATCAAAATTCCATAATAAAATCTATAAAAATTACAGTAGCTCTTACATACACCCAATAGTCTACTATACAAATTTCAAGCCATTTGGACATGTATGTCAACCTCTATGAAAAAGACAAGTTGCTATTATAAGAATTCATGTGAGAGCAAGATACACTAATAACTCACTCAAATGGCAACCAAAATTCATGAAATTTTTACCACACATCAATCATCATATGAGTAGCATGCCACAAAAATTTCACTTCATTTGGAGCCCTAGATCTACAGTTATGAAAATGACAAATACATCTAGCAATGAAAACCTAGCTGCACAAATCCATTTTTACAGAGAAAACTTTAAACTAAAACATGCAATATTATAGATCTACTGCATAGAGAATTTCACAAGGATTCCAAAAAGTACTCATTTACTATTTTACGATTTTTCTACAATTTACTATGAATTTCCAAAGTTTCTGCAAAAATAATTACGAATCAATCCTCGCGACACTATTCACATGAGTCACTGACTTCGCAGTTAGGACCTCCCCTTTTCTCGAATTTGAGCGCGAAGTCCATCAGCTTCATCCCTCGGCCGGAAACAGAGCAGTTCGCCGGAGCTCGTGATTCCGGCCGCCGTGGTGATCGCCAGCGACGAAAGAGGGGTCCCGGAGAATTAACGAGCCCAGCCGCACCTGTAGGAGGTCCCAAACTTGGACGAGGACTGCCGGTGTAGGGCCGGCCACGTGAGCCAGCGACGGCCGCGGCAGCCTCGCCGGCGCTCGCTCTTCCGGCCACCGTGGTTCTCAACGGCGGCAAAGGAGGGGTGGACGAGCACCAAGGGGGCATAGCGGACTCGAAGGACCATCTTGCATGTCCTGAGATGGGCCAGAATGGCCTGGCCGCGTGCACAGGTGCCCACGGCGGCCACGGCACCTGTGGCAGCGCGCTACGGCCGCGAAGAAGGGCCGGGCAGTGGCTCGCAAGGCCAAATAGAGGGCGGTTGAGCCGGTGGCGCACGCGGTGGGACACAAGAAAGCACGGGGGCAGCGGGAATGCGGCGTCGGCGAGCTTGGCCAGCCAGCCATGGCGGACGCGCGTCCTGCCTCAGAGCGGAGCGAGGAGAGCGCGAGAGGGAAATAGAGAGCAAGGTTGAGTGGGAGGGCAGGCGGGCGCGGTCTTCAAGCGGTCGCCAGCGGGCAGCGGCGTCAGGCTAGCCATGGCGCGTGGCGGCCACACGGCAGCAAAGCCCGTCAATGGTGGCCACGTCCACAGACAGGTGTTGCCCGTTGAGTCATTTCACCGAGCACGTGGCGGGCAGCGACGTGGGCAAGGTGGAACACCGTTTGGGCCTCATCCAGGCTGAATTAGACATTGGGCCATAAACAAAGTTTGTTCACCTCGGCCTGCTCTACGTTTCTTATTTAAGGTGCCCGGCCATTTGAGCTTTGTAACAGCGGATAATTAAGCTCCAAGATGATAGTGCCAATATGTTAACAGCGATCACGGAAACTCGCTTTCGGAGGTCGAAACTCGATCAAACTTAGTGCAACTTTTTGCATGCTCTTCTCCAAGATGTAAGCTCCAACTTTTATTTTTGGCTCAACTCAAGTTGCTTAACGAAAACACGAGAACGCGGCATGCCAACGTCGACGACAATGAATTCCAGACTTAGAAAATTTTCTAAGTGCTGAAAAACAGCAGTTAATCCAATCTTTGAGCCTCTATTTGACTAGGTTAGAGACCAAACTAGCTCTTGACCATTAAACAAAGTTTGTTATAATCAAACTTTTATTCAACTTTCATTTTTGGTCAACCCTCATATCTGGTTCAGAAGTCAACTTTATTTCTCGGTCAACGCAAAGCCCTTTTGCTATAGAATCTTGGGTTTCCATGGTTTTCGGATATTTTCTCCATCTTTGCTCAACACGAACCCTTCATAACTTTTGTTGTAGAGTTCAATTAGAGTTGTTGGAGCAAGGTGGCAAGGTTTGGTTGATGACCTATATTTCCATCCACTTAATAATGAAATTCCAACACTTAGTAAAGTCATTCCAACAAGCATATAACTTATCATTTCATGTGACTTTTTGATTCCAAACGTCATGAAACTTTTCCAGGGATCAATATAGATAGGTACTAAGGTGAGACACCTGAAGATATTGCAATAACACCACCCGAGCATATATCTTGAAAATGGACTATATGTAAAGCAATGGTGCAGCATCCAAGTTTGGGTTGGGGCTCGCTTCCATAGGTTTGACCTTGACATCTTCATCATCACTTAATCTAGCATGTTTGAGCTCAAACCCACGGGTTAACTGGTGGCAAACACCTCGGGTGTTACAGCCCTCCCCCCTTAAAAGAATCGCGTCCCGAGATTCGGTGCGAAGAACTTTCCAAGGGAAGAGAAGCATGTTATCCAATTCCAACATCCATAAGCGCATCAGGCTACTTTGCTTCAAGTAGTAGAAAGGCTAATTTGGAAGATAACTTTCTGGTACTCACTCTACACAGAAACTTTTATCTAAAGAATTTCCTTCACTGACTTCCATGAAGCATTGTTATTTTAGGAGGAATCCAAGACAATACGGTACTTCGTTCATGGTGCACCGAGGGTACTACGAGCATGGACAAATTACTCATAGCATTTACTTTTCTAGTGGCATAGTATGTACACTTCCGATAAGGGTTGGATCCATATACGAGATAATCATTCTTTGAGGCTATCAGAAACCGTCTAACCAATAGACAATGTCTATACCGGTCATAGACTATTCACTCACTCAGATGCCAACTGATGGAAAACTACATATTGCTCCACATGTGTAGTTCTCTTTCTCTGATGCCAACACTGTATTATCTGAGTCTATTGAGGGAACAGTGAAAGTGATAGCTGACTCTGTCGGTACTGGATTTCTGCCAAATGTTACCTAAGAATATTCTCTTATACAAAGGCACATAGGGGTGCAATTAGTCCTTCCAAGGGTACTGAGGGTTGTCTAACAGCAAGATACCTATCAATTGCAAATTCTTGGCATGCATTACAAACATAACCTTCCAATGCAAGGGATGATCGCAGTCAACATAGAAATCACCGATTCTGTATCCTTTTGTTTTCTGTTCATATCACATAAACTACTGCTCCAATATGCACAAATATTGGTGGGCATATAGATCCATGGGTCTTCTAACTACTCGCCAAAATTGAGCTCAAACGGACACCATTTGACTATCCAACAACCCATCCACCAAAATAGCTCTGTTCTGAAATGGCAGTAAACCAAGTTGACAAGACATCTCTCAAATCCTATGTTTTACTCAACCAATACTCATACCAACTTAAGACATTGAAGGGTCCTAAGCAAGGAATGAGGTTACCAAGTTTGGGGGTCAATCCAACTTCGTTTGGGTCACTAACCGTTGGCGTGAAGATAACCGGTGTAGTGCCACAAAATTCTGGACAGATTTCGTGTTCTTCCTTTTCTTTTGCTTCACATGTTGAGGTGTGTGTTTTGCACTCTCTGATCTTTCTCATAGTAGTAGAAGCCTTTCTCTAGTCTTTCACTTGGCTAATACAACATCTTGTACTATATACGTGATTGTCCAAGATGGAATTGACTTGATAGCGCATTTGGAGAAGATGCAACACCTGCATTGCTGACCGGCTTCATGGCCTCTTTGCTTACTATTGTTCGCTGAGACATAACCATCATGGCTATCAAAGAATTGTTATGTGACTGGAGATTAACCTTCTTACTGGTAACTAATCAGTTGTCTCTCAATTCTTAAAGTTCTAACCTTTACTCCTGACCACCACAATAATTGCAGTCGAGGCACAAACAAGTGGTCGGCATCAAAGTCTACAGATAAGGAGTCACACCAGAGAGAGTTGATTTCATCTGTATGACTGTCATCTACACAAGGATCAAGACTTTGATAGTTAGGTCATATGCACCATGTGACGATCGGTTCTTTTCCAATGGATAACTTGTCCAATCATTTAGTGTTAGGTGCCCATTCGAT
Source organism: Saccharum hybrid cultivar R570 (assembly GCA_038087645.1). Classification (NCBI taxonomy): domain Eukaryota; kingdom Viridiplantae; phylum Streptophyta; class Magnoliopsida; order Poales; family Poaceae; genus Saccharum; species Saccharum hybrid cultivar. Next base: position 7,182,721 of record JAQSUU010000512.1, read on the forward strand.
TCAACAAGGATGACATACATTGCTCAATCGATGACCGACGTCGTACAAGGACACTTGGGAAGAGTCACTTGTCTACCACCTCTTGCAGTCTGTTAATGTTTATGTCGGTGACTGTTCTTCAAAGGTCATCTTCTTAGCAACTTCAAGAGATATCTGCTACATAAGGTCTAAGATATGAATCTTCAGATAAGATGTAGGGAGATAACCAAGAAAAATGGTCACGAGAAATAACACATCGGATGTCGTTTCGTAATGGATCATGAATAGCAACCCTGATACCAGCGCGTGCCGAGCAGCACAACCTTGTGTGCGCGCCCACAGGAGGCTCTCGGTTTCGTCGCGGCACCATAAAATGCTAATCGTAACACCATTATTAAACGCACAAACAAAGTGGAATTTCAAGTGGCACCGATTGGGTGGTAAGAACAAGCACCAGACAAGGGAGGAGTAGCAAGCAAGGGTAGTTACAAGGTTTAGAGTCAACACGGAGGCGATCCGAGGATTAAAACACAGCGCAAGGGAACATAGCTTAATTGCCGAAGACAACTGAGCAAGGGTTCTCGGTCACGTTGGACAACAATATGAGATCAAGATTAATAACGTTGAGAGACGTTAGAAGTTGAGATGGACTTTAGCAGACTTCTAGAACAAAATGATACACCGATCAGAGATTGGGTTGATAAGATAGCCACCTGATTTCGCAAGCAAAGATTTCTAGATTAGACAACGAGAGATTAGCGTTGCTCGGATCATCTGTAGGAGAGACAGTCGGGAGGTCCAACATGGAATTGGGTATGGTCTCCAAAACTTGGCAGGCAACAACTGTGGTCAAGATCGACGTTCGTTAGGACTTAACTGGGTTGGTCAATGGAACAAGGGCATTCTCCAAAAGGTAGCGGACGTCCAAGACCTAAGCAAACATATAAGGGGACTACGCTAGGGCCTACGGTTCAAGCAAGGCATGGATACAAAAACATTCAAGGGCTAGCAACCACGTTTACAGCTCTGGCTCCTACGAGAGAATCTAATTAGAGACGACAACCATGCGATTACGTAGCGTGGGCGTTGTTCTAGGATAAAGCATCTTCAACACTCACATGCTCACCGAGGACAAAAGAGAGGTCAACTATGACACTACCTATATAACAAGCATCTACACAACATCACCGTTTTAAGCGGACACTTGAGATTATTAGCCAGGTTAGCTTAAGCATCCAATACTAAGCATAAGGTTCACACCTAACAAGCATTTTTCAACAAGAACTAACTACAAGTTTAGCCAAAACAAAAGTATGCTAAAGTAATCAACTTAGTGCATGCACATCAATCTCAATTTACTTATTTATTAGGACAAAGGTGGGAGGAACATAGTTATATGCACAAAGCAACAATCATGATGATGTATGCTTCGTCTTATTCGTCCTCACAAGATTGCCAACCTAAGGTGGCAATCACGTTCTATGTCGGTGGCATAACACGCATTCTCTCGATATAGGGCTAGTCGTCAGCTACATTCAACTTACGCATTCGTGGTTAGCGTACCTGTAGAAAATTTCATTGCAGCCCAACAATTCCCAATATAGCACACAATGAAAGCAGTAAACTAAATACTCTCCATACATACATCCCCTGATGCATATACTTTGGTATCATAGCTACCCAACAAATGTACCCACAATTAAGTACTTTCATAAGTACATGGTTAAACATGTAATTATGCCAGTAGCCACAGCTAACTCTCCCCTAGACCGATGGTTGAACGGTCATGCTCTCCCAACTCACACTTACCTTGGCGTAGGTGCGACGTTGCAAGAATGTAACTCTAGCGACATATATGGCTATTTCATATATGAAGGTTACCACTACCATTCGACCACAGGGTAACGGTGCGGTCAAGTTATCACTCATACATACCTTGGCTTGGGTGTAGATGCAAAAATTTAAAACCCCCCAAGTTAGTACTTAATTAAGCCACCTAAGGGTCCTTAATTGGGCATAAAGGAAATGACCACTGGCATACCTAGATTTAAAATTCAGATTTGAACAAACCTATATATGTAGTAGCTATAAGTTGTAAAAAAAACATCGTTTTGCAAACAAAAAAAACTTTTGTTTTCAATACACATATGACATGTTTAGTGTTGAACCTTGCTCCGATACCAGCTGTCACGGAACCGCCCAAATTATAAGAACAAAAGTACAAAAACAATCACCGGAGCAATTAAATTCCCGTACTTAAGCTCTTATAACTCCGGTAGTCCAATAAAATCCCGAGGGATTTCAAACCAACCAACATACAAGCCAAGATCGTAGTGGTCCAACATAACAGGTCATATGTTACATCCATTTCATAAGTAATTCAACATATATCGGAGTTCAGTAGAGTTATTACAACTCAAGTTCAAAAGTAGCGGAAGCAAAGTAGTTTGAAACTAATATCATCTTAATTCAAATACATGCCAGTACCAAGGTCAATTTTCCCATAAAAGCATGAGAGATAAGATAGCTCAGAAGGATCATGCCCATGATCACACTCCGCCACTACAGCCGGAGTCTTCCAATTCTTGCAGTAGCTATGATACATCACAACCTGCAACAAGTGGGAATAAACCCTGAGTACGAGAAGGTACTCAGCTAGACTTACCCGTCATAAACTAGAAATAATATGACACCAAGGAGTATGCAAGGATTTCTTTCAGTGGACTAGCTTGACTCATTTGCGAAAAACATAAGTTATCATGAATAAACTAATTTAAGTCCTTTTGCATCATATTTATTATAACCTATTCAATCTAGGTAAGCACCTATGCTAAAGCAATCACTTGATTAACCATTAACATCAAAGGTTACCATTTCAGGTTTAGCATTTCCAACATTATCCACATAACCATCTGTGTTCCATCATCATTACTACGATGCAGTAACTCGAGTCAAGTGTTCACTATCCAGTGAACGATGGCGATTCGAATCGATTATTAACCAGCTGGTAATTTATTCCTCACACAAACCTCACTCACCCGCTAAAGTGAGGTATTGGTCACCGAGTCAACCATTCAGGTAAAGTCGCGAGCTTGCCAGGAACCACATGTACCCGGGGGCCGTCCGACTGCTCTTTGGCCTTATCATCGCGCCCCCGTTTCCTGCCACTACTGCTTCGGTACAGTGCGTTGCGGGCAATCCACTCGGCCCGAATAATCTCCCAGCTTCGCGGTCGAAAGGTACCTTATTCGGCCAGCTAAATGTGAGGCATGCGTTCAACATGACCCGAGGCCCAACAACGGACGGTCCTTAATCGACACAGGCGGAAACTACAAGCACCCCAGAACCCTGTCTGGTTGCCCCATACTTATTCCGCCCGGTCTCCAATTATTCATCAACACTTGGTTATTTCCAGGATATCATCCATTCCATAGCTAAAGTATTCCAGTAACCACCTATAGTTGCCGGTGACAGGAAATCACCGATCGCTACCGGTCTAAGCAGGGCTAAGCAACATTTTCGATCCTGAACCAAAAATAGGATTTCAGGCATATTTGCGGGACAAGGAAAATGATATATATGCAACAAGTGTTTTCAATCAACTCTTATAACTTAATGCAACAATACATATATAATATATATATACTCAATTGCTTTTGTAAAATAGGAGGCTTAGAATGCTCCGGGGCTTGCCTGAGATCAAACACTGGGTTAGTGATTGACAGATGACACTCGCTCGGCGAGCATCTCCCAACCCGACACTTGTTTAGTCCTTCCATCTTCGGGATAGGTCCACCAAACACCGTCTTCAGGTTTAGCTTCAACATCTCATCCTTCACGTGATGCATCTAGCGAACCTAAATGAGATGCAAGATGCATGCGTATGAATATGATGAATGGTAACACAAGATGCATCACATAATCATTCATGTAAACACACGATTAAGACATAGACACCAAAAGCTAATTAACTAACATCACACAACCAATTAAAGAGGGCAAGCATATTAAGCATAACACAAGTTTAACAAGATCACAAGTATCTTAACTTGACCATCATCAAGGGTATAAGCCACACTTAGCAACACATGGAGTAAACAACCATAACTAGCATCTGACAATTTCTGGACTGCAAACAACATCTACATATTTGGATCATAACTGGAGTTATACAAATCCAATAGCCATGCAACAAGACATTCTGGAAAGCTTATGAAATTGTCCATAATTCATCTTTAATCATCTTAGCATGATTCTCAAGTTAACTAAGTCAAACATGCATAATTACAGAATCTGGTCCAGAGATTCCAGAGAACAGCTATTTCTGGAACCCAACTTGAAACAGTCATTACTCACAAACTATAAGGCCAAATGCCACCAAAATTTAACACAAGCTAGATTAATGAGTTATCTACAACTTTGTTATAAACATGTTTCTCAGCAAACATCATTTTCATGGTGCAATTACCAAAGTCCCAGAAACTGTCCAGGAAAGCATCAATTGCAAGAATAAATATTAACTTACATTCCAAACATATATTTGGCCACAACCAATGTAACCATCATAAAGTGCATGTTAAATGATCACCAAAAAGCATAGTGCTCATCATTAAATAATTTCTTTTAATGCATTTCTTAATTTATTTAAATAGCAAGGTGAAATAATAAACATATATCAAAATTCCATAATAAAATCTATAAAAATTACAGTAGCTCTTACATACACCCAATAGTCTACTATACAAATTTCAAGCCATTTGGACATGTATGTCAACCTCTATGAAAAAGACAAGTTGCTATTATAAGAATTCATGTGAGAGCAAGATACACTAATAACTCACTCAAATGGCAACCAAAATTCATGAAATTTTTACCACACATCAATCATCATATGAGTAGCATGCCACAAAAATTTCACTTCATTTGGAGCCCTAGATCTACAGTTATGAAAATGACAAATACATCTAGCAATGAAAACCTAGCTGCACAAATCCATTTTTACAGAGAAAACTTTAAACTAAAACATGCAATATTATAGATCTACTGCATAGAGAATTTCACAAGGATTCCAAAAAGTACTCATTTACTATTTTACGATTTTTCTACAATTTACTATGAATTTCCAAAGTTTCTGCAAAAATAATTACGAATCAATCCTCGCGACACTATTCACATGAGTCACTGACTTCGCAGTTAGGACCTCCCCTTTTCTCGAATTTGAGCGCGAAGTCCATCAGCTTCATCCCTCGGCCGGAAACAGAGCAGTTCGCCGGAGCTCGTGATTCCGGCCGCCGTGGTGATCGCCAGCGACGAAAGAGGGGTCCCGGAGAATCAACGAGCCCAGCCGCACCTGTAGGAGGTCCCAAACTTGGACGAGGACTGCCGGTGTAGGGCCGGCCACGTGAGCCAGCGACGGCCGCGGCAGCCTCGCCGGCGCTCGCTCTTCCGGCCACCGTGGTTCTCAACGGCGGCAAAGGAGGGGTGGACGAGCACCAAGGGGGCATAGCGGACTCGAAGGACCATCTTGCATGTCCTGAGATGGGCCAGAATGGCCTGGCCGCGTGCACAGGTGCCCACGGCGGCCACGGCACCTGTGGCAGCGCGCTACGGCCGCGAAGAAGGGCCGGGCAGTGGCTCGCAAGGCCAAATAGAGGGCGGTGGAGCCGGTGGCGCACGCGGTGGGACACAAGAAAGCACGGGGGCAGCGGGAATGCGGCGTCGGCGAGCTTGGCCAGCCAGCCATGGCGGACGCGCGTCCTGCCTCAGAGCGGAGCGAGGAGAGCGCGAGAGGGAAATAGAGAGCAAGGTTGAGTGGGAGGGCAGGCGGGCGCGGTCTTCAAGCGGTCGCCAGCAGGCAGCGGCGTCAGGCTAGCCATGGCGCGTGGCGGCCACACGGCAGCAAAGCCCGTCAATGGTGGCCACGTCCACAGACAGGTGTTGCCCGTTGAGTCATTTCACCGAGCACGTGGCGGGCAGCGACGTGGGCAAGGTGGAACACCGTTTGGGCCTCATCCAGGCTGAATTAGACATTGGGCCATAAACAAAGTTTGTTCACCTCGGCCTGCTCTACGTTTCTTATTTAAGGTGCCCGGCCATTTGAGCTTTGTAACAGCGGATAATTAAGCTCCAAGATGATAGTGCCAATATGTTAACAGCGATCACGGAAACTCGCTTTCGGAGGTCGAAACTCGATCAAACTTAGTGCAACTTTTTGCATGCTCTTCTCCAAGATGTAAGCTCCAACTTTTATTTTTGGCTCAACTCAAGTTGCTTAACGAAAACACGAGAACGCGGCATGCCAACGTCGACGACGATGAATTCCAGACTTAGAAAATTTTCTAAGTGCTGAAAAACAGCAGTTAATCCAATCTTTGAGCCTCTATTTGACTAGGTTAGAGACCAAACTAGCTCTTGACCATTAAACAAAGTTTGTTATAATCAAACTTTTATTCAACTTTCATTTTTGGTCAACCCTCATATCTGGTTCAGAAGTCAACTTTATTTCTCGGTCAACGCAAAGCCCTTTTGCTATAGAATCTTGGGTTTCCATGGTTTTCGGATATTTTCTCCATCTTTGCTCAACACGAACCCTTCATAACTTTTGTTGTAGAGTTCAATTAGAGTTGTTGGAGCAAGGTGGCAAGGTTTGGTTGATGACCTATATTTCCATCCACTTAATAATGAAATTCCAACACTTAGTAAAGTCATTCCAACAAGCATATAACTTATCATTTCATGTGACTTTTTGATTCCAAACGTCATGAAACTTTTCCAGGGATCAATATAGATAGGTACTAAGGTGAGACACCTGAAGATATTGCAATAACACCACCCGAGCATATATCTTGAAAATGGACTATATGTAAAGCAATGGTGCAGCATCCAAGTTTGGGTTGGGGCTCGCTTCCATAGGTTTGACCTTGACATCTTCATCATCACTTAATCTAGCATGTTTGAGCTCAAACCCACGGGTTAACTGGTGGCAAACACCTCGGGTGTTACAGCCACCAACCGGGACTAAAAGGGTCTTTGGTGCCTGTAAAATTTAGACCCGGGACTAATGCTTATATTAGTTTCGGATCCCAACACAACGAGACTAAAAGTGCGAACCGATAGTCGTTTCTCTACTGGTGAGCATTAGGATCAATTGAGAAGGCAGGAGTCCAATCCGGGGGGAGTCGGAAAAAAAGAGTCCAATCCGGGGGTGGCCGGAAGTGGGGTGGAGGGGGATTATCAGACATGACGATGGTCAGGCGTGGGAGTCAGGTTGATGGGAGGTGTTTCAAAAAAAAATAGACAATTGAAAAGTAGGGGCCTCCTACGTGACATTTGGGAGAAGGGCTGGAGGGGATTTGGAGAGCCTCATATACTTTTACTTTTTATTAGTGAGTTCTTTTACCTACTTTAAGTTGGAGGACCATTTTTTATTATTTTTGCTAAAATAAGATTTAAGGGCAGTCATTTAGCAACCTTCTAGAGTTGCTCAACCTTAGTACACCACGATCATGTCTTGGTTCTCCATGTTAACCTCAGCGCACACTTCACAAAAGAGTCCGGAGCGAGTGCAAATTATGTCCTGTGATTGGCCTTTTCTTTTGTTTTGTTAGTTGGGGTCAACAATGTCTCTTTTTGAAGGATGACGGCCAATAGATGTTTTTCCATGGCCATAAAAAATCAACAAAAAGGGATTTACCCTACCTGTCTGTACTTTCCCATTTGTACCGTGCAGAATCATATAATTACGTAATAGTTTCGCAAAAAAAAATATAATTACGTAATAAGCATCGCACGTAGCGTGAGCAACTTTTTGTGAACGTGATTTCTCCGTCAAAGTTGATGTTGAGAGAAAGCAGGCAAGCAAATATTGGCAAATCGACCAGAGCATTCAAAAAACATGCTTCGATTATTTTTCAAATATAAAATTCCGATCGACTAGGATCGGTTGTCCCTGTACCTTTCTGCTTGGTCATGAAGTCATTGTAATATCTTCTCTTTCTTTTTATTTTGAACTTCGCTTCATTGATTAAACAGTGTTACTATAATCAAATTGCAAACAAGGCTGCAGGAAGCTAAGGGTCTCAGCCCAAATAAAAGAAGCTAGAAAAGAAGAAGCAGGTTGGGCGCAGAGATGTGTTGCAAAATTCGTAGTTCTTTTGGTATGGACCACCTGAAATGAGATGGTCCTCTCCTCGACATCATCAAGTATAGCCTTGATCTCCCAAAGTGCTTCCATCTTCTCTCTTCTCTTCTCTTTCTATTCTACTAATAGTATATAAGACTTTGTCTGATCCATGTATCTATCGAATGTGGTCAGCTTGGGCTAGCTTCCATATTTGTGCATGGTTGGTCGTTGATCCGATCATCACTTAAGCGAAGTAGTACGCATGAACAGCAACGACCCGCAAGTGTTGGTGTGCATTGCTACGAACTCATCAAACTAGCTAGCAGAGATCCACACACATCCTAGTGCCCCCTGTAGGCGATACAGTGAGTCCACTTAATTTTTTTTAGATTGCCTCAACCTTCGAGTGCACGACGTATGACGTATGTTTGAACTCGTGCTGACACACACCACACCCACACACACTTCTAGTGTGCAAGTTTGATGTGCAACTTATATTTAAAGGTCTAAGATAATTTTTTGTTGTAATCTTTGTGCTGTACTTTTTTGAACTTTCTTTTTAATAAATTTCAGTAGGGGCTCTGGCCCCTCCTGTTCCTTAAAAAAAATATAACGGCCGAGAGATATTGACACTTGTGGCTCATCCATGCGATGATGTAGAACGATGTTTTTATTATATAGTGTCTACGTGTGTATATATTTGTGATAGAATAGCAACGACCACGTGTGTATATGGATCGGGGGTGGAAACTTAGTTCATTTTTCATCCTAATCCATCCTCATCCATGTAGATTGTGATAGATTTGAGTGTCCAAAACAAGTTCTCACTTTATTTGTTGTTTTTCTATTACATTCCTTAGTGACATCGTGGATCTATCACATAATTAAAGAATATAACAGCTGTCGGCTGATGGTTTTTACGGTTAATAAATCGACGGATGCTATTTTATTGTGAGAGAAAAACACTGTACCATGGCTAATAAGTCGAGCTGAACACGGCAGATGCGGTCCAATGCTGAAATTGTATTTGCTCTCTTATATAAACCTAAGTCCCGGCTTCATTAGTTTTTTTTTTTGAGCAAAAAGTTCCGGCTTCATTAGTGGACGCGAACAGCGGCACATGCGGTCCAATGCTGAAATTGTATTTTGTCTTTGTGGCCCAGCAGCGCCCGTCACATTGGAGTTACGGCTGCCGATTTTCCAAGTTTTGTGGACGGACGGACGGGACGCTGATTTTGTGGCCCAGTCATAATGAGCAGCCCACGAGAGAGATAAGGCCCAACTTTTGTTTCAACTCTGATTTCCCATCACACACAAAAAAATAATAATAATAATCAGAAATAAAAAAAACTAAAATTACTGATCTTTCACATATAAAATGTGTTCCTATCATGCCTAACTTTTCCTTTTCTTAGGGCACAATCAATTATGCCTAATTAATTAATAACCATATAAAGTACGTAGTAGTGGCGTGCCTCTCGGTAAACATACACATGCAGTATCTTTTACCCTGCCTTTCTTTAACTCGATGGCGCCTCCGTCAAATAAACGAAGCGACTACATAAAAGTAAGCAATTTTAGGGAATGCGACGAACAGGTGTCAGTCAGGTGAGCAACGTACACATGTTTGTCTTTTTTTTTTTTTTTTTGAGAATCTGAACCATAAACCTTGCCTAGTTGTTCCTGGTCTTTGGTCCATATATGGATCCCCGGCCGCCCTAGGAAATATGCAACACGAAAGAATACCAAACAAGTTTTCCCATGGAAGAGGATCGATTTTCCAGCAAAGGAAGGCAGCCATCAAGTTTGATAAAAAAAAATATTTTACTATTACTTTGACGTTGTTACTTGTTAGGCATGCATGACATGACCAGCTAGCGTCGTTGCCGTCGAAGTTGCACTAATGTGGAGACTGACCCTCGATCTCGGTTGGTCAGTTCTTTTAATCATCAAATCTATTCGTCTATTTTTTGCTCGAAAATGTGTTTGTCTGGATTCAATTCATAGCTCATATATATTTCGGCTATTTGTTCTTTTAACTGCCATGCATGAACTAGCACTACTAGTCAAGGTCATTGTCTCTGTCTCCCCTGAATTTGGGAGACATGCATGATGCATCCGACGTCGTACGTACGTGGTCACCGATGGGCCAGGCAGACGATGACTACGTACAGCGATTCAGCAACTCGGCGTGCCTGACCTGCTGCTGCCATTAGACCATGGCTCATTTTTTTCTCTAAAAAATGGTGAAGCGAGAAATATTACGGTACGGTGCTATGCAACCTGCTGTGAACCTAAAACATAATCAATGAGACGCATCAATTTCTTCACAGCATGTAAAGATCGAGAGAGTGAGAGAGTTGTGTAGGCAGGCTTGCTATTAGGCCAGTCTCAGTGAGATTTCATCAGAGTTTTATGGGTATTAAATAGGATGATGTGGGACCGTATTGATGAAGAGAGAGATGATAAGAGTTTTATGGGAGTAGAGAGAGTTTCATGAGGATGAAATTCTTCTGCACTGTTTTCAAAATATGGATGCATTGGTAACAGGGTCATGAAATCCCCACTGAGACTGACCTTAGGTAAGGATAATAATATACTGGTTTCCAAAGAAGAAATAATATATTAGCCACATACAGTCCTATGTTCAATCTACTCCCTCCGTCCATAAAAGAATGCGATTATAGGATCCGTGTCAGTCAATCATAGATCAGCTAGTTGGGTTTCCTGTGGTGGAACCTGCCCACCTGGGTTCAAGTACTCGACTTGGCACGAGTGCTTGTATTTTCCTGGATTTATTTCAGGATTTAACGGCGCTATGCTTTTAGTGATAGGCGACGTCCCCGTCGACAGTGAGGCACCTATGGTGACTTCGTGAATCTCGTGATCTACCGGCTCAGTCCTTCAGAGGTGCTCATAGGGGTAGGGTTCGCGTACGTGTGTTCATAGGGGTGAGTGTGCATGTGTCGTGAGTGTTTGCGTTGTACTGTGTAATTCTCAAAAAAACTAGCTCAACTCTGAGTAAATTTATAGTAAATAGTATCATGTTTATGTCTTTAAATAAATTTACAATAAAAATATATTTTATAACAAATCTAATGGTACTTAATTTGTATCATGAATATTTGCTCTTTTTACGTAACTTTAGTTAAAATTTAAACTATTTAACTTTTCGAAAAACGAGAATTACATTGTATAATGGACGGACGGAGTACTAGCGATGCAGGACCGGGCCAGGGATGGTTCATAGATGAGACCGGTCTGGGCGACGAACACAATCGACGATGGTTGTTGGGCCGAACACACGAGAAAACTGTCTAGCAGAAAGGACTACAATATTTATCAAAAAAGAAAGAAAGAAAGAAAGGACTACAATATATAGAGAGAAAAATTGCACAGGGACCGTCCACACCTGTCACGTGTGGACGTCTAGCCGCGATTTGGGTGCTTGGAGGCAGGGAGCCGGTCGATTAACAAGTCCACGTGCCGCGATTTTGGCGCTTGGAGGTAGAAGCAGCCAGTTAATTACGTGCCGCGATTTGGGTGCTTGGAGGCAGGGAGCCAATCGATTAACAAGTTCACGTGCCGAGATTTTGGCGCTTGAAGGTAGAAGCAGCCGGTTAATTACGTGCCGCGATTTGGACGCTTAGAGCGAGACAGAGTCAATCGATCGATTAACAAGTCCACATGCCGCGATTTAGCTGAACGTCGCACAATACCGAGTACGGAAGGTCCCTATGCAAAAAAAAAAAAAAAAAAATCGAACGAAGCCAAGGGCTAAACACAACCACATATTTTTTTTACTTAATATATATCTATATTCAATGGTATATATATGATTAAAAATTCTTGTCATATTATTTATGTTTTCTAGACAACAAGTCACATAAACACACAGTTAGAATAAAATATTTAATTTATCTAAACTTGTTTACCTAACATATTAGGACATATTTAGCTAAATTTTAGATCTTAATAAATGTGTATTTACATTTCATTAGGTTGTTTCCACCAAGTTATCTAACATATTACTTCGTTTGAAGTATATGGGATTCGATCGGCTAGACTGTAGCCTGCAGTTTCCACCACAAGGTTGAAAATATATACGATTTGACGGTAACAGAGCAGTTATCTATTGTGGCTAATGAAAAGAAGAGCATTATTGCGTATAATTATTAGGACATAGAAACTGTATCCTAATACGGGCTTACTTGTTAATTAGGGTTATTATTATTCTCTTCTTGCCACACAAGTGCTTAACCAAAACTTGCCTAGCTAGTTGTCCACCACCTTTGCAACTGATCCATGTATCCCATAGCATCAGCTACATATTCCACAAGAAACAGAGCACCAGGCAAGTATTCTGATCGAGCACGGTTTTCCTTTTCCAAGAAGGTACGCAGGCATCAGGTTTTACACGTGCGGGGACGGGATTACTAGCCATGGCACCAGGGACGAAGCCACGAAAAATTTAGGTCGGGTTGAACAAAAGTCCACGACGACTTAACTCTACTATGACCCATCACAATAGACAAATATATAATAGCTTGAATCAATCTTATATTGAAAATGTCAACTAATGACGAAATTCACAAATACATCATGAAAAAAAAGGATGCAGTTCATTCATACCAAAAGGATGGAGTTCATTCATACCAAAAGGCCCAATTGCCAAACTAAGAAACAGTGCATGACGTTGCCTCACATTATTCCTCCAAAGTAGCAACCTACACAAATCGACATAATTGATTAGTCAAACATATATTGACATCCAAATTATGAATTTAGAAGAGAATAGAGCGTACCACTACTTTTTTAGGTAATAACATATGACGCTTTTTCATCTCTTGAAACCGTTTTTTGATCTTTTCATTATCAATCTTTTTAAATATCTCCTTCTCATTATAGCATATCATCAAGTCATTAAGCCATTAATCACCCATTTTATTACGCAAATCTGTCTTTATAATGTTTAAGGCTGAAAATATCCTCTCAACTGAAGCTGTTGCCACCGGTTGTATCAAGATTAGCTCAATAAGACGATACACCAATTTATAAGATGTGTGCATCTTAGTGTTGACCATAATTTCAGCAACTTTTTCAAGCTCAGTGCAACCAAGAAAGTCTGGAGTTCTTCTAGCACGGCTGACAAACTGTCTAAGTTGAGTTGGCAAAACAGCAAGGTCACCAATATTAAAATCCTCGGCATAAATTTCAGCAAGCCTCACAAGTTTGTCCACATCAAAATTAGAGAATGAGTTTCTTGGGTTAAAAGCAGCCATACATACTAATAACTCTGAACTAATTTCACTAAACCGGTGATTCATCTCACTCAAGATGGCATCAATGGCGACCAGAAAAAGCTCAACATGATAGTAATGCATGTTTGTTACCTTTTGCTTTCTTCTTCTAGATGTTCCTCTAACATTTATTTGCTTGTCCATATCTGGCACTTCAATCTCATTCTTCTCACAGAATGTTACCACTTTTTTGAGTAATGGCTCCCATCCATTTTCCCTCATATCCTGCAAGCTATCTTTCACATCTGTGATCAAATGCATTGCCTCAACTATGTCTTGATCCTTTGCAAAGCTTGTGACAAAATATCTGTCATGCTCAACAATTGTATCATCAAATGCAGGATGAACACAAAATCAAAGCTCTCCATTTTTTCAATTAAACCTAAAGCTCTACCATTATTTGTTGGTTTAATAGAATCCTTCTTCACTATCTCAAGCACATCTATGATAGCCTCCCACATCACCAAAATGTGAAGCAAAGTTTTAAGATGTGAACCCCATCTAGTATCTCCTGGCCTAGCTAGGCTACTTTCTTGATTTAAACCTTTTCCAGTCATAATCTCACCCTTCTCAATCTTTTCTAGCAACACATCATGATGCTTTGCAAGCAAGGCATCTTTTCTCATACAAGATGCACCCACATTGTTGACTATTAAAGGAACATAGTTAAAGAAATCTGCAACGTCTGCACTAGAAGTTGAAATAGCAACAACCACTAGTTGCAATTGATGGGCAAAACAATGCACATAGAAAGCATAAGGATTTTCATCACGAATCAATTTCTGCACCCCATTAAATTCACCTCTTATATTAGATGCTCCATCATACCCTTGCCCACGAAGCATAGAGATAGACAAACTGTGACTTGAAAGCATATCAATCAAAGCTTCTTTCAATGCAATAGTTGTACAACTCTGAACATGCTGAAGTCCAAGGAATCTCTCCACCACTTGCCCTTTATCATTCACAAACCTGCACAATATATTTGTTTGTGTTAGTATAATTGTAGAAATAAATGTTATAAAATCTATGCATAAAATCAGCGCTGCACAAAATTGCAATTGTGGAGTACTAACCTTAGAATTACGGCTATTTGCTCTTTTATTGATACATCCCGGGACTCATCAATAAGCACGGAAAATTTTCTACCTCTAATCTCATCCATACTGACAGCTGTGACTTCCTCTACACAAGCTTTTGCAAGATCCTTTTGGATATCAGGAGATATCATCTGTCAATTTTTAGAACCTTTGTCGTATGCGTCCTTCACTACATCTACCTTATCTTTATACCAATCAACCATCTCTCTGAACATACCCTTGTTGAGGGAAGTCTCACTCTCATTATCTCCACAAAAAGGTTGCCCTTGATATATGAGGAATCTTGCAACATCTAAAGATGATGTCAAACGAATCTCATATCGTTTTTCTTCCTCCGTGCTTACCTCAACTATTCTTCGACCCACACTTGTCCTTTGGTTCATAAAATCGTCACACTTTAGCCTAGCCATTGTATGAGTCTTGGAAGCACCGTGCTTATGAAAAGTATCCTTCGCATTCTTCCAATTTGTATAACCTTGATGTGCAAAGACAGAACTCCCAAATTTTTCAGCCTTTGCCGAATTAAAGAAAAGATAGCAATATAAGCAATAAGCAACATCCTTGGATTCACTGTACTCTAGCCAATCAAATTCATCAAACCAAGTCTTTTGAAATGATCTCCATTCACCAACCATACATTTACGAGGAAATAAAAATTCATGAGGTTGGGTTGGACCACTCAAAGCATATGCTCTCTTTATTTGGTCTCTAATTGCTGGATCATGAGAATCAATTGGTTTGCGCTGTGCAGGGTCAGCAATTAGGTTTGAATGACTAAACTCTTCCCTCGGTTTCTTTGGTTGACTTGTGCTCTCATTAGTATGTTGAGTTGAGCTGCTGCCACTTGAACTTGAAAAGTAATTGTTCAAAAAATTTAGGAGGGCACAATTTCACTTGGGCTAAGCTTTATTAGAGATTGAAACAAAACTATTTCACTTATTGGGCCATGCTGGCATCAATTTTGGCCCAAGTGGAATTGTGGAAAAGTCAACCCTTCGGGCTTAGCCCCTCCTAATCTCTATAATTATGCACAAAAATTTTAGGGGGGGCTTCGGTGGGGCTCCAGGCTCCTGGGATCCGTAGGCAGGGCTCGAGCCCGTGTTGCCCGGTCGTCAGCTCCGTCCCTGCATGGCACCGTAGCCGTAGGAGCGTGATTTCTTAATATAGAAGCATGACAATTGACAACAAGGGTGTGTTCACTTCGCGAAAAGTAGGTGAAAAGTTACTGTAGCATCTTTCGTTGTTATTTGGTAAAATTTGTCTAATCATGGATTAACTAGGTTTAAAAGATTTGTCCCGACATTTACAGACAAACTATGCAATTAGTTATCTTTTTTACCTACATTTAATGCTCCATGCATGCATCGAAAGATTTGATGTGATGGATGGAAGAGGAAATATTTTGGGTTGGGATGGGGAAGTGAACAAGGCCCAAGTCAACATGAGCTAGCGTGGCCGTCCGTCGAAGTAGCACATGGCGTGGATGCACGAATTATGAGGCGGTGGCGCATGGTAGTTAGCTCATTAGCTGGGTTAGGTTAGGTTTCATCGGCGCACGTACGCTTTCGTCGTTAGGCAGTAGGCATAGGGTGGACGGGGCAGCAGTTGCGTGCAGTTAAACGGCAGGAGCCAGGAGCATGCAGCAGCCAGCAAATGCCAACGATTCGTGAGGCGCTCACTTTCCTCCTTCCCCTCTGCGTACGCACGCACGCGCCTAGTAGCTTTTACACATTTTCTTTCTCAAATCAAATACTCCACGTATGATGCCAATGTATCGATCAGCTAGCTGTGAGCCTGTGATGACGGAGCTGTGGAAGGTCATTGTCTCCCCTGAATCTGGGAGACACAGCCTTTACTCGATCGATCGTGTTGGCGAGATGCATGTCACAAACTCACAACGCGAGCTGTGATTGTGAACCTGGTCGATCCATGGCCAACGACAATAACAGTACACACACCTATCTCTGCATCATATTATGGCTGTGGTCGCATCGCCGCATGTGACGTCGGCGGCAGATCGAGGACACGGTTCAGCAGCAGCCTGTTGTCAAGCAAGTTGCCAATTGTCATGCTCATGCACGTTCGTTACGACTTATTTACGAGTAGGTTGTTAGAGCATCTCCAAGAGTTTCCTAAACCTCCTTCTAATCTTTGTTTTTTAGGAAGATTGAGAAAAAGTTCTGTCCAACAGTTCCTAATACATGGTCCTAATCTTTTAGGAGTTGGGAAAAATCAAACGGTTTGGCGTAAAGATGCGCGCGCGTAGAGGTCGCGCATATCCTGTCCACGCGAGTTTGCCCCGAGCGATCCCCGTTCTCTGCTGCGTGCCTGTGCCAGCTGCTGCTGGCCGGCAGGGGGCTGCTGCTGCCTGGCCGGCTGCTGCTGCCTGTGCCCGCCGCTGCTGGCCTGCGGGGGCAGCTGCCTGCCTGTGCCTGCTAGCAGACTGCTAGTGCTGGCCGGCAGAAACCTGCTGCTGCCTGCCTGTGTCTGCTGCAGGATGGCAGATGGCCGGCCGTTGGCTCCTTCAGGCCGGCTGCAGGTTGCCGCCATGGAGTGCTGGGGGCGGCGGCCGATGCGACCCCACCGCGAAAAAAAAGGAAAACGTGGCGAAGAAAAATTCCTGTGGGATCGAGATTTGATATCTTAAGAGTAAATTATTAGAAACCGTTGGAGATAGCCTTATTTATTCCTCCTAATATATTTTTAGGAGTTAGAAAACGTCATCATTTTAGGAGGAAATTATTAGGTACTCTTGGAGATGCTCTTACAAGCAGTACGG